>JANIBP010000011.1:12500-612500 GCA_024713535.1 Rhodotorula sphaerocarpa
CCTCGTTGAAGAGCAATAATTGCAATGCTCTATCCCCATCACGACAGAGTTTCACAAGATTACCCATGCCTTCCGGCAAAGGTGGTAGACTCGCTGGCTCTGTCAGTGTAGCGCGCGTGCGGCCCAGAACATCTAAGGGCATCACAGACCTGTTATTGCCTCAAACTTCCATCAGCTAAACGCTGATAGTCCCTCTAAGAAGACAGCAGCTAGCCAAAGCCGGCTGGTCTATTTAGCAGGTTAAGGTCTCGTTCGTTATCGGAATTAACCAGACAAATCACTCCACCAACTAAGAACGGCCATGCACCACCAACCACAAGATCAAGAAAGAGCTATCAATCTGTCAATCCTTATTGTGTCTGGACCTGGTGAGTTTCCCCGTGTTGAGTCAAATTAAGCCGCAGGCTCCACACCTGGTGGTGCCCTTCCGTCAATTCCTTTAAGTTTCAGCCTTGCGACCATACTCCCCCCCGAACCTCATTTAAAGATTTCTCTTCGGGTGCCGATACAGTCATTAAAAATCCTGTACCGATCCCCAATTGGCATAGTTTACAGAAGAGACTACAACGGTATCTAATCGTTTTCGATCCCCCTTCCTTCGTTCTTGATCAATGAAAACATCCTTGGCAAATGCTTTCGCAGTAGTTTGTCTTCCGGCAATCCAAGAATTTCACCTCTGACGTCGGAATACAAATGCCCCCAACTATCCCTATTAATCATTACGGCGATCTCAGAAACCAACAAAATGGGAACGCGCGTCCTATTTTATTATTCCATGCTAATGTATTCGGGCAAAGGCCTGCTTTGAACACTCTAATTTTTTCAAAGTAAAAGTCCTGGTTTGCGACGACACCCAGTAAAGGACATCGCCGTTCACCAGGAGGTAAGGCTCCGTCAAACAAGTACACACCAAGAAGGCGGACCGGCTGACAGAGCCCGAAGTTCGACTACGAGCTTTTTAACGGCAACAATTTTAATATACGCTATTGGAGCTGGAATTACCGCGGCTGCTGGCACCAGACTTGCCCTCCAATTGATCCTCGTTAAGGGATTTAAATTGTACTCATTCCAATTGCAAGACCCGTAAGAGCCCTGCATTGTTATTTATTGTCACTATCTCGGCAAAGTGTTGCCAGGGGATAATTTGCGCGCCTGCTGCGTGTCCTTAGACCTGAGGGCCGTTTCTCAGGCCCTCTCTCCGGAATCGAACCCTTATTCCCCGTTACCCGTCATCACCATGGTAGGCCTCTATCCTACCATCGAAAGTTGATAGGGCAGATATTTGAATGAAGCATCGCCGGCGCAAGGCCATGCGATTCGAGCAGTTATCATGATTCACCATAGGGACCCGAAGGCCATTGGTTTTGGATCTAATAAATACATCCCTTCCAGAAGTCGGGATTTTTCAGCATGTATTAGCTCTAGAATTACCACAGTTATCCATGTAGTAAGGTACCATCAAATAAACTATGACTGATTTAATGAGCCATTCGCAGTTTCACTGTTTATTGCTTAAACTTAGACATGCATGGCTTAATCTTTGAGACAAGCATATGACTACTGGCAGGATCAACCAGGTAACTATCTCCGAGAGGCAGCCTCGCTGTAAAGCAAGGCGCCCACAAGGCGTTCACTGGACGAACCTAGTTACTAACCTTCGAGTATGTTACAGATTTGTAAGTTCAACCGACAATTGAGTTGATACACGGCACCATGAGTCTTCAGAGCTTGCGCTCGTCTGACCTGTGGCACTATGCTCATCTACTATTCCGGCCTTGCTCACTCTACTCGTTTTCTCTATGGCGCAAAGTCCAATAGATCGGCAAGTAGCTAGAAGATTACAATCCGCCCAGCATAATTCGATTATGAAAAAGCATAGGGCTTCATGCATCTCTTCGATTGGTTTGTGATGACTGGTTTGGCCAACGGCAAGCAGTCTACACGGTTTTACCTTTCGTTGCTCCGAAGAACAACTGGAGGCAGGAGCATATACAGCAGTGACTACGAATCCGAAGACGCTCGTATGCTATATTAACCCCAGGCTTCCGTCCATCTACTCTGAAACAAGTTCCGAATAGATTCTTAAGAAGCCAGTCATGGAGGATTATTAGAAACAGAACAAGAATGCTAGTATGTGCCGGAAGATATGGACAGACACCCGTTGATCAGCTTGCGCTGACCCGGAGTTGTGTCTTCCCATATCCCCACACATGCACTCTGACTGTGCTTGTCCTTCATGAAGTAGGCAGAAGCGATTTCATGCATGACATGTTGAAGAGGTTGAAAAAAAAGCCACTTCTTGACCCGGACCCGACTTGACGCGCGCGGCGGGTCCGGCCACGGCCAAAAAACTCCTCATCATCCCTGATGGCCTTCTTACTTTCTCCAGTAGCATAAGAGAGCATTACCAGCACGGGAAAAAAGTTTAAAGCGCTGCCTGGCGGGAGCAGCTAGCGAGGCCAGCCAAAAAAAAAAAAAAAAAAACCTGCGGCAGCACAGTGTTCTCGCCTGGTCACCCACGGCAATACTCTCTGGCCCCTGCGATGCTTAACTTCGCGGATCGGACGAGACGCGGTGTGTTCATCGCGGTATGGCCGCAGATAACCCACCTTTTCTTGAAATGCCAATATAAACCCCTGTTTCCACTATCTGTCTACTGCAAGATGTACCGTTATATGCGGCATATGTTGTGGCAGTGCACCAGAACATGCCTGAGAAAGGGTGTGGAGAGGAAAGACTGTAGGGTTTTTGCCTGAAGACAGAAGAAGCACTCGGTGTTGGAGTTTGGTCTGAGAATTCCTGGGTTTTCTCCCTCATGAGTGCTCAAAGAGTGGCCAAGACTGCCATGATAGGGTCTCTGACACAGCTGATAGGTGAGATGGGGTTGGACTTGCAGCAGATCAATCTGAGAAGAGGCATGAGGTCAAGTTCAGGAATCCTCCTGGAAGAGATTGCTCCCTCAGCTACCACTACAAGGTCCGGAGCGTGGGTTTCAAGATAGCAGTGGTTCAAGTACATGTAGAGAGACCTGTAGGGGGGGCGGGAGCAGCATCAAGCCTTATGGTCTACCCCAAAAAACCCAAGTTTTTAAAAAGTGCTAGGTGGAAATCAGGATTGGATCTGCATAGGGTCGTCCAAATCCAGTTTTTCCTTTATGGCTGTGTTCCTAGAGCTCTCAGCTATCTCTGGGCCAAATTTCAGCCCAATCCGGTGCCTCCTTCATGTAGAAACAGGCCTTTTCTATTTCCTCCTCCCTCTTCCTTTTTCTCCCCTCTCCTCTTCCTTCTGCATCAGCCAGCCTGCCAAACCTCTCCAGGGGCATCAGGTAAAGGGGGGGTCAAAACAGTCTTCTCAGGTAAGGATGCACCCAAGGGTCAAAAAGGGATACTGACTGCTCTGCTATTACAAAATGTCGATTGGAAATGTAGCAATTTCCGCAGTCGCAGTGCTTGGCAGCGTCACTTCTGATGCGCGACCTATTCACCCGATTCCAGCCTCCCCTCAAGTGCAACGCGGATTGAGGCATTAGGCAAACGGCTGCCCAAAATCATTACCAGCTACTATGTCACCTGTAAGACCCACCTCCAAGACCCACCTCACCCTTGCCCGCGGCGTTCCTAATGGACGGATTACCCTAGCGAGCACATTCCAAGCAGGGTCTCCAACCCTATGGTGTCCAACCTGGAGACAGCAAGCCTGCATGGCAAGCTTACCACCTTGAATACAAGAAGGATAACAGTATCAAAGGCCATAGCCGGAGGGAGGGTGCATCGAGGCAAAAGGTAATGCCTGATTACATTTTGTAATTGATATTTGAAATCATACTCATAATCCGTCGCCTTCCCGCTCACCAATCAAAGCCTCTGTCAGGATCCTATTCCCCGAAATCCGCTGCAAGCCTCCCCGGGTGGGTAGTCACTGCTGCGAGCCGGGCTCTCGACTCCAGATCCCTCACTCCCAGAGACCACTGGTCAGCAGGTCCGTCCATCAGAACGCGGGCAGTAGAATGAGATACGATGCAGACGTAGCGCAGGCCAAGGTAGGGTTAAACGCGAGCTACTACTTCAACAGCGTCGGCGCGACTCTCCGCTTGACCTTCTTGACGGCCGGCTCGGACGCGCTCGTCTCGCCCTCGGTCGGACCCGCCGGCCGCTTCGTGCCGCCAAGGAGATCTAGCGCATCCGTTGCAGCGGACGGGGCGACGCTGCCTTGCGCGGCCGCTGCGGAGGGAGGCGGAACGTCGGGCGCGGCAAGTCCGGTCGAGACGGCGGCACCGGCGGACGATACGACTTCAGTCGACGCGGGCGGTGCCGGTGCCGGTGCCGGTGCGGCGGCAGGGGCGATCGCTCGAGGCCGTGGAAAGTCGACAGTCGAGAGGTCGAACGGCGTGCCGAGCTCCCCGGGCGCGAACGCCACGATCGAGCAGTAGCCGTCCTGCGACGAGACGACAAGGGTGTTACCGTCGGGGGACCTGCGAAAGAGCGATTCCACGTTCAGTCAGCACGTGAGCGGGTAGGAAGGATGGGAGAACGCGCATGCGGCGCGCAAGGAGAACGCACCAAGTCAAGTCGGTGAACGGCGCATAGTGCAGGTTCCCGAGCATCGCGAGCGGTCCAGCCTGTTGCGTGTCGTACAAGTAGACCGAATCGAGCGTCGCGACGGCATAGACCATGCGGTACGGCAAGTCGAAGAGGCTCTTCGGCCGCGCCGATGACGGCGTTGACTCCTCCTCGGTCGCGGCGGACCCCGACAGCGGGACGTCGACTCCGTCCGTGCTGAGCTGCACGCTGACGGCGTTCTCGTCCTCCTCGTCGTCGTCTCCCGCTTCGGCCTCTCCGTCCTGCTCCATGTCGCCGCCGTCGGCCGCGCCGACTTCCTCATCCGCGCGCCGCCTCTGCGGTCGCCCACGCCGCCCTTCCGCCGCCGCCGCCGCCATCGCCGTCGTCGAACGCAACTGCCACAGAACCGGGCAGAACCTGATCCCAAGGCTCGTCGTACGGTGCCCGGGCAAGTGCGCGATCGGCGGCCTCGCGAGGTTAGTCCTCGAGTAGATGTACACGGTCGGTTTCGGTTCCGTACCGGTCGAGGACGTCGCGGTCATCGCTACCGAGTTTGCCGGCTTGGACGACGACGCCGACGACGAGGGGGTGCCCGGCGCGGCCGAGGCGGCGGCGGCGGCGGCGGCCTGGGCTTGCATTGAGGCGGCGGCATACGGGTCTTCCCACAACCCCGCCGGCGTGAGCAGGAGCGCGCCATCGGGCGACCATGCGAGGCGGCGGAAGAAGTGCGTCGAGTTGGCGTCGCTGTACAGCTTGACCGAACCGCTCGGTCGGGCCGGAGCGTCGTTCGAGCCCGGAGCACGAACGGGAGCGGTCGCAGCCGAAGGCGGCGCTGGCTCGGCGAAGGAGGGTTTCGGCGAGAGCGGCGGCATGACGGCAGGTAGCGGAGCCGGCGAAGGCGATCGGAGCGGCGGCCTCGACCCGCCCCCGCCCGAGCCCGTCCTCGGCGGCAAACCGGGCGACATGGAGGAAGCCGACGACCGCCTCGAGTGACCGCCCGCGTGCGAATGCGAGTTCGAGTTCGAGTTTGAGCGTACGCGAGCGGGCGGAGCGGGAGCCGAATGCGACGGGGAAGGGGACGGCGCGGGCGGGTGATGCGGGATGCCCTGCGGCGGATCCATCGCCGTCGTGACTTCCTGCTGCTCTTCGTCGGCCGTGGTGGCCGCCTTGCCGGTCGACGTCGCGGTAGTCGAGGCCGGCCCGTGCGACTGCGAGTGCGAGTGTGCGTGCGAGGCGACCGAGCTCGTTTCGGACGAGGCCGACTCGGACCGCGCCGAGTGGGTCCGCGGCATGGCCGGACGCGTCGCTTTCGAGGACGAGCGCGAGGTGCTCGGGGCGGCGGCGGCGACGGCGGCGGCACCACCGCGGGCGGGAGGGACAGCCATCTCCATGCGCGAGTTCTTGCCGACGGCGTGAACCTCGAGCGTCGCAGCCCCGCCGAGAACGGCCGCACCGCCTGCAGCAGCCCCACCGCCAGTGCTGCGCTCCTTGACCTCGTAGACGTGCATCGTTCTGTCGCTACTTTGCGTCGCGATGTAGCCACCTCGCGGATCCCACGCGACGCCCTGGACGTAGTTGGTGTGCTCGGCGATGCGGTACAGCGGCGAGCAGGTCGCCGTGTCGTAGATGGTCGCGGTGTGGTCGACGCTGCCGGCGAGGATGCGCGTCCCGCAGGGCGACCACGCGAGGTCGTAGATCTCTTTGCCCGAGAGGCTCCTGCGGTGGGTGCGAGGCGCGAGTCAGTGTGTCAGGTTCTTGCGCGGGGAGCACGGCGGGGAGGACGAACCGGATCATGCCCTTGACGCGCCAGCTCTCGCGCTCGAACGCCAAGTCCTCGGTCGCCGTCTCTCCAAAGCTCTTTGTTCCTTCGCCGGGCACCCAGATGAGAATGTTGCCGTCTGCGACGAGAGAGGGCGCCTGGGTCAGCTTTCCGCCAAAAGGCAGAGTCGGGGGCGAGAGCAGACGCACCATCGCCTGCCGAGGCCAGTGCATCCCCTGCTCGGAGCGCGAAACTGCGTGTCAGTGGTCGAGGGCTTGAGCGGGCAAAGGCTTCTCGCGCCGTCACGCACCTGCGGGGGAGAAGCGGACGCAGTTGACGACGCCCTGGTGCTGGCTGAGGGTCGCTAGGTATTCGACCTTGGGGTCGGGAGTCGACCCGGCCGCGGCTGCGGGCGCGGTTGCGGGTATGGGGGCGGGCGCCTTGGAGGTCGATGCGACGGGCTCCTCTGGCGCAGCAGCAGCGGCGGGTCCGGAGCGGGACGGAGGAGGCTGTTCGGCGGCGCTCTTGATGGCGGCGAGGAGGCTGGCGGCGGTTGGGTGCGGGGCGCTGGCCTGAGCGCTCGGACGCGGCTGCACGAGCCAGAGCTGTGCCGGGGAGCGTGTTCCGGAGAAGGTCAGCGGGCGCATGGGGGGCGGTCGAGGAGGAAGGGAGACGGACGCGGATCTTGTTGTCTCCGCCGCAGGTTGCGAGCCTCCACGCGGCGTCGTGTCCGTGCTCGCGGTCTTTGGCGTGCTTGTGGGTGCGCGTGTGCTCGGTCGGCGCAATCGCGTGGAAGTCGGTCGAGTAAATCGGTCTGTTCAGAGTGCGCGGGTCTTAAGTGAGTCGTCCTGCGCGCAGAATGGGAGCGGACGCACTGCTTGTCGTTCCAGCGGATCTCGATGACCTTGGCCTTCATCGTGGGCTGCTGCCCGCGCTCTGCTCTGCGCCCTACGCTGCGTACAGCCGGCCGAGCCGAGCGGAGCGGAGAAACGCGTCGCCGCGGCCAGACGCGGGGCGGCGCGCTCCCTAGTCAAAAGTCGGAGTATCTCTTTCAATAGCCTTTCTAATGCACCCCCTGCTCGTCGCCTGCTGTTACCCTGCAATAGCCGGCGAGTGTATCCGGAATATAACGCGGTGTCCGGGGTCGCCTTTGCTCTTACGCCCGCGTTCTCTCATTGCTCCATCCCCGGCTTTCCAGCAAGAATGCCTCCTCGCCGTGAGTTCGTTGTTGCTCTCTGGCCGCGCAGCTCGAGGCAAACAAAGAACTCGCCTTGGAGCAAATCGCCGCCGTCCGCTCCACCGGAACAACAACAACAACAAGACTCAACATACACAAAACACCCTCCAACTCGATAGACTGACCAATATGCTTTCGAATGCACCCGCCGGTACTCTGCAGGCTCCAGCATCGCGTCGACCGCGAGCACGAGCACGAGCACGGGCGTCCGCCGCTCGTCACGCGCGTCCATCGTCCCTGCGCCAGTCAAGGCGCCGCAGAATCCGACCAAGACCGTCCCCAAAGTCAAAGCCACTCAGAACAAGCGCAAAAAGGTCGTTGTCGGAAGCAAGGGCAAGCGCGCGGCCGCCCAGGCCGACTCCGAGTCGGAGTCTGAGGAGGACTCTGACGACGACGACGAGGACGACGACCTGCCGACCAGGACCGGCAAGCGCAAGCGCACAGCTCCCGTTGCCAAGGGCAAGGGCAAGGCCACGGCCACCAAGGCCGCCGCCGCCGCCGCGCCGGCCGCGCGCGAAATCAAGCCCAAGCCGCGCCGCGCCCCCATCCCCGGCCTGAACCCGCTCCCGACCCTCTTTGCGCCCTTCCCGAGCTACGCCGCCTTCTCCGCCAAAGTCCAGCAGCAGCTCGAGCCTTTGCCTCCCACGGCCGAAGCCGACCGCACCGAGGCCCCGCGCGCCATCTTTGTCTTCGGCACGGGCGACATGGGCCAGAACGGACTCGGCGTCGACGACCCCAAGGCCCTCGACGAGATCAAGCGTCCGCGGAGGCACGCCGGGTTCGTCAAGATGGTCGACGAGGCCTACCCGGGCTGGGAGGCCGGCGTCGCCGACCTCGTCTGCGGCGGCATGCACACCCTCGCCGTCGACGGCAACGGCAAGGTCTGGTCCTGGGGGTCCGTCTGCGCGTGCGCGCGGGCGCTTCTTGGCCGTTGGCTTTTCACGGCGAGCTGACTTCGAGAACCGCTTCGCTCGCAGCATCAACGACAATGCGGCGCTCGGCCGCGTCACGACCAAGCCGGACGTCACCTCTGAAGAGCTCGAGGCGACGCCGATGCAGGTCGAGCAGCTCGGCACCGCATCCGAGCCGTTTGTTGCGGCTCGCGTCGCCGCCGGCGACAGCGTCTCGCTCGCCATCAGTGACCACGGCGACTTGCGCGCCTGGGGCAGTTTCCGCGTGCGTTCATGCTCTCGCTCTCGGTTGGACCCGTGGCACGACTGACATCGGGCGAATGCCCGCACGACCTCTCAGGCCGCCGAAGGCTTGCTCGGGTTCGACGGCAGCGCCGGCTCGTCCAAGACGCAGCTCGTCCCGCAGGTCCTCCGCAACGTCGACAAGCACACGATCGTCCAGGTCGCGTGCGGCGACGACCACTTCCTCGCGCTGACGAGCACCGGCATGGTCTTTGCGTGCGGCAACGGCGAGCAGAGCCAGCTCGGACGCAAGATCATCCAGCGTGAGTCGTTCCGCTGCGCACGCCAGCCCACCACACCAGCACTTGACTGACTCCACCGCACGTCCCGGTCGCCTTGCCTCGCCTCGACACCCGCGCAGGCCACAAGGAGAACGGCCTGACGCCGGAACGGCTCGCGCTCAAGAACATTGTCCTCGTCGGGACGGGCTCGTACCACTCGTTCGCGGTTGACAAGGCCGGCGAGGTGTTCGCGTGGGGCCTGAATTCGTTCCACCAGACCGGCGTCGACGAGGAGGACGGCGGGTGGGAGGACGTCATCTCGACGCCGACGCGGGTCGCGGCCCTCTCGCCGCAGACGCTCCCCGGCGGCGCGCGCGTCGTCGAGATCTGCGGCGGCGCCCACCACACTGTCTTCTTGCTCTCGAACGGCGACGTGTACGTCTGCGGCCGGTCGGACGGGCACGAGATCGGTCTCGCGGACGACCACCCGGAGATGGTCGCGTCGAAGCAGCGCAAGGACGAGGCCCGCGCGGCGCGCGCCGAGCGGGAAAAGGCCGAGTTGGCCGGCATGCACGGCGAGGACGGGCAGATCACGGCGATGACGGAGGACGAGGAGCGGACGATGACGGCCGAGGAAGCGGCGCTCGCGGCGGCCGAAGCGGCGGCCAAGGGTGTCCCGCTCCCGAATGACTTTGTCCCCGTACCGACCCGGCTGCCGTTCCCGAAGGAGCCCAAGTCCTGGCAGAAGGACGCGCGCGCGGACGACCTTGACGACGACGACGTCTCGACGGAGGAGACCCGGATCGTGCAGATCGCGGCCGGCACCCGGCACAACTTTGCCGTCTCGGCGCGCGGGTACGTCTACTCGTGGGGTGTCGGACCGTCGAGTCAGCTCGGGCAGGGCGACGAGGAAGAGGTCGAGACGCCGACGCGGATCCTCAACACGGCGCTTAGCAACGTGCGCGTGCTCCGCGCCGAGACGGGCGGCCAGCACTCGGTTGTTGTCGGCATCGACCGCGAGTACCAGGAGAAGGCCAAGGAGCGGAAGGAGAAGCGCGACGCGGCGCTCAAGGCGGAGGAAGGCAAGGGGCAGCAGGCTCAGGACCCGCCCAAGCCGAACGGCGTCGTGGACGTTGCCGAGAAGGAGGGTGCGGCCGCAGAGGATGCGACGATGGAAGACGGCGCTGCGGACGCTGCCGGGAAGGAGGCGAAGGCGGGCGAGGCCAAGGAGGAGGAAGGGGAGCGACAGGCGGAACCGGTCGCCGAGGCCTAGACGTCGCGACATGGTCACGCGCGCCTCTTCTCCACAGTCCGACCTGGTCACTCTCTCTCTCCTTCGCCTTTCCTTGTCGAGCTGCCCGGCACCCTGTTCCGGGCGGCGACCACCGCTGCCGCCTTGCGTTGCAGCTGCACTAGATATCCCCATCCTTTGCATTTCGACTCTTCTCAGATTCCATGCCCTTCATCGCTGCTCTCACGCTCATTGCTGGCTTCCGGGAAGAATCGAGGAAAATATCCGCTTGGCGAGCGCCAGAGCGACACGAAGCTCGAGCGAAAGGAGACAACAAGGGCTTTCCGAATGCAAGCAGAAGGAGAAAAAAAAAAACACATCGCTGTACGAGTCGGATGCGACAGTCCAGAAGGTGCGGTAAGAGAGGCCCGAGAACCCCGTCACCGCCTCCGGCCGCCTTCGCGGATCGCGGCCAGTCGCGCCGCGTGTCCCGGCGGGATATTGACTCTCCGCGCGCCTGCCTGCCGTGCCTCGTCGCCCGAAAAGCCCGGTACCCGAATGTTGTACGAGCGTTCTGTCACGGTCCGCGCATCGGGTCAGCTGCGAGTCGAGCCGGGGCGAGCGAGCGAGAGAGGTGAAAGAAGTGGACGAACCGAGATGGAGGGCGAGGTCTTTGACCTCGAGCCGGTCCGACTTGCGGTGCTTGGCGAGCTGGCACCCGAAGCGGGTGACCGAGTCGATAAACTCGTCGCAGATCTCCAGCAAGAGCTGCAACGACACCGACGAGTCAGTCTCAACGCGTTCAGAACCGAAGGGCGCAGAGCGGAACTGACATCCTCGACATCGTCCGACAACCGCTCCTGCGGGTCGACCGCCTCGACGAGCTCTCGGATCTTGCGCTTGTTGACCGTCCGCCCCTTCGAGTCGTCCGGCCGGAGTTCCTTCCCCGGGATCGCGTCCGCCTTGCCGTTCACGGCACCGACCCCTGCCGCACCGGCACCTCCTGCCGCGGCACCTGCTCCTCCCGCGCCCGTCGAACCCGCGCCCGCCGCGCCGGACCCGACGCCAGCCCCTTCCCCGGCAGCCGCCTTCTCCCCGCTGGGCGTCGCGCCCGCCGCCGCCCCCGCGCCAAGGAGCCCCTCCGCGCCCGCCGTCGGCGGCCGGGTGATCGCCGGCGTCGAGATGGAAGGGTTCGTCGCCATGCCTCCGCTCAGGGTCGGCCTCGGCGCTGAGAAGGGCTCGGCGGTCGGTGGCTGCACGGAGAGGGTGCCCGGGATGGACATGCCCGAGTTGGCGAGGCCCGGGACAAAGTTGGAGGGCTTGGTCGTTGCCGGTGCGGAACCCCCCGCCGCCTGCTGCTGCTGGGCCGGAGCGGCGCCGCTCGCCCCTGCCGCAACGGACTGTCCCGCCGAGCCGCCCGGCTGCTGCTGCTGCTGCTGCTGTTGCTGCGCGGCGGCGACCGCCTGAGCCTGCGCGACCCTCTGCGCCTGCGCGAGCGCCTGCACCTGCGCCTTGGCCTGGGCCTGAGCCTGCTGCTGGTACGCCTCGAGGTCGGCCTGCTGCTTCTTCGTGAGCTTCTTGCCCGCGGCATGAGCGGCTGCGATCGCGGCGAGGGCGGGGTCCTGCGGCGGAGGGGCCGAGAGGGCGCCGCCGCCGTTCCCGCCGGCTCCGCCGCCGTTGCTGTTGTTCGCGCCGGACTGGACGGGAGGAAGGTTCCCTCCCGTCATCGAAGGCGACTGTCGGAGTCCGGCGGGACCAACCTGGCCTCCGGGCGGCAAGAGCTGCGTCGGGTACGAGGCGGGACTCGCCGTCCGGTACTGCTGCTGCTGCTGCTGCTGCTGGGCGGCGGCGGACGTGCCGGCCTGGGCGTGCGCCTGCATCTGCGCCTGGGCCTGCTGCGCGGCCTGGATCTCGCGGGCCTTGCGCTCCATCGCCTGTCGCTGCGCCTCTTGCAGGTTGGCCATGTTCAACTGCTGCTGCTGCAGGCTGTTGCCGCCGCCGCCGCCGCCACCGCCGTTCCCTGCCTGGCCTCCTCCTTGTCCGCCACCCGCCGTCGACTGCTGCTGCTGCTGCTGCTGCTGCTGAGCCTGCGCCTGCGCCTGCGCGTGCGCCTGCTGCTGGGCCTGGGCGGCGATGAGCATCTTGATGACGCGGGCGAGGTTCGCGCGTGCGTTCTCGAGCTCGTTCTGCATCTTTTGGCGCTGCTCGTCGTTGATGTCGGGGCGCGCGAGGAGGGTCTCGATGTGCTGGACGCGGTTCCGGAGCTGCTGGACGGCCTGGGTCGCGTTCTGCTCGTTGGCGCTCGCCGAGGTGGAGCCGCTCGCGGCGGGAGGGGCGGCCCGGGGCGCTTGCTGCTGCTGCTGCTGCTGCTGCTGCTGCACTCCCTGCTGGTACTGTTGCTGCTGTTGCTGCTGGGACGCTTGACCTGAGGGCGGGCGGTGGCACGCGGGCGGGCGGGCGTCAGGGCAGGCAGGGCAGGGCGCACTCTCTCTCGCGAGAGTGGCGAGAGGGACTGACCGGTGGCGGCGCCGTTCTTGATGGCTACGGCCTGCTTGAGCATGCCCATCTGTTCGGGGGAGAGGCGTCCGTTCTGGGCGAGAAGCATGACCTGCTGGAGGAGGGGCGACTGCTTGTGGCCCTGGTTCGCGGGGAAGAGGACATTCTGGAGGTGGGCGAGCGCGGCGGGCGGGTTGCCGGACAGCTGCGGCGGGTACAGGTGATTCACTGCGGAATGTTTGGGGTCAGTGGCCGGGGCGTCTATGGTCGGCGGAGGGAGCCAAGGGTGCGCGTACGGATCGCGTCGAGCTGCTGCTGGGGCTGCTGCTGGGGCTGTTGCTGCGGCTGCGGCTGCTGGGGCTGCTGGGGCTGTGATTGGGCCTGTGGTCCTGTGGGGATGCCGTTGTTCTGCATCCAGGCCTGGATGAGGGCCGGCGTCACTTCCTGTCCGGTCGTCGCGCGCGTCTGCCGGATGTGGTCCTGCAGCGCCGCCAGCTGCTGCGGCGTCAGCTGCGCCAGCGGGGCGCTGCTCGGGCCTCCTCCGGGCGGCATCGCAGCAGGCGGGCGTGTACGGGCAGGCGGGGGCGTATGAAGCCGGAGCGGGGAGGTGGACAGAGGGGCGGCCAGAGTGTAAGACTGTAATGCCGCCGAATACCCTCTCAATACAACACATTGTAATACTCCCCCATTTGTATTCCAACAGTGATCGCCTTTTGATTACCCCGCTGCACGCTGCACGCGCCCACTTGCTTCGACCGCGACCACGCACCCACGCACCCACGCTGCGCCTCGTACACCGCACCAGTCGACGACAGCTGCCGCCCTACGCGCTTCTGCACCAAGTCCGAGCGCTGCATCCCTGAGCCGAAAGGGAGAAACGCGTCGACATTCTTCAGCCACTGCCCCACGCTGCGTCCCCGTGAAAGACTATAAGCGCGTCCTGCCCCTTCGCCCGGAGGACCATACGACGATGAGCATCCTCGATGAGCCCGCGTGCACCAACTGCGGCAAGCACGGCAAGTCACCGCCTCTTCTTGGCCCCCGCTACGACGCCGTCGCCGCCCCGCACGTGCACGCGCCGCGATTCACGCTGTAGTCTAGCCAAACTGACCCTCTCGGGACTCACGCGTACAGCCTCGGAACTTGTTGAGCAGCCGCAGCAGCAGGAGGCGACTGGCGAGACGGTGCAGAAGAAGCGCGACATGCTCGTCTGCTCCCGCTGCCAGAAGAGCGCCGGCCGCCTCGTCCACTACTGCTCCCGGTCCGTTCCTTCGATCGTCCAGATGCTTCCGCGTACCTGCGACTCACGCTCACACGCTCCCCTCCCCCGCAGGACGTGCCAAGTGTCGCACTTCAAGGCGCACAAGCCCATCTGCGGCGTCGACCTGACCTCGCCGACCCGGCTCTCGATCGGCTCGACCCTGCGCGCGGACCCGAACGCGCCGTTCCAGCCGCCGCAAGCCCTCCTGTTCCACCTCGCCGCCCTGACGACCCTGCCCCCGAGCGCCTGGCCGACGGGCAGCTCGCCGCCGTCGTTCCTCTTCTTCCCGTCCCCGCCCAAGACCGCGACCTCTCCTCCCGCCGCCGCCCCCACCGCTACCGCTACCGGTGACGCCCCCTCCTCCGCCTCTTCTCCGGGCCCCTCCAAGGCCCCGGACTTTGTCCCGATCGTCCTGCCCGAGCCTGCGCGAAACCTCTTCAACTGCCTGCAACTGGTCGCGTTCGAGACGGGGAACCCGATCAGCGTCAACTTGATGTACTCGATCCTCCTCGACGAGGTCGCGGCGCTCGGCGGCGCCGAACCTCGACTCGTCGAGCAGCTCGCGGAGGAGTACCGCCTCGACGGGTCTGCGCCCGAGGCCGAGGCCGAGGCCGCGAGTGGCGCCGAATACGACGCCGACGCCGAAAGGAAGGAGGCGGGCGAGAGCCTCGCGACGAAGCAGCGTCGCCGGACCCTGCGCGAAGTGATCGACGACGAGTCCGAGCCGACGGTCGACGAGCTGTTCGAGGCGATCGGGGGCCAGAAGAACACGCGGATCTTGGTCGACTGGCAGGTGTACGAGTCGGAGCGGAAGCGGTCCGCGAGGCAGAAAGTCGAGGAGGAGCAGGGGAGCCGCCACGGTGGTGGACGCAAGGGCGGCGCGAGGAAGGGAAGGCGATGAGCGGGTTCTTTTTGATGGGATTCTCGGGGTATCCGGGTCGGACGAGAGTGATCGCCGGGTGAGGTTTGAGATCCAGGGTTTACGTTACGCACTGCATCGCAAAAGCATGAGGACTCGGGACTCGCTTGAGTCCGGGAGCGCAGGGCTCCGAATCGCTTCATGAGAATCGTCAGGCGCTTTTTCATAGTCCGGCCGGCTCTCCGGAGCCGAAGTCCACATTACTTCGCGAACGACGCAAGAAGAGTCTTGATCGCCGCGGAGTGAGGTGCACGCTCGTCTTTCGGTTCCATGCCCCCTTCGACGCTCCACCCGTCCGAACAGAACCGCGCCACGATGGAGGAACGGTGAGGTGCAGAGTTGCGTTTCTTTGTACGAGGTGCAGGGTGCGAGTGCGAGGAGAGATGAGGTCTTGTACGCGAGAGACCGGAGCAGAGACCTGCACAGGCGCAGGGAGGAGTTTTGCTGGTGACAAGGGGAGGAGGAGGGGATTGAGGAGACATGGTACAAGGGCGGAGAGGGGCAGGGAAGGGGGGATCGACCGGAGAGATGACAGCGAGAGGGTGTGCTTCTACCGTTGCGATGCGCGGGCCTGCGGGAACGAAGGGGTCAGGGTGGCGCTCGTGAAAGGGGACCGGATCGGGGCGGGCGCACCATCATCTCGGCGTTCTGTGGGTGGGTACAAGTCAGCCGCGTGTTCAAGATCAAGGAGGGAGGACACTTTGTCAAACGCACCTGCTCGCTGAACCGGAGACCGACGCTGTTCGAGCAAGGGAAGGGGTCAGCGAGAGGGCCACGGACGCTGGCCCAGTGTGGGCAGGGGAGGGGGTGACGGACCGCTCCGAGTGCTTGAGGAACTTGTCTGCGCAGTTCATGACGCACGACTCCTGCCCACGGTGCAGAGTGAGCGTGCGATCCAGTAAGCGAACGGCCGGGGGACGCGGACTGACCTCCTTGGAGGAGAGGGCCTTGGAGGTAAAGTCCTGGCAGCAGGAGAGGAAGCAGCGCTCGACGAGGTTGCTGTACAGGCTCATAAAGTCCTTCATCTGTGGGCGGGCATGGGAGCGTGTGTGTGTGTTAGTTTGTGCGTCTGCGTATGGTTCCTCGAGGACGAGGGTGCGCAAGGAGAGCGAGGGACGCGCCTGCTTCTGCTGCATCATGCCCTCAAAGGCCTGGGCGGTCGCCTGGTTCATGTTGGCGGCGTTCATCGTGGCTGTAGCGTGTGCGTGCACTGGGCGTAAGGAGGTTGCGTTCCCGACGACGGCACAGTGAGATCGAAGGGAATAGTCGCATTACACCCAAACACTAATTAATGCATTAGTGATCCAGCGAATTCGAAGTTCGCCTCGAGCTGGGAAAAACGTCGGCTGACCGTGACTCGAGTCGACTACTGCTTCTAGACGCCCGTGCGAGCCCTGTGCAGCTCTCTCTACACTCTCTTGACCTCTTTCCGCCCGCACAAGATGGCTGTCCGTGAGTCCCGGGGCGTTCGAGGCCGCCGAGAGCTCACCTTGCACCCGCCGCTGACCGCCACCGCTCCCTTGCGCAGGTGTCCGCTATGAAAACTCGTCCGACGTGCGTACTGCAGGCCAGGGGGCGGAGCTCCGAGACAGCACTGACCACCCCGTACCCCTCCCGCGCGCAGATTGGCGTGTTCGGCATGCTCACCAACAGCTACTGCCTGACGTCGACCTCGACCGGGTCCGCCAACTTTGTCTCGACGTTCGAGGCCGAGCTCGGAGACGTCGTCCCCGTCGTCCAGACCTCGATCGGCGGAACCCGCATCATCGGCCGCCTCGTCGCCGGCAACCGCCACGGCCTCCTCGTCCCCTCGACCACCTCGGACCAGGAGCTGCAGCACATCCGGAACGCCCTCCCCGAGTCCGTCGCGATCCAGCGCATCGAGGAGCGCCTCTCGGCTCTCGGCAACATCATCGCCGCGAACGACTACGTCGCCCTCGTCCACCCCGACATTGACCGCGAGACCGAAGAGATCATCGCCGACGTCCTCAAGGTCGAGGTCTTCCGCCAGACCATCGCCGACAACGTCCTCGTCGGGAGTTACTGCCGGATAAGCAACCAGGGCGCACTCGTCCACCCCAAGACCAGCATTCAGGACCAGGACGAGCTCTCCAGTCTCCTCCAGGTCCCCCTCGTCGTGAGTCCCCGCCTCCTGGCTACAATCAACTTGACGCGGCCAGTCCCTCACTGCAGTTTGTCGACTCGACACACAGGCAGGAACCGTGAATCGCGGTAGCGACGTCATCGGCGCCGGCCTCATCGTCAACGGTCAGTGTGCCCCTCCTTCTGAAGCGCGCACCCCCCTCTGACCGCTGAACCCGGCCCCCCTCCCCCCCCCCCCCCCCCCCCCCCGTACAGACTGGACCGCCTTTACCGGCCTCGACACGACCGCGACCGAGATCAGCGTCATCGACAGCGCGTTCAAGCTCGGCGGCCAGGACCAGAGCGCGATCGCCGGCATGAAGGACTCGCTCGTCGAGGGCTTCGCATAGGCGTACCTCCCACGGGCCCCAGGACATACTTTCGCGGGTTCTTTATGCGAAGGGACTTTTATAGAGTCCTGCCCGGCGGAGCGGTGGGGAGGACACTAAAAGGGAGCACGGGCAGCGGGATCCTGTTCCCGATGCCGGGGAGAAAGGAGTCGCTTGTTGTACGATACCCCCCACTCTGCCTCCATACTTTCCTTCCTCCTCGCTTGCGCGCAAGGCACACATCACTGGTCACTGGTCAAGGACGAGACCCCAATATAGAGACAGCCAGCGGCGGAAGCACCGGCCCGCGCTTCCTTTCTTTCTCGTCCCGGGTTCCGCCCGCGTATCGCTTTCGGCTGCCTTGACTCCCGCTTTGCATGTGACCCACGTTGAGGAACCGGGGGTAGGTATGTCATCGAGGCTGAGGATGCTGCGCTGCGGTCGCCCCGCCGCCCGGTCTCCTGTACCGCGCGAGGACCTTGTCCACCAACTGCAACGCGACCTCGGCGTCCGCCGCTTCCGACTGCTTAGCCTCGCTTCCGTCCTTCCCTCCCTCTTCGCCCTCACCGGTCCCCTCGCCGGCCCCCTCCCTCTCGACCTCGAGCCTTCCCCTCTCCCGCTCGACCACCTCCTCCACCAACGCGATCCTCTCCTCCTCCTGATGCTCGTTCAACCACCTGACATACTCTGTCTCGGACCAGCCGCGGAGCTGGTGCGGCAAAGCGAGGCCGCCGCGCGCGAGGAGGTGGTGCAGGAGGATCAGGGTCGGGACGTCGTTCGTACCGGAAGGGCCGGAGGCGCCGGAGGGGTCGCCGAGGGCGGAGAGGTCGCGGAACAGGAGCGGCCGGAAGGCTGTGCGAAGCGTGAGCGAAGGAGGCGGGGTCAGCGAACCGAACGATCCCCAGCGGGACAACGCCTGGGCCGAGGGAGCGGACTGACCTCGCACGGCCTTGAATTGGTCCCCCATACTGTTCAGCGCGAGCCCGTGCGCCGAGAGGTACTGCGTCACCGCAAACTCGAGCGTCGTCGTGTCGTTCGTGACCCTGAGTCGCCCCGACTCGCCGACGCGCAGGAGCGAGGCGTGCAGGAGGAACGTCTGCACGATGAACCGCGCGACGTCGAGGGCCCTGCCGGAACGTTCCATCCCGCGAATGTCAGCGGCGGGGGAGGGCCTCGAGAGAGAGAGAGAGTCGCAACTTCGCGTCTGGACGTACCAGTCGCGCGCCAGCTCTCCGACGCGGTACGCGCCCAGAATCTCGTCCTTGACGAGGGTCAACTTGTCCGTCAAGTCCGTCATGTACGCACTCGCGCCTCCCGACTCGACACCCGCTTGTCGTCCCCGCCCAGGCTCGCCGGTGGCTGCGTCGGCGGCATAGTTGGTGCGGTGCATGCGGGCGAGGAGGGCCGAGAACTCGCGCCGGATCGCGAGGATCAGCGGGTTCACGATCGCGACATAGGTCGTCCGCGCACGCTGCGTGACCACGTCCGAGAGGTCCGGTCCGGGTGTTCTGGTCAGTCGCCGCCGCCCAATCATGTCTAGCCCCCCTTCGCGGACTCTTACCTCGACAGCCGGCCGGAGCAACTCGCGCACGCTCTCGATATGATCCGCGAGGGCGCGCTCGAGCGGCAGGCCGAGGTGGTACAGCGCGCTCGTCAAGTCGGCGTTGTGCAGCTGCGAAGGGGTCGCGACCGGCCCCAGCAACGACGTCGCCGAGTAGTCCCGCGCGATCTGGCCGGAAGGGCGCGTCTCACACCGTCAGCGAAAGAAAATTGGGCGGGGAGGAGGATGGGAAGACGCACGAGCGCCTCTGCGCGCCCGACGAACGCCTCGACCGCGCGGGCCGAGTTCTTCGCGACCGCGCGCGCGAGGAGCGGGTCGAACCTCGCGGCGTCGAGCTCGTTCACGACCGCGCGCGCGAGCTGCAACCCTTCGTTCGCCGTCGGGGTCACTGCATCCTGCGCTCCGGACGAGGACAGCCCCCCTCCGCCGCCACTCGAGATGGAGAACGCGCTCTGGACGGCGTCGTTCAGGCGGGTGCGGCTGCGCGCGAGGTACAGCGCCTCGAACGGCTGGATCGCGCGCAAGGTCAGGATCGTCTCGGGGGACTGCTGCGCGAGCGTGTAGACCGTGTCGGTGTGGACAGCGATCTTGGAGAAGAACTCTTGGAAGAGGCGCAAAAGGCGCGGGTACGAGGTGCTCAGGGTCGACTGGACGAACGACGAGTCTGCGGGGCGGGCCGGGCACGGGGCTCAGGAGTCAGAAGCTGATTCGCGCCGAGCCGCAGAGGTCGACACTCACTGCGAGCCGTTTCTCTCGTCTGAGTCTCGAGGGCCCGCGTCAGGCTCGTCCAGAACAAGGCGCTCGGCTTGTTGTCCAGGACCTGCAGAGTACAGTGATGTTCAGCTCGGCGCCCCGGACCGCACCCCCCAGAGATAGGCTCACCGTCAACGCCTCGTCGAGGAAGCTCTCCTGCGAGTCCAAGTCGCGCTTGACTTTCAAGACCCTTTCGAGCGCGTACGTGCGGATGCAGACGGATCCCAACTCGTCGACGAGGGCCTCGAGGCGACTCCAGAAGGTCTGTTGCCAGAGAGCGAGGTTCGCGGCGGTCGGTTCGGTGCGGAGGCGGGACTTGTACACGAACGAGGAGGCGGCGCTCGTCATGCTCGGTTGATCTGTGTGGGGAAAGTGATCAACGTGAGGGGCGTTCAAACTTGAGCGGTGGTCCCCCGGGGCCTTACCTTTCTGGCCGACGAGTTTGGCGATGGCGGCCATGTCAAAGGCCTCCTTGACGCGGACCTCGACGACCTTTTCGCACTGCTCGGCGACGAGGTCTTGTACGACCGTGGGGAGAACCGAGAGGTTGTGCGCGGTCTGGAGGGACGACGCGAGGAGCGGTTGGTCCTGTCGGCGGGGTGGCAGGGTTTCAAGAATTTGAGTGCGCGGGAGTTTGGCCCTCCTGAAACGGTTCCCCGCGGACTCACGAGGTTGTCGAGGGCGGTGTCGATTCCCGATTGCATGCGCTCGGTGACGAGGACGCGGGCGCTCTCGACGGTGGGCACGTGCGCCAGGACGATGTCGAGCTGGCGGAGATGGGCGGGCGCCGGGGCGGGTGCCGGGGGTTCGGCGGCAGACTCTGGCCCTCCGTTGGTAGCGGGTGAGAGATCAGGTGGTGGAGGTGGCGGCTCGCGGAGGAGGACATCTGCGGAGGGGGAGTCAGCAGAGGATCGAGGAGGGGCGAGTCGTGGAGGGCCCAGAACAGGTGCAGGGTGGGACGCACCTAGTTCAGCGAGGGTGAGGGCTGCTTCTGCGAGTGCGCGTTCGGTCGTCGCGCGGGACGAGTCGGCGGCTCGGAGGTCCCGCAGCTGGAGATGGAGGCGGCGGACGAGGGCGGTGTAGCGGAGGGCGTGTTTCGCGAGGCGGGCTGCGGTGCGGGTGCGGTCGAGGAGGCGGAGGTGGTGGTCGAGGTGGTGGTGGGGGACCTGGACCTTGGCTGTGACGCGGTGTACGCCGTTCTGCACGTCGAGGAGCCCTGCGCGGACCTGGGCGAGATCGCCTCCGAGGGTGGCGAGGGTGGCGGCATGGAGCAGGAGGGCGGGGTGGTTGCGGTGGACGAGCTGGCGGAGCTGGTGGGTGAGGTCCTGTACGCCGTCGTCCAAGCGGGCGCTCGTGCTGGCGCCTGCGGGCGTGGGCGCCGCCTGGTGCAGCTGGCGCTGTTCGACGACCGAGTGGGCGTACGCGTGCGCATCAAAGTCGTCTGCCAGGAACTCGCCATACCGCCCAGCCGGATTCTGCGCGGGCGCGGGCCCTGTCGCAGCAGCCGCCATGACTACAGTGTAGCCTGGGTAGCCTGGGTAGCTGCGTAGCGTGTAGCGTGGGCTGTAGCGGGTGCTGGCGTGGCCTGCGGGCGAGGGCGGGTGACGGCGGGTGTGGATGCGGGTCGAGTGGGGCGACGCTCTCCCACGCTACGCTACGCCCTCCTCGCCCTCTGCGCCCTCGGACAGCCTCGCAGTCCACTCAGCGATCATCGAATAGCCCCCTCGAGACCCCTGTGCCGCCCCCCTGCGCGTCCGAGCGCTCGGTAGCGGTGACGATGACTCCACGTCCCCGGGACGCAGCCTCAGCCGATCGAGACCAGAACGAACACGCGCACGCCGCCATGGACACGCCCCAGGACACACAGGACACACAGGACACACAGGACACACAGGATAGCCCGGCAGTGCCCGCGGCCACGCAGCGCCCGCTGCGCCACGGCCGCGGTCCCCTCCTCCGCGAAGACCCCGACTCGGACGACGACGACGACGACCGCAGCGACGCCGGAGAACACGACCGCCTCTTGCCCCGCGATCCAGAAGCTGCACACGACTACGACCAGGACGGCGTCCCCGTCAAGCGCTCCCACCGCCGCCGCCGCCGCCGGGCCTGCGCGAACGCGTGCTGCTACCTCTTCGGCATCGCCTTCCTCCTCGTCCTCCTCGCGGCCGCACTCCTCCACCTCTGGGTCGGCCACCTCCTCCACGAAGAGGCTGTCCGCCACGCGAACGCAACTCCCGAGGACCTCGCCCGCCAGGGGCTCCACTTCCACGGACCCTCGAGCGTACGCCTCGTGTCCGCCACCGCCCCCCAGGACAACACCCAAGACTCCCTGGACGACACCCCCGAGGTCGTCGTCGAGGTGACGGCTGTCGTCGGCTTCGACGTCCGCAAGGCCCTCGACTGGGACCACAAGGACCTCCCCAAGGCCTCGTGGCGTCACCGCGCCGAGTCCCGCCTCCTCCGCTGGGCCGTCGGCCGCGCCGACTCGGTCGACGTCTCCCTCCGCGGCTTTGAACTCTTTTCCCTTCCCGCCGACGCTCCGAATACCTCGGTGACCGCGCACGCGCACGCGCACTCGCACTCTGGGTCTGAGCCCCCCTTGGTCACCCTCGCCGACCCGCTCAACTTTGCCGTCCCGCTCTCGTACCCCTCCCTGCGGCACCCGCTCCCGCACCTCGAAACCCTCACCTGGCACCTCCCGCTCGCGATCCCCTCCCCGCGGGACCTCGTCGCCTTTGGCCGGGACGTCTACGCCCGAGAGCACTACCGCGTCGAGGCCCGGATCGCACAGGTCGAAGGGCACCTCCGCGGGGCGCCCGGGAAGGAGCATGGCGGTAAGGGACTCGGCCGCCGGATCGAGCGGTGGATCATGCGCAAGGTTACGGCCGTACGAGCCGGTCAGGAACACATCGTCCAGGTCCTCGAGGGCCCATGTGAGTCTTATCACTTCCTCCCCAGGACTGGTTCCGAACTGACGAGGGATGGATCCGACATAGTGCCCGACTTGCCGACGCCGCCGCAGGACCCGGCCAGCATGGTCGACCTCGTCTCCCTCTCCGTCTTTGAATCCCCCGCGCCCCGGATCGAAGACCCCTCCGCCGAGACTGAGACCGAGACCGAGACCGAGTCGAAGAAGGAGAAGGACACCGTCGTGGCGTTCGCGCTCTCGGCGCTCCTGAAGAACCCGCTCCTCGACGCGATCCAGCACGGCAAGGTCCCGCCCGTCGCCTGGTCGATGCCGTTCCGGCTCCCGATCGAGATCGCCCTGCCCCTCCCGCTCGCACCCACCAGCGCCGGCGCCGACTCCTCCTCCGAGGAGGAGCCAGGGCAGATCGCGCTCGCGCGGGTTTCGTGCGCCCCGTTCGGGTTCAGCGAGATGGACCACGAGGCCGAGGTGCTCGTGACGGGGTACGTCGTCCCCGCCGGGAACCTCACTCCGAGCCTGCCGCCGTCGCCGCCGACGCGCGACCCCTCGCAAGGTCCCGCCCACATTGCGGCGATGGCGGAAGAGCAGCAGGCGCAGGCCCCGCTCGCGCGCGCCCTGAGCAGGTTCGTCGCGCGGTACCTCTCCGGCCGGCCTAACGACGTCTACCTCCGGTACGACACCTCCGGCTCCGGCTCGAAGCACCACCCCTTTTCCGCGCCGCCGACGATCCCCTCCGACCCGGCGCGGGACGCGGCGCTCCCGCCGCGGTTCGTCGCCGACCTCGTCAGGGAGCAGGTCTTCAAGGTCAGCGTCCCGGGAACGAACGAGACGCCAGAGTTGTTCCGCGATCTGCGCATGGAGGATATGAAGGTCCGCCTGGGCGGGCGCGGCGGCGGGGACGACGATGGGGGCGGGGACGATGCGGATCTGCTTGCGAGCGGGAGGGTCGTGGGAGAGGTCGTCCTGCCCGAGATGGCGGCCGCGTTGGCCGAGGGGATCGACGCCAAGTGGATCTGGCCGGACGTGCTCGTGTACGACGGCGACTTGCCGCGCGGCAGTGCCGATTCGACCCCCGAAGCCGACGCCGACATCCGCTCCTCTGATCAAGTCGTCCTCGCGGGTGGATCGGACCCGGACGCGGTGCAGTACCCGCCGTCGCCCGTCCCCGAAACTGCCTTTGCGCGCATGCGCCCCTCCTCGTCCATGCGCGCCGAGACGCTCCACATCCCGGGGAACGCGACGCACGCCGCGCGGACGTTCGTCTCGGCCCAGTTCGTCGACGCGCCGCTGTACCTCTTGCCCGAGCGCGGGTCCGTCCTGAGGAGGTTCGTGGGCAAGATCATCTTTGGGGGAAAGGCCAAGGCGAGCATGAAGGGGTTGACGAGCGTCAGGATCGCGTTGGCTGGGTTCGGCGAGGTCGAACTCGTCGAGATCCCGATCGAGGCGTCGTTCAGTACGTACACCGCTTCCGGGCGCGAGCTGCTGGTGGTATGGAGCTGACTCGACTTGCCCCTCTTCTCGCAGTGGTCGGTCGCGGTGGCGTACAGAACCCGCCGGCCCTGGCCGAACTCGTCGGGCTCGCTTGATCCTGATCCCCATTTCTTGATGCGCCTTTGCATTCGCTCGTTCGCTACTCCCTTTGTTGTTATACGTGCCCGCTCTCCGCTCTCCCTCTATCTCGCTTTGACTTCTTGTACCTACTGATCACCTGTAAAGTCGTTTCGCTTGGCCATGCGGATGGGAGTTCGTACCAGTCGTAGGCCGGTGGCGAGCGGCAGTGGGACACCTTTCAGGGAGGGTGATCAAGCTCGCGGTCCCTGCTGCTCGAGGTGGTTTCTCGGCCTTGCCTGACGGGCTACATGCAGTGATCCGGACAGCAGCTTTTCTTACTCTCCTGTTCTTTGCGCAAGTCGCACCGTATCAGTTCCGGTGGGAAGGTTCTTGGTGGCGTCGTTTCCATTCGGACTGGGTCTGAGGGTCCCCACCTGGCTCAGGGCCGGTTGGTTGACGTCCGTTCTCTTTCAGGGCCGCTGAGGAAGTCTCCTGATCCCAGGAAGAGTAGTGCATCGATGGCGATTGCTAGCATCACGGAAGCGCGACGACCTAGGTCCGCCTGTCACTCTCCTCTTCCCATCTTCGACCCGACAGCCCGCAGCACAGTCAGCTCTGCGTCTTGCCGTGCCTGTATGATCTCGAGCGTTTCGGGATGCTGGCTTCCGGACGCTGCATCCGCGCCTCTGTGAAATAGGTCAGACTTTCTTCCCAAGTGGTGGCGTCGATCCGGTAGACGAGCTCCGACTCGACCTCCGGACCGCATACATCTTCACCTCATGACGGAAATTATGCAAGTCGAAACCACTTGGTCAGACAAGCCGGGCGCTGTCCGTCGAGCGGGGATCAGCGAGACCGCCGGAGCGAGGCTACGGACTGAGTACAGTGATCGGGCTTCCCGCGCTGGTCTCTCGGCGAAGACGCCTCCCTCACAGCGGAATGAGGCATATGTTACGGTCCTCTTAAAGCCAATTGCTCCGGCAAGAATATGGAAGGAACAACCCATTCGCCACTGCCGTCCAACCGGACGCGACTTTCTTCCGTCCTTCGTCGCACTGTCGCCAAGGTTCGACGCTCTTTTGTATGGAGTGCAAGAAGCGTGTACTCTTTCGTCCCGCTGCACGCCTGGTCGGCCTCCGCTTGGGGTAGGGAGGCTCCGAAGAGCGGAGAAGCGCGCCAAGAGCTACCGGACCCTGCGGATTGCAGTCAGGCGTCGCGGACGCCCTCGAATTGTGCTCGACCTCACAAGCGTCGCCATGCACCTTTTGATAGCTCCTCCGAGGAAGCCCTCTGGTTTCGGGTCTGATCGGGTTTCAGGAAGCCCGAACCGCCTCGTCGTCGGCACTTCCGGCCGGGAGCTTGAACAGCCGAGCAGAAACAAGCGCGCAACGTGCACCGGTGCTGACCATGTCGAAACCCCTTTCGGACGAATCAAGGCTGGGACGAGATGGAGGCAGCTTTGCTCTCTGCGCGAGAGTCGGTCTGGACGCGCCACGATGCGATGTAAGCCATGTTGAGAAGAGTCTACGCACGCCCATGCCAGAAGGATGCAGATCGGGAAAGAAGACTAAAGACGATATAGAGCGGACCAGGATGAGAGAGGACGGGGAAGGGGGAAGAAGGCGAGAAGATAGTCACGGCGACGCGGCCGCCGTCCGCGCGACGACGACGAGCGTCTCCAGCGCGAGCTCGTCCGCCTTTGCGAGCGCGTTCACCTCCCTCCGGAGCTCGACGACGCGGCGCGCCTCGCTCGCCATCTCGGCCGCGACTTCCGGCGCCCAGTCCTCGCCGGCTGCGAACCCGCGCAACTCGGCCGCGTACTCGGTCCACCCGCCGCGGAGGGCCCACACTTCATGCGGGAGGCGAAACGCGAGGGTCTGCTCGACCGAGACCGAGTCTTTGCGGAGAGGCGGAGTTGAGATGCGCGCCGCGACGAGGTGCAGGAGGATCAACGGCGGAAGCGTCACGAGGGCGGACTTGAGGGTCGGGCAGGTCGCCAGCGAGGGCTGCAGCGATGCGGCCGGAGGGGCCGGCGCTTTAGCGGCGGTCTTGGACGTCGAAGGCGGGATCGCGGAGGGCGGGGCACCCGTGCGCGCAAAGAGGGTCGAAGGAGTCATGGCCTCCGGGACTTCGAACCCGGGCGTCGCAGCCTGCGGCGCGAGGCTGGCATCGCCCGCCTCGATCGCCTCGCGGAGGATGTCGACCTGGTGACTCGCGCGAGCGGTGACGACCAGGGCGCTCAGGGCCTGCATCGCCTCGCGCATCGCGCTCAGGGCGAGCTTGCTCTCCCGCGCCGACTCGTGTCCCGGCCGGTGACTGTGACCGTCGCCCGTCGCGCCGTTCTCGTCCTCGTCGTCGGACGAGTCGGACGAGTCATCGTCAAAGACCCGCCCCGTGCGGCACAGGTTGCATCCCGTGGCCGTCCCCGTCGCGGGGCAGTCCGCCGCGTTGCCGAAGGCGGGCGCGAGCACGTGTGCCGGCGTCGACAAGCTCGCGCCGAGGAACGCCTTGAGGCGCGTCTCGAGCGACTCGATGTCGTACAGCAAGCGAGCGAACGCGGCGTCCGCCGCAGCCATCGACGACGAGTCGCCGTTCGCCGCCGTCAGGTCCTTGGCGGCTCCGTTCGCCGGGAGCGGCGGCGGACTCTGCGGCGGCGAAGGCGGCTTCTTCGTACCGCCGAGCAAGCCCCGTTTCGGTTTGTCCGCGACGGGCGAGCGCACTCCGCCCGACTCGGACGACCCGGCGACGGAAGGCGTCTTGCCCGGCGCGGGCGGCTCGATCGGCCGCGCCGCGAGGTTCAGCATGCCCTTCCACGTCGCGGCCGTGGCGACCGAGACGATCCACTTGTCGGCGTCGACGCCGCAGCCGAGCCGGCCGATCAATTTGGCGAGCGCGTCGAACTGCGCCGAGAGGTCGCGGATCCAAGGCGACGAAAGATACTGTGCGTCGGCGGCTCCAGCTCCGGACTGCGCTTCCTTGGTGGCGTGAGAGGCCGCGGAGGGAGCCGGCGACGCGCGACCGAGCGACAGCGACCGTAGCTGACTCGTCGCGCTGACCTTGCCGGCGTGCGCGACCGGCGCCGGCGCCGTCAACCCATGCAGGCCCAGCGCCGAATTCGTTCCCGCCGGGGCATGGGCCGCGTCGCGGCAGTGCAGGCAGTGCAGCACGGCACACTCCCCATGCTTGGTCGCGCGCGCGTGGAGGCACGTCTCGGCGATGTGCGCGCGCGCCGACTGTACGAGCGGGTTCATGACGCGGTTCATGAGCTCGGCGAGCTTGGCCCGCCAGGGCTTGAGCGTCTCGTCGACAAAGGGCGGGAAGGCGACGCCGACGTTCGGGTCGGCGACGAGCGACAGCGCCCGCTTCACTTCGTAGGCGCACCGGACGATGTGCAGGTTGTACCGAAGAGCGAGCGGCAGCGAGTCGAGGTCCTTCAACGAGCGAGGGGCGGCAAAGACAGAGGGGTGCAGGGCCGCTTCGGTCGTCGACGGGACGAGCAGGAGCGCCGAGAGTCTCGTGAAGAAGAGCGAGAGCGTCTTGAGGATCGAGGAGCGCAGCAGCGTCCGCAGCAAGTACGAGTCGTGATGAGCCGCCTGCAGCTCGCTGCCGGTCGCAAGGTGGTCAGAGCCGGTCAGTGAACGGGTCTCGCGCAAAGGGACGGAAACAAGAGACGCACGCTGCGATGCGCTCGCCAAACTCCCTAGCCATGACCAGCCTGGGTGCCGGCCGGCTCTTCCACTGGACGCCGTTCCCGCCATACGGCGCCTCGGCCAGCTCGAGCTGTTTGTTGACCGTCCCTCCCGGTCCGTGCGGGGCCTGGACAAACATGCGATTGACGCACTCGCCGAGGCGGAGCGAGACCTTGGCGATGAAGGACTCGGCAAACTGCTCGATGTTGGTCGTCGAGCCGGGCCCGCCGGGCGTCTGCGGCGTCGCGGCGCCCGAGCCGAGACTCGGGGAAGGGAAGCCCGTCGTCGACGAAGCCAGCGTCGGCGAAAGCAACGCCTGCTCGCTCTCGGCGGCGCTCGTGTTGTGCTGGTGAGAGTGGCGGGACGAGCCCGGCTGACTCTGCGAGTGCGTGAGTCTCAAGCCGGCTTTGCCGGCCTTGCCGATCGACGCCATGAATCCGCCCGCGCCACCGAGTCTCTTGCTGCTGGCGCCCGGGGCAGCTGCAGCACTGCCCGCACCTCCTGCGCCTGCAGTGCCACCGAGGGTCCCATTTCCGCCGCCGGACAAGTCGCTGACGCGGTCCGAAGACTTGCTGCGAACGGCCGTGACGTTCGCCGACAGAGACCGGATCGGACCGCGGAACGCGCCTCGCTCCTGGGAAGCGCCCCTCCGCTGCTGCTGTT
Source organism: Rhodotorula sphaerocarpa (assembly GCA_024713535.1). Classification (NCBI taxonomy): domain Eukaryota; kingdom Fungi; phylum Basidiomycota; class Microbotryomycetes; order Sporidiobolales; family Sporidiobolaceae; genus Rhodotorula; species Rhodotorula sphaerocarpa. The sequence continues at coordinate 40,994 of JANIBP010000011.1, forward strand.
GCTGTTGCGGCGGCAGCAGCGGACCGCCGTTCGCAGCGGTCGCACCCGCCACCTCGTCCGCGACGGCGGGCGTGAGCGCGACGAGGTGCACTCCGCGGGGAGACGCGCGGCGGGAGGACGACCCTCCTCCGGACGACGAGGACGACGAGTGCGGTCGCGCTTTCTCGGCCGCCGCTGACGGGGGAGGCGTCACGCGGCGCGAGACCGCAGGACCTGGTTCGGCCTGGGGCTGGGGCTGGGCCGGGGCCTCGGAGGCTGGGGACGGAAGGGCGCTCGAGGCCGTCGCCGAGGCCGTGGAAGCGTGAGAGCGAGAGCGGTTCGGCGAGGTCGGCCGGGAGAAGGAGAGCGACTTGGTCTTGAGGGTCAACATGACGACGGGCACGGACGGCGGCGTGGGGCGTTCAGGGCGATCGGGCGACGCAGCTCATGTACGGGCGGCGGGTGCGCAGATAAGCGTGGTAGTGTGTATTCAAGTGTTTTCGACGATATATTGACCGTGCGCGGGCCGGCGACGGGTGGGCGGGTTGTAGTTGGGAAGGGCCAGTTATCCTGGCTGGCTCTCCTCCGAGTCTCCGAGGCAGTCGGCGACGAACGAGCGGTTCAGGTTGGCGCTGTGGGGCGATCCAAGCATGCATAGGGTCAGGAGCTCTGGAGCGTAGCGTGGCTGTCTGGGCGCGGGGCAGACGGCGGAGAGGACCGAGCAAGCGACAGAGCGGGCGGATGCTGCGCGCAAGTCAAGTTGGGCGCCGAGACGGGGGAACGCACCGGGACGAGACGGAACGGCGCGAGGGGTTGATCATGCGTTGGCTGAAGTGTAAGCGGTGTATACCCATTCAGTACGGCTGGCGAGCGGCGCAGGGGAGCGTAGAGCAGGAGCGAATCCGAGGTGGGCGAGAGCTCGAGGGCCGCGGCGGACCGCCCAACGTGCGACCCATAATCCTAATCGAATATGATCATTTGGATCCTGCCCCGGAAAACACCGTCCCCATTGCGAAAACGACAATTCTCTCAGGCGAGATACAGCCATGCCTCTCGAACAGTAACACAAGTAGGCGGCGCAGAACCAGCTCGATCCGTCGTTGCAAAAAGGGGAACCCAGTCGGAAAACGGATGCACCGCGACTGCACGCACGGCCTCGAGGCCAGGCGCGACGCCAAACGGAGGGGAGGAGGATCCAGGGGCGACAGTGTACCAAGTGAATGGCACGAGACGCTTAGTTCTGGATGGTGACTGCGGGGCGAACGAAGCGTCAGTCCTTTGCGCGGCAGCCGGTGCCGCGCGGAACGGGGAGCAGAACAAGCATGGACGTACCCTCGACCTCGACTCCCGACTCGATCGACATCGAGGTCTGTACAGCGGAGAGTCTCGCGTCAGTCAGGGCTCAAGGGGAGGGGCAGCGGGAGGGGTCGGAAACGCACGATCTGCTTGACAACCTCGGCCGGCGACTCGATGTCGATGAGACGCTTGTGGATCTTCATCTCGAGCTGTACGGACGCAAGCGGGCGGCGTCAGTGAGTGCGGGCGGAGAGGGGGGGAGGAAGGTCCCCGATCGCGAGAGCAGAAGGCGGGCGAAACTGCAGACTCACGTGGTCCCAGGTCTTGGAACCCTCACCGCAAGGCTAGTAGGACAAATCGAGAGTCAGCATGCAGGTCCCTGTCGAGCGCGGGAGCGAGGCGAGCGAGGGAGGCGGCCCCCCCCAAGATGAAGGCGGGACGCACGGTCTTGCGGGTGACGATGTGGAGACGCTTGGTCGGGAGGCGGACGGGGCCCTTGACGCGGAGGTCCTTGTCCTTGGAGCGGTTGACGAGGTCGCCGCAGACCTTCTCGAGGTTCTTGACGTTGCGCGACGTGAGGGTGATGCGGATCTTGTGGTTCTTGGTCGCCGGGACGCTCGAGAGGTCCTTGGCGGTGTCCTTGGCGACTTGCGACATCGTGGCTGGGTCTCTGGGAGTAATGGAGAAGGAGCACGGAGATGCGTTCGCAGCGGTGACCAACGGTGGAGGACAACCTGAGAAAACACAGCCGCGAGCAAAGCTCGAGGACTCTGCGGCGGGGCGGCGGAGTCACATCACACGCGCTCTCTCAGCCCTCCCGTAGGCTCAAATGGGGCACAGGATGACCTCTCTGGATCTACTTAATTCGTGCTGGCCGCATGCTTCCCTTCGCGCTTGCGAGGCCAGTCCACGGGGCAAGGCTCGCCCGCCCCTCTTGCTGATCCGCGTCGCTCGACCTGTGCACGCGCCATCTCGCTCTCCGGCTATAATATGGTCTGACGACTGAAGCTCAACCAGTACGCTATTGCTTGAACTCCGCAGACCGCCTCGTCGAGCCAGAGGCAATGAGCGCCTGTGCCCGTAACGCTTGCTATCTCCTCTCCGGCCCGACCCGATGACCATCTCGCCTCCTAGACACTTACGAGACTACTGAATGCTGCGTGGCACACGCTATCATAGGACGAAAGCCCTATACCAGACCATCCTGACAACGCGGGAACGCTCGCCTCGATCTTTGCCGTCTCCGCTGCGTTCGTTCTCGCTCACTCCCGCCAGGCCAACCGACCGGATCCCGTCGTTCCCTTGCTACAATCTACAGCTTGTGTATTTTTCTCTCCTCTACGCCGTCGCGTGACGGATCGCGGCTCCGGTCGTTCCGGCCACAGTAGTCCTCACTCCCTCTGAGGCGGCCTCCGCATCGGCAGGACCTGGGAGCAAGAGAGGCGCCTCAAGGTCAGTCTGCCTCTTCTCACTACCTGATACTGAGAGGAGGGAGATTTTCGCGCACCGAGATCTCGTCGTTGGGTCCGCAGCTAGCGCGCGGGGCGCACTCGACAAAGCCGTGCTTCCTGTACAAGCCCGTCCCGACTGTCCTCGCCGCGGCGAACACGGGGTGCAAGTCCATCAGCGCTTCAGCAGAGAGGCACGCGGCGTCGGCGACTCGTCCACTTACCGGCACTCGCTTCGAGGCAGACGGGCAAGTTCTCGCGGTCGGCGTCGGCCAGGACGGCCTCGAGCAGGGCTTGCCCGAACCCGCGGCGTTGACCTTCAGGCACGACGGCCAGAATCTCAAGATCTGTGCGCAGGCGCGGATAGAATAGCGTCAATGCCAGAACGGGACGTCTTCGCGAGGGGGGCGCAGCATGGAAACGCACGGTAGAATCGCGCATCGCGCTCGCGGAACCCCGCCCGGACGCGGTCCAGCATGCCCATGAACTCTTTGAAGAGCTCGACGTCCGTCCCCTCCGGGTGCGGGATCTCCTCCTCCGCCGGCGTCTGCCCCTCCCGCGCCGAGTTCTGCTCCATCTCCACACCGACCCGGTACGCGAGCGCCATCCCGACCGGGCCCGCGAACCCGATTGCGTCCGCCCGGCGGATCTTGTCCCGCCGGCGCGTAAAGTCGATCGCGAGGCTGCGGTCCGCCTCGCCGCGGTCGACTTTGCCCCAGATCAGAGAGACGAAGGGGTCGGGGGCGAAGGCCGAGTTGTGCATGTGCGCGAGCGGGAGGGCGTCGTCCTCGAACGCCCCCTGGACGATGACCTTGGAGGCGTTGCGCCTGCCGAGTATGAGGTTTCCCAGTCGCAGGTCAGATTCTCCGCCCACTCTCGGGACGAGGTCAGCGAGCGGGACTGACTCTGATTTGGAGGGACGGCGCATCGGCAAGACGTGCATAGAACCGTCCGGACCGCAACGGGCTCGTTCCGCGCACTGCACGAACCCGAAGCGGCGGTAGAGGCCCTCGCCGTCTGAGAGCAGGGATCGGATGTCAGTGAGAGCTGCGGGCTCGCTCGGTCCGTGTCGGATACTCACACGCGGTCGCTTCGAGGTAGCTCGGCAGGTCGGCTTTGTCGGCTTCATCTACGAAAGCTTGCATGAGCGCCGTACCGGCGCCACTCCGCTGCGCCTTGGGCGAGACGACCAGGACCGTCAGATCTGCGCCGCGGGTATGACCCGTCAGTCAGCCGGCCACCCTCCTTGCGGACAGCTCGAACGGCTCACGGTGGTATTTGGGGTCTCTGAGCTTGTAGTGACCGATCAACCCGTCCAGCAGGCCGAACCACTCTTTGAAGAGCTCGACATTCTTGCCCTGCAGAGTCGGCCCCGGCTCTTCGACCTTGTCCTCCCTTGTCGAGTCGATCTCGGCGCTGATACTCGCCGCAACGACCTCGTTCCCGCGGACCGCCTTGCGGTGCTGACGGTACGGGTCCTTGAACCGCTCGGCGAGCTTCTGGACCTGGACCCGGTGGATCTCGTCCGGGTCGCAGTCGCCCCAGACCAGGCGGGAGACGGAGGTGTCGGCAAAGGCGTCGCGGATTATATCTGCGACGGTAGGGAGGTCGCTGTGCTGAACGGGGAGCACCTCGGTCGCGGTCGTGGTCATCGTCGGCGGAGGTTCCGATGTGGAGCCGGTCAGAAGGTCGGAAGGGTTGAGAGACTGGAGGACGCCGGAGCAGGGAGGAAGAAGGCGAGAGCTTGATATTTAAGCGAATAGGGCAGAATGCAAGCAGAAGCCCTGTACGGTGCGAGGACGAGAGGATGGGCGCGCGAGTCGAGTCGAGTCGAGCGCGGCTCCGGCTGCGGCTCCTCCAGTCGACCGCATGGGAGCATATCGGGGTTACAAAACTTTAGGAAACTCGCCTCCAAGACGCGTGCATTCTACTGATTGGTCGCTCGAGCGAGAAGAGAGAAATAATTGTGCAAGGAAGTCAAGTTCCGAAATTTAATGATGGTCCGGCACGCGATGCTGCAATTCTTTCTAACACGCCTCCCGCATGAACATCTCCTCGGATTTGGCGATAAGGCATGCCGACCCGCCCTGAGCTAGGCACGGGTTGGGCGTGTCAACAGGACGGGAGCGAATCCGGCGAAACTGCGCGAAGAACTTGGCCCACTGATGGGTTGTGCGAGCGGCGACCGCGCAGGCCTGTGCGGCATCGGACCTCTGCCGGAAACCCAAACTTCTCAGCTCGGGGTCATGTGAGCGCGTTTGAGGCCGGCGGTCGAGAAGGAGCGAACCGATGCGTGGAAGCGCGGCAGGGCGTCCAAGCAGAGCAGGGAGTCCGTCTCGTCTCCTGCCCTCCAAACAGCTCGTTCTCAGAATTCGCACCTGCTCGGTCGCGGCCGCCCGCATCCGTGGCAAGAGGGCCGAAGGGAATCACGCCTGCGAAAAGGTGGCGAACCTCGGTGCCCGAGGTGATAGCGTCGCAGGTATCGACTTCGAGGGGCGCGTATTACCGTACGCTCACAAGGCAGCAGGCGAAGTCGTTTCCGCTGGAGCTGAGAAGCAAAGGTGCCATCCCAGCTCTGTGAGCGGTTCTCAGCTGATAGACTCGAGCGAGGCTCGAGCAGGAGCGGACGATGTCGACTGCGGACGCGAGTGGCGACAAAGTCCAGGCCAAGCCGAGTGCGGGAGCGAGCGTGCGGACGGGATAGCACGGGGCAGCATAAACAGCGCAGAATGCACTTAGCCAGACGGGAAGCAGACATCGAGGGCGAAGGAGGATCTTAGCTCGAGGACGGCGGCCGGCGGTCAAACTCGGCCGGCGGCGAATTCTGAATCCAGCTGGCAGCGTTCGCCCGCACCAAGTCCCGATCCAACCTCTTGCCCAACTGACCCGGCTTCCACGACCACGCACTCGGCCCAGCCCACACAGCAGCATGGCACCATCACCTCCGAAACCCTGGGAGACACAACAAGGCGGCGGCGCGACGGCTGCGGCCGGCGGCGGCGGCGGTTCGACCCTGACGACGACGACGCCGGCAACTTCGTCCGGCGCAGACGCCTTTGCGCCCGCGCTGCCCGACCGGCCCGCAAGCATGAGCACACGTACGCTGCTAGTCTGGCTACGGACCGAGAACCGCCGGAGGAGGTGGGAGACGGGGACACTGACCTCGCGCCCGCTTCTCCTCACCGGTCAGCAGCAGCAGCAGCCTCGACCGCACTCGGCGCGACGACAGCACTCGGGGCAGCATCACCTGTGAGTCTAATCGCTTTGACTTGCAACCACGCCCCCGACCAGACCTGCGGCGCCCGCCGTGGCGCCGAGGGCGGCCCGGACGCCCCACGCCGCCCCCCGTCCGCGGGACCTCGGCGCGTCCGAGCAAGAGGAGACGAGGCGAGACTGTGAGCGAGACCGTGTACTGACACTACACGGCAATCACGCAGTACGGCTCCCCGTACGGCGCCGGTTCCTACGGCTCGGCCTACTCGTCCCCTTACTCCCGCCTCGGCTCGTACGGCTCGGGCTACGGCGGGTACGGCAGCGGCTACGGCTCGTACGGCGGCTACGGCTCGATGGGGAGCATGTACGGAGGCGGGTACGGCGGAGGCTACGGAGGCGGGATGTACGGCGGTGGAGGGATGTACGGAGGCGGCGCGGGCATGTACGGCGCCGGCCCGGGGGGCATGTTCGGCGGTCCGCCCGGCGCGGCCGAGATGTCGCTCTCGCAGCGGATGGAAGCCGGCACGGCCGCGACGTTCCAGGTCCTGCAGTCCCTCGTCGGCGCCGTCGGCGGGTTCGCGCAGATGCTCGAGTCGACGTTCATGGCGACGCACTCGTCCTTCTTTGCCATGATTGGCGTCGCCGAGCAGTTTGGACACCTCCGGAATTACCTCGGGCAGGTCTTGAGCATCTTTGCCCTCCTGAGGTGGTGCAAGGCGCTCCTGTACCGATTGGCCGGGCGCACCCCGCCGGGCGAAGGTGGTGCCATCTCGGCCGACGGTTTCCGCGCCTTCGAGGCCGGCGGCGCTGCTGCGGGGGCCGGCGCCGGGAAGGACGGGAAAGGCGCGGCTGCACCGAAGCTGTCGAAGCGGCCGCTCGTCGTCTTTCTCTTGACGGTGATCGGCCTCCCGTGGCTGATGAACCGCCTCGTCCGGATGATCACCGCGCGCCAAGAAGCCGAAGCTGCCCGCCTCGGAGCCGCTGGAGTGCAGCCCCCGGCGCCAGGACCGCAGCAGTTTGACGCGTTCGGTCGCCCGATCCCGACCCCTGCTGCGGCTCCTGCGCCCGCGCCGCTGGACCCGAGCCAGTTGACGTTCGTCCGCGCATTGTACGCGTACACTCCGCCCGCCGAAGCCGGGGACAAGGAACTCTCGCTCGCCAAGGACGACATTATCGCGATCCTGGCGCCGAGCCGGGAGGAGCGCGAGAAGGGGACGGGCGAGACGTGGTGGATGGGACGGAAACGGGACGGCACGACGGGGTGGTTCCCGAGTACGTATGTGAAGGAGCTGCCGATGAACAACAAGACGGGGGCGGCGGTGGCGACGCCGGCGGGCGCGAAGAAGGGGGAGGAGGGCGCAGCTGGGAAGGCGGTCGAGGGCAAGGTCGCGGCCTGAGTGGCGTCCTCGGGCCCTCGTGTCCTCGTGCAGTTGTATTGCAGTATCGCTTCTATGATCTGAGCGAACGAGTCCGCGATAGAGAGAGTGGCGACTATGATGGCGGTTGCTTACGAAGCGGTAATCGTCGCATTTGTCGGATCCCAAGTCAATTGCTCCGGGCCGCGCGCGCTGTGAAAGTCACTCGGCGCCACTCGGACTCGAGGACTCGCTTGCTCTGCACTCCCTCTCCTGGACCAGTATCTGCACGATGCTGTCCCTCCTTAACTCGTCCCGCGTACGCCCAGCCGTCCTGACCGAGCGCTGCGATCCCCGCTGACTGTGGGAGCGTTTCCCTTCGCCTGCAGACGCTCGCCCGCACCGCCGCGCCGCGGTCCGTCGTCGGCTCCTGGGTCGCACAGCGCGGACTCGCGACTGCGCAGGACCCGTACGACCTCGTCGTCATCGGTGGAGGTGAGCGCACCGCTTTCACGCTCGCTCGCGCGCCTGGCGGCTGGCCGCCCGGATCTGGGACGGAAGCGACGACGGGGGCGCTCGAGATCCCGTCTCAGCGGGCGCTGCAGTCCTCCGGCAGGCTGCCAGGGCACGCGTGAGGGGTGATACGAGCGTATACTGACTCTCTGTGTACCCGTGCCCCCTCCCCGCCACTCGCCATCCGTTGACACCGATCCGGATCCTGTGAATCGTCCCCCAACACGGCTTACCGCGACCTCCTCGACTTCTTCCCTGCCGCCCGCCTCGATTGCGCCATCGACTGCGTACGACCGACGTTCTCGCTGTGCTTGATACCTCGCGTGGATCCTCAGGCCCCGGTGGATATGTCGCCGCCATCAAGGCCGCCCAGCTGGGTCTCAAGGTGCGTCCCCCCCCCCCCCCCCCCCCCCGGACCCCGCAACCTCGCGATCCCAGCCCGCCATGCACGATCTCGACTGACACGCTGCTCCCGCCCTGACAGACCGCATGCGTCGAGAAGCGCGGCTCGCTTGGCGGAACGTGCCTGAACGTCGGCTGCATCCCGTCCAAGGCTATGCTCAACAACTCGCAGATCTACCATCAGGCGCTCCACGACACCAAGTCGCGCGGAATTGACAGTGCGTCTTCTATGTGCGGAGGCGAGTAGAGGCCGAGGACACCGGACCTGACTCTCGAACCCACAGTCGGTGATGTCAAGCTGAACCTGCCGGTCATGCTCAAGGCGAAGGACAAGTCGGTCAAGGGTCTCACGTCGGGCGTCGAGTACTTGCTCAAGAAGAACAAGGTTGACTACATCAAGGGCAAGGCGTCCTTTGCGTCTTCGACCCAGCTCGACGTCGCGCTCCTCGAGGGCGGCAACACCCAGGTCGAGGCGAAGAACATCCTCATCGCGACCGGTTCCGAAGTGACTCCCTTCCCGGGCATCGAGATCGACGAGAAGCAGATCGTCTCGTCGACCGGCGCGCTCGACCTCGAAAAGGTCCCGGAGAAGATGGTCGTGATCGGCGCCGGCGTCATTGGCCTCGAGCTCGGGTCCGTCTGGTCCCGGCTCGGTTCGAACGTCGAGGTCGTCGAGTTCCTCGGCGCGATCGGCGGCGCCGGCATGGACGGCGAAGTGTCGAAGAACTTCCAGAAGATCTTGACCAAGCAGGGTCTCAAGTTCAACTTGAACACCAAGGTCCTCGGCGCGACGAAGAAGGACGGCAAGGTCCACCTCGAGGTGGAGGGTGCCAAGAACGGCAAGAAGTCGACCGTGCGTGCTCGCAACCTCCCCAGGTGTTTGGTCCCGGACTGACCGGCCCTCCCGCAGATTGAGGCCGACGTCGTCCTCGTCGCCATCGGCCGCCGCCCCTACACCGAGGGTCTCGGGCTCGACAAGCTCGGCGTCGAAGTCGACAACCGCGGCCGGATCGTGATCGACTCGCAGTTCAACACCTCAGTCCCGAACGTCAAGTGCATCGGCGACGTCACCTTCGGGCCCATGCTGGCGCACAAGGCTGAGGAGGAGGGCATCGCTGCGGTCGAGTACATCCACAGTGGATACGGCCACGTCGCCTACAACGTGCGTTCTTGCGCCTCGTCGTTGTCCGGACGTTCGAGCTGATGCGGTTGTGGGCGCCCGGCAGGTCATCCCGAGCGTCGTCTACACTCACCCGGGTTCGTCCTCACTGCGTTCCCTTCAAGCATCTGTGCGCTGTAGGGATTGACTGCTCTCTACAACTGCAGAGGTCGCATGGGTCGGCAAGACCGAGGAGGATTGCAAGGCGGAGGGCATCCAGTACAAGGTCGGCAACTTCCCGATGGCTGCCAACTCGCGAGCGAAGACCAACGCCGAGACCGGTACGCTTTGCCGCTGTGCCCATTCTGCCTCGGTCTGGGATGCTGACGCGATTGCTTCGGGGATGCGCGCGCGCGCGAACAGACGGTTTCGTCAAGGTCATCGCTGAGAAGGACACGGACAAGATCCTTGGCGCTCACATCATCAGCAACGTTGCCGGTGAGATCCTGGCCGAGGCGTGAGTCTCTTTCGAGGATCCAATTTGGTCGTCCGAGATCGGAAGCTCATCCCAGTTTCCTCGTTTCTCCCCGCTCAACAGTGCGCTCGCGATGGAGTACGGCGCATCAGCAGAAGACGTTGCGTGCGTTGCCTCCCCTCTCTCATTATTCCCATTCGTTGCGAATTCGTCGCTGACTCCTTACCCCCTTTCGTCCTCTCCTCTCAGCCGCACCTGCCACGCCCACCCGACAGTGTCGGAGGCGGTCAAGGAGGCGTTCCTCATGGCTTCGTCGGGCAAGGCGATCAACGCCTAGGTGTAGAGAGAGATTTTACCGGGGGTCCTTTCCCCTTCAGATGGAAGTGTTTGCCTTTTTCTTTGACTCCTCTGTGACGCTTCGGGGGGACGAGAGCACAGTGAAGCCGACCGCGTGCGCTGCGTCTCCGCGCTCTGAGTGATCCCCCTTGTGTTCCGATGCGCCGCAATATCGAATCAGACCGCCGGGTGGTCGGGACGCTCCTGTCCGGTTCGGCGTCATCTTCGGGTTGCGCAGTGGCGACGAGAGGCTGCGCAGTTGAGGTACCGGTCAATGGAGGCTCAGATCAGCTCTGAGTCCGCGACTGGAACCTGTCGCGCCCTTGACGGCCAATCCGGATCCTGTAGGACAGGTGCGAATCAGACCGGATTGATTCTCGGCGGCGATGGAGGAGGCCGGCCCTCGACTCAGCCGCTGTCGCGCGCCGCGCGCGAATGAGAAGGGAGTGCAGGATGTATGTATGACCCGCGATTTCACGCCGGCAGACTCGACTCGGCCAACAAGGGAAGGTGGGGCGCGCGCCTACAGAAAGAGGAATACACATGGGGGGAGAGAGAGAACCGCACAGCAAGGAAGGCATGGATGGGGCAGAGACGACGGGGTGAGGCGAGTGGGGTGCGGGCGTGGTGTGCCGGCTGGGCGAGGGCGAACGGCGATAGGGCAGGAGCCGGGGACAGGCGGTAGTGGTGTTGGTGGTGGCGTCGGGCCGCGGACCCCGCTTCGGACAGCAAGGCTATAGGGGAGTACTCTCCTCACAGCAAGCTGTCCACTACAGGCAGGCAGAGGAGCGGTCAGTCATCCCCGATCGCGAATCGCAAAGATTGCTCGCCCGCCCGAGGCGAGCACCGTTATGACTCACTTCTCCGGAACACCTCGATGCACGCCGCGACGACCTCGAGGCACAGTTCCCTCTGCGTCTGCCGTTCCGCCCCGCCCGGTTCGTCCCCGGGTCCCTGCCCGACCGTCTCGAGGCGCGCGAGGCGCATGATCTCGGCGAGGTTGGCGCTCTCGGCGCTCGCCGCGCTGCTGCCCGTCCCGATCCGTGCGCCTCGTGATGCTGCGCCGCCCCCGCCTGCTCCGCCGCCTGTTGCTCCGCCGCCGCCGCCGCCGCCGCCGCTGCCTATAGATGAACCGAAACCGTTCGCGCCCCCTGCGCTGCCGCCGCCGCCGGGTAAAGGTTGCGAGTAGGCGCCAAAGGGCCACTGCGAAAAGTCGGCGAGGAGTTCATCCGCCTTGGCAAAGGCGGCCTCGCGCTGGTCGTAGCCCAGGTGGATCAAGGCGTTCTCGAGGACGTTGGCGGCAAAGGCGGAGCAGATCATGGCGACGGCGCGGACGGTGCGGTACCGGACCGACTCGCCGTACAGGTTCGTGGTCGGGACGGCGGCGGTGCGCGAGGTGAGGAGGCTCAGGGTCCGGCGGAGGACGTCGTCCTTGAAGGTGGGGTCGGACACGGGGTGGGTCGCCATGTCGAACAGGAGGAAATTGCGCTTCTCGGTGCGGAGGACGCCCTTGTCGACGAGGCCTTTTGCTAGCCGCTCGCGGACCTGCTTCAGCTGGTAGCCAATCTTCATCACGTTCCACGTCTCGCCTGCGGGTCCGGAGGGGGGGGGGGGGGTCCAGCCAGGGATCAGTCGGGGAATTCGCTCACTTCTGCCGAGCATGACCCACCGCTCATGAGGTCGATCCAGGTTCCCACGCTCATGCGTTCGGACTGCTTCATCATTTTGAGGGCCTCGTCGAGGAGGACTTCGCCGGTGAGTTTGTCGTCGATCACCTCGATGTAGCGGTCTGCGAGGGGGAACCTGCGGCGGTTCGGGTCTCGGACCATGGCGACGCGGTGTCGGAGTGCGAGTTCGAGGACGATGCAGCCGCGGAGGGTGTACGAGATGTTGTCGTTCCAGAACGAGAGGTAGCCCTGCGGGTGGGGAGTCCCGTGTTAGTGTCGGTGCGGGCGCACTCTCCCGACGGCTTTCCCCCCGCCCCCTGGTGACTCGCCTGCTTGTCCTTGAGTCCGAGGAGGAGGACTTCCTCCATGAGAGTGAGTTTGGGCAGTTTGCGGTCCTCCTCGACGTCGCCGAGGTCGCGCGCGTCGAACGCGACCTTGTGGTGGGGCAGCCCGGATGCGCCGCCGCCGGCGCCGCCGGGCGAGGGAGCGAGCGGGGTCGTTGGCCTGCTGGAGCCTGCTGCTGCGCTGGCGCCCGATCCTCGCACGGGCGAGGCGCCGGGTGCGTTGGCGGGCGAGAGCGTACTCGACGAGTCGGGGTCGTGGGCGGCGGCTGCAGCTGCGCCCCGCCTCCGCGAGAGCCCGGACGTCGAAGCCATACCGCTCAGCTGTGTTCTCTGCCCGGTCTCAGCGCGTGCAGAGTCTGTGGGCGGGCGGGAGAGGCGACCGAGAAGGGCTGGCGGGCGGCGGGGAGCGTGTCCCTCGCAAAAGTTGCTGCTGCGTCCCAATTGCAATACCAAATTCCAAGTCGCGATTACAATGCGATTACAACCTGAATGTATATGTAGCCTCGCCTGTGCGTCTCCGCTCACGCCTCACATCGCTCGACAGTTACGAAGCAGTCATGTGCGTCACCTATCCGCCTGCTTTGTCCGCGCATAACCCAGAACTGACTGTGCGCGTGTGCGGCTGCGTGCAGGTCGGCGGCCATTGAACTGCTGAACCCGCGCGCCGACGTCCGCAGGAGGGACGCCGCATTCCAAATCAATGCGAGTACAGGCGATGAGGAGGCGCATACAGACTCGCACGCTGACACCCGCTGCCCTCCCCGCAGGTCACGGGCGCGACGGGGTTGGCCGACGTGGTGCGGAGCAATCTCGGACCGCGCGGGACCCTCAAGATGCTCGTCGACGGCGCAGGGCAGCTCAAGATGACCAAGGACGGCAAGACGCTCCTCAGCGAAATGCAGATCCAGAACCCGACCGCCGCCCTGATCGCCCGCACCGCCGTCGCCCAGGACGAGATGACCGGAGACGGCACTACCTCGGTCGTCCTCCTCGTCGGCGAACTCTTGAAGCAGAGCCTCCGCTACACCCAGGAGGGCGTGCACCCGCGCGTCATCGCCGACGGCGTCGAGGTCGCCAAGAACGACCTCACCCGCTTCCTCGACGACTTCAAGCTCCCGCTCGAGAACGGCCCGAAACCGAACCACGAGGTGTTGACCCAGGTCGCGTACACCAGCCTCGCCACCAAGGTCAACAAGCAGCTCGCCAAGTCCCTCAGCCAGGCCGTCGTCGACGCCGTCCTCGCGATCCGCATCCCCCGCGCCTCTGGCTCCGAAGGCGGCTACGAGCCGATCGACCTGCACATGGTCGAGCAGATGAAGATGCAGCACATGACCGACTCGGACACGCGCCTCGTCCGCGGACTCGTCCTCGACCACGGACCGCGACACCCCGACATGCCGAAACGCCTCGAAAACTGCTTCATCCTCACCCTCAACGTCTCGCTCGAATACGAAAAGACGTGAGTGGCGGCAGGGTCCGACAGTCGTAATCCTAGCTACTGACGCCTCTTGTGACCACTCCCTCAGCGAGGTCAACTCGGGCTTCTTCTACTCGTCCGCCGAGCAGCGCGAAAAGCTCGTCGAGTCGGAGCGCAAGTTCACCGACGCGAAAGTGCGCAAGATCATCGAACTCAAGAAGCTTGTGTGCGACCAGAAGCTCGACGCGAGCGGGAACCCGGTCGGCGAGGTCAAGAACTTTGTCGTCATCAACCAGAAGGGGATCGACCCGCTCTCGCTCGACATGCTCGCCAAGCAGGGGATCATGGCCCTCCGCCGCGCCAAGCGGAGGAACATGGAGCGGTGCGCACCCTTTCCCGCCTCGCATGCCTCGGGTGCCTATTCCTGACTCCCGCGCCCTCGCACCCGGCACTGCAGGTTGCAGCTGATCTGCGGCGGCACGGCGCAGAACAGCGTCGACGACCTGACGCCGGACGTGCTCGGCCACGCCGGACTCGTGTACGAGCACACGCTCGGGGAGGAAAAGTTTACGTTCGTCGAAGAGGTCAAGGAGCCGAAGAGTGTCACGCTCCTCGTCAAGGGTCAGTTCTCTTCTTGGGGCGTACCGGCAATTCGGGACCGCAACTCACCCCGTCTCCCGCGCAGGCCCGAACGCGCACACGATCGCGCAGATCTCGGACGCGATCCGGGACGGCCTCCGCTCCGTCAAGAACGCGCTTGAGGACGGCGCGCTCGTCGCCGGTGCGGGCGCATTCGAGATCTCGGCGCATCAGCACCTCGTCGACGAGACGAAGAAGTCGGTCGCCAAGGGCCGGGCCAAGTTGGGCGTGCAGGCGTTCGCGGACGCGCTGTTGACGATCCCGAAGACGTTGGCGGTCAATGCCGGGTTGGACGTGCAGGATGCCATGGTTGCTCTGCAGGTCCGTCTGATCTATTCTCGTTCGGCACGCCTTATTACGCGCTGGGACTGACACCTTGCGGCTCGCGTGCAGGATGAGGCAGCAGAGGGCCACGTCGTTGGTCTCGACCTCGCGACCGGCGAGCCGCTCGACCCCGTCACGTGCGTCTCCTCCCTCCCTCGCTACCCGTGCTCCCTCACCCCTCGTGCGCTGACTGAACTATTGCCCACTCTCGCAGGGAGGGCATCTGGGACAACTACCGCGTCAAGCGGCACCTGATCCACTCGGCCGCCGTCATCGCTTCCAACTTGCTCATCACGGACGAGATGATGGTGCGTTTCTGGCTCTCATCGAGCCACTCTGGCATTGTCGCTTCCGACACCTGGACTGACACGCTTTCGGAATCGGGCAATCGGGAATCGCAGCGCGCCGGCCGGTCATCTCTGAAGAACGACGAAGGGCAGCGATAGTCGCGCCCCTCTCCGGGCTCTCTCGCGCGGGCACCCACCAGAGCGCTCGACTTCCCACCTTCTCTCGCAGCATTCCGACCCCGCAGCAAGCACTAGTCAATTTTTTCGCAAAAATCTCTCCCCTGGAAACTCTTGTTACACTAGGCGACCCCTCGGCTCCGAGCGCTCTTTTCTTCGCGGGAAAGATGGCGGTCGAGGCGCAGCCTGTGCGTCGGCAATCAGAAGAACTGCTTGGCAGAGAGGGTGAGGACGGCCGCGCTGGGCGAACCAGCACCCGGAGCCTTCGCCGCCCTCGGCGGGTGGCTACGAAAGGGAGCAACAGTCGACAGAACCGGAGGGCAAAGTACGGGAAGATCGAAGAGCCGGTGCGGCGCATGGAGCGATTCCAGTCGCGGCCGGCGCGACTGCTGGAAAGCTGCAGCTGCAGTGGCTGGCTGGCCGCCGGTTCATCCGCGCTCGGCGGAAACCGGCAAAGTCTCTTTCATCTGCTTCGGAGCGATGGATTCGCCGCGTCTGGTCGTTCATAATTGTGAATGGACCGCGTCAGGCAGGCAAGGAACAAAGGGAAGGGGGCGAAGAAGACGAGGAGAGGGTTGAATGTGAGACCGAGGTGGCTGGGCGGACGAACGGTGACGGATTCGGAGGGTTTCCCTCGGAACGTACCCGAAGCTGACGGCGTAGGCGACGAGGGTGATGAGATAGAAAAGAGCGCCGAGGACCGTCTGGTAGACAAAGGCTGCGGGCAGAGTTGGCGAGGTCAGGAGGGGGAGGTTTTTCCTCGCGCTGCCGAGACTTTTGCGACACGCACCGGCCAGGAGGGCAGACCAGCCGTAGAAGACGAGACGCAGCCACGTCGAGCCGTGCAGCTTCGTGTGCTTCAGAAACGGGAGCGGCCACTCGAGCGCGAGCGTGGCCAACCCGTTCACCTGCGAGGAGAGCTCCTGGGTCAGGAAAACGCGGCGCCTCGGACCCGCTTCGGACCGCTCGTACGAGGTTCACGATCTGCAGAAGGGGTAGCTTGACGACCAAAGTAACGAAGAGTCCCGCTTCCGAGGGAGGCCTGTCGATGGCAGGTGCAGTGAGCAGCGCCGAACATAGGGTCGCCACCGCCGCGAGGGAGAACGGAGGACGAACACGAGCCCGTGCGGGCCGAGGGTCCCGCCGACAAAGTCCCAGAAGTATTTGCGGTAGTAGAACCCCCACAAAGCAGCCCAGGCGACGTCTGTGCGGCGCCACCGAGGGGTCGAAAGAGGTGCGCGGTCAGTCAACCGAGCTGCGGGCGGTCGTGGACGCCCGGCGCGCACGCACAGGCTCCAGAGGTGAGGGCGAGGAGGCGCGCCCAGTCATGCCAGATGAGAGCACCCATGTCCGAGAGGCCGTACAGGCGAGCGAGAGCGGGGCAAACACGAAGAGAGTGTCGTCTGAAACCGCCGCCCGCTTGTGGTCGCCCGCAGCCAGGACGCGCATCGGCAATCTTCTCTCTCCCTCGAGCTTGTATGGGAGAGAGTACCGCTTTGCATGCACGAGACATAACCTCGAGGTGTGGGGCGCGATGAAGAAGAGACAGGGAGAGAAAATCGAAGGCACAACAAGGAGAGGGAAGAGTACGCCCCGTGCCCTCCGAGCGCGCCCGCATCACCGGTGAGGCGACCACGCATGACCAGGATTCGAAATCGAGGCGGACAGCGACGTATGTAGGGCCTTGCGCGCGTTCCGGACGGCCGCGAGCGAGTACAGGAGGTTGTCGAACGCGACGCGGCGGTCCGGAACGGGCATCAGGCCTGGAGGCATCGCTATAGTCGTCGACGTCGTCGCAGGTGGCGGTGGAGGCGTTGGTGGAGTCGGCGGCGAGTCCCGGTCGGGAGACGGCGACGGGGAGGGCGACTTCAAGGGAGGGACCGCCACGCCCGTCGGGAGGGCGCTTGCCGCGCGCGCCGCGGATAGCTCGGCGGCGGTTGGGGCCTCGGCCGGTCCGCGCAGTGGAGAGCGAGCGGATGACGTCTCGTCGAGGGACAGCGTACGGGTCGGCCGAGCCGCGCGCAAGATGGCGGCCCGGTGGAGGCTGAGCGCGCCGGAGGGCGGGAGGGCGTAGCGCGGTAGGCCGGGCGCGATGGAAGGGACTCGTCGTCGCCGCTTTGGAGACCGCAGCGGAGACAAGCGGTCGCGCGTCTCGTCGCTCAGGTCGCCCAGCTCGTCGTCGTATTCGTCGTCCTCCTCGCCGGAGGTGCCTGCGCTGCCGGACGACTCGCTCGCCGCCTCTGCGTCCTCTTCTGCCCCGGCTGCGAGAGAAGACCGGCGATCCCTCTCTGCCTCGGGCCGTTCCTCCTCCTCTGAACGCCGCTTCCCCCTCCGTCGTCGTCCCGCCGCTCCCGCGCCTCCCTCCTGATCCGCCTCCAGCCCCTCGGCCCGCGCCCGTTTCCTCCTCAACGCCTCGGCCGCCGCGTCCGCCAACATTTGCAGTTCGCTCGCTGAACTGTCGGACCAGCGCCGACGGAGGGCCTCGTAGATGACGGCCTGGACGCGGGCACGCGCGGGTTCGGTTCCAAGGGGGGCGGCGGAAGAAGGGGCGCTGGAGGCGGTGGGCGCGGGAGGGACGGGTCGGAAGGAAAGCAGTGGAGGGGGAGCCCGCGGTGGTGACCGGGTTCGCGGAGTCGGGAGGCGGCGCGGGAGAGGTGCGGAGGAGGACGACGACGAAGCCGCCGGGGCTGATAGGATTGGCGCGGATGCTCGCGCAGCCGTAGATGCGCCGGGCAAATCGAGCGAAGAGAGGGGAGGTAGGCGCGGGCGTGGAAGCGGCAGCGGCAGTGACGGAGGCGGCGGCGAGAGGTGCGTCCAGTCCTCACGAGGGGGTCGAGCGGACCCGGGCGGCGTGTCGACAGACATGAAGCCGCTCCAGAGGGAGAGAGCAGCGCCTTTGTGTCTCGATACGTGGCCAGGGAGGCTGGCGTCAGGCGGGGGAGCGGGCCCTCCAGCGCGGGCCGGGACAGCGTTGGGCGGGGCCGGAGCGGCGGTACCGTCTTGCGGGTTGCGAGCGCGAATTCGTCAGCACTGCGAATTGTTGTCTTCGATTGCGTATGCGTATGCGACCGCACTGTGGGTGTCGAGAACCGTTCAGGAGCAGGGGCGCGAGCTGGGCCGCGGCGTCGAGGGAAAGACAAATTTGCGGGTGGTGGGAAGCGGCGACCCCGAAACAAGGATCTCAGCTGCGGTCGATTGCAAGTCTCGCCGGCGACGGGTTCATCTCCGTGTGTTGCGTGTTTAATCGACCGGCGAGGTCGCACGTGCAGCCCGAGGGGGCAGCAGCGGCGGTTCGCGCGAGCGCGAGGCCGAAGTGGCTCGCCGAGGGGCGTGGCCAGGCCTTGCCAGTCGCGGATCCGCCAAGTCTCGAACGCGGGGTGGCGGGCGCAGGATCGAAGCCTAGGGGCGCCAGCCACGCGCGGCGCGAGGCGCACCCACAATCATCTGTTGCTAGAGCAGCTGGTGCCAGCTGACGCCCTTGTGCGCGCGCGGGAGGTAGCAGTCGGCGCAGAGCTGGGCGGGCAAGGAAGCTAGCTGGAGCCTTCCTGCGGCGGCGCCATGCCAGGGGCGCAGGGTCCTCTTTCCAAAGCTGGCCCCAGCACAGTTGATAGGCGATGTCGGAGTGCAGACATGTTGGCGTCGTGTAGCCAGCTTGCGAGTGTTTGCAGGGAGGATTTACAGTACGATCGCTCGCGTGTTCTCCGCAGCGCGTGCGGCTGCCGCGTGTCCGCGTGTCTGCGCCGCGGCCGCCGCGCACCGCCTCGCTCCGCCAGCTGGAGGGCCTGAACGGCGGCACAGCTGCACCCAGCGAACGAACGGGCATCTTAGCACTCGCGTCTCTGAGTCTGACGCTACCTCTTGAGCCCCTGAACGCCTGCCGCTTGGCTTGAGAGCCGCGTTCGCCGCAGTCAAACGGTCCCCCCGCTTTCGCTTACCAACTCGAACGCCCGCACCGCCGCCCGCGTCAACCTCACACACGACACAGCCACTCTAGCAGCACGGCATGTCTTCGTGGAAATTCGGCAAGAGTGCGTCTCCCAGTTCCGAAGGCTCGGAGTTCGCGGATTCGGGCGGGGGCTGGGCAGCAGGACGCGCGCTGGGGTTGTCGGCGGTCTCCGCGCAGGTATACGCACAGGGGGCCGCCGCCGAGCTAGGGAGTACTGTCGAGCTGGCGAGAGCCGGATTCGAGCCTCTCAGGCGATCTCCGAGCTGGCCTCGCCGATGTCTGCCCGCCTCCCCTTCTGCCGCGCTCCACTTCGGCCCGGACCCAGCGTCAGCCGGCGACGATCCTCAGACTGACTCCGGTTCCGCACTCGCCGCAGAGTTGAAAGAGGTCGCGAGCGGACGAAGCGCCGCGAGCACTCCGACCGCTTCCTCGCCGGTCTCGGCCGCCTCGACCCCCTCGACCATCCCGGACGTCGCCGCACACCATGCTGCCACCGCCGCCGCTGCGACCGAGTCCTCCTCCTCTGCTGCCGGAGGCGCAGCTCCGGTTCCACGCTCGGGAGTTCTGACGATCCGCGTCGTCGAGGCTAGGAACTTGAACCCGCCAGAGGGCGTCCCGCTGCCAAGCGGGATCCGAGACGCGGTCGAGCAGGCGCAGGCAGGCATGGCGCGCGGGGCGCGCGAGAGCCTGCAGCGCAAGCAGATGTGGTGGTTGCCGTGAGTCCCGGTGAGGTCTTCGAAGCGGGCGTTCAGAGGCTGACCGCTGCCGGACTACAGCTATGTCGTTCTCGAGTTTGAGAAGAACGAAATTCTGATCGACGCCCTCGGAGGAGAGCTCAACTCGCCGACCTGGATGTTCCGAGCACACTTGTGGGTCCTGCTCGCTGCTCTGGGTCCTCGAAGTCTCTGAAGCTGATCTCGGCTGCCAATAGCGACGTGTCGCGTGTCTCGGACGTTTCGATTTCCGCCTACCTGCGAACGGCGCCTATCGTGCCCGGACAGAATCGGAATGACATGGGCAACGATCTCTTCCTCGGTGGACTTCAGTGAGTCCGGTTCCCTAGAAGCGCCCCCGCAGTAAGCCCCGGACTGACACCGGCTCGCGCCAGGTTCCTCCCTTCCTTTGACGCAAATAAACCGCTGGACCAGTGGTTCCGGTCAACGAGCGGCAACGGAGAATTCCATGTCCAGGTCTCGTACAAGCCGGCGACTGTGAGTGGTTTCCTCGCGCTGGGTCGGGCTCCGAGTCGGGTCAGACCTGATGACTGACCTTTCTTGACCCGCACCCGCCCTTCCCCGCCTCTAGACTCAACACCTCACGATCAACGACTTTGACCTGCTCAAGGTCATCGGCAAGGGTTCGTTCGGCAAGGTGCGTCCGGCACGGCTTCGGCTCCTACTTCGGGGCACGAAGTAACACCAGCGCCGAACTGTAGGTCATGCAAGTGCGGAAGAAGGACACGGGTCGGATCTACGCCCTCAAGACGATCCGAAAAGCGCACATCGTCTCGCGGTCCGAAGTGACGCACACCCTCGCCGAGCGAACGGTCCTCGCGCAGGTCAACAACCCCTTCATCGTCCCGCTCAAGTTCTCGTTCCAGAACTCGGAGAAGCTCTACCTCGTTCTCGCGTTCGTCAACGGCGGCGAGCTGTTTTACCACCTGCAGCGCGAGGGGCGCTTCAACGAGGAGCGCAGTCGGTTCTATGCGGCCGAACTGCTCTGCGCCCTCGAGCACTTGCACCAGTTCAACGTCATCTACCGGTGCGTGGCGGGTGGGAGACGGCGGTGAAGGTCGTTCTCATCGGCTCGCAGACTGACGCCCAATCCGCACGTGCAGAGATCTCAAGCCCGAGAACATCTTGATCGACTATGTCGGACACATTGCCCTGTGCGATTTCGGGCTGTGCAAACTCAACATGGCCGAGGGCGAAACGACCAACAGTGCGTGCTCCGGTCCTCGTCTGGTTTTGGTCGGCCCGGATGACTTACGGAACCTGGTCCACAGCCTTCTGCGGTACGCCCGAGTACCTCGCGCCGGAGCTCTTGCTTGGTCACGGCTATCAAAAGACGGTGAGTACTGCCTACGTTCGAGACTGAATCTCGCAGACAGTCCCTGACCCTTGCCGCCTGCAGGTCGACTGGTGGACTCTCGGCGTCCTCCTGTACGAGATGCTGTCCGGTCTGCCACCCTTCTACTCGGAGAACACGAACGAGATGTACCAGAAGGTGGGTCTGAGGGCCAAAGCTGAGATGAAGGCGGGCGACTCGGGAAGCTGACCGTCCGGCCGAACCCCTCGCCGCAGATCCTGTCCGATCCGCTGCGATTCGGCGACGAGATCTCGCCCGACGCACGGTCGCTCCTCACCGGTCTGCTCACGCGCGACCCTCAGCAACGCCTCGGCGTCGCTGGCGCCGAGACGATCAAGTCGCACCCGTTCTTTGCGAAGCACATCGACTTCAAGCGGCTCATGCAGAAGAAGATCCAGCCGCCGTTCAAGCCGAACGTCGAATCGGCCGCCGATACCTCCAATGTGAGTCCGGGCATGCTCACACGCTCGAGAACCAGGCTGACCCGTCCATGCGTCCGCAGTTCGACCCCGACTTTTTGCGCGAGCAACCGATGGACTCGGTCGTCGAGGACTCGCACCTGTCCCAGACCGTGCAGGCGCAGTTTGCCAATTTCTCGTACTACCAGCCCGCCGGCGCATTCGGCGAGAGCGTCCGGTGACCCCGAGGCCGGGTTCCGGGGGCGGCGTCGGGCCCTGGGGCGGGGTCCACGTAGTCGATGCGGGTCGTCGGTACAGGTCGTCGTGATTAGCCAGGATCGGCGTGCAACACTATTTCAACGAGGAAGGGTCTGCGCCCGAGGAGCTCTTGTTCGGGTTGCGAGCGTGAGACTTTCAATTTCCTCTGCTGACGGCGGTGTTGGACTTTGCAGCCTGCTCGTCCCTACCTTCCTCACTGTCACACGCTATCATGCGGACGGATCAGGTTCCTTTACTATGCGGCGATGTTGGCGCCGCTTGATTAGAACGCAGCTCAGTGGTGTGGTCAGGACCGGTTTGGTCATGTCGAGCCAAAGGGGTCACAAAAAGCTAGCAAAGGGTTCAAGTATGATGCGGCCGGACAAGATCGGACAGCGAAGTGAAGAATAGGCTGCTTCAACCCATCAAATGCGGTAGAGTCATAAACTGTCAGAAACGCGGGAGGGAGGGAGCCTATCCTGGCGATATGTGCCGTGTAATGGTATTCAGATGGGCTCAATATAGCATACAAGAAGTCTTGACTGTTAGAGATGGTGGATGCTGTCAGGCAAAAGCAAGCAGGAGTAGGGTGGAAGGGCCATCTTGGCGACTGGGAGGGCAAGCCCAAGAACCAGCCGCCAGCAGGCAAAGATTCATTTGACAGGAAATCCCTCGGGGGACATTAACTCATCAAAGTTGATAGAACAGAGCCTACACTTGATCTAAGCCAAAAGGCCAGAAAGGTTAAATAGAGCAGGCTGGCAACAAGCGGATGTGCACTCGCATCTGGAAAATCCTGTCAGCCTGGTGTGAAAACAGTTCCTGGCTTGGGAGCTGTTTCCGTTGTGTCTCCTTTCATGCTGGGTTCTCTCACGTTCTATTTGTAGTGTCCATCCCCCTGTGGCAGGGTCTTTGTCCCGCGGGAAAAAGTGCGTCCCTGTCAGGGGGGTAACTCCTCAAACAGCACCTGACATAGCCAACGCCATTGCCAGTATGAGCAATATCAAATGAATGCATATTTATTGCCAATGTTGATCAGCTCACAAGCTTTGCAGTTGACATGACTTTGTTGCTGCAAGGAGCACTCTGGAATCCCCCTTAAGGACTATGTGAGAAAAGTTATCCTATGGCAATGTATGAGGGGGTCAAAGCTTTGTGAGGAAGTTGGGGCTAGTACGCACTGACCCAAAAGTCAAGAATATCAGCAAAGGAGGGAGTAGTGGAGAAGAGAAGACTAGCTGAATGCACTGGAGTGGAGGACTGGAGGTCAATCAGAGCAGTAGCGGCTCTGTCTGTGTCCTTGCAGAAATCAAAACTGTCTTTTGGCTATGACACACCTCAACTGAAGCTGTGTAAAGCAAGTCTGCTTCAACCCTGGCCTGAGTGCAAGGGTGCTTCTTTCTTCCCAGATGCCTTTGGCTGCCACAACACCTTTACTGCTTCCCTCTCAAGCACCCTTGCTGCGTGATCACACAAAGTCAGACTTTGCTACAACTTGACCCAGATCATTGGTGCCTATAGAGGAGGACTCGACGGCAAAAGGTGCGTGCAAATCACCCTCCGCCACGAGGCGCTCCCGCTCGCTTTCATCTCACCTTGACAATCCCTCTCCTGCTCAGCTCACCTCAAGTTCAACAACAGACCTCCCTCAACATAGCACTCCACTACACTGACGCCTTGGGCCTCCTCTGGACAATTCTGGATCTCTGGTGGCCCCTCTTCGAATGTTCCTGGTTGTTGCTGCAAACCGCAGGGCTGTCAAGGGGCCAGACACCTCGAGTGTCGTAAGGATTGTTGGCATCCATTTTAATGACTTGCTCAGGCTTGGAGCAAGGACACCCTTTCAAAACACACCTCTTCAGGAAGGGTGTGAACTGAATGTTGGGCTCAAGCGGTCCTACACTGGCCCAGCCTTGACCAACGTGACACGTTGTCCCCCTCAATCCCACCTGCAATGTATTCCATTGCCAATGCAGCTGCACTTTGTTTTGTCCAGTCTGAACCTGCTCCTCAGTGTAATTGACTACAACATGCAGTCCGGAATGCCATACTTGCAGGCAGGATGGAATTGCATTATCATGGCCTGTCTTGCCAATGTGGAGTGAGGCATTGCAAATTTGGCTGAACTTGTGCTGAGGCTGAGCCAGCACAAGCTGTTGCAGGGATAAGCATTACAGGCTGACTGCTATTGGAGGGCAAGAATTAGGCAAGAGCCCAGAGGCAGATAGGACAAGGGGTTAAAGGAAGTCTGCTGGGAAAGTCAAGCATCAGTGTTGGGAAGGTCCCGGGGATATGGACTCAGTGGATTGTAATTGATTGCAGATGTTGTCTGCTCAACATCAAGTTGTTGTTGTCAAGTTGTTGAGAAGGAGAGGGTGAGAACAGTCCCGCTGCTTTGCGAGACAGCGAAGCGCGCTCGAGCCCGTAACCGTCGACTGACAGGTACTGTGATTAGGCGAGCTGTTCTCAAGCAAGGAAAGGCGAGCAGCCTGTGCGTAGTGAGAGGGCTGTGCACAAAGCAGCGGGGAGTCATTGCCGTCACCGTCCATGCCGGACCATCCAAGGCTCAAGGCCCCAACCTGGCCGTAGTCTCCCACATCCACTCCTGCAGCCAAACTCACACAGCAACACCTAAGATCATTTGAAAGAAGTTTTGCACTGGTCAGTACAGACAGTCGCGGGCTGAAGGGCTGATCCTGCGGTTTCACCTTACCCGACAGAAATGTTGTCTGAAACTGCCCCAGCCAGCAGCCGCTGCTGCTGCGCCAGCCTACGCAATCTTCTGACCATCAGCTACAAGCTTGCCCCAATTGACAAGTCAAGCAACGCGGATGTAGGCCCACAGGAGGAGGAACCGCTTGCGAAGGCATCGCTCGACCACCGGGAGGCCGACAACCTTGCGGGACGACCTTGCGGGCTTTGTCTCCGCTGCGGCAAACCGCAGCCTCGCGTTCCACAACCGTGTCAAATACGCCTTGGAAACCTCATCGGAAGAGGGAAGTGACGTATACATCCCAGAGTCCTTGGAAGAGGAGGAAAGCGACGGATCCATCGGCGAGCTGACCGAGGAGAGTGAGGCCGGCAAAGCAACCGAGCCAAGCAAGGCAGAGGAAGAAACCGCGAGAATCTCAAAGAAGAAGAAGGGCAAGCAGAGGGCTCACTTGCCTCAGTGAAGGCAAAGAGGCAGCAGTTCAAGAACAAGCGTAAGTCAGAGATGAAGGCCGAGAAGAAACAGAAGACTGGCCATCTGGGGATGCGCGCCTTGCGCGCGAGTGTGACCACCCCCAACCAACGTGGACACAGCAGTCCTCAAATGACACACTCAGAAGGATATTTCTCCACTCAAGATCGTCCAGGAGGCAACCAACATCCATCCGAATGGGGTTGGGACCATTACTTTGCAGGAATTGCATTGGACTGGTGTGTCCGAGGACTTGGTTGTCTGAGCCCCTGCTCAGCCGTCTTTGCCTCTCCTCCTCCTTCTTCTCCATTGTTGCTCAAGCTCCCCTCCAGACCAGTTCTATGAGGCTCCAGTTGGACCGCCTATGCTGACACTTGTCCCCTGCCTGTCTGAGCTTTCTGTCCTTTTCTCTTCTCCTCTCAGATGTGTGTAAAATCTGTTGAGTCTAAACTTCTCAGCCTGATTTGGCCGAGCTCAGGGACAGGGCTCTCAGAGAAGCCATGTCCCCTTGCTCACACCTCTCTGGTTCATCCTGGACAAGCCCAAGAGAATAGTGTGAAAAATGCCGTCCATTGCCTCATCTGGGATCCAACCTTGCTTGATGCGCCCTGCACCTACCCTGTCCCCAACAAGCCAACAGGGACTCACAAAAAAAAAGGCCTTGTATCGTGTAGGTCCTCAATTGGGATGCAATCTTACTTGATGCACCTCATAACCTACACCAACCAGACACTTTCTCTTGTGTCACACTTGACTGAGGTGTGCAGCGCCTGCATTCTTTTGACATCACTGTAAGACTGCCAAGCGCCTCGTAGCCGCATAAGTGCCTGTGCAATGCAGAGGTCTCATTCTACTACGCACCTGGCAAGCGCCTCGTAGTCGCGTAAGTGCCCGGAGGCAGACCCTGCGACCACGCCACTCAGACTCGGTGGTTCATCTCAACCCCTTCCCCCTTTTTCCGTATTCCACCCATCCGTTGTTCCTCACTTGCAATCCTTCGACGTAGACACACCAACAACCACATCACAGTCAAGGGTTTGCAGCAAGCGTCTTGGCATTGCTGGCATGAAACAACTCTCTTGTGCTCCCAGCTTAAAAAATCAAGTCACAAGTCACGCATATGAGCATTGAGAAGGCCAGAAGGCCTCTATGTATATTTGAAAGAAGAAATTTGAGAATAAGCACATTATAGGGAGGTTATGAAGCAAGGACACCAGGGAATGATCAATGGCAGGCGGAAGCAGCAAAAATCAATTTGAATTCCCACCTGTTGCTCATATTGAGCTTGCCTGATTCCAAAACACTATCAGTGCATTATGCTGAATCAATCATCGGGTCGAATCCACATCAAAGGACAGGACTTTTCAAGCAGGTGTGTGCCTCAACAAAGCATAGAGTCCGTTTCAGCAGCAAAAATAAGCAAAAGAGAGACAAGGGTGCCCGACAGCGCCAACCGGGAGTAGAGGGGAAGGGCCATCTTGGCGACTGGGAGGGCAAGCCCAAGAACCAGCCGCCGGCGAGCAAAGATTCATTTGACAAAGAATCCCCCGATGGGGGACATTAACTCGTCAAAGTTAATAGAACAGATACTACACTTGATCTAAGCCAAAAGGCCAGAAAGGTTAAATAGAGCAGGCTGGCAACAAGCGGATGTGCACTCGCATCTGGAAAATCCTGTCAGCCTGGTGTGAAAACAGTTCCTGGCTTGGGAGCTGTTTCCGTTGTGTCTCCTTTCATGCTGGGTTCTCTCACGTTCTATTTGTAGTGTCCATCCCCCTGTGGCAGGGTCTTTGTCCCGCGGGAAAAAGTGCGTCCCTGTCAGGGGGGTAACTCCTCAAACAGCACCTGACATAGCCAACGCCATTGCCAGTATGAGCAATATCAAATGAATGCATATTTATTGCCAATGTTGATCAGCTCACAAGCTTTGCAGTTGACATGACTTTGTTGCTGCAAGGAGCACTCTGGAATCCCCCTTAAGGACTATGTGAGAAAAGTTATCCTATGGCAATGTATGAGGGGGTCAAAGCTTTGTGAGGAAGTTGGGGCTAGTACGCACTGACCCAAAAGTCAAGAATATCAGCAAAGGAGGGAGTAGTGGAGAAGAGAAGACTAGCTGAATGCACTGGAGTGGAGGACTGGAGGTCAATCAGAGCAGTAGCGGCTCTGTCTGTGTCCTTGCAGAAATCAAAACTGTCTTTTGGCTATGACACACCTCAACTGAAGCTGTGTAAAGCAAGTCTGCTTCAACCCTGGCCTGAGTGCAAGGGTGCTTCTTTCTTCCCAGATGCCTTTGGCTGCCACAACACCTTTACTGCTTCCCTCTCAAGCACCCTTGCTGCGTGATCACACAAAGTCAGACTTTGCTACAACTTGACCCAGATCATTGGTGCCTATAGAGGAGGACTCGACGGCAAAAGGTGCGTGCAAATCACCCTCCGCCACGAGGCGCTCCCGCTCGCTTTCATCTCACCTTGACAATCCCTCTCCTGCTCAGCTCACCTCAAGTTCAACAACAGACCTCCCTCAACATAGCACTCCACTACACTGACGCCTTGGGCCTCCTCTGGACAATTCTGGATCTCTGGTGGCCCCTCTTCGAATGTTCCTGGTTGTTGCTGCAAACCGCAGGGCTGTCAAGGGGCCAGACACCTCGAGTGTCGTAAGGATTGTTGGCATCCATTTTAATGACTTGCTCAGGCTTGGAGCAAGGACACCCTTTCAAAACACACCTCTTCAGGAAGGGTGTGAACTGAATGTTGGGCTCAAGCGGTCCTACACTGGCCCAGCCTTGACCAACGTGACACGTTGTCCCCCTCAATCCCACCTGCAATGTATTCCATTGCCAATGCAGCTGCACTTTGTTTTGTCCAGTCTGAACATGCTCCTCAGTGTAATTGACTACAACATGCAGTCCGGAATGCCATACTTGCAGGCAGGATGGAATTGCATTATCATGGCCTGTCTTGCCAATGTGGAGTGAGGCATTGCAAATTTGGCTGAACTTGTGCTGAGGCTGAGCCAGCACAAGCTGTTGCAGGGATAAGCATTACAGGCTGACTGCTATTGGAGGGCAAGAATTAGGCAAGAGCCCAGAGGCAGATAGGACAAGGGGTTAAAGGAAGTCTGCTGGGAAAGTCAAGCATCAGTGTTGGGAAGGTCCCGGGGATATGGACTCAGTGGATTGTAATTGATTGCAGATGTTGTCTGCTCAACATCAAGTTGTTGTTGTCAAGTTGTTGAGAAGGAGAGGGTGAGAACAGTCCCGCTGCTTTGCGAGACAGCGAAGCGCGCTCGAGCCCGTAACCGTCGACTGACAGGTACTGTGATTAGGCGAGCTGTTCTCAAGCAAGGAAAGGCGAGCAGCCTGTGCGTAGTGAGAGGGCTGTGCACAAAGCAGCGGGGAGTCATTGCCGTCACCGTCCATGCCGGACCATCCAAGGCTCAAGGCCCCAACCTGGCCGTAGTCTCCCACATCCACTCCTGCAGCCAAACTCACACAGCAACACCTAAGATCATTTGAAAGAAGTTTTGCACTGGTCAGTACAGACAGTCGCGGGCTGAAGGGCTGATCCTGCGGTTTCACCTTACCCGACAGAAATGTTGTCTGAAACTGCCCCAGCCAGCAGCCGCTGCTGCTGCGCCAGCCTACGCAATCTTCTGACCATCAGCTACAAGCTTGCCCCAATTGACAAGTCAAGCAACGCGGATGTAGGCCCACAGGAGGAGGAACCGCTTGCGAAGGCATCGCTCGACCACCGGGAGGCCGACAACCTTGCGGGACGACCTTGCGGGCTTTGTCTCCGCTGCGGCAAACCGCAGCCTCGCGTTCCACAACCGTGTCAAATACGCCTTGGAAACCTCATCGGAAGAGGGAAGTGACGTATACATCCCAGAGTCCTTGGAAGAGGAGGAAAGCGACGGATCCATCGGCGAGCTGACCGAGGAGAGTGAGGCCGGCAAAGCAACCGAGCCAAGCAAGGCAGAGGAAGAAACCGCGAGAATCTCAAAGAAGAAGAAGGGCAAGCAGAGGGCTCACTTGCCTCAGTGAAGGCAAAGAGGCAGCAGTTCAAGAACAAGCGTAAGTCAGAGATGAAGGCCGAGAAGAAACAGAAGACTGGCCATCTGGGGATGCGCGCCTTGCGCGCGAGTGTGACCACCCCCAACCAACGTGGACACAGCAGTCCTCAAATGACACACTCAGAAGGATATTTCTCCACTCAAGATCGTCCAGGAGGCAACCAACATCCATCCGAATGGGGTTGGGACCATTACTTTGCAGGAATTGCATTGGACTGGTGTGTCCGAGGACTTGGTTGTCTGAGCCCCTGCTCAGCCGTCTTTGCCTCTCCTCCTCCTTCTTCTCCATTGTTGCTCAAGCTCCCCTCCAGACCAGTTCTATGAGGCTCCAGTTGGACCGCCTATGCTGACACTTGTCCCCTGCCTGTCTGAGCTTTCTGTCCTTTTCTCTTCTCCTCTCAGATGTGTGTAAAATCTGTTGAGTCTAAACTTCTCAGCCTGATTTGGCCGAGCTCAGGGACAGGGCTCTCAGAGAAGCCATGTCCCCTTGCTCACACCTCTCTGGTTCATCCTGGACAAGCCCAAGAGAATAGTGTGAAAAATGCCGTCCATTGCCTCATCTGGGATCCAACCTTGCTTGATGCGCCCTGCACCTACCCTGTCCCCAACAAGCCAACAGGGACTCACAAAAAAAAAAGGCCTTGTATCGTGTAGGTCCTCAATTGGGATGCAATCTTACTTGATGCACCTCATAACCTACACCAACCAGACACTTTCTCTTGTGTCACACTTGACTGAGGTGTGCAGCGCCTGCATTCTTTTGACATCACTGTAAGACTGCCAAGCGCCTCGTAGCCGCATAAGTGCCTGTGCAATGCAGAGGTCTCATTCTACTACGCACCTGGCAAGCGCCTCGTAGTCGCGTAAGTGCCCGGAGGCAGACCCTGCGACCACGCCACTCAGACTCGGTGGTTCATCTCAACCCCTTCCCCCTTTTTCCGTATTCCACCCATCCGTTGTTCCTCACTTGCAATCCTTCGACGTAGACACACCAACAACCACATCACAGTCAAGGGTTTGCAGCAAGCGTCTTGGCATTGCTGGCATGAAACAACTCTCTTGTGCTCCCAGCTTAAAAAATCAAGTCACAAGTCACGCATATGAGCATTGAGAAGGCCAGAAGGCCTCTATGTATATTTGAAAGAAGAAATTTGAGAATAAGCACATTATAGGGAGGTTATGAAGCAAGGACACCAGGGAATGATCAATGGCAGGCGGAAGCAGCAAAAATCAATTTGAATTCCCACCTGTTGCTCATATTGAGCTTGCCTGATTCCAAAACACTATCAGTGCATTATGCTGAATCAATCATCGGGTCGAATCCACATCAAAGGACAGGACTTTTCAAGCAGGTGTGTGCCTCAACAAAGCATAGAGTCCGTTTCAGCAGCAAAAATAAGCAAAAGAGAGACAAGGGTGCCCGACAGCGCCAACCGGGAGTAGAGGGGAAGGGCCATCTTGGCGACTGGGAGGGCAAGCCCAAGAACCAGCCGCCGGCGAGCAAAGATTCATTTGACAAAGAATCCCCCGATGGGGGACATTAACTCGTCAAAGTTAATAGAACAGATACTACACTTGATCTAAGCCAAAAGGCCAGAAAGGTTAAATAGAGCAGGCTGGCAACAAGCGGATGTGCACTCGCATCTGGAAAATCCTGTCAGCCTGGTGTGAAAACAGTCCCTGGCTTGGGAGCTGTTTCCGTTGTGTCTCCTTTCATGCTGGGTTCTCTCACGTTCTGGGCCATGACTGTGTATCGTTAACCTTAGTACAGTGCTCCAGAGTAGCTCTATAACCCTGCCAGGGCATGACAAATGCAATTTCAGTAAGATGGAATAAAAGGCCTTGCCCCTGAAACAAGACCCTTCCATTCAGAGGCTATACACCCAGGACTTCATATCTCCATTTGTGCTTGCTGGTCCTAGCACATATGCATGATGAATGCAGAGGAACTCAAGCACAGAGAATGGGTCAGACCAGTGCTGCCACCAGTAAATGCGAGAGTTGGCGGAATTTACAACTTGCCTGCTACACTCCGGATACAAAGCAGCTCAAGCAACATGTGGCCTGCATGGGAACGCGGTCAAGAAGAGCTGCAGAAGTTGAGAAGGCCATGTAGTGAGGAAGGCTGGGGTGGGGAATACCCTTCTTTGCCTCCGTTGCTATTCTCACACTTCCGCACGCCTAGCCAAATTGGCTAGGCGGTGAATTGTGACTTACTCATTATAGAGAAGAAAAACTGTTCATACTGCACTCACACTGTTCACACTGTTCAGACTTTCATTTGTGTGGCTCAGAGCGCTGAAAACAAAAGTTTGAACCCGCATAGAATCCACAGCCCGTAATTTTCACAAATTGGAGGAGGCTTTTGCCATGTTTGAAGGCTTTTGGAACTTCAGTGTGTAGCTTGTTGAGAAGTTTTTGTACTCTTCTCGCCCTTGTTCGCCATGCAACAAGCAGCTCCCAACTCTGTTCCAGGCTGACACCACCCCTGGGTTTGCCTGTGTCCCTCAATGTTTGATGTAAGGGCAATCCCGGTGGCAGCTCTCTGGATGCCAGGACAATCTGCACAACACCTCTGCATAGCATTACAGGAGAGACCTCAAAGCCTGGGCAACTGGCAAGCTCCAAATTGACTGCAACATAGCAATGATGGGTCAGCCAGGTGGAAGGATAGATGAGCATTGAAGACAAGACTCATTTGCAAAAGTAGAATCCAGAATATGGCATAATTGGGCTGAGTGGAGAGCACAGGTCCATGACCACCAGTCATCCGACGTGACAGATGCGGGAGATACCCTGCACCATCAAGGCGTCAGTCTGTGGGCCTGCTGACCCTGTGCTCAGAGAGAGGTGTTCACTCCAAAGGCTGTCTGGACTGGAATAGTGTGAGGAGTGGCGTTCTGAGTGGCAGATGCGTAGTCAATGATCTGCCAAAGGGCGCTGATGCTGAGATCTGTCGGGCCGACGCGGTTGATGCCGGCGAAACGCGGAGGCGGACAGTCGGCAACAATTCCGACAAAGACATGGTTGAGGAATCCCGGGTGAAGGTGGCAGTCCGACATGAATGGCCGCAGGCCGGAGAGGAAGGGGTGGAGAGCCCATTGGAGGGCTTTCACTTCCTCTTCTCGCTCAAGGGCCCCCTCCAGGACTTGGCGTTCTGGCTTGGACAGGTCTGCAAGCAGGTCCTGTCCAGGTGCAGGGGCTGCCCAAGCATGCCAGAACTTGCTGAAGGGCATGCAATCACACTGTGAGCTGGACTGGGCAATCTGCTTGGGCAGATGCTGCAAGCGCTTGAGGCCCCATCCAAGCAAAGGCCTTGGGCAAAGGAGCCTGGTGGAAGGTGTCAGTCATCCCAGTGCTGATCTGACTGAGGTACAGGGAAGA
Organism: Rhodotorula sphaerocarpa; assembly: GCA_024713535.1. Classification (NCBI taxonomy): domain Eukaryota; kingdom Fungi; phylum Basidiomycota; class Microbotryomycetes; order Sporidiobolales; family Sporidiobolaceae; genus Rhodotorula; species Rhodotorula sphaerocarpa. Next base: position 73,300 of record JANIBP010000011.1, read on the forward strand.
GAGCAAGAAGAAGAAAAGAGCAGAGTGACACAGCGGAGGCTCTCCTGTGAGGACCAGGATGTTAGCAGACTCTCTCAGCTCTGCCCTTGGTGCAAGTCTGCTACTCAGCCTCTGGCATCAGGGGAAGGCACCCGAGATTCAAGAGGCGCAGTGCAGCAGCAATCCACTGGTAGGAGCATCTCTCTGGACTGTTCTGCAGTCAGGTAGCCCAAGATTAGCACACAGAGAACAGAAAGAAGAATCCGGGCATATCGTTGTTGCAGTGGCAGGACTGGCATAGAGACGGGTGAACTGGTGTATGCAGTAGAAGCTAATGCACTACGGGACGTACCTGGCGTAGAGACGGGTGAGCTGGTGGAGTTCAACCCGACTCTCCGCCATGACGAGAGGAGGCCTCCGGCACCTCCACTTCTCGCGCCTCGTCCAACAACAGGGCAAAAACATCCTTGCCTGTAATTGCCATCATGGACATGTTTTTCAATGACTGCGCTCATTGCAAGGTGGGCCGCTCACCTCTTGCTCCTCGTGCTGCCATTGGCAACCCCTCGCTGCTGCAGACGGCCAGAGCACAATCATGACATCTTGGCAAGGCCCAACACGCACTACATTCCAACCAACAGGCCAGATCATGGCCTATCGGGGCAGCGGGAGCGGCCCCAAGAAGAAGACAGCAACCGCATCTACTGCTCAAGCCCTTGAGCAAACTCGCATTGTGAGTCTGCCGCCGTGGCTTTGCCGGAGGGGAGGCCACTGATGACCCCTTTCCCGCCTTCCTGGCAATCAGCCCCTGCCAATTCATCGAGCGCCGCGGACACCTCAGGTCGCAGACACCCATCAGCATCCTCATTATGCCAGCCGCGGCCATGCTGAGCCAGCACTTTGCCAAGGCGGCAACCGACCTCCTCGCTCAAGACGGGTCGCTGGCCTCGTTCTTCCTCGTCACGGACAACTATGCTGAAGCCCTCTTGAGGATGATCCAGGCCGGCAACAACGTCTATCCGGACCTGCGCCTGTTCTTACACCCGAAGCACAACCGGGCGCGGTACGCCCGCGACGGGATGGCGTCAAAACCGGCGGAAGGTTCTCCGGCAAGTCCCCCAGCTCTCTGGTCCAATCCACCACCTCTCATGGAATTTGATGTCTTCTCAGATCCATGGCCATATCTCAGTCACGGGAATCGACCCGCCAACGGTATTCCAAACGCATGAGACAATCGGGGGTGGACGGACGTATGGAACCGGCCTGTACTCCCGCCATGTCTGCCGGGTTATCCGGCAGATGACACTCTCGGCCGCTTGTCAGCCGGACCGAGATCCTCAAGCTCTATTGGGGTCCCCGGCCCAACTTGCAAGCGGGAGGGTGGGGAGGAGGAGGGGGAGGGACTGGACGTTCCACCGGGAAAAAGTGTCTGCTCCGGCTCGCCACAAGTCGGAGGTGTACATCCGTCAGGGACCACATCAACCGGACGCCTTGCTGCCCCTCCAACAGTCAAGTTGCCGCTGGCACAGAGGCAGGCACGCCTGCCATCTAACATGCACGTCATCTTCGCGACCTATACCAGTTCATTGAGTGGCTCCCTTCTGTCGCGAGAGGCCAAGGTTCTCATTCACTCTCCTTTTGCCCAGATGAGGAGGATCCTGCTTTGACTGCTGCTGCTGCCGCGGGTGGCCCAATCTGGATCGGACCGCCGGGGGTCCCGCTCAGAAGGAGCCCTTCTCCGCCCTCTTGAGCCCTCCTCCGCGTTCCAAACAAGCACAGTCCTGCTTCTTTCTCGCTTACCTCTTGTGACGGCTTCTATACACAGTTCCTCTTCCTCAAACCTGCTTCTTAAGCTCCTCTGCTCTGTGCTTACAACTTCCCTATTCTCCTCCTTATACTCGCTCGACTTCTTGGCTTCCGGTCTAATCCCGCCCTTCGCTTGCACATGAACATTTTCAACTCAAGACAAACGTCTCATCTGTAAGAATACACAGCAAAAAAGGTCGCGTGGCCGAGCGCGCCAAGGTAGTCGTCCGTGACGAGCAAGAACGACGCCGGCGAGCCGTCTTGCGCGAGGGCGGCAGTGACGGCCTTGGCGACGCGCCGGCTGAGCTTGGCCGCGGTCAGCATGACCAGGATACTGATCGGATCCATCATGGCGATTCGGCCGTGGTGTTGGTTAAGGATGACCGGCCTGAGAGCTCGGGACGGATCAGCAACTCCATGACCTTCTCAGCTTCTCAGCCGGGCCGGCACCGCTCGGACTCACGGGCTATGACACCTGAGCGGTTTCACGATCTTGTGCGTCTGCTTGCGGAGGATGTACCACATGTCCGAGCGGTCGAGCTTGGCCTGGCTCAGGTGGCCATCGAAAGCGAGGATTTGGCCGGTCGGGCGGAAAGCGACGGTTTCCGCAGCAGCCGACATGCTTCTTGCGCGTGCAGGGGCGTGTAGCGGCAAGCAGAGAAGCGATAGCGCACGGGTGCGGAGGAGAGTAAGAGAAAGGAGGAGAGGGAGCGCAGCAGCGCCTTCGTCCCCGCACCGTTAGCATTCCCCGAGCACGGACACTCTGCAGCCTCCGCCTCCCGATCCGCCTCCTGGCATCTCTGCCGGAATACTCGCTTAGACTCGCCCGTACCATGTTTCAAGACTAATGATAGACCGCATAAGGAAAAGGACCCCTCTCTGATGGGTAAGAACGGGCAAGCGAGAGGACGGCATATTGCAACCGAATTCCGACCGCTCGGAACCAGCTCGGCCGCCCCTGCAACGTCTACGAGAACGTCCCAAACTTCTTGAATTCTTTACCTTTGTCCTTCTTCTTCTTTCCGAACCCGAGCGCCGCGCGGATCCCGCCCCCGCCGCTGCTGCTGCTCTTCTTCGATTCCGACGCCGTCGACGCGGCCATCGAAGCCTGAGCCGACCGGCGCGCGTCGTCGTCGTCCGAGGCGTCTTCGTCGTCCGAGAAAGAAGGGCGACCCCTGCCGCCGCCTCCGCCGCTGCCGGCGCCGGTCCGCTCGCTCGCTTCGGGTGCGGTCGCGGTCCGTTCCAGCGGCGCCAGTCCCTGCCCGGCCGCATTCGATGCAGGGAGGCGGTTGTTGCTCGAGGGCGGCGCAGCGGGTGCCGAGGGAAGTCGCGTCGTCGTCGGACTGAGCGGCGAGAGCAGCGCCGAGAGGCTGGTGCCGCCCGGCGGGAGGAACCGTTTCCGCTCGGCCTCGGTCAGGAGCGAGACGTAGGAGCGGCCGCGCTTGGCGTCGCCGAGTCGGCGCTCAACGCCTTCTCGCACCTTGTCGTCCGGGCGGACGACCACGACTGGGACCGGAGAACGCGCGACGGCCCACCTATTCGGGGCGCGGGCGGCGGGGTCAGCGTGCGGACGAGGCGTGGGCGGGAACTGATATCTACGCTACGCACCGGGATATGGAACCCATGAACGCCGACTTGAAGAGCGAGTCGGGTCGACCGCGTGTGCCGACGATGAGCGAGTCCGGCTTGTAAATCTCGATCATGCTGCGGGGGCGGGTCTAGGGTCAGTCCAGGGTCAGACGGGAGCCAGCTCGCCCTCAACGCACCGGTGAATCGTTTCCTCGATCGGTCCGATAGCGAATTCGACGATGAGCGAGATCTGCGGGATCCACTACGGGTCAGTAAGGGGGCACCGCAAGACCCGGCGACCCAGACCCTGGCCGACCATGCGCGCACCTGTCGCTCGTCGCCATTCTTCTTCATGAGGTAATCAAGCACACGTTCCGCCTCGCTCCGGGCTTCACGCGTGATGGATTCGAAGCCTGCCGTCTGCGCCGAGCTGGACGGCTCGATCACGCGCAGCACGACCACCTCGTCCGAATCCTCGAGAAAGTAGTTCAGGAGCCAGTCGGTTGCGTTGACCGAGTACTCTGTGGGGAGGGTGAGGTCAACCGAGGAGATTTGACTGAGGCTGCCTGACAAAACCCACCGTTCAGGTCGGTCGCAACGAGGAAGGTCCGGCTCCAGCGGCTCCGCTTGTACTCTCCCGACTTGGCCGACAGCGTAAACGAAAAGGCGACACCTGAGGGAGCGCCGCAGAGAAGTCAGCTCACTCCGAGGGCAGGTAAGCAGACACGCCCTGAACGCACCGGTGCCGCCACCCGTCACGGTCGCCCGGCCTTCGAGGGCCTGCCCCGACGTGAACGTGTTGAATCCGACTCGTCGCTGAAACGTGTTGCTCCGGCGGCGGTCGCTCGCTGCAGCGGCAGATCGGTCATCTCCGACGAGGGTCGTGACTTCGCTCGCGGACGAACCGGTCGTCCCGCTCGTGTCGATCCTCAGCGTCGGCGCCCCGCCAGAGCTCTGCCTCCCGGAGCTCGTGTCATCCGGTACAGCGGCCGGACCGTCTCCGCTGAGTGTAAAGGCGGAAAAGTCGCCCTCGATTGGCGAGGCGATGCGGTTGTCTCGGTGGGCGGTGTCGGCGGGGTGCCGCTTCAGGATGCCCTGTAGCGTCGGACTCCCTGGCGCACTGCCCGGTCGTGTCGCCTGCTCCATTTCCCGAGTCTGATCTGGCCTTCTTGGCCCAATTGGACGTAATTTGTTGGGATCCCCCACTCGGTCCTAGGGTCGGACCGACTCGTTTGGCGCGCGCGCTCTGGTCGCCTCGCGAGGGCCTAGCGGGGGCTGGGCTATATAGCCGTCCGTGCAGCTCCCACTCGACCGTCTCCCGTCTCAGCGTGCGCTGTAGGGCGAGCGCGGCGTGCGGTCGCGTGCGTCGGCGGCGGCTGCCAAGAGTCGGCTCAAGTCAAGCGAGTCGGCGAATGCAGCGTGCAGCGGCAGGTAGGGCGGGCGCTATAGGTCGTGAGTTACTGTAGCCACCTAGATTGTCTGTATGATAGCTGTGGTCGCTTCGGAGGCGAGTGCTCCAAGTCCGTCTCATCGGATCGCCCGCCCCAGTCCGGCGGTGACGACCACAAACGGCAAGTCCGCTATTGAGTAAAGGATCGCCAACGTTCGAGAGTGCAAGGGGTGCGAATACACACAATCAGAACAGACTATAGATCGGGAAACGAGACCGGGCCCAAGAGCGGCGGATCAGAGGGTTGACAACAAGCGTAAAAACCGCAAAAGAGAGGGGGTCGTGTCCAGGCAAGACTGGAGCAGGGAGATTTGCAGCGGGTCAAGGGGATCAAGGGGCGTTGGGTTTCGGCGGCAGGATGCCCGACAAGGGCGGGATGACCTCGATTCCGGCAAACCACCGGTCCGCAATCACCTCGTCCGTCGTCAACCGGTACTTCGGGTCCGGGTTCAGCATCCTCCGGATCACCGACCGGCACTCGCGCGGGACAATGTTCGACACCGGCGGCGGGGTCGACGACGACGTCTTGTACAGCTGCGCGTACGACCCGAACGAGGGGTCGTTCTGCTTCGCGACTCGCCACGGCAGCTCCTGGTACGTCATGCAGTAGTACACGACGGCGATCGCCCAGATGTCGACCAGCCGCGCGTCGTACTCTGCAGGAGGGGAACACGAGGTCTCGGGGTCAGCGGGTGGCCGGAAGCGCTTCGGAACCTGACGGGGGAAGCCACTCACCCTTCTGCTCAAACTGCTCGGGGGCGATGTACGGCTCGGACCCGCACAACCCCTTCGAGAGGTGCGTCGTCTTCTCCCAGCACATCCGGAACACGTCCGACACGCCAAAATCGGTAATCTTGACGTGGCCCTTCCCGTCGAGGAGCAGGTTCTCCGGCTTGATGTCGCGGTGGGCGACGCCCATCGAGTGCAGGTACGCGACACCGGCGACAATCTGCTTGAAGTACGAGTTGATCTCGGCCGGGCCGAGGTCGCCCTTCTTGATGACGGCGTACAGGTCCCCGCCCGGGCAGTACTCCATCACCTCGCACCAGTGCTGCTGCTCGTCCTGGACGAGGTCCACTGTCTCGACGACATTGTGGCTGTGTGCTCACACACATCAGCACGTGCGTCTGAGCGGCGAGCGGCAACGCCCGTCACTCACTGGTGCAGCGTCGACGAGATGCAGAACTCGGACGTCAACTTCTTGACGTATTCCTTCTCCGTCTCGTTCTTGCGTCGCTTGCGGAATTCCTGAGGGCGACTCTGCGTCAGCAGATGACTCGAGCGTTCGCGAGTCAACTGAGGAGAGGCTCACCTTGACGGCATAGAGTTTCTCCGTGCTGCGGTCCCACTTGTGCGCGAGGCGGACGACGGCCGTCGCGCCCTTGCCGACAATGACCTTGTCGCACACGCCATACTTCTTGTTCAAGCTGGCGTTGCTCTGGCCACCCCGGCTCTTGGTCTCGCTGCCGCCGTACTGGCTGTCACCAGCGGCCCGGTCGCCCGCGCCGCCTCCTCCTCCGCCGCCGCCTGCGTGGTGCGCCGACTTTTCGCTCTTGCCGTCGTCCGACTTGCGACTCGTGACGCTCGTCTTGCGCTGGACCTTGATCCGCATAAAGTCCATCACGCCGCCGCCTCCTCCTTCCTTCTCCCTCCCGCTCGCCGACGGCGCCGCGCTCGAGTCGCGCTCCTTGTTGTTCCCGCCGGCATGCTGCCCGTGCGACCCGGACCGGGACCGCCCCGTCTGGCTCGGCGTCCGCTGCGCCTTCAACCGCTCCTTCTGCTCCCGCTGCTCCTCCTTCTCGCGCCGCTCGCGGTCCTTCCGCTCCGCCTTGTCCCGCTCCTTCCGCTCCTTCTCCTCCCGCTTCTGCTCCTCCTTGCGCGCCGCGCCCGACCCGCCGGAGACCCTCCGCGCGAGCGGCGGCGTCTCGAGCTGTGACCCCGGCTGGCTGCTCGAGCTCACCCGGCCGGGAGCTTCCTCGCCGCCGCCGGACTGTGCCGCCGCGCGGCCGGAATCGCTCTGGCCCGCGTGGCTGCTCGTCGCGCTCGCGCTGGACGCCGTCCGATCCCGGTCGAACAACTTGCCAAAGACGCTCTTCTTGCCCTCCTTGACCGGCTGCGGCGCCGGGCGCTGCGGCGGTGGGGCCGTCGAAGCGGCCTCGTTCGACGCGCTCCGGGAACCGGCCGCCGAACCCTGACTCTGGCCCGAACCAGACTGCTGCTGGGGTCCGGTGGGTCGTTTCGGAGCGTCAACGGCGCCCTCCTTCTTGCCGTGGACCTCGCGCGGGGAGTGCGCGGACGGAGTCGCCACCGCATCAGCAGGCGTTCCCGCCCGCGTACTCCCCGGCGTAGCCACGTTCGAAGGCACGCCTCCGGGAGCGCCACCGCCCGGGGTCCCCACGCCCCCGTTACTGTTGACCGAGGTCGAGCTCGGAGCCGGACCGGGCAAGGGGATCGCGAGGTTCTTCGGGCTCGGCAGGGACCCTTCTCGGAGGGCCTGCTGGCCGGCCGACGTACGCGCCAGGACCGACTCGACCGCACCCGCCGATGGCGACAACGAAGCCTGCTGGTCCCGCGCGGCGGGCAGAGTCTCCTTGACGTCCGACCCGACGCCGGTCACTTCGCCGCTCCCTCCTTCCCGAGGCGCGGCCGAATCCCGCGCACCGAGGCCGCCGTCTCCGGTGCTGCCCACCGAGTTGGTCGAGCCCGTCAAGTCAGGCGTGCCCGCGAGCGACAAGTGGCCCATCTCCCTCATCGGGGTCCCGATCGCGAGGGCCGGGTTCGGGACATGCTGCGTCGCGCTGCCGGCGTACTCGAACGGCGTGCCCGGTACGGACGAGTCGTATGCGACGGAGGAGAGGGCAGGAGTGTTGGGGACCGTCGAGGGGGTGTGGGAGGAAGGGAAGGCGTACGAAGCGTGCGCGTCGGGCGGAGGCGGCCGCGAAGCCTGTTCGGACGGGAAATGCGGAAATGCGTTCCCGGTGAACGCCGGCGGCTGCTGCGTCGGAGGAGCTGCCGCGGATTTTGCGTTGCTATCCGGGGGTATGTCACCGGAAGCAGCAGCAGCCGGGGCGGCGGAGGAGTCTCCGTTTGCGGTCGACGCCGACGACGACGTTTGCGCGGCGGACGTTCCTTCTGCTGCCGCTGGAGACATAGCGTGCGAGTCTGCTGATGACGGTGTGGCGGCCTAATCTTTCCGGGTCGTTACGAAGGGGCGCGGTGGTGCTGCTGACTCAGCCAAGCGGACGTGCACCGGGGGCCTCTGGGTGGAGACGGGGGCGGGGTCGACGACGGCTCTTGGCGGGGCTGTGCGTGGACCTCGTGTGATCGGCCGACTCGACGGAAGGACGTAGATCTGGAGGAGGAAACCACCGCCGCGGAAAGAAACGGCCAGAGTGGGGAGGGACGAGGTCCGAAAAGGGTCAGCGCCGCTGGAACCTGACGACTCGACACGCCGACCTGCTCCGTCCAGGCCCTCCTTCCGACTCTGTAGCCTCCCCGCCTCTCGCCTGAGCCGTACACGCGCGTCCTGGTCCGCTGTGAGGGTCGAGAGGGCGGCGATGGCCCTTGCGCGACGTCAGCCCTGACGGCGGAGAGCGGCGACCCGGGGGTCGTCCTCCGCCTCCGGAGGCGCCTGTTCGCGGGCGCAGCGTGCCTCGAGGCGTTCTGAAGCGTTCCGAGAGGTCCTCACGCGCGCCTGGGCCGAGCTGTAGCGGCTGCGGCGCGGGCCAGCGCGGTTCGCCCGGGTTTGCTGACCGAGACCTGACGGGCGGCGGGCGGCGACAAGCTGGCGCGCTGTGGCGAGCGCTCCACGCCTCGAGTGCGCGCGAAAAGGAGACAGACCTCGTCTGGGTGGCAGTCTTGGGCGGTCTGACAAGCGACTGGAACGGCGAGTGGCGATGGCGGCGTGGTGAGGGCGCCTCTCCGCTCTGCAGTTCGGGTGGGCGTCGAGGCGAGCTCTCTCCGACGTCGCCAAGTCGCTGCGGTGTTTCCGCCTCGAGCTCGCCTCCCTTCACTGACGAGCTCTCGAGGCACTGCAATGCATTTTCACAGCCTCTAGCGGCCCAGCAAGCACATCTCTGGGCGCGCACCGAGTTCTCCGCGCAGGGTGGGCGCCTCCGAAAAGTCGGCGGACCGCGAGAAAATCCTGGCAGGAGGCTTCCCCGCTTCCGCAGTCCGGGGCGGTCTTCTCGAGAATCACTGAACAACCGTGCCTTTCGGTCGTGCTTCGCGGCGGTTGCGCCGCAGTCCAAAGCGAAGGAAGCGAAAGTGGCGAGTTCACAACTTCCGGAGGGACGAGTCGGCTCGGTGATTCCCAAGAGAAGCATCCCGTCGCCGGCCCTGCCTAGCCTGTCCAGCGGAGAATTCCAGTCTCTCGCGCACGTCCGCAACCAGCACGCGTCCGTCACGGGATCGTCTCGCAGCGCAAAAGCGGAGAAGGAACGCGAGGTCTCCGTGCCGCAACAAAAGCTGGTCATTCCAGGCCAACCCCTCCGAAGAACCAACCGGACCGCTTAGATGAAGCCGATCTACACACGGAAAAGAAGGTCAGTCCAGGAGCCAGTGAACGGGAGGACTAGGACGACGGGAGACGGACCTTGTTGGCAACGTCGAGGGCGTCGACGTCGGCCTCGAGGCGAACAAACGCCTTCTTCCGGCCGTCCGGGCGGATGAGGGTGTTGATCTTGAGCGCCTTGACATCGTACAGCTTCTTGACGGCGTCCTTGATCTGACGCTTGTTCGACTTGGTGTCGACGATGAAGACGAGGGTGTTGTGGTCCTCGATCTTCTTCATCGCGGACTCGGTGTTGAGAGGGTGCACGATGGTGCGGTACGCATCCATGCGCGGCAGGCTCGCGACCGCCTTGCGCTGGTACGTCGGCTTGCGAGGGAGCGCAAGGGTCTTCGGGCTGCAGAACCGTGTCCGTCATGTCGGCGTTGAGGTACGCGGCGTTCCGTCACGAGTGATCGCATCGTCGAGCAGTCGTGCCGCATGCGTCGCAGCGAGCACAGGGAGCGTGCAGGAGAGCGGGTTCGGCAGCGGTTCGAGGTCGGTTCGCGCGAGGTCGTCACCATCGAGTCCAACCACGCGGCCGCGTCGACGATGACCGAGAGCGTATAAAATAATGGCGAGGAAGAGAGGGCAGGATCGGAGCCGGCAAAAGGAGACAGGGGAGAGAAGAATTGACGTCCGTCAGCTCGTGCCGTCCTCGAAACCCAGGAGACCCGCGAGTTCCGCGCCGCAGAGGGGGACCGCGTGACGCACCGGTGGAAGGTGGCCGACGTGCGGACCTTCTTCAGGGTGGAGGCATTGGTGCCCTTAAGGGCGGCCTTCTTGGCGGCCTGCACGAACAGCAATGAATCCGGCGTCAGCATGCCGCTCCTCCCCAATTCCCATCTGCCCAGGCTCCCGCTCCGCCCTCAATCCCGCACTGCCTGCGTTCCTCCACCAAGGCCATAGAGCGCGCGTGCGGGCTGTGGCGGGCGGAGCGAGTTGCGAGCGAGCGAGAGTTGGAGCCGAGCTGGGCGAGAGTGTACCTTTGCCTGCACGTCCTGCGGCTTCGCGCTAGCTGCAAGTCGGGTCGCCATCGATCGTGCGGTGTCACAGGGGGTCGTTCGAGGCGGTCAGGCGTGCAGTACGGGCGGGAGAGGCGGCGTTTCGAGGGGGGCAAGGAGGGCAGTGCTCGCGGGCGAGGTCAGCGCGCGGCCCAACTTTCTCGCGGTCCTCGCCTGCGCGCCGGCGCGCTGCAGGCGGCGGGCGCAGGCGGGCAGGGGCAGGCCATCAGAGGGGAGACTGACCCTTTCCAGCAGCCATTTGTGTACGAAGCGGGATCGAGAGAGAGCCGGGGAATCAAGGCGGCAGGCGGCGGGCGGGCGGCCGAGCGGCGCGGGCGGCGGCGCCACGGCGGAAACTTGGGCGCGGGCGATGCTCACATTCTGTTACTGCACCACACCACGCTGCTCGCACTGCACACTGCACTAACTCTTGGCTGGTCACACTGGCTTACGACTAACACTACTCGCTGCGGATGCTCGATTCTGCCCGCTCGTCCCTCGAGACCACCTGGCGCTCCGCTCCAGTCGCCCAGGCTGGCCTGTGCTCGCCACCCCAGGACCCTGCTTCGAGACCATTTGATTGCTAGCGACGGCAGGACTGTCCGGAAATACTGCTCTTGCAATCAGATAACACTAGAAATCACAAACAGTCCCGCGGACGGACCCGGCGGAATCGGTCCAGTCCTCCTGCTCGGCGAGGCCTGCTTGCCTCCTCCGCACCTGCCCAGTGTTCGAGGAGGCCGACCGGCCCCGGATCACCACGGCTTCGACCCTTGAGGCGAATGGCTGGACGTGCTCGCCCTGCCGACCACTCCGCTCGGGAGGGCTGCCGCAGGTCCCGGTGGTGAGTGAAAGGCAGGTCGGCCGTCCGGGGGAGCGGGGGTCGCGGTCGAAGGCGCTGCAGCGGTGGACCAGGGTGCGCCTGAACCCTGTGACATTGCTGGAGTGTGCGGAAGAGCGATGGATTAGGGCATGTCAGGGGTGATTCCGCACAAAGCCACGCAAAGACCCGTACGCACCGAAATGCGCCTGATAAGGGTTCCCGCCCGTCGTCGAGCCATACGCCTGGGCGCTTCCCTGCGCACCCATCGCCGCCCGAGCCGCCGCCTCCTCCGCCTCGTTCTGTTCCTCGAGCCTCTCGAGCAACAAGTCGACCAGCTTCTTCAACCGCTCGATCTCGTCGTTCGTCGACTTGAGCTCGTCCTCCTCCGCAGCGCCGCCGGGCGGCCTGCCGATCCAGACGCATTCGTCGCCGCGCATGCGGCAGGAGAGGCACGGGCTTTGTCGGCTGCAGCGCATCTTGCGCGTCCGGCAACTGTCGCGTGCCGGGAGATCATCCCGCCAAAGTCAGCCTCGGAACTTGGTAGGGTAGAGGGTGCAAAGGCGCAACGCACTTTTCGCAGCTGAGATGTCGCTTCCCATTCGTTCCGGCCGATCCCTCGACGCTGCTGCTGCCGCCTCCTCCTCCTCCGCCACTCGTCGACGCCGACCTCTCCCTCCCCCTCCCGGCCGCCCCGGTCCCTTTCCCGTCCATCGTATCGTCATACTCCTCGTCCTCCTCCGTCTGCACGCGCAGGTCGGCCGAAGCGCTGGAACGCGATGCCTGAGCGTAAGGGTGCGAACGAGCCCCCTGCGTGCGGGGAACGTTCCGGTTCTTGGTCGACGAAGCAGTGGGCGGCATGTTTTCGAGTCTGCGCGCGGCGTAGCTGTCCTAGGGAGGGTCTGATGTCCTCAAGGTGGTACGGTCCGGTAGATCGCCCAGGAGCGAGAATTTGGTGATACTGGTCCGGACATGGCCGACGCCGACGTCGGGCGGAGTGTCCGTGAAAGACCAGCGACGGACCGGAGAGGAGCTTTGTTATGGCGGTGACCACGCGTGCGCGCGTTATCACGTCAGCGGAAGGAGCTAGTGCGGGGTCCGGTCCTCGCTCGAGCCTCGTCCGTATCCTCGTGTGGTGGGAGAGGATCTGAGCGCAGCAACGGCCGTGCCGGGACCACGTTCGACGCGGCACTAGTCCCGTGACATGAGTCAAAGCGTCGGGTGGAGACCGGGAAGGCCAGACCAGAGGGATAGCATTGCGAGAAGAGACGACATCCGAGGAGCGAACGTCAGAGGAGACCCCAAATCAAGCCGGAACCCCCGCGAGCATGGAAGCGATCTCGCCGTGGAGGTCGTCCGCGCTCGAAACCTCGGCCTCGACTTCACGTCCGCCGCCATCGAGGTCCCATTCGAGCAAGCGGCGAGCGATCTCTTCGGCCTCCTTGAGCTCCGCCTTCTCCCCTTCGTCCATCTCGTCGACAGCTTTGAGCATGAGCTTGTCGAGCTGGAACGTCGAGAGACAGTCGGTCACGAACGCCGCGCGCGAGAGCACCTCGGGAGGGATGCCGAAGGTCGCAGCGCACGAGAGCGCGTTCGAGAAGACTGCGAGTCCCGGCGCGAGCCTATTGCGGGCGACTATTAGCATAGATTTCCCTGAAGCTGACGCTCGCATGGGGCGAAGACCGGCTTGGGCGAACCGGTAGAGGTAGGTGAGCTGCTCGACTGGCGGAGCGGCCCCCGGGGCCGGCGCCGATGAGCCTTCGGCCTCGACGTAGACCTCCATGTGCGCAAGTACGAACGGCCGGTGGCGGGACAAAACGCCGCTAAGAAAGACATCTGCGAACGGATCGATGAGCACCGATGAGAGGCTCGCGAGCGGGAGGAATGGACTTACGCTGAAAGTGCGTCGCGATGACGGTGCGAGGCTTCTCGCTTCGGTTGTCAGTCGGGTACTAGCAGGAATCATACGAAGCTCATAGATCATAGCGTACCGCCTCTGGGCCCTGCGCGAGCAGGTACTCGACCATGCCGCAGAACAACCCCGCCCCGTCGTCCGGCTCGGTGCCCTTGCCAAACTCGTCGACCAGCAGCAGCGAGCGACTCGTGCAGTTGCGCAAAGCAAAGCTGTGCGAAGCTAGCTGTTTGAGCAGTTGCGGGACAGGAAAGAGTCGCGGAACACGGCTACGCACGAGATCTGCTGCAAGTCGATCATGAAAGCTGAAGAGCCCTGTACTCGGGACCGGGTGAGTACGTGCTTCAGATGGCTCGAGAGATTGTATCACCACTCACCCTCGCGATCGACTCCCGCGTAGAGACGCGGGTCATGATGCGATCCGTCAAGCCGATCAGAGCATCCTCCGCCGGGACGAAGCAGCCTGTTGCGCAGGTCAGTCTTCAGCTCATCATTGAGTACGCGGCGGAGCGACGAGCGCACCGATGTGAGCCATGTACACGATGAGAGCGACCTGCTTGAGGTAGATGCTCTTGCCGCTAAAGTTGGCGCCCTGAGGATCGGCGACAAACGCTTAGTGTTCGCAAGCCGCAATGGGAGCCATGGCGGAGAAGCTTCACGCACAGTAACGATGAGCATGTTCGACTCGGCTTCCCTCTGTTCGGCCGCGTCCTGCTCGTTCTCATCTTTCTCCTTGACGACGTCACCACCGAATTTCTGCTTAAGGACCCGTATCAGTACCTGCCTCAGCTGGCAGCGCCGAGCGAGAGTCTCCTACCAGGGAAGTGTTGTTCGAGACAAAGTGGTCGACGCAGAGCTCCGCGAGCGTATGACGACCCCTGCTCGCTTGAAATGTCAGCACCCTGACCCGAGTCGGGTCCCGAGAGAGCTAGACGCACTCGATGATCTTGCACACGGGCTCTTCGGTCATGACGGGCCGCGTCCAGCGGTACAGACGTGCCGCCTCCGCAAAAGCGATCAGGCTGGAATGGGATAGGCGGGCAGGTCAGTGAAGCCGAAAAGGTTCGATTGCCGAGAGAACGGGGAGACACGCACACTTCCAGCTCGGCGAGCACCGCCGTAACCGCAAGCATCTGACTCTCCAGCGCGAGGACATGTTCAAGGAGCGCGTGGGCTGCGCGGCAGAGCCACGAGTCAGCCAGGAGCAGCAACAGCTCACCCTTCCTGCAGTTACCGATCTCGATTTCCTTGTCTGCGGGCAGCGCGTCAGTGCAAGACCACGTGAAACCATAGACGAGATGACAGGCTGGCAGGACGTACCACTGATGAAGCACTGCAAGTCTCCGACGTAGCTGTCGAGGTCGCGACACTTTTCGTTCTTGAAGTACGCCTGCGCTTCCGTAATGAACTGCGGTGCTCTCCTGTCGCGTCAGACTGCGTGGCCAGGCTCAAGAAGCGGGCTCTCCCGCCCACCTGGAAATCCCACCCGAGCTCGGCGAAGCGAGCGAGGTCGGTTTCGTCCTCTTCATGTGGGATAGTGACGAGGTAGCCCAGCTGCGGAAAGTAGACGACCGAGAGTTCCTGCGCGAGTCCAGCGGGAACGTCCTGCGAGACTTCGCTCGCAACTCCAGACTATGATGAGCGAGGAGTTAGACGTCAAGCGTTGGCTCCGTCGCTTGCCGTGGCGAAAAGGAAGAAGAGGACTTGCGAGGAGCGAGCCGAGACCATGATACTTGCGGCGCATTTCGTCGAGCGACCCGTCGATGCCGGGTCGAACGCAAACCCGGCCGTTCTGCAATTTGCCTTCGTTCCAGTCGATCTGGGTTGATGCAGCCTCCGTCAGCCAGAGCGCGGGGAGAATGACCTCGAGAGCACACGCACTACGTCGTTGAGCATGGTCGCCAGGTCTTTGAAGGCGAGAGCGTCGAACGATTGCGCAAGCTGCGACCGGGTTCAGCGACCTGGGCTCTATCTGTCCTGCCGCGGAGGCGCCTACCTTGTCCACAACGTCGACGGCACGACGGTTCGACAAGCCCATGAGAGCATCGCGGATCATGATCGCGCCATAGAACAGCTAGAAGAGAAGGGGTCAGGCTCACCATAGATTTCGCATTCGCAGGGAGGTCAGAAGGCGTACCTTCCAGGTGGCCTGCCAGTCGGAGAGATTGTTACTGCCGCTTCGCAGCTTCTTGAGCAGGAGAGACGTGTTCTTGATGTGTTTCAGGTTCGCGCGCACAGAATCGAGAACGTGCTCTGCGGGACGACGTAAGCGAGGGCAGCGCTTTCTCTCCAAAGCCGGGCAGCGGACGCACGATTGTCCTCGCGCAGGAAGCACTCGACTGCATCGTGCCGGCTTTCGATGACGTCGAGCTCGAGCGACGGGCGCAGGAACCAATCGCGCATCTTGACTTTGCCGAGCGGCGTGCGCGCGAGATTGGCGATACCTTTGGCTCGAATCAGATCAGGTTGAGCGTCGCTCGAATAGCCGTGGGGAAGCGCACCGAAAAGCGAGAGACCCTCCTTTGTCGCGCGGGAGTGGGCCGATGCGTGCGCCTCGTCGCGAAAGATCTGCAACGACCTGTATCGAGGTAGGTTCAGCAGGTGGTGGCATTGCCACCTTGAGCAATGTGAGCGCAAACGTGAGTGCGTCTGCGTTAATGAGCATGATCTTGTCACTGTCGGACGGAGGGGTCAGTCCTGAGCAAGCGAATGCGGCTGGAAAGAAGGCCGCGAACAGCTTGAGCAGTTCGATCCCGCTCAGCTCGACGTGGTGCGCGTCGAGGTCGCCAGCCCTCGTCCGAGCGCTCGCGATATGCTCGAGCAAAGCTCCCGCGCATCCGAGCTGCAGCAGTGCGAGAGAGCAGAGTCGGTGACGGCTCGTAGAGTCCCGAACAGCGGAGGTAGTTGCACACCGTGAGCGGGTTTGCGATCAGGTTATTGAGCTGCGCCTCGAGTCGCAGCTCGCAGTATCGCATACCGCGATCATCGAGCATCTCCCCAGGCTGACGCTCCTCCTCCGTCGCCGGCAGGACGGCCGAGCGGTCGAGCACCTTGACGCGGCTGACAGCGTGCTTCCCGGCGGTCGAATAAAAGTCCCTCGCGGGGCGATACTCGATGCGGACGTTGCCACCAGTTCCGGTCTCAGCGTTCGAGGTGGTCGACGAAGCATGGGTGGGAGCCGGTGGGAGCGGCAGCGAGGCGAGCTTGTCCTCGAGCGCGGCGAGGAAAGCAGGATCGGCGTTGGTCGAGGTCAACACGAACGTCGGCAGCAGTTGCTCGACGACTATGCGATGGGTACGTCAGTTTTCCCGAATGAGCGGCGGTCCAATGCGAGGAAGCGGCCTCGGGAGGACGGGCAAGCATGCACTCCCGGGTCGAAGGGGTCGAGGCGGCATACTCAGGCTGCACAGGTCCCACTCGGTCGAGTCGCGCTGATCTTCGAGGAACGACAGCTTGTTCGTCTCGATGTCGATGTAGCAGCAGCCGAGGACGCCCTTGGCCGCGGTGATAGCGAGCACATTCGTCGGTACGGGCATCGAGTCCAGCTCGTCGTCGTCGTCGGCGTCGGCGGCGCCCTCGCCCTCCTGATCCATCGTCATGTTCCCGGCGTCTTGTGCGTGCGTGTGGACCTCGTTCTCGCCCCAGTGCACTTGGCGGGCGTCGCGCGACCTCGGGTCGGGTTGAGCGACCGTCGACGGCGTCTCGCTCCCACGACGGCGCATAGCACCAGGGACGCGCGACTGCTTCGGCATCTGGCGTAAAGGAGTTGGAAAGTCTGTGTGGGCTCTTCAGGGGCGCGCAGGGAGTGAGAGGCGCAAGAGGCTCCGCGAGGGAACTGGCAAACAGGTTGCCGCGCGGCGGGTTCGGCGACTTCATTTTGCCAACCTGGCTGGCAGCAGCCTTGCATAGACCGGGCACCACAGGCGATCTGGTTACAGACTGCTCAGATTTCAGTCCCGCAAGCCAGGCTCAGCGTGGCCGTCGATCGTAAATAATCAATAACACGTGAAAGTCGAGACTGCGGGCCGCTATAGAGACGAGACCATAAACCGTCGATAAGAAAAGCGCCGTCCGCCCAGGCCTGCCTGCGCGTCGGTGTGAAGGAGGGGATAGAGTTACTCTGCCGACATGCCAAGGAGGAGCCATTCGTCTCTGTGTCGCCGCTCCTCCTCCTGATGCGGACCGCCGTCATCCCGGCCCAAAGTCATCCTCCCCTGCTCTGCGCCAAAGTCGATCGCGTGCGGGTGCTGCTGCTGCTGCTGCTGCTGCTGCTCGGCGGCCGTGAGGAGGGAATGGTCGAGGTCCGTCGAGGGGCGGCGGTACTCGAGCAATGCCAGCGAAGCCAAATGCGACAAGTCCGCCATCGACGACTGCCCCTCCGCCTCTCCCTCCATCCCGGCGGAGGCAAGATCCTCATGCACGACTTCGCCGCCATGCCTCCCGGTTTGGAGGTACTCGCTCGCAAAGTACCGGTCGTGCGCCGGCGCCTCGGTCGGATCGAACGGCGCGACCAACCCGCTCGCGAGCGTGACGGCCGCGTCGAACCCGAGCGAGATCGGCGACGACGAGGACGGGGAGACGGCGGCTTCCTCCGGGAGCGAGAAGGACGTGGAGAGGCTGGTGTCGACTCCCGTCGAAGGCGGCTGGTGAGGGTGCTCGGCGGGCCCAGTGCGATCCAGCACGGTCAAAGTCGGCCAGGTCGTCGCGCGCGCCCGGCCCGGCGCTGTCGACAAAGGCACAGCTTCGTCGGAACCCCCGACTCCGAGCTGCTGATACTGGTAGTCGATCATCGGCGCGACCGCGTACGCCGAACCCGCCGCCGGGTACTCAGCGGCGTCTCCGCCCGCAAACGAGCCCATCAGTGGCATCTCCGCGGGCGCCGACCCGAACGTGTACCCGTACTCGGACTGCGTCCGCATCATCGGGGGAGCCGGGACTGGGATCGGGTCCGCAAAGTGGTCAGGCGCCGAAGTCGCGGGAGTGCTGTACGTGCGCGGCAGCGCCGGCCGCGTTGGCGACGGGTCGCACGCGCCGCCAAAGTGGACATGCGGGTCCGGCAGATAATCGACGCCAGGCGGGGTCGGCGGCGTGATGACGGAAAAGGTCGAGGGGGGCTGCGAGGCGCGACCGTCGCGCTCGGTGAGGAGGGCCTGCAGCTGCCGCACGACCTTGTTGAGCCGGACGATCTCGCTCAGGTTCTCGTCGAGGCTCGTTTGGATGATGCCGTGGCTGGGTGGCCGGTGAGGGACGTCAGAGTCGCAAGCGCCCCGGAAATGACCCGGAGTGTGCGGGAGACTCACGTCGGGGCCGTGTCCTGCCAGACACACTCGATCC
Source organism: Rhodotorula sphaerocarpa (assembly GCA_024713535.1). Classification (NCBI taxonomy): domain Eukaryota; kingdom Fungi; phylum Basidiomycota; class Microbotryomycetes; order Sporidiobolales; family Sporidiobolaceae; genus Rhodotorula; species Rhodotorula sphaerocarpa. The sequence goes on from JANIBP010000011.1 coordinate 91,723, forward strand.
CCTTGACCGCGCAGGACACGCACGGGTACGTCCTGGAACATTTTTGCTTGCGAGTGCGACACTGCGGGAGCGATGACCCCCGTTGCCGGTCCGAGGAGAAAGTCAGGATCGATCAGAAGTGCGCGATGGGAGGGGCTGGAGGACTCACGCCTTGGCAGGAGAGGTGCCTCGCGCTGGCGTAGTGGTGCTGCGGCGTCTTGGGCATGGTGCGCAAGCTTTTACAGATTGAGAGGAAGGATGGAAGGAACGTGGGATGCGGCGCCGTTGCTTTTCCCCGAAGAGATGGAAAAGCCCGAGGTGGGGTTGGCAGCGTCTGGCCTTTTCGCCTGGCTGTTCGAGGCGGTTGAGCGGGAGAGCACGACAGTGAGCGCAAGAGAGCAAGCAAGCCTGAGCCTGAACGTGGGAGATACGAGCACCCTTGTCGATGTCGAGCGGCCGCAGTCTCGGCCGACCAGTCTGCCGGAGGCTGGCGGTAGTTGCGGGGTAACCGGGGCGACGAGATATCGTCAAACCTCGGCACAACCACCACCACCCCCCGTAACCGAGCACGGGCGGAGATTCCAAGCCACGCAACAGCGAGACTCCTCTCCAGGGCGGGTACACGGGTTTGGGGTCGATCAGGACTGCGCACCGCGACGGCACGTGCTGGCGCGGTCACAGATCCCTTCGGATGAATAGTTCCTGAGGTCTGTGCGCAAATAGCTAGAGCTCCACGTCCAGGGAGGACCCGGAACCGGACCGGGACGACAGATCCGGCAGCAGCAGGGAGCGCGTGCGCAGGCACCGCGTCCTCGGAGCAGCGAGGAGACGGCCGGGTATGGGGCCAGGAGCACTGTGCGTTCATTCTCGATGACCAGCAAGCGCTTGAGCAGCATGCACGTGCAGCGGTGGGCCCGGCCCCGCGGTATAGAGCGCAGGAACCGGGGGAAAAGAGGAAGAAAAGGAGCCAAAATGATGAAGAAACTCATCAGCGAGACTTTGCACCAGCGGCGACTCTACAGAGCCTATACCCGCCTCTACGCAGCAGCATGAGCGCCCTCGATGCCTCTGACCTACTCACGCTGCGCTACGCCGCCCGCCTGCCGCTCCTCCTCGCGCCCTGGCCCTCGCTCTCCTCCGAACTCGCCCGCACGCGCCCCGGCTCCGCCTCGCATACTTCCTCTCCATCAGCCGCAGCTGGACCGAACGCAGCGTCCGCGAGCTGCACGCGCTGCCGCGACTGCGGCGCCGAGACGATCGGAGGCCTGAGCGGAGGAGGAGGAGCAGCCGGAGGCGCGGTCTGGACCGAAGGGGCCCGGCTCGTCGCGAGCTGTGCGGCCTGTCACCGGACGACGGTCCGCGGCGAGCCGCGGCGCGAAGCGAGGTACGGCGATGGGGCGGGAGGAGGAGCGGGAAAGGCGCAGTTTGAGCGCGTGTTGAAACGCAGGAGGACGAGGCGGAGTGAGGCGACGCAGGCACGACGCAGACGGGACGAGGAGGAGGAAGTCGCGCATCCGACGGCGCTCCTGGCGCAGAACCGAGCGAAAGCGCTCACAGGAGTCGCCGCACCTCTGGAGGCAACGACCGCACGACCTGCTCCGGCCGCACCCGCGCGGAAACGCAAGTCTTTTGATCTGGTCGAGGAGGAACGTCCCCCTACCATCACTCCCGCCGCTCGTTCGGACCCAGCTTCGTCCCGCAAGGGTGCGCCAACGGCTTCGACTCGAACCGATTCCTCCTCCGGAAGCTCCCCTTCCTCCTCCGGCGCGGTCGCGCGCGCACAGCCGGGGACCTCTTCCCGGCCCTCTCCCATCCCGCCCTCCAACTCGGCCCGGTCCGATTCGAGAACGGCTCTACCTTTACGTTTTGCCCCGTCCAAACCTCCATCCAATCGCGCCCCGCCTCTGCCCTCGTCCGCGACCACCAAACCCGCCGCCAATGCCACCGCCGCCAGCGCCGAGGCCAAGAAGCGCAAACGCCCGAAGCAGCCAACGGGGTTGGCGCAGCTCCTCGCGCAGAAGAAGGAGCGCGAGGCGCGCGAGGCCGGGCAGGCGAACGGGGCGGGCGGGCTGTTGGACTTTTTGCAAGAGCTGTGACAGGCCGAGGCGCCGGACTTCTTCCCTGAAGTCCCGAGTCACTCACGCTCCGAGAGTACCGCAGTGAGATTCGAGGAGGCGGGTATGGGTCGTGCAAGTATAGGGAACAACAACGAGGGAGAGCGGATTCGTAACAAGGTGGCTCGGGGTTCAGGCCAAGATGGGCGGTCCTGTCGCAACGGGCGGCGGATGCGCGCCCTGCGCGGGCGTGCCAGCCGTGACTGCGTGCGGGTACTCGTCAATACTCTCCGCAGACTGGTCGTGGAGGAGTTGGTGTAACGGACCCCACTGGCGGCGGTCCATCGGACACTGGCCCTTTGAGCTGTCGGTCGCGAGCCACTTGGTCAGGCAGTGGAAGTGAAAGACGTGGGTGCATTCGCCCCAGACTGTGGACGGGTTTTGAATCAGGAGCGTATCCTCTAAGGAGGGCTTGTCAGGCGAGGGAAGCATACTGGGCGGGCAGCCGTCTCCGGGGACTTTGCAGTCGGGGCAGCACCCGTCGAACGCGACGCGGCAGATCCCGCACACGTCGTCGTCGTCGTCGTCGTCGTCGTCGTCGTCTTCGCCTATTTCCTCGTTATCCGGTGCATTCAAGTCGCCTCCGGTGTTGGTTGACGCGGGAGCCGCCGTGTTCAGCTGCCACTTCCACGCTGCGACGGCGTGGTAATGGTTGATCGTAACCTTCATCCTGACGCTGCTGTCGTCATCCGCTGTGCCCTGCCCTGTCCTGCCCTGCCTTGTACCCGGAGAGAGCGTAGAGGCGAATTCTGGCAGAAGGTAAGGAGCCGACAGCCGCTGCCCAAGTCTCCGAGAGAGCATAGCCGCACCGCCTCCACTCTACGCCTGACAGACTGCCAGCCACATCAGCTCCTAGGTACTCTTAGAGCAGCCCTTACAGCCTGCGTTCCACGCCGCACGCCGCCTCTCCCCGCCTCGCCAAGTCCCGCCGGCCGTCTCGCCCAGCTCGAATCGGAGCAACTCCAGCCCGCAAACACTCGCTACACAGCCAATATGGCCCCGTCGCGGTCCAGCAGCAGCAAGAAGGGCAAGGGCAAAGCCTCCGAACTCGATGCCAACGGCCGCCCGCCCAAAATCAAGCGCGTCAAGGAGGTCGTCTTTGACGCCGACGCCCGAAAGTCCGTCCCTGCCTCTCCTTCCCATCCATCATGACCGTATAGACGACCGACTGACCCCGCGCTGGTTTGGACAGGGAGTACCTGACCGGGTTCTCGAAGCGGAAAAAGGCCAAGCAGACGCTCCGGAGGAACAAGGCGATCGAGCGCGAAAAGACTGCCCTGAACCAGATGCGCAGGCAGGCGAGTCCCCGGCCTGCTTTCGCCTCCTCGGGTATCTGGACCTTGGCGCTGACTGTCGAGCCGATCGTTCGCAGATCCGGGAGGAGCGGAAAGAGCGGGCGGCGCAGAATGTCAAGATGGCCAAGGAGATGTACGGAGGTCAGTCCGCCGAGCCGAGCAGTCGCACCGGCCGAGTCTGTCCGTCTTTCCGTCACTGATCCACCCCACTCCGAATGCAGACGCGGGCGATGAGGACGAGGACGAGGACCTGTCCGGCAGCGGGTCAGATAGCGATGCCGACAACGACGCCGAGGAGGAGCCGGGCGCCGCGTACGAGACGAACGAGGCCCTGACGACCGTCACCGTCGAGCCGCTCTCGCTCTCCCGCTCTCCCACGCCCGAACCGCTCCCCGCCCTCGCTGGTCACCCCGAGGCTGGCATGCCCCCGCGAGCCACCACCACCGGCCCGCCGCAGCCGCAAACGTCGGTACACAAGAAGCGAGTCAAGAACGCGCCGCAGGCACGGCCGAAACTGACCCGGCAGGAGAAGAAGGACCGCGCGACGGGACCGAAAAAGGTCAAGAAGAAGCTCGCGAACAAGATGAAGGGGACCCGCGGTCGCGCGAACAAGTAGCTGCAGTCCTACCTCCGATGGCCCTCCCTCGCTCCCTTGGAAGCGCATTTCCATCATCATCATCTCAGCCCTTGGTGTGATCCAGCGCGACTCGAACTCGGAGCGTCCGCCCGCGCGCGCAGCAACAAGTGCACGAGGAACGTAAAGTTGTGCGCGCGCAGGCCCGCCAGCAGGAACGCGAACCGGGACAGACCCGAGTTGAGCTGCTCGGCCGCCGACGTGCAGAACGCGCGCTCAAAGACCCGGCCGCCTTGCCGGGCGCGCGCCGGCGGAGGAGGAGCGGGGCCCGGGCGCTCCTTCCCCGCCTGTTGCGCGTGTCGCTGCTGAGAGAGGGTCCGAGCCTGCTTCTGCCGCTGCTGGGTGGTCGTGCGTGCGCCTGCTGTCTCCTTCAGGGGAATCACCAAGTCCGGGTGCGTCTCGCCGTCGAGCGGCGCCGGGTCACAGAACGTCGAGCACACGACATCGTCCCGCCGGTGTCCGTGCGAGTGGAACGCGTCGACGACGAGCCGGGAACGTTCGAGCCAGGCCGGTAACTTGAGTTCTGGTTTTGCGGCTGTGTCGTCGGGATTCGGGGCTGGGTCGACGACGTGCCGCAAGAGGTGGCAGGCGCGGTCGTATGCCACGTAGGCCGGCATCGTGTTCCCGCCTCCCGCGTAGGCGTCAGAGACGGATGCGAGAAAGTCGAGGACGGCCGCGGGCGTCTCGCCGTCCGGAAAGGCGGTCCAGGCAAGGGGCGTCCCGCATGCCGCGACGAGGAGCTGCAGGTTGGTTGTCCTCCGCAGCGACCACGCGTCCTGCAAGCCTCTTCTTTTGCCGTCGGTCCCGACCGTTGCGTCGTCGTCGTCGTCGTCGTCGACGCTGCTGTCGCTCTCGCTCGAGTCGGGCGCGACCCGCACGTCCAGCTGAGCCTTCTCAACCCTCCGCCGCGGCTCGTTCGCCCGCCCTCGCCACCCGCGATTCCGGTTCTCCTCCTTCCTCCGCGCCGTTTTGAGCCAGAGTTCCTCATGTAGCGGGTCGTCGCACGCTTCGCTCAGGCCCACCTCGCTCACGCGATCGGACCGCGGCCGGCCGCAGGAGACGATGCCGCAGAGGTCGTGCCAGGCGGCGTGCGCGGCGCAGAAACGGGTCGCGCGGCGATGGCGCTCGGGAGGGTTCGGGCAGCCGAGAGCGGCGCACAACTGTCGTGGCGGGCGGGGTGAGATACCGATGAGTCACTTGCTCGCGAGGCGAAGCACAGGTGGGCGGACGGCGTGCTTACCAAGTAACCGATCTCGAGGCCGTCGCAGACAGCCATCTGCACGGGTAGGCCTCGCACGCCTTCGACGTCCTCGACGAGCTGTCGGCCGGTCCGAGCGTGCGTCCCAGCCCACCGGAGACCGTCTCTCCGCTCCGCCGCCGTCGCCGGCCCGCCCAGCCACCGCTGCCGAGGACGCGTGCACGCACTACATTGATGCGGCGGTAGTACCGCGGAGAAGAGCCACGCATTCGCAAGGTCGACCAGCGTGCGCGTCGAGGGTCGAACCGGCGAGGCGAACCGGCCGAGGGGGCTCTGTCTTGCGGCGTCGAGACAGGAGACGAGGACCACGGCACGCCAGACATGGGTAGGCTGCAGGCGGAACGGCTCAGTGCGTGCCCGCTTCTTCTTCGGCCGCGAGGATCCGGTCTGGGCGGCGGTGGTCGGGTCCGGGGCGTCCTCCTCGTCGATGTCACTGGCCTCGTCTTCAGTGTCCACCGCGGCCTCACTTCCTCCGACGGCGTACAAACGATTCCAAGTTTTGGCGAAGCCGCCCGGGCTGACGGCCTGATCGAGCAAGAGGGAGCAAACGTGCTGCGCGCCCTCCCTGGTGATCCAGACGCGCTCGCCGACCTTGTACGCTGCGGCTTCGCCGTCCCAAAGCCACGCCGAGCGCCCCCGATGGCTAACTTCGAGGTGATCGGGCGTGTACGTCCCGCGGCAGACCCGGTTCGTGCACACGTGGATCGCAACGAGGACTTTTTCGGCGGGTTCGGCCGGCCGGACGAGCCAGACGGGTTCGTTCGGGTAGCGGCGGAGGGTGAGGGGTGCGCTGCATTGGGTGCATGTCGTACGCGAAGTTGTCAGGACGGGCAGGGCCGTCTCGTTCGCTGCGGCCGCGAGCGCGCCAACCGGTGCGTCGAGGTCGAGCGCCCGCGCGAGACGCAAAGTCGCGTGTGCGGGGCTCTTGGGCGTGAGAGGAGACGAGGAAAAGATATGGTCGCCGAGAAAGTTGAGGTTCGAGCCGAACCGGCGACCGCCCTGACTCGTCTGGACGCGAGCGAGATCGAGTAGCGCGCGGTTCCGCTCGAGGGATCGGGCGAGGTGGACGACGCTGGTCAGGTCGAGATCCGGAATGAGCTCGTCGACTTGCTGTGCCGTTTTGATGAAGGGCGATGCCGGTGGCGCAGCCTTCGCTGCAGTCGGGGACCCGAGGGCGAGACTGGCGAGCACGGCGAGCCTGATAGCGGCCTTCTTCCGGCTTTGCGTCGTCGGTGTCGGTGAAATCGGCTCCTCCTGCCCTCTTTGTCCTTTTTGCGGAGGACATGGACTGGGTGGAGAGGGCGAGTCGGAACCGTTATTCGAGGTGGACGAACTGGCGGAAGACGACGAGCTGGTACGGCGGCGGGTTCGCTTTCGCGGGGATACGTTAGAGGCTATTGGATACGTTCAACCCTCTCCGTCAGTGGCTTGCCTGACAAGTGAGGCAAGTAAGCACATACCGGCTGATTTTGGCGCCTGATCGCCGCGCGGGTCGCCTCGACTCGTGCTCGGTCCTTTCTTGCTCGACTTCTTGAGGGCCGCCAACGCCGCAACACGATGCGAATCGACGATCTGTAGAAGATTTGCGATTGATTCGGGCCGGTCGGATGGGGAGGGAGGAGTAACCGGACGGGGGCCGCCGCCGGCTGGACCGACTCCTTCCTCCTCCTGCCCGAGGTTTGCTCAGTCGACGTCTCCCGATTCAAGCATGAGCAACGCGACTGAAGTGACTCACTTGTCTGGTCGCAAGCATTCGCTGCAACAGGGTCGGGCCCCTCGCCTGCTCCGGCCCACTCAGACGCTGCCCGTACCAGGCTCCCGCAACCTCTGGTTCCGGCGTATCTTCTTCGATAGTCGGTAGGGCAGTCGTGTACCCCAAGGCGCGCAAGCGGGCGACAAGGACCGTGTCGCTGCGATCAGGGGCGGTCAGAAAATTGTGGCGTTGGGGACCACCTTTTTGAGCGCACCTCGGTTGGTCCGGCATCGTGCTCTATACCGCAGCTTTGGACGAAACGGACGCGGAGCATTGAAGGCGACTTCAGCTTGGGGTGCTCGCCAGCGTAGCGCCGTGCGAGGGGCCGCGCAGTCTTTGCCAAGCTCAGCTAAGAAGCAAAGAGAGCGCGGCGAGACGCTGAGGAAGCGCATGTTTCGGCACGAGGGGGCGGAATACAAGTCATGAAAAATAGCTGATCGAGGTGGGTACAAGAGCGTCGAGCATTCCGAGGTGGGTGACCGGGCAAGCGGTGAAAAAGCCAAACGAATAGTAGTTGCCCTGATGAGGTTTCTCCGGTCGTCTCAAGCGTCGGACCGCTCTCGAAGCGGGCACACCAAAATTGCAAGCTGGGTGCGGGCACCTCGCGCCCATATACCGATCCCCTGAGCGTGGCTGCGGTGTGAGGTAAGGAGCAAGAGGCCGTTCCCACTTAGGGCTCGAAGCGATTTCTCGCTGGCTGTCATGCGGGTGGAGCACCGCCTCGCTCACATCCGCTACATCTCTTCGCCAACCGCTGCACAGCTTCCTAGCGGTCATGGGTTACTTTGATCGCTTCAAATGTACGTCACAGAGCCCCCTTCGCTGCCCGACCTGGACTCCGAGGCCTGAGCCTTCGGCACGAACCCTCTGCGCCTGCACCGCCTCGTCCGTCGGCCAGGACCAGGCGAGGCGGAGACTACAGAGGCCGGCTCAGGGTGTTCTGTACCCCATCGGAGGCCGAGGAGCTTGTATGATGAAGATCCGGTCTGCGTAAAGCCGAGGCAGACAATCAACACAGCACCGTCTGGCCCGCTGACTTCCCCGAACCGTTCACGACGGGCCGCAGCCTATCTTCCCCTCGACCCGAAACAGCCAACGACATTCAGCTCGGGAGGGATCGAGGGCAAAGCGACTGGCGAGGTCCTGGCGGGCGAACGCGCCGGCTACGCCGGAGTTTCAGCGCCCGGAAGGTCCGGCGCCACCGGAAGGAAGGTCTCCTCCCGGCAATACGTGAGCCGACTGCCTCGCACAACCATATGCAGAGCGTCCGAAAGCTCATTCGTAACTTGATTCCGCCCAGGATGCCGACTCGACCCTCGGCAAGGTCGCACGAGGTTGCGAGATCCTCTTCTATTTCGTCAATCTGTGCATCTCTATCAGCCAGGCAACGTTCCAGGCACATTGGAGCGTCGGTCCTAGCGCCCGAGTTGTGATCGCATTACTCGTATGCCTGCAGGGTCTGCTCTACTCATCTCTCGTCTGTGAGTGGCCTGCTTTGCGATTCCATCTGTTCTCCGGCCCTCATCCGTACGCACGGCGGCCCCCTTCGCAGTGGCGTCCTTCCTCCTCGCGGACATCATCCGCTTCCTCCGCGGGCCCGAGCGCTTCTTCAAGCAGATCCGTACCTCGATTATCCTCGACTCGACTCAAGTGGCGCTGAACCTGCTCCTCGCCGCCATCACGACCGGTTCCGCCTCTTCGGGCGGCTGCAAAGACGCGTCCCTCGACCCGCACGCCGACAAGGACGACTACCCGGACGCGCTTACCCCCTTCTGTCGGGACAAGCGCGCCTCGGCGGCGTTCTTCTGGCTGTCCCTCGCGGCGTCCGGGACGACGCTCGCGTTCTGTCTCGTGACGTTCGTGCGCGTACGCCGCTCAGCCGAGACGACGGCGTTCACGCCCCCTCTCCCGCTGGCGCAAGAGGACGCGGGGGCGCACTTCCCGCGCGATGCCGACGACGAGGCCGATCCGACTTGGACCGCCGCCACCGCCGCCGGGGAACGACCTTCTTACGACCTCTCCCGAGCAGACCTCGACCCGGGATCGACTCACCCGGACGCCGGCGGCAGTAGTGGCGGATACTGCCCGAGTCACGACTTTGCCGACGATGCCGAGCGGCTCTTTGCGGGCCACGCGCCGGGGTACGGCGTTCGGGACCCGTTCGAGGATCAGGACCCGTTCTTCGAGGGGAGGGGCGAGACCCGCTCCGAGGCGCATTCGGCGGGGCTCGACCCGTATGAGGCGATCAGGCAGGTGAGCCTTTCGATCGCGAACGTGCGGGGAAGAGCCACGGCTGAAGGGACTGCACGTGACAGAGCATGGACCGGCCGTCGCCCCAGCGCTACTGAGCAGGTGTCATCCTCGGAGCGCATCCCGGAGCAGCGATAGGATGCACTCGCGTGTGCCAGCTCGGAGCGGTATTGTGCCTTCATCGATAGTCCGTTCGTGCCTGTACAGAGATTGCCCCTGTCCCGCATCGGAGGCGACACCCGCGAGAGGAGGGGGACCCTGCCGGCAAAAGAAGCGTCGAAAGCAGCGCTCCCGCAGTCACACACGCGGTAGCTCTCCGAGAGAGCCGAGGAGATATAGGAAAATCGAGATCCATACACACAAATAAGGGAGGGTACTGCTTCGCTACCGAGACGTCAAGTCCGGACGCTCGTCTCACTGCTTCGCCGCCTCGATCTTCTTCGTCAGTTCGGGGACAGCCTCGAACAGGTCTGCGTGGTGCGAGGAGCGAGGGCGGGTCAGAACGGAGAGTTGCGCCACGGAAGAGAGAGAAGAGACAGAACGTACCGGCAACGAGTCCGACGTCGGCCACCTGGAAGATCGGCGCGTCCGCGTCCTGAGGCGAGACACCGCAACGAGTCAGCCCGAGTTGCCGCCTTGACACCGAAAGTGCCAAATGACCGCCCGGTCAAAAGCCGGCGACGAAGGCAGAGACCCACCTTGTTGATTGCGACGATCGTCTTCGAGTCCTTCATTCCCGCCAAGTGCTGAATCGCGCCCGAGATGCCCACCGCAACATACAACTCCGGCGCAATGACCTTGCCCGTCTGTCCGACCTGGAGCGAGTTGTCCGCGTACCCGGAGTCGACCGCCGCGCGCGAGGCGCCGATCGCGGCGCCGAGGGCGTCGGCGAGGGGGATGATGGTCTGGTCAAAGGCGTCCTTGGACTTGACGCCGCGGCCGCCGGAGACGACGACGGGCGCGGAGGAGAGGTCCGGTCGTTCGGACTTGACGATCTCCTCCGAGATCCACTCGGATTGCGCTGCGGGATGTACAAATCCTCGCGGTCAGAGTATGTCCGCGAGTAGGCGCGGGCGGGGCAGCCATCCGAGGAATCGAGACGAGGTTGCGGACGCACCGGGTCCCACGTTCTCTGCCTCCTTGACGTCCACTGGCGTCTCCTTGTCTCCCTCCTGTGCTGGCTCCCAGGTCGAAGCGCGCACGGTGAAGAGCTTGATGTCATCCTTGGATCGGACGGTCGAGATGGCGTTGCCGGCGTAGACTGGGCGCGTAAAGGTGTCCTCTGCGGAGATGGACATGACATCGGAGATCTGCGGGCGAGTCGAGCGCGTCGAGGTCAGTAAGCGAGCGATGGAGGACAAGAAGACGAGGGCATTGTGCCTGTAGAAAGCAACCGAGGGGGGAGGGAAGACTGACCTGCTGAACCTGGAGCAGTCCGGCGACGCGGGGGAAGATGTTCTTGCCGAGTGCCGAGTGCGGGCCGGCCATGTGGGTGTACTTGCCCTGCTTGATGAGCTCGGCGAGGACGGGTGCGGTCGGCTCGGCGAGGACATGCTCGAGCGCGGGGGCGTGGCGGACGAGGAGAGAGTCGAGTCCGAGCCTGCGGGGCGGTGGCGGGACCGTAAGACTTCGTCAGCTTTCTCTTTCTAGCGTATGTCAAAGCGGACTGTGCTGCCGAGGGGCCGGGGAGCGCTCCGATGGCTGCGAGCTGGTGCGGATGATTGCCGAGGACGAGCAAGTGGTGCCCTCCGGGCTATCGTCCGCATCTCCTCGGGACGCTGCTGGCAGGGCAGCCGCAGTTGAAAGACCTTGGCCCTGCCTGCTGTGCTTCTCGGCGGATGTGTCCGCATGTGCGAGGGCGGCGAGCGTCGGCGTCGACGGGTTGCCGGTATGCCGGAGGGGCGAGAGTGGGCTCACTTCTTTGCCTTGTCGATTGCGGGCTGCATGGACTGCTCGTCCTTCCCGAGGAGGATTCCGGTGACTTTGCCTCCGACCTTGCGTGCGGCGGTGACGGCGTTGAGCGCGGCGGGGACCATGTCGCTCTGGTCCGTCACCTTGGTCTCGAGGAAACACAGCACGTTCGCATCCCCGAGCCGCGCGGCCGAGACGCTGAAGCAGCGCTGCGGAGTTCGCGCAGCAGCAGGGCGGCGCAGCAGAGTCGAGAACATCGTAGAGCGCGGTGTATGGGGCGGACAAAGTGGGAAAGTGCCGGCGCGCGGAGAAGTCGGCCGCCAACTCCCGCGGCAATACGCTCACACCGACTCCCACCCCGCAGATTCTATTGCCAGGCTCATGCTGAAGCGCTATTAGGATGGGAGAATGAACCCCAGGTCGCGCCTGCTCCGGCTGCTCGTCTCCGCCGCTTGACTCGAGCGACCAGATTCTCGCCACCGGCCGATTCTGACTGTCCGTATGAACCGCGCTGTTCCATGCGGGCTGTCACTCAGAGCTACTTGATCTAGACTCGTGCTTGCACTGCTGCGTTCTCTGTTTGAGCGCGAGGTATCCTCTCATCGCTCCCTTCGCCGCATCGGCTCTCCTCCGGCTTGTCCTCGGACTTCAGGCCTTCAGGTCCACTCGATACCCTTTCAATGACTTCCGGCAGGAGGAGCGACTGCTCGTGAACTTTCATGAACGCCACACACACACTCCGCCCGCTTCGCGGCGGCTTTGCCCCTGCTTTTCGTCAGGCTTCGATGCCCGCCAGGATTTTGTCGGACCCGGAATGCTTCCCGCGACACACCAAGTCCGCTCGCACGATACTCCGGCCTAGTCGTCAGACTCGCCCGCCGAGGGACCTCGAAACGCGGCAGGTGCAGTACCACTCGGTTGGCAAAGCAGTGAGTCCGAGGAAACCCCTTGATCCCGCCCCGTACACAGTCTGATCGCGACTCGTCACCACCGCAGCGTTCGCGACACAGCGTACCGGATAAGCAGAGCGACGAGAGCAACACGACTTCCGACACGAGTGCCAGTGATCCGGACGATCGACCTCCCCCTGCTCCCGCTCGCCATAGTTCCCACGCCTGGGCATTCGACCTCGGTGTGTATGCCTTGCGCGTGAAGAAGCATTCATTATCCTGACACCTCATCGCAGTCATCGGCAGCGTCATCCTGCTCTGTCTCCTCGCAGGGGCCTGGCTTTACTTGCGACGGAGCGGGACCGCTGGCGGAACGGGAAGCGCAGACGTGACGCCCTCGGCGGAGGCGGAGTCGATCACTTCACGCGGGCCGGGAACCCTCGCGCAGACCGAAGCCACGGGCATTGTGTCACCTTCGCCAGGAGAGGGCTCCCTCGGTGCGTCTGGCCCGCCGCAGACGACCACCACCTCGCCACCGGGTCGCGGCGGCACAAGCTCGACAGGACAGACGCCAGCCGCTACAGCCAAGACCGCCGAGCAGACTCACGGACCCACCACCGCCACTCTACGGACCTCCACCGATCCTCGCCCGGCCGCACCCGGCGACCTCCCCGCCGCCTTCAAAGCCATCACCCTCCCCGGGACCTTCGCCCCGCTCGACGCCTACACGATCGCGACCGGCGCGCTCGCGGACGTGCCCGGGCCTTCCTCGACCGTCGCGCTCGCGGGGCTCGAGATGCCGGCGAATGCGGCACAGCCGACAAAGGGGATGGTGTATTTCGGGGACTCGACTTGGTATGCGGCGGGCGAGGGCGGGTACGGGTCTTGTGGGGAGAAACTCTAGTGCGTCGGGTCTCTCTTTGCGAGTTTCGGACCTGATTCTGACTGGGCTTCCCATGTCCCGCCCGCCTTGTTTCCCTTCCCGCGCGATTTCCGATTCGGACCCCGCACCGCGCCGATTACGGCGACACCAGCGATGGCCAATCACTGTACTTTGCCGCCATGAGTCTGTACCACTGGATGGGCTCGCCCGGCCCCTCCCCGCACTGCTGGACGTGCGTCGCGCTCCAGTCGGTGCACGACCCTTCAAAGAGCATCACGGCGATCGTCGCGGACTCGTGTGAGGCGTGCGAGTTTGCGCATATTGATTTGGAGCAGAGGGCGTACTTTGCGTTGGGTGGGACGGTCGACGGCGGGGTGGTGACCGTCGGATGGTGAGTCTTTTTTTTTTCTTCCCGCGGCGTGGGCAGGGTCGCTTCCTCCCACGAACTAAGCCTGCTTCTTCCCACGAGCTATCTGAATGTTGAAGAAACAGTCCGCTAACGATCCGGCCCCCGACGCCCACCTGCGGAAAATAACAACAGGGAGTTTATCGATTGCCCGGACGGGTACTCGAAAGCCGCGATCGCCCGAGTCGACGCTTCGGAGTACAAGGACGTCGACTTGAGCTGAGGCCCAAGGTTGCCCTGGAGAGTGTGATCACTCCGAGGGACCTCTCATAAGCGGTGTCCGAGATGTCTGCTGCGGGGTCCGGAGAAGAAAATACTTTTTTCCCTGCGATGCGAGGAGCACTCGTGGGTTACCGGAGGTCAAGTTCAGCGAGATTTCTGATGGAAGGTGTGTCGTGACCCAGTCTAGCTATGCGAGATACAGCTGTCGTGAGGTCGAGGGCGCGAGGAGCGATGGCGTGCCTCCACTCTGAGAGCGAGGCGAGCGGGCCGGCGGCGGCGGCCAGTGCCAGTGCCAGTGAGCGCCCCCCTCCTGGCCCTCGCCGCCCCTCCCAGCGCTCTCCTCCCGCCCTGCCCGCCTAGCTTACCCCCCAGAGCAGTCTACGAACACGATGGCGGCTGTCCCGAACCCCGACAAGACCGGCGAGATCCGCAGCGCGTCGGCCGGCAGCGGCCAGCACGCGCTCACGAGCAACACGAGCATCGTCATCGGCGGCGCGTCCGGCGACCTCGCCAAGAAAAAGGCAAGCAGGAGGGCACTAGGCTCTACACGGGGACTCTGGACAGCGGCGCAGACTGCCTGGGCAGCGCTGGGGGCACGCACTGGCCGCGGGTCGATCCCTCCTCGCATGACGCAGCGAGCGGCGGCAGAAGACTCCGCCCGCACGCCCGTCGATAACAACCCCGCGCACGCCTCGCGCAGCCCGCATGACCGCAACTATTCCAGTACTGGAACGCTAGCTAACGCACGCTCTGTCCTGCCCTCACTGCCGCCTGCCCCCGCCCGTTGCCCGCCCGCCCGCCTGACGACCACAGACTTTCCCGGCCTTGTTCGGGCTGTACCAGAACGGATTCCTCCCGGATGGCATCCGCATCATCGGTTACGCCCGCTCAAAGATGGACAAGGAGGTGAGGCTCATTTCCTGACAGAGGGGAACATCGAGGCGGGAATTTGGGGGCGGGCAGAAGACCGGGAGAGGGGGGGTACCGCGAGGCGTGATGGATGGGAGCGGAAGCCGGCCCTGCGCTGTCGGCGCAGGGAAAGGATTGAATGGAGAAGAACGGGGGACCTGCTCCGCGAGGTCATTCGGGGGCCAGGAGGGATGACAAGGCGGGCGAGGAAGGGATGCTGCCCCACCGGAGAAATTCCAGGAGGACCCTCCCGCCCGTGAAACGAAACTGATCCCGTCACGATCACGCCTCCCGCAACAACAGGACTACCACTCGCGCGTCGCGCAATACATCAAGACCCCGATCCCCGCCATGAAGGAGAAGCTGAACGAGTTTCTCGAGCTGTGCACCTATGTCTCCGGCCAGTACGACACCGACGAGGGCTTTATCGAGCTCGAAAAGGAGCTGCAGCGGTGCGAGGAGACCTACACCGACAAGAAGAGCCCGAAGAACCGCGTCTTCTACATGGCCCTGCCGCCCTCTGTCTTTACCGTCGTCGCTGCCAACTTTAAGAAGCACAACTACTCCAAGGACGGCATCAACCGCATCATCGTCGAGAAGCCCTTTGGCAAGGACCTCGAGTCGTCCCGTGAGATGCAGCAGGGCCTCCAGTCCGAGTGGAAGGAGGAGGAGGTGAGTTTCAGCGGACATTCGGTATCGCTCGCCCGTAGGGCAACCGCTCACTCCTGCACCGTCCGCACAGATCTTCCGCATCGACCACTACCTCGGGAAGGAGATGGTCAAGAACCTGCTCGTCCTCCGCTTCGCCAACGTCATGCTCGACGCCTCGTTCAACAAGAACCTGATCTCGAACGTCCAGATCACGTTCAAGGAGCCGTTCGGAACCGAGGGCCGCGGGGGCTACTTTGACGAGTTTGGCATCATCCGCGACGTCATGCAGAACCGTGAGTGGATGCGGCTTGTCATTTCGTGGCGCGGATCGGGCCGTGACTGATCTTGGTCCTTTCTCCGGTACCGATTGAGCAGACTTGCTGCAGGTCCTGTCGATCCTGACGATGGAGCGCCCGGTCTCGTTCTCGGCGGAGGACATCCGTGACGAGAAGGTGCGTTTGATGCGCACGGCTCAAGTGAGAGATGCTCGTGGTGATGGCTGACGGTGACCGCTACCTCCTACAGGTCAAGGTGCTGCGGTACATCCCCGAGCTCAAGATGGAGGACGTGCTCCTCGGCCAGTACGTCGGCAACGGCGAGAAGCCGGGTTACCTCGAGGACGACACGGTTCCGAAGGGTTCGATCTGCCCGACCTTTGCTGCCTGCGTCCTGCACATCAACTCGCCGCGGTGGGAGGGCGTCCCGTTCATCCTCAAGGCCGGCAAGGCCCTGAACGAGCAAAAGGCCGAGATCCGCATCCAGTACAAGGACACGACCCAGGGCATCTTTAGCGACATCACCCGGAACGAGCTCGTCCTCCGGGTGCAGCCGAACGAGGCCGTCTACCTCAAGATGAACTCGAAGGCACCGGGTCTCGCGATGCGCACCGTTCCGACCGAGATGGACTTGACGTACAAGCGGCGCTTCTCCGACCTCAAGATCCCCGAGGCGTACGAGTGAGTCGATCGACCTCGCTTCGGATTGTGTCTGGCCTGCGCGATGGCGCCGCTGACGGCCGAGTTCGCGCGACGTGCAGGGCCCTCATCCTCGACGCGTTCAAGGGCGACCACTCCAACTTTGTCCGCGACGACGAGCTCGACATTGCGTGGAAGCTCTTCACCCCCATCCTGCACCAGATCGACAGTAAGTCCTGCGACCTCCTCCCCTCGGCTTGCTCCCCTCACCGTCGCTGATTGCTCTCCTTCGCGCCCCGAATAGACGAGAAGCCGAAGCCGGAATCGTACGAGTACGGCTCGCGCGGCCCCGCGGCGCTCGACGACTTTATCGAGAAGAAGGTCGGCTACAAGCGGAGCGACGCGCCGTACACCTGGCCGTCGACCTCGGTCCTCTAAGCGGGACACCCTCGCTCGCGCGATGCGACAACCTACCCCCTGTACAGCCCCCACTTGCTCCACTTCTGATGGACCCCGCTACCCTCCTTGGAGATTTCACCTCGTTCCCCTCCCTCGCCCCCGAACCGGAATTACAAGTCTTCCCCTCAGTTCTTCTTGAATCTTTTGCAACATGAACCAAAAAGCCGAGTGGCATTATCGAACCTGGACTCCTTGACCGGCTCCCTCACGTGACGATGCGAACAGGCTCAAAGGTAGAATAGAGGTTGGCAGAATGCAGAGGGAATAGTAACAACAAGGTATGTGATGTAGAGGTGATATGATCTCCGTCTAAGGGGGAGGATGAACTCGGTGCTCTACTCTAGTTCTAGCGATGTGAGGAAGAAGCGGGTATGACAGAACTTCCGACGAGACCGGCAGCGCCCGGCTCAGACCCGCTGGGAAAATTTCCTCCGGACTTGGTACTGCCGTCCGAAGCACAGGCAGACGACGCCCAGGAGGGCCATGCCCCCTCCGAAGCACAGCGCGGCGGTGTAGTTCCCGCCGGTGGCGTGCAGGAGGGCGCCGGCGAGAGGGGAGCCAATCAGGCAGGCGAGGGCGACGAAGAGGAAGCCGAGGCCGGAGCGGAGGCTGCGAAAGGGCGAGAGGAGAGGGGGGCGGAAGTCAGTACGGGTGATCTTGTCCGTAGACCTCGGCGCGCAGAAAAGGCAGGGAGAGAAGGACGCACCCGATCTCGCTGACATCCCGCGCGAGTGACATGAACAGCGCCGCACTGACTGAGATCCACCCTCCCTGGGCGATCCCGAACAAGACGAGGAACGTCGCCAACCCGCCCGTGTTGGTCGCTCCGATCATGCCGAACGTCAACGCGCCGACACTCGCCGCGAGCGGGATCGCCGTGTTGAACAGTCCGCACCGATCCGCTGCGATGCCCGACCCGATACGGGAGAAGAAGGCGAGGGCGTTGATGATCGAGAGGGAGTAGGTGCTCAGTGCCGCGTTGGTCGAGTACTGGCTCGCAAAGGACGTGACGTAGAAGAGGACGATAAAGGTCGCGACGTAGACGCCAAAGACGCCGAGGAGGACGAACCAGGCGGCGGGATCACGGAGGATGCGCCGGAGGACGGTCCGGAGCGGGGCCTTCTTAGTCGGCGCCGCGAGGGTGGCGACCGCCGGGGTCGGGCTGGAGGCGGCCGGGGCGCGGGGACGGATGACGATGTTGGCGACGAGAAGGAGGGCGAGCATGAGGAACCCGCAGGCACGGATCGCCGTCGGAAATCCCTTGCGCTCAAAGAGCTGCCCGAGGAGGACCGGGAAGATGACCGCCCCGATGGCGGTCCCGCTCGCCGCGATT
Organism: Rhodotorula sphaerocarpa; assembly: GCA_024713535.1. Lineage (NCBI taxonomy): Eukaryota > Fungi > Basidiomycota > Microbotryomycetes > Sporidiobolales > Sporidiobolaceae > Rhodotorula > Rhodotorula sphaerocarpa. Next base: position 109,584 of record JANIBP010000011.1, read on the forward strand.
CCGACGACAAAGGCGCGCCTCTGGCGGAAGTAGGTCCCGAGGATGGAGAGGCAGGGCGAGAACATGAGCCCGAGGCTGAGGCCCATGCACACCGATTGGGCGAGGACGATCTGCCAGAACTCCTTGGCGACGCTCAGGGTGAAGACGCCGACGAGCCAGCCGACGGAGCCGATGGCGAGCTGGTACCGGAACCAGCCGGCGTCGAAGAGGATGCCGGAGTGAAAGGCGGAGGCGAACGTGAGGAAGAGGTGGCTAGAGTCGGCGGGGTGGCGGTCAGCTGGCTGCAAGACCCGTGGCGCTTCAGGTCACATTGTGCACGGACAACTCACAGACTGCCAATCCAGGAGATGTCGGATACGGGGTATGCCGCCAGCTGGTGTCCCTTGTAGTACTGAAGGCAGGTCCCGAAAGAATTGGACCAGCCAAAGGTGCACAGGAGGACGCAAGTCGAGCCGAGCACGGCGAGCCATGCCCGAAAGCCTCCTTCAGGGAAGTCGTCCTCTGCTGGAGCAGCCGCTGGAGAGTCTCCGTCGCGGCTGAGCTCGTGACCGGCCTTTTCGAGGTCGAACGCCTTTTCCTTCCCTTCGTAGACGGATCCTTCCGGACTCCCGACGCGGGTCGGACCGTCGAGCGAATCGGACGAGTCGATGAAAGAGATCGGGCGGGAAGGAGCCGGAGTCGGTCCGGAGAGGGAGAGGCGCGCGGTCGAGGTCGGGCTGTCTGGAGAGGCGGTCCGGGTCGGCGGTTCGGACTCGACGGGGACCGGAGTCGCCGTGTAGATGGTGTTTATTGTGCTCGTCGCCATATTTCTGAAGGGAGAATGGCGCCGCGATAAGGGATCGAGGGCAACAAAGCTGACGCTGGGTCGGAGACGGAGCGTTCGACGGCAAGCCGAAGTCGGTTTCGATTGACGTTCCGGGCGGGCTCAAGACGTTGGCAAGAGCTGCAGGAGCCTAGCAGGTGGGCAGGACCGGTCGAGTCGAGTCTTTTGAGAGTCTATAGAGGTCGAACAGAGAGAAAGGCGTAGAGGAGAGCGAGAGAGAGCTCGTTCAAGCCGGAACGCGAGATCCGGGCAGAGCGGCCGACGGCAAGCCGCACCGGCTGGAGCGCGCTGGCTCCCCCTTCCCCGGACGCCGGAGCGGTCGGCACACGACTCGGCACGCTTCCGAGGAGCGGAGCCCGACATCAGCGAGAGAAGTCGGGTACCCGTACGGGAATGGTCTCTAGCTGGCCGTATCTACGTTCGGGCCAGACTGCGGCCGCCTGGCATGAACGGCGCTCGACCTTCGGCAGAGGGCCAGTAATGTATGCTCCTGAAGGAGCAGCGCATCTCCATGTCGGATAGCCTACTTGAAGCCTGCTAAGCTGCGGCGACTCAGCAGTATGGTGCGCTGGTTGAGCCAGAGACGAGCGAGAGCGCCCCGGAAGAGCTGACGCGACGCTGACGGGGCGGGGGACACGAGGACACGTCCGGAGCGTCCGGAGGAGAGCGACTCCAAGTTGGCGGGCCTTCTCGAGGCTTATGAAAGCATTTCGTGTCAGTAGAAGGCAGTCAGAGCGGCGTACTAGCGTGAGGTCGCTGCGAATGACTTGGATCGCCTCCCGTTCCAAAGTCGTCGGCGACTGCCCCGTGCGCCCCTTGTGCCGCCCATCTCGCCTCGAGCAGCGCGTGCACCCGTACAGAACAGTCTTTAGCTGGTTAACGCGCCCACGCGCTGTCCCTGTCGCCTACGCCTGTCCCTGCCGCGGCTCTCGCTCGCCTGGTTCGCTCGCGACGAGGTACGTCACTCGTGGCCGTCGCATCGCCTGAATGCGCCCATTGCACGCCCAGACGCACGCCAGGAGGACTCTAGCTGACACAGAAACTCTCTTCGTACTACCCCGTGCCTGCGCTGTCCGCCCCGGTGCCGTTCTCGCGCCTTTCTCCTCGTCGCTGCTGCCGCGGACCACGTCCTCGCCCCCGCGCCAACAGCCTTTCTTCCGCTCCCGCCGCACGCACGCGCGCACGCACCTCCTGAACGGCACAACGCAGATCCAAGTGCTTCTGCTCGTAACCTCCCTGCCCTCGCCTGTCCGCCTCCGCCCCTCCGCCCCCTCAGGCTCGTACCGACGCCCGACCGGGAGCCGTTACACCGTCTCGACTGCGCACGCGCCACGCCATGGCAAACCCAGCGCCACCGTCTTCGGACGGTAATACGTCGGCCTCTGCACCTGCTCAGAGCGCACCCGCCACTTCAGACGCCGCCCCGACCAGTCCCGCCAACAGGGGCAAGGGACAATCCAACCCCGCCGCCGGCGGCTCGACCGGTTCGCCCAACCGGACCCGTTCGCGCGGCGGTCAGCACTCGCGCAAGAACTCGTCCAATGCTCGCTCGGTCTCACCCACCGAGGAGCGCAAACCGCAGCCGCAAGCGGGCGGCGGCCAGCACTCGCGCAAACCGAGTCGCTCCGGCGGCAACAGCGGGCAACACGCCCGCCGCGGCAGTTCGAGCGGAGGCCAGAGCGGTCAGCAGCAGCAGCAGCGTCGCGCTTCGCCCGCGGAGACGCGCGATCAATCGCCGTCGACTGGCCGCGCGACCGGCGGCGCCCTCGGCCACCGCAAGTCCGGCTCCTTCGGTGGCAGCAACGCCGCTCCCGCACCGCCTCCAGCCCCGCTCGCAGCGCTTCCTCCATCGGGTCTCAACCCGGCTGCCGGCGGCTTCAACCCCAACTCGCTCGGCCCGATCCACGACATGATCGACGAGGGCCTCGTCACGCCGACCGCTTCGCGCTTCGACCTCATGACGGGCATGCCCGCCGGAGGAAACCAGACTGGAGGCTACGGCATGCCTCAGCAGCAGAGGCAGCAGCCCATTCCGGCTCAACAGCAGCAGCAGCACCCCAACCCGCAGTCCAACTTTGTCTTCCCGGCTCCCGCCGCCGCCGCGGCGCCGCCGAGCACGTCGTCCGCGGGCACGACCGAGCTCCTCGCGGAGCAGCTCGCGATCCAGCAGCAGCTCGAGAACCTGCGCTTGCAGCAGGAGAGCCTCATGGCCCGGTTTGGCGACATGCAGGCCTCGCTCGTCGCGCAGACGACGCAGGCGCCCGGCTTCGCTCCGCCCGGGTCGCAGGCGCCGATCCAGTCGCAGCCTCCTGTGTCTCCTCCGTCTCAACAGCAGCAGCAGCAGCACCATCGCCGCCTCTCATCGACTTCGGTCGCGCAAACGCAACCGACCGGTGCGATGGGCTCCTTCGGCATGCCTTTCCAGTCTCCTGGTTCTTCGCCGGCCGGTCCTGCCTTCGGCTCCCCGCAAGCTCAGGGCGGATCGCCGTACGGCCATCAGAAGCAGGCGTCTCAGCCTGGTGGCCTGCCCCTCGGCCACGGTCGCCGCCACTCGGTGCAGACGGGCGCCGGTGCTGGCGCCGCGGCCGGCTCAAACGGTTTCGCCGGCGGGTTCCAGTTCCCGCCTCGCGGACCGGGCATGAATCAGCAGCAGGCGTCGGCGCCGCAGCAGCAGTCGCCGCTCGGTCCCTACGGCGGCCAGCACCAGTCGCCGGCCCGGTTCGACGACGACGGTTCCTTCTATGGCGGCGCGGGAGACAGTCCGTCGACTGGACGCACGCTCGGACACCAGCGCCGCACGAGCGGTAGCATGTCGTCCCTCGGCGGCTGGCAGCAGACCCTCCACTCGGCCGGCAGCGCCAACCTCGCCGAAGCGTCGGCGCACTTGCAGGCCCTCGGCGCGTACCGTGCTTCGGCCGGACACGGTCGCGTGCCGTCATTTGGCATGTCGGCGATCGGACCCGGCGGTCAGGGCGGTCCGGGCCAGCTCGCGATGGCCGGGTACGGCGGAGGAGTGCCGCAGCCCGGTATGGGTATGGGCGGCCAAGGCGGCGGCGGTGGCGGTGGGAATCAGAACCAGATGCGCAAGACGCTCTTTGCGCCGTACCTCCCGCAAGCGAGTATCCCGCCGTTGCTCGCGGCGGGGCAGCTCGTCGTCGGGACTCTCCGCGTCAACAAGCGAAACCGCTCGGACGCGTACGTCGCGAACGATGCGCTCGACTCGGACATCTATATCTGCGGCTCCAAGGACCGGAACCGCGCGCTCGAGGGCGACGTCGTCGCGATCGAGCTACTCGAGGTCGACGACGTGTGGGGCACGAAGAAGGACAAGGAGGAGAAGAAGCGCAAGAAGGAGGAGCTCGCGTCGTACGACCCAAAGGCGACGCGGGACCTCCGCAAGCAGGACAAGAAGAAGGACGACGTCGAGGTCGAAGGTCAGGGTTTGCTCTTGTTCGAGGACGAGGAGGTGACGGACGAGCAGAAGCCGCAGTACGCCGGGCACGTCGTCGCCGTGCTCGAACGCGCGCCGGGGCAGCTGTTCAGTGGGACGCTCGGCGTCTTGCGCCCTTCGTCCGCGGCGACGCAGCAGAAGCAGGACGCGGAGCGGCGCGAGCGCGAAGGTGTCGATTTGCGCGGCGGCGGTGGCAACAGTAACGGCAACAGCAACGGCGGCGACCGCAACGGCAATTCGTACGGGCACCAGCAGCAGGCGCCCAAGATCATCTGGTTCCGCCCGACCGACAAGCGCGTCCCGCTCATCGCGATCCCGACGGAGCAGGCCCCGCCCGACTTTGTGCACCACTCGGAGCGCTACGCGGACCGGCTCTTTGTCGCGTGCATCAAGCGTTGGCCGATCACGTCGCTGCACCCGTTCGGCCAGCTCGTCGAGGAGCTCGGCGCCATCGGCGACATCGAGACCGAGACGAACGCGCTCCTGAAGGACTGCAATTTTTCGACAGAGGACTTTTCCGAGGCGGTCAACAAGTGCTTGCCGCCGACGCCGTGGTCGATCCCGGAGCGTGAAGTCCAGCCGGATGTGCGCCGCGACTTGCGCGAGCACCGCGTGTTTACGATCGACCCGGAGACGGCCAAGGACCTTGATGACGCCCTGCATGTGATCAAGAACGACGACGGCACGTACGAGGTCGGTGTCCACATCGCGGACGTTTCGCACTTTGTCAAGGTCGGTTCTTTCCCATCCCGCCTGGTCTGTCACGGAAGCTGACATCTCTTCCGTGGCCTACTAGCCGAACACGGCGCTCGACCGCGAAGCTCGGAAGCGGGCGACGACCGTCTACCTTGTCCAGCGGGCGGTACCGATGCTGCCGCCGACGTTGTGCGAGGAACTGTGCTCGCTCAACGCTGGGCGGGACAAGCTCACCTTTTCCGTCATCTTCACCTTGACGCCCGAGGGCCAGACGCTCTCGACTTGGTTCGGCAAGACTGTCATCAAGTCAGTACCCTCCCTTATGGCAAGAAACCCTGCGAGGAAGACACTGACGACCGGTCGTATTTGCAGCTCCAAGGCCAAGCTTGCCTACTCGGATGCCCAGGCCGTCATCGACAGTGACGCTCTTCCCGAGGGCAAAGTCGAGGACGAAGAGCTGCGCAAGGGCATCGAAGAGGATGTCAAGGCGCTCGCCCATATCGCGAAGCAGCTGCGCGCTCGCCGATTCGACAGCGGTGCCCTGCGCATCGACAACGTCAAGGTTTCCTTCCGCCTAGACGAGTTTGGCGTTCCCATCGATGCGCGGGAGTACGTGCGCAAGGAGGCGAACGAGCTCATCGAAGAGTTCATGCTCATGGCCAACATCGCCGTCGCGGGCAAGATCGCTTCCGGCCTGCCGGACCAGGCACTCCTGCGCCGGCACGAATCGCCGATTGACCGCCGCCTCGAAGCGTTCGTCACGCGCATGAAGAAGCTCGGCATCGAGCTCGACGGCAGCTCCTCCGGTTCGCTCATGAAGTCGATCGTCGACGTCACCGACCCGTCGGAGCGCTTGACGCTTCAGCACCTCAGCACGCGCGCGATGCATCGCGCCAAATACTTCTGCACGGGCACAGTGGACATTTCCCGATACGCCCACTACGCCCTGAACGTCCCGCTGTACACGCACTTCACGTCGCCGATCCGTCGGTACGCCGACGTGCTCGTCCACCGCCAACTTGAGGCCGTCCTGCAGAGTCAGTCGGCGGCAGGCCCGGCCGGATCCGACGTGCGCTTCCCGCTCGACACCGAGACGGTCTCGAAGATCGCGTCGACGTGCAACACGAAGAAGGACGCGGCCCGCCTGGCGCAGGAGCAGTCCCAGCACTTGTTCCTCTGCATCCTCATCGAGGACCTCACGAAGCGGTTCGGACCCGTCATCCGCTATGGTACCGTCATCGGCGTACTCGACCAAGCTTTCGACGTACTCGTCAGCGAGTTTGGCGTCGAGAAGCGTGTCCACATGGACCAGATTCCGACAGAGGTGGGTGGCTGCGCCTTGTTGCTTCATTCATTGTCCAGACTCTGACTTGCGCCCCTTCTCGCAGAGCACGGTCTACGACGAGCGCGAGAACGCGCTGCAGATCTTCTGGAAGCGTGGCGTCGACGTGCTGGCCTACCTGACCGAGACGAACGAAGACGAGCACCTCAAGCGCCTTCGCGCCAACGCGCAACACCACGCCAAGCTCATGGAAGCCGACAGCGGCAAGGGCGATGCCGAGAACGCCTTGTTTGACGATGACGAGGAGGAGGCTGGACCGGAGGGTGCTGCCAAGCTAGTGCTGGACACCGAGCAGCACCGCAAGTCGCGCGACGTGAGTTTGCTCCACTTAATTTCCCTCTGACCGAGACGCTGACACCTCTCCGACACAGCGCGCGCCGCTCACATTCGAAGGTTTGTCGAGCGAGAACGGGCACTGCTCGCAGACGGTCAAGACCTTGCAGCGCGTTCCCGTCGTCATCTCTGTAAGGCGCAGCCGATCGACAGCCTCCACGTCACCCGCTGACGCCTTTCTTCCCGTAGGCCGACTGCAGTCGCTCCCCGCCGGTCATCCGCATGACCGCCTGCAACCCATACGCGTAATCCCGCCGCTCTACCGAACAAAGCCTTGCTCCCGCTTGACGCCAACTCCCAACGATACCCGTGCCGCCCTCTGACGCGTGAACGAACACTTTTTTCCGATCTCACACTCGCTTGTAGCATATTCATCGACTTCCTGCATCAAAAGTCCATTTTACCGTTCGTGTCAATCTGCAGAGGAGTACAAGAAACATGGGAGATATGCTACACGGTACTGGACAAGCAAGTTCACATGACCACGCAGTCTTGCGCGACCTCCCCTCCAGCTTCGCCGGTCCGAACGATGCGGATCCTGCGCCGAGGTTCGCCCTCGCGACCTTCTCCCGCTTCTCCCTCAGACTCTTCGTCGTCGTCCTCGGCCATGCCTGGCGCGCCGGCCCGCGCAAACAGCATTTGCAGGAGACGCTCCTGCGAAGTAAGAAGGTGATCAGCTCGCAATGCGCCGCAGCGAGGGCGGAGGTTTCCAGCGAGCGCACAGCGTTGATGCTCGAGCCGAAGCGAGCGCGACCTTCCCCGCGGGCGTTCCTCGCTTTGATCGTTTCGAACTGGTCCGCCATGTTGGACTCCGCGGCGACTTCCGGATCGGAGGTCGGCCCGAAGAGCTTGACGACCTCGTCGATGCCGCTGATCGCGACGATGGGCAGCTTCGGGTGCGGATTCAAGACGTTGACGACCTGAGGACGAGGACAGGAGCCCGTCAGCCAGCCGGAGAGATAATGGTCGGCGCGTGGAAGACGCACGCTGGAGTCGCCCTTGAAGATACCTCGGATTTCGCCGCTCTGCCGGTCGTACGCGAACCAATTTCCGTCGTCGCTACCTGAGACGACAAGATCTCCGAACATGAAGTTGCAATCTTTGACCGTCTGTGCGCGCGAAGCGAGTGTCAGCTTCAGAAAGCTGCCAAAGGTGGTTGAGACGGGCCGGCACAGACCTGAGAGTTGGCATGCCCTTCGTACTTGCGCCAGGGCGCAACGAGCGGTACATTCTTTGCCGGAGCGATGGCGTTCGGCACAAAGGGGTCGAAGTCGACGTCCTCGTCACTCTCGTCCTCGTCGTCGTCGTTGCCTCCGTCTTCCTCGCTCGCATGGTCGTCGTCCCCTCCGGTCTCCTCATCTCCAGCCCCGTCCAGATTCTCCTCGTCATCGCCTACATGCTGCTCCTCCGCCCGAAGCGGGTCCGCGCTCGTCGCCTCCGGCTCGCTGCGACCACCGTCCTCGTCCATGGGCTCCGAGCCGGCTTCTGTCTCCCCTCCGCGCCACATCTCGTTCGCCGCGGGCTGTGCCGGCCTAGCCGGTCGGACGTACGTCTCCGCATCCGTGTCGAAGAGGTACATCCCGTCGTCCGAGTAGGACACGAGCAGGTCGCGAGGGCGGTCCGGCGAGAGCCGGGCCGAGACGATGTGCTTCGAGATGTCGCCTTTCCAGGGCTCGACCGAATTCGGGACCCCGAAGCGACGGACGCATTGCGTGAGCGCGTTGGGGTCGGCGAGCGCCGAGGACAGGTTCCAGTCCGCCGTGGCTTTGCGAACCATCCGGCGGTCATCTGTCAACATGCCGAGGTCAGGCCATTCTGTGCTCTTCTAGTAGTGAACCGGAGGTGCAGACTTACGCAGATAGGCGTATGAGGACGTTCCGGCGACGACGAACAGATGCGGCCGCAGCAAGGAGAGCGAAAGCGAATAGAGCGAGAGGGAAGGGTACGAGGCGAGCGGGAGCGTACAGCCGGCCTCTTCGGGATCCTGGAAGCGCGAGGTCCGGCAGGGATGGTGTTGGCGAGTGTCGTGCTGACTGCAGGCTCGACCGAACATGGTCGCAGCGATGTCAGCGGCAAACGAGGAAACCAGCTGTCGACGCAGGACTCCACTTACCGTACGGTGCCGTCTTCTCCGCAGGTCAAAAATACGTGCGGCGAAGCTTCTGTCGCGATTCTCTTGACGCGATCCGTATGGCAGCGGAAGACGCGGGTGCAAGCACTCGCATCTTCGTAATGCTGGAAAGGGCGATGGGGCAGAGGCGGAGTGACGGTCTCGGAAGCGAGGTGAGGGTTTGTGGCGAGCGAAAGATCGTATACGCGGACCTGCGCGCAATGAAGAAGAGTCAGGCTCACGAGTCGAGTGCGATTCTGCGACGACAACTCACGGTCTGGTCGCCCGCGACGCTGAAGAGCTGCGTCGGAGCATTTGGGGCCCATGCGACATCGAAGATGTTTGCTCGGTGGCCTGTCCGTGCGGTTACCGAGGAGTCAGATGACTTGCATGGAAGCAGGGACGGAGACAGCGGCCTACCAGTATCGATCGTTTCCGTCAGGCCGTAGCCGAGGTCGGGCGCCTGAACATCTCCGCCGTGCTCTTTCACGCTTCCTTCGATGCTGGGCGACCAGATGCAGATCCTGGATGAAAAGAACATTTCCGTAAGTCAGACCGTCCGACGTCCTTCGAAGGCCGGAACTCGAAATCAACGCACTTGGTGTCATCTCCCGCCGTGGCCAGTCGGGCTTCCGCGCCTCTGCTCTCCCACGCACTCGCGTTGACGCAGCCCGTCGAGCCGTACGCCTCCTTGATGACCGTATGACCGCGGGGGACGCCGCGCCGGCCGTCAAGATGCGACGAGGCATCCGGGTCTCCGAGCTCCTGCAGAACAGCGTAGCGCCTCACCCAGCTGTGAGAGCGCAGTATGGACGAGTAGACGTCTTCATAGAGCACAGCGGGTCGATGCGGGGGCGCGAGAGCGAGCGACGTCAACGAGACGAACGGCGACTCGCGCTGGAACGGGAGCGTCCGCATCGCCGCTGCTGCTGCCTCGGATCCTCGCCTCTGAGCTTATCGGCAATGCGCTGTGGCTGCTGTAGCTGGGAGCGGGCGGTGCGGCGACCTGGGAGAGAAAAGCGTTCGGGAGAGAGAAGCCGAAGGTGGCGCCGCACCGAAAGGAATGACTGAATACAGTTTTCATAGCCTCAGGGGGGTCTATCTGGAGGCTGATGACATGCAGAGAATGAATGCAATGAAGTCTACACAGAGCGGCAAGGTCATCTAGGGGAGAAGAGGCGCAGGAAGTGCTTGTTCACGGCATCTCGACTTCCGTCATCGGCGGATGATCCATCAGGACGTCGCCTTCCTGCAGCTCCATCGCGCGGGCAATCTTTGAATGTTCGCGGAGCCGGGCGCCGACTGAGTAGGCGATGCAAAAAAGAGTCAGCCTGCGGGCGAAGGGGACAGAGCGAAACGCGGGACTGAAGGAGGACGAACAGAAGATGAGAAGCCACGGGATAAAGGCCATAGCCCCGGCGATGAACCCAATGAGCGACGAGGCCCACGGGAAGCCGAGCTTATCGTACTGGACACGGCCGGAGAGGTCAGCAAACTTCGCCTTGTCTCGCCCGGAAAGAGTGACCCCGCAGCAGGCGACTCACCATGGCGACTCCAAAGAACGGAAAGACGCTTCCGAGGATGTTGCGCAGCAGAGATTGGGCCGCTTGCTGTGCAAGGAGGATCCATCAAGTGGTCGGCGACAGACTGCTCGAGAAGATGCGGATACGTGAGACTCACTCCGGACGAACTGTACTTGTCATACGCGTCGCCTGCACCGAAACCGTTTCCGTTCGAGTCAGTCTCAGCGGACGAATGGAGAAGCGAAGGACTCACCAATGTAGAGATACGTCCCTGTTCGGAGCGCAGGCGTCAAGGTCAATCCGGGGGTGTGCTGCCCAGAGGGGCGGATGAGTTCTGCTCACCGAGGTACAGCGAGTAGATGCCGATGTTGGCGATCGAGATGAAGACGCAAGGGACCGGCCAAGGGATCCAAGGTCGGGCAGTCCAGGCAAACCCGAACGCGCCGCCACAGAAGAGCCACCCGCCGATCGCGGCCGGGTACAACCGCACCTCGGGTGCCGCCTTGCCGTGCCCTTCGGAGACTTTGCGCTGGTAGACGCGCTCCTGGAGTGTGATGTGGAGGAGGTACGAGATGAAGGCGCCGATGAAGCCCGTGATAAGCACTGTGCCGGCCTCGCCGCCGTTGAAGCCGTACTGGACTGAGAACACGTGGGTGATCGCTCCGATGAGGAGGAACACCACGCCCCAGGTGAAGCTGTATCAGATGCTGTACATCAGCATGCGGAGTTTGCGGCCACGGGAAGGGACGAGCGTCACCCACCCCATGTACAACGAGAGCGCGATGACGATGGCTAAACGTTGGGAGGAAGCTAGATCAGCGGTTGCTCCGGAGCTGATTATACGAGAGCTTGGGGACTCACGTTCCGTCAAGAGGTACGTCAGCGGTCGGGTGCACGAGATCTTGAGCGCGTCGACCCAGCCCTCAAAGTGCTCGCCTCCTTCGACGTAGTGCGGTCGGCCCGTCTCTTCCTGAAGCCGGGCACACTGCTTAGCAAGGATGACGTCGGCTCGACTGCAGAATACCCGCAGCGGTCAGTCCACCGGACTGGGTGCGAAGAAGCCCGCCGGCGAAGGAAATCCTCACTCACGGTTCGGGGAAGAAGCAGAGGCAGAGCACAAAGACGACACCATTGCTGCACAGTTGGACCCAGTAGACCCAATGCCAGCTCGTCGTCATGGCGACCCAGTGCGCGACGAGCGGGCCGGTCGCGTTCGCCGTAAAGACGATCAGGACGAACGCGGCCATCGCCGGTCCTCGCGTTCGTTTCGGCCAGAGGTCGGCGACGACGCCGGCGGCGGTTGGGCCTTCAATGCAAGCGGCGGTGCCTTGGATGAGCCGGCAGAAGATGAGGGAGTAGACATTCGGAGCCAGCGCTTGACCCAAAAAGAGGAGCATGATACTGCAGGTACAGGGCCATCAGCATTTCACGAGCCGGAGCGGAGAATGATGGTCCGAGATTGTCGACGTCGCGAGATAGTCGAGACTCACATCAGAGTGCAGATGACGATCTGCGGTCGGCGTCCGAACGTCTCGGAGACGGGCGCGAGGACGAGCGGTCCGATGCCGAGCATGGCGAGGTACGTGAACGACGAGGCCTGGAAATCGTCCTTCGAGACGCTCGGGTGGTCCTCGCGGAAGCCCTCGCTGGCGGCGCCGGTCGCCTGGAGGCACGATCATTCCAGAGAATCAGCAAGGTCCCTCATGAAGGATCTCTCCGGTGCGCGATCGGTTCACGCACCGAAGCATTGAAAGCTGAAGCATAGGTGACAGCCATCGCGAGCCCGAGAGCTGCAGCAAAGACCTCCTTATCAGCAATTGCGGACCGAGCTTATTTGCTCCACAGCAGCCACAACGTACCGCGATACCGCTTCCACCGCGGCCATCCTTCCGCCGGGTTCTCCGGGTCCTCCTTTCCGAAGCGGACGGGCACGGCGTCGGCGGTCACGTACTCGTGCTTGGGGAGGTGCTCCTTGACCTCGTCGACGATCGGAACAGCCATTTTGCGTTCAGAGCCGTGACGACGAAGGATCCGCAGCCGAGCACGCTGGGAGCGATGGAGCAGCTGGGGAGCGAAAGCCAACCCGGGGCGACATCGCGGGAGCAGCCGGGTCGGAGCAAACGGAGATTATCGAGCAGCTTAGCCCCCTGCAGTCGGCGAATTGCAAGGCGTGGACGATGCAGCTGCATGCCGGAACGCGGGCAGATCCGGCAGCAGCGGTGCGGGTGCCCTGACCTGGGGTCCGGGATCAGCCGCTCGTTTTAGCGGCGAAGGCGGGGTCCCAGACGAAACTCTCCAGCTTCAAGTCCGTAGCGCGAACGCCCGCGCGGGCAGGTGCCAGCTGATGACTGCCCGTCGATCAAGCAGCTGTCAGCGTCCGTCGCGGCGTCCCGAGAAGCAGGGCAGAGCGGGGCAGAGGCCGGCGAGAGCACTCGGGACGCGACGTCGACGAGACTGTGGATTCACCAGTCGCCGAGCCCCCATCGGCCGGTGAGCGCAGCCGGGAGGCAGCCGTGTCCGCTTGTCGTAAGCGTAGAGCGTCAAGCTGCAGGACCATAGGGCTGCATGTCCGCTGCGGGAGGGTGCGTCCGGCGCCCGCTTTAAATTCGAAGCCGAGGCCCGCGAGGCGAGAGAGGCTATAGTAGCCAAAGGGGGGCCCGCCTTTACTGTACTGTAATCGAATTCGATTGATTACGGAACAGCGCCAAGGCCGGTCATTATCCAGCTCGGCCCTGCGGCTGCGGCACGTCCATCATTCCTGACGTAGCATCGGAATCCTCGCCCAATGGAAACAGAGAGCGAGTACAGCCCGCCAGGACGAAGGCCAGTGAACGCATGAGCCGTATCTCGCGCTCCTCCGGCCACCCCAGCTTGTGGCACAAACGCTGCAATCCAGTCCTATCAGGCGCCCCCTCGGGCTACATACGGTGCGTCCAGCATTCTACTTGGCTGCGGAATTCAAAGAGCTCCGAGGTCAGTCTGCATGTCCATGCCGGGGGCCAGGAGGTAGTTGCAGGACGCACTGTGGTGAATCCGGAGCTTGCGCGGGGAGTAGGTGTAGTTGCTGCAGGTGTAAGGGAATTAGTCACCGAGTTCAGACTGCAGAAATGCGATAGGAATGGGCGAACTTGGCGTAGGATTTCGGCGCAAACTTCTGGACGTTCGGCTGCTGGACGATGTACGGGTAGCCCTGCTTCTCGCTGCAGGTGCCCGGACGGTTAACATGTCAGTCCTGTTCCGCTCCCCTTTGAGAGGGTCGCGGTGAGCAGAGCCAGGAAGAGAGGAACGCACCAGAAGTGAATGGCGTCCTCGGCGGTGGTGAAGGACAGGTGGGTGCCCTGGACGTAGTCGGCGCTGCGGAGACGGACGGTGTGGAGTCAGTCGTCGGGTGCGCAAAGTCTCCTCCTCGGGCTCTAGCCAGCAGGCAAGAGCCAGAGACGTAGGGGGGGGGGAGGGGCACGAGAAGCGAGGCCGGGGGCGCGAAACGTACGAGCTGGCCCATCCCATGAGGGGGTTCTCCCACCGTCCGCCGCCCTGGAGGATGTCCCAGTCGATGCGCCACGAGTGCGAGGGAACCTTGGCCGAGGACGTGACGGGCGGCGCCGGACGGTAGATGCGGACCGGCCGTCGGTGCATCTCATCTGCAGCCACGCACAGCGTACGCGGGCGACCGGCGGGTCAGCGCACTAGCCTTTGAATTGCTCTCTCGTAGTGGCTATGCTCACCGGGCGCGCCGCTGACGACGCCTGCGGGCGTAATGTTGCCGCCTTCTGGTCGCTCGGCCGGGACGCGGCTCGTTCCCTCGCTCTCGACGGCGCGCACCGGCACGATGGTCGACGCGCGCGCGCTCGACGAGAAGGCGCGGGCAGCAGGGCGCAGGCAGGACAGGCGGAGCGACATGGCGGGCTGTGTGGGCAGCGTCAGGGCGTCGGTGGAGCAGCGCCTCTCGACTCGGGTCACTCGCCGGTTGGCTTCTGACCGCGCACAGCCGCCCTCGCTCGCTACACAGCGTACAGACAGGCATGAATTGCTGTACACTTTTCTCTTTTGTATTAGCTACCGGAGTCGCTCTTCTTCGGCTGCTCCGGATGACTCGCTGCTCAAAGTGGCTGCACACTCCCCGACCTCGCTTTCTCCTCCTCGACGCTGTGACTAGTCATTGCTTGGCGAAATGGCGCCCACGCGGTCTCTCAGCTCGCCGCGAGGCCGCTCTCGAAGCAGGCCGCAGCTTGCAGACCCGGCCCGGGGCGGCGGCGCACAAGCCCTCTTTTCGCTTGCCCCGCTCCGACCAGCGGGCCGAGCAGCTCCTGTCGGCTCGCTCCGAGCAGCAGCGCGGACATGCCGCACAAAGCTACCTTTCTTTCTCTTTGACAACACATTGAGCGTCTGCTCGAGTTCTGCTTGCTGCTCCGCGGATCCGAGCGCGGAGACTGCACGACCGTGGCTGCTCTTCGCCCCTGGGACCCCTGTTTGAACCTCCCGCAGCGCGCCCGCGGCACTCCTCGGAGTCGCCGCTTCCCTACAGGGAACCAGCACTCCGCTCTCCCGCTGGTTCCTACGGCGCACGCGACCAAATCCTGCATCGTCTACCGAGGAGAAGGCGCGCGATGAGCGTAACCGTCATGGCGGCGCCCGGGAACTTTCCTTTCCCGCCGAACGTCGCACCCATCGAAATCGATCCGGTGCTTCTCCCTCTGCCGTCGTTGAAAGCGACGACTAAAGGCGGCAATGGACCCCGCTCAAAGGGCAAAAAGGCGAAGCGCAAAGCAGCGGACGGTCCGTTCCATACCCCCAGACCTCCGCCGCTGAACCAAGACAGACTCTGACGATCGTCGGACCCGAGCGACAGATTCCGACGAGAAGGAGGACCTCAAGGTCAGGAAGCCGCGGAAGAAAGCTGGACGGTCGCAGGGACCGGACGCCGCCGCCTTTATCCTGTACCCTCCCTTTGCCACAGCCAACACTCTCGGCCGAGCGACCAAGCTCAACTGTACGTCCCGTGATTACTCCTTTCGCTTCAAGCTCAGAGGAGCTGACTTCGCGACTGTCGGGACAGGCGAGAACTGCCGAGCGAGGAAGAGTGCGTGCCCCCGAATCGCAGAAGGTTTCCAGCCTCGACACCGAGGCCTAACGGTGACACGTTGCAGCGAAATGCTCCCGCCACCTGCGATGCCTGTCCTGCGTCGCCCGGAACGAGACCTGCGTCTGGGCGGACGGCCCTCCCGTGCAAGAGTGCGTGCCTTGCACCTGCCTCGCTGCGACAAAGGTATTGATCCAGCGTGACTGCCCCTCTGCTACTCACAGCAACCTCACCCCGAACCTGAGCCTCGGCGACGAGAACCGGCGGCTGTGCCGCTTGGTCCGGATCCTGAGCGCGCGGTACGCCGCGCGGGAAGCGGTCCTCGCGTCCCGGCAGAACCGCCCACCGCGGCCCACGCCGACCCTCGAGGATGTTTCAATACGGGTTCGCGCGCAGGCCAAGTCTTTTGGCGGCGCGCAAAGTCCGCCGACGGAGGAGGACATTGTCGTCGAGCCCGCCGGTCCGAAACGGACCGCAGTGGTGGCGCAGGACTCGGTGCTGGCGGACGCACAAGCGCTGCTTGCGCTTGCTGCCCCTCCTCTGAACGGACATCCAAAGCCACAGCTCCCTGACCCGCCCGCTCGTTTCCTGCTTGGCAGCGGCCCCAACGGCTCGCCGCCCACCTCCGCGAACCACTCCGCGCTCTTCTCGCTGCCGGACGACGTCCTCACCCGGCTACCGACGCCACCTCCCTTCCTCTCGCGACCTCCGCTCCTGCGATCCGCGACCACCTCGACGATGCTGCACAGCGGCGTGCCCGCTCTACCCCTACCCCTCCCTCTACCCCTCCCTCTCCCCCTTCCGCTTCTCGATCCAAGCGCCGCTGCGACCACCGAGCTCTTGCCTCACGAAGTCGACGCGTACTGCTCGCTGGCGATGACCTTCGGGCGGAGTGCCGAGGAAGAGGTCGCGTCGGGCGGCGGCGGGGTTTTGCTCGATCCGGCGTTTGAGCCCGTCGTCGAGAGTGCCCACCGAGCCGATCAGCAACAGCCACCACAGAGCCCGTTCCGCCTTCCGGTCGCTCACTATGGATCTCCGCCCGTCGCTCCGTCCAGACTTCCGCCGACCACCACCGCGGAGGGCAACAAAGTCGGGGACGGGAGCGGTCTCCTCTTTGGCTTTGGCCGAGCAGGCAACCAACCGGATTGGCAGGCGACGCAGGAGGCGAGACATCGCGAGCGGTTCGACCGCGCGCAGCGGGAACTGTCGATCGTCGCGGTTCGGCCCGAGACGGTCGCGGCGGAGGGACGAGCGCCTGTCCAAGCAGCCTCGGGCGGCCCTGTACAAGACGCCGGCGCCGAGTCAGAATCACGCACCAGCCTCCCGGCGCCGCGGAGGCTGGACCCGACTTTGCTGGAACCGATCCAGACCGCCGCCGCAGCTCCGCCCGCCTCGACGAGTGCACCCGTCCGCCGTTCGAGTTGGCTCGTCAGCCCTGTCTCGTCGCAGCTCCCGCCGATCCTGACGAGCTTTGACGGCGAGTCCGTGGAGACGATCGACAGCAGCGGCCGAGTGGCTCGGGACGGCAGGTTCCCTCAAGGAGGAGGCGGCGGCCGTCGTCGTCGAGGCAGCGCTTCCCGGACCACGAGCATCGAAGCGGATGGCAGCAGCGGCGGTTCTTTCTCTACCCTCTTGCGACGCCGGTCGACGCTCTTCGGAGGGGCTTCGTTCTGGCCGGACGAAACCGACTCGGGCCTGGTTGGCCCCGCCGGGTTCTCTAATGACTTCTTCGGCCGGGTCGCTTCCCCCGTCGATTTCCTGGACGATGAGCGGTTCGAGCCCCGCGCTGAAGGCGGCTTCGGTCCGAGCTTCGGGTCCGAGTTCGAGACCGGGTTCGCGGACGAGCGCGCGGTGGCGACGGCGATGGAGGGGGAGGAGGAGTGGGACCCGTTCCTGCCGAGGGTGGCGAGTCAGGTCGAGCGGGAGGACTTGGCGCTCGTCGAAGAGCCGGATGAAGAGGCGGTAAGCGCGGACAGGCGGCCCGTAACGGTGGATCGGAGGGAAGAAGGGCGGTCGGAAGAAGAGGATCGCTCCGGCGGGTCTCTGCCCGCACCATGAGCGAGGGTCCGGATTTTCCTTTCTCGAGTCTCTCCGGCGAAGATGACCATATCAAGTCTATTGTAAGTGAATTCGCGGTAGTCGACAGAAAGCGCTTTTGGGCCGGATCCGGGGTTGATGTCACGCGATGAGCGCTCGAAAGTCCGAGGAGAGGGGAATTTCTGAGGGTGGCAGCACGGGGTGGCGGTCGGCGTGAGCCAGGCCAGACCATGATAAGAGTGTATTGCATCAGCTCTCATGTTTTCACTGCGCCCAGCGAGGGCGCTGTGGGCGCGGCAGAGGGTTTGGCCGGAACAGGTCGGCATCTTGCGCGCCGCCGGACGAAGTTGCGGCGGCCGTGCCCGGATCGAGCGAACTTCACTCGCGGTTGACGCACCGTCCGCTCTCCTAAGCGCCCACTCGCACCCATGCTGGCCTCGGTACGGTCTCTACGCGGCCTCCAACCCAAGCTCGCGGCCCGCGCGCTCGCCGCCCGCTCGTCGGCCGTCCCCGCGCTCGCCCTCGCTCGCCAGCGCACCGCCAACGCCAACGCCAACGCCGGCCATGGCTTCGCAACCGCGCAGCCCCGCAGCGCCAGCCAGGCTGCAGACACGTTCATGAACGGAACCAACGCCAGCTACGCCCAGGCCCAGTTCGAGGCATGGCAGGAGGCGAGTCGCTCATCTCCCTCGCTCCGACGTCGCTTCGCCCCCTCGATCACCTGGCCACTCGCGGCGTTGCCGGATCGCAGCGCCAGACTCTTGCAGAGTTCAAGGGGAGGAACTTGGATAGGATACAGAACTAACCCCATGCCCGCATGCAGGACCCGAACTCGGTTCACTCGTCTTGGCGCGCCTACTTCGAAGGCCTTAAGGGAGGCCTCCCCTCTCAGCAGGCGTTCCAGTCACCGCCGGGCCTCGTCCCGTCGCTCGGTGACAGCATCGAAGGGGCCGCACCCGTCGCCATCGGTGCCGGCGGCGAGATTGAGGACCACATGAAGGTCCGTCTGCCAGCCCCGTCATCCCCGCCGCGTCACCGACGCGACTCGATCGCTGACCCAACCCTCCTCCCGAACGGCAGGTCCAGCTCCTCGTCCGCGCGTACCAGGTCCGCGGTCACCACATTGCCAAGCTCGACCCGCTCGGCATGAGCATGCACGACCTCGACGCCGCGACCCCGTCCGAACTCACGATCGAGCACTACGGCTGGTCCGAAAAGGACCTCGACAAGGAGTTTGAACTCGGCGCCGGTATCCTCCCCCGCTTCAAGCGCGGCGGTACGAACAAGATGACCCTCCGCCAGATCGTCGACAGCTGCAAAAAGATCTACAGTGCGTCGTCTTCGTCGGGCTTTCCTGACCTGACTCTGAAAGGGTGGGTGGGACTGACTCGGGCGAGCACGCAGGCGGATCGATCGGTGTCCAATACATTCACATTCCGAACCGTGACGAGTGCGACTGGATCCGCGAGCGCATCGAGATCCCAGAGCCGTGGAAGTACGACGCCGAGGAGAAGCGCGCCATCCTCGACCGCCTCGTCTGGTCCGACTCGTTCGAGCGCTTCATCGCGTCCAAGTACCCGAACGAGAAGCGCTTCGGTCTCGAGGGTGCCGAGTCGCTCATCCCCGGTATGAAGGCCCTGATCGACCGCTCCGTCGACCACGGCGTCAAGTCGGTCGTCATGGGCATGCCCCACCGCGGTCGTCTGAACGTCCTCGCCAACGTCGTCCGGAAACCCGCCGAGGCCATCCTGTCCGAGTTTGCCGCGTCGCAGGACCCGAACGAGGAGGCCGCCGCCGACGTCAAGTACCACCTCGGCGCCAACTACGTCCGCCCGACCCCGAACGGCAAGCGCGTCGCGCTCTCGCTCGTTGCGAACCCGTCTCACCTCGAGGCCGAGGACCCCGTCGTGCTCGGCAAGACCAAGGCCCTGCAGCACTTTGAGGGCGACGCCGACCCGGCGTCGGCGATGGCGCTCCTCCTCCACGGTGACGCCGCGTTCGCCGGCCAGGGCGTCGTCTACGAGACGATGGGCTTTGCCGACCTGCCGAACTATGGTACCGGCGGCACGGTGCACATCATCGTGAACAACCAGATCGGGTTCACGACGAACCCGTCGCAGGGCCGCTCGACCCCGTACCCGTCCGACATTGCCAAGGCGATCGACGCCCCGATCTTCCACGTCAACGGCGACGACGTCGAGGCCGTCACGTTCGTCTGCCGCCTCGCGGCCGACTGGCGCGCCAAGTTCCGCAAGGACGTTGTCATCGACCTGATCTGCTACCGTCGCCACGGCCACAACGAGGGCGACCAGCCCATGTTCACCCAGCCGAAGATGTACGAGACGATCAGCAAGAAGCCGACGACGCTGCAGGTGTACACGGAGCAGCTCGTCAAGGAAAAGTCGTTCACGGACGAGGAGACCGAGAAGCACAAGTCGTGGGTGTGGGGCCTCCTCGAGGAGTCGTTCGAGAAGTCGAAGGAGTACAAGCCGACGTCGAAGGAGTGGCTCGCGTCGTCGTGGGACGGGTTCCCGTCGCCGCGTGAGCTGAAGGAGAACGTCCTCGAGGCGCGCCCGACCGGTGTCGACTACGAGACGCTCAAGCACGTCGGCAAGGTCGTCGGCTCGGTCCCGGAGGGCTTCAACATCCACCGGAACCTCGCCCGTATCCTCAAGACGCGCGGCAACTCGGTCAACGAGGGCAAGAACATTGACTACTCGACCGCCGAGGCGCTCGCGTTCGGCACCCTCGCGCTCGAAAAGGTCCACGTCCGCGTCTCGGGCCAGGACGTCGAGCGCGGTACGTTCTCGCAGCGGCACGCGGTCATTCACGACCAGAAGACGGACGAGCAGTACACGCCGCTGCGGCACCTCGGCGCGGACCAGGCGCCGGTCACGATCTGCAACTCGTCGCTGTCCGAGTACGGCGTCCTCGGCTTTGAGCTCGGTTACTCGCTCGTCGACCCGTCCTTGCTCGTCATCTGGGAGGCGCAGTGTGAGTCCCAGGTTTGCGGGCTGGACCGCGGCGTCGGTCGGAAAGTTGAACTGACCTCCCGCTCTGCACTCCAGTCGGCGACTTTGCCAACGGCGCCCAGATCATGATCGACCAGTTCATCGCCTCGGGCGAGCGCAAGTGGCTGCAGCGATCGGGCCTCGTCATGTCGCTCCCGCACGGCTACGACGGCCAGGGTCCGGAGCACTCGTCCGCACGGATCGAGCGCTTCCTGCAACTGTGCGACGACCACCCCTTTATCTACCCGACCGCGGAGAAGCAGGCGCGACAGATCCAGGACTGCAACCTGCAGGTAAGGCGTCGTGGCGCGTCCGCCTTTTCGGCCGGAGTTGCTGACCACTGTTTTGCTCGTCTCCTCGTCAAGATCGTCTACCCGACGATCCCGTCGAACATCTTCCACGCCTTGCGGAGGCAAACACACCGCGACTACCGGAAGCCCCTCATCGTCTTCTTCTCAAAGGTGAGTCCGTCCCCGTGCCTTTTTCAGAAATGCCGATGCTGAAATCTGCTCTTTTTTAGAACCTCCTCCGCCACCCGCAAGCAAAGTCGTCAATTGAGGAGTTCGGCCCTGAAACAAGCTTTGTGCGCTACATCGCCGAGCCCGAGCCCGAAGGCTTTGCTGCGCCCGAAGACGTCTCCCGCCACATTCTCTGCTCCGGCCAGGTAAGTCTTCTCCGGTTTGCTTTGGGCTCAAATTCTGACTTGCAAGTTTCTCTCTAGGTCTACTATACGCTCCTGGCCGAGCGCGAGAAGCGCGGCCTGAAGAACGTCGCCATCTCGCGCGTGGAGCAGCTCTCGCCGCTGCCGTACGACGCGATCACGCCGCACCTCGACCGGTACCCGAACGCCTCGACGTACTGGGTGCAGGAGGAGCCGATCAACAACGGCGCGTGGACCTACGTCCAGCCGCGACTGGAGACGGCGATGCGCGAGACCCAGCATCACGCGAACCGCCGCATCTACTTTGCCGGTCGCGGTCCGACCTCTTCGGTCGCCACCGGATCGAAGAAGCAGCACGCGCTCGAGATCGAGCAGTACTGCAACGCTGCGTTCGACCTTGAGGCTCACCGCGTCTACGGAGACCAGGTACGTTCGGGCCGAAGACCGGAACTTGCGAGCTGAGAAGGCTGACTCGGATCTTGTCTTCAGATGGCCCACAAGAAGGGCGACTTTAACGACTCGGAGCAGACTGCGTAGTCTCCTCTGTAGTTCCTTCTTCTCCCTCCTTTCCTGCCACGACTTCCGGCTCTCCCCCTTCTCCCCATCTTCCTTCCCCCCGTCTGTCCCCCCATTAATTCGGGCAGACTTTCTTGTCCCGTATACACATGAAGACTTTTCTCCCTTCGAGGCTGCAAGAATCGCATTCTGAACTGCAGAAGTTGTGCATGTTGCAGGAACTCTCCTGTGGAAAGTCTGAGCACCTTCGGCTTCTTCGGCTCTTGGGCGACTCTTCCGCTGGCAGTTGGGCTCACTGCCCCTCTTGGCTTGCTGAGCCAATGATGTATCCTTACTCCTCAAGCAGTATAACATTTCTAGATCATGCTGGTGTGTGAGTGCAAACACGAATCAATCGCCCCCTCGTCAATATTGGCAAGTCCACGGACACCGGAGGCGAGTGGAGTGGGAGCTCAGCTGCCTACATAGATGACCTGCACAGCATAAGCACAACTGACGAACTTTTTACCTTCCTGTCCAGTGGTATTGCAGTGCAACACTGCAACAAGCTTGAGACTGAATTGCATACCTGTACCCCACGCAGTCTCTGGCAGCTGGGCAAGAACTGCGACTCCTGCAGCTGCACCTGCAGATCAGCTGGTCTCCCATGCAGACGCGGGCTCCTGTGCTTCCCTCAGCGCGCCATGTGCTTTCAGTGCCACAACCGCCTTACAACCTTGCCTGGCACTGAACGCAGCACGCCACGGGAGGCAATCAAGGGGTACACCCAAGACCGCTCAGAGTGATGGCTCCCTATGGATATGGACATGCCTGCTGCTTTGTGATGTCATTGTAAAAGGCAGGAAGATTCAATGTTTACTCCATGGGACTGTCAAGCGCACGCTCTGCATCAAGTGCACCCGCATGGCTGGCAACTTCACAATGCTCCACACAAGTGCGCACAAGTGGTGGGACCTTCCTGACGGCTTCTGCATCCTGCTCAGGGTGTGGACATGTTTTCTGCGCTTGGCTATTGCTGCTGATCAATCACTGACGCTCCTCAGTGACTTGCAGACTCCACCTCTGAACAGCAGATGCCTTTCTTGGCTGTCTTCCCCTCTGGGGAAGATATCATTGGTTGCACAACAGCAAACTGGACCGTTGCCAGATCCGGCTAAAAGGCACTTCATTCAGAAGACCTAGGTGGCTGCTGCCAGTGCGAAATCAACGGAGACGGTCTGGGCCGAAAGGTCGACCTCCGAACCCCAACTCTCACATGCTGGACAAGCTCCTCCACCTCCATCAAGCAAATGTTGAGACCAGGACCCAAGGAGGTTTCATCCTTTTGATGCCCTGACTGGCTGAAACCTGTACGTTCTCAATCACTCACAATTCTTGCGGAGGCAGAGGCTGGATGTGCCCATAACAGTCATATTGCCTGAGCGTCCTCTTCACGCTCATGATGCAGCTGAGGTAAGGGCCTCCTGAGACTCAAGCTCCAACGTACGCTTGCCGCTCACAGAGCGTCAGCAACCGCAGATGCAACAGCCAACCTCGCGGTCAAACAGCGAGCTGTCCTCTCTGCCATACTGGAGTCCAGACCTCAGGAAGATTCTGATACAATCAGGCAGGGCCGCCTTCAGGCTGCTGTCCCCAAGGTCAACCTCTCTGTGAACCGGAAGATGCTTGGTCAGTTCAAGGCCCTGCAACCCTGCATCAAGGACCTGGCCCAATTGCAAGCGGAGAAGAAGAGGATTGAGGTGCGTTCCTATTGTCTTTCCTCCCCCTCAATAGACCTTCACTGAGGGCCTTGGGGTATTTCGTAATCACAGGCTTAAGCGTGGCTCAGAGTTGAAAAAGTGTTTTGTGCACAGCTTGACAAGCTTGCTACTGCTGCGCAGCACATTCAAACAGGGGGCTACTCGCTCTACAAGGTTTCAAACAAGCCAATTGTGACCGTTTTGCCATCATTGCCAAGCAGGCCCTTGTCCGTACTGCAGGAGCCAAAAAGAAACCCTTGCCTTTACCAATTGCGCAGAAGCAGCTCACTGCCAACTCTTGCAAGTATGGCTTTGTTGGCAAGGACAAAAGGAGGAAGAAGATGGGGAGCAGGCAGGCCCGGCAATCTTGCAAGGCACCGGCACTGGCACTGGCACTGGCACATTGTGCAAGCAATCTGAATACCAAGTTGATTCTGACCCTTGCACAATGTTGAGGGGGAAGTAAGGAGCGCAGCAAGGACGCGGCAGCGGGGCCAAAGCCCACGCGGGCCAGAAATTGAGGGCAGAGGTGCAAGCACGGGTTGATCTCCACCCGTACTCACACATCTGTCCTCTGGTACATGATAGAGGCCTGCTGCACATTTGAAAGGACCTGCACTCATGCCTCTGTCCTCAGTGTAAGAAACAACACACAAATGCTCCTCAATGGTCAGGAGAACCCCGGCAGCCGGACACAGAGAGCTGGCTCAGAGGCGCACAAGGAGCACCTCAACTGAAGCCTGAATTCTTGAACGCACTGGTTGCAGGAGAAGCCAATCAATTACAACCTGTGAACCCACCTTAAGGCCCACTGTGTTGACAGAGACCAGGTACATCTGGGTGATGATCGGAACTTGCAAGCTGAGAAGGCTGACTTGGATCTTCTCTGCAGATGGCCCACAGTGAAGGTTGACTTTCTGATAATCCGGAGCAGACAGCGTAGTCTCTCTGTATCCCTCTCCTGCGGAGGAAAACACACCGCGACTACCGGAAGCCCCTCATCGTCTTTTTCTCAAAGGTGAGTCCGTCCCCGTGCCTTTTTCAGAAATGCCGATGCTAAAATCTGCTCTTTTTTAGAACCTCCTCCGCCACCCGCAAGCAAAGTCGTCGATTGAGGAGTTCGGCCCTGAAACAAGCTTCGTGCGCTACATCGCCGAGCCCGAGCCCGAAGGCTTTGCTGCGCCCGAAGACGTCTCCCGCCACATTCTCTGCTCCGGCCAGGTAAGTCTTCTCCGGTTTGCTTTGGGCTCAAATTCTGACTTGCAAGTTTCTCTCTAGGTCTACTATACGCTCCTGGCCGAGCGCGAGAAGCGCGGCCTGAAGAACGTCGCCATCTCGCGCGTGGAGCAGCTCTCGCCGCTGCCGTACGACGCGATCACGCCGCACCTCGACCGGTACCCGAACGCCTCGACGTACTGGGTGCAGGAGGAGCCGATCAACAACGGCGCGTGGACCTACGTCCAGCCGCGACTGGAGACGGCGATGCGCGAGACCCAGCATCACGCGAACCGCCGCATCTACTTTGCCGGCCGCGGTCCGACTTCCTCGGTCGCCACCGGATCGAAGAAGCAGCATGCGCTCGAGATCGAGCAGCTGTGTTTCACTCCGAGGCTCACCGCGTCTACAGAGATTAGGTACGCCTGCAGGCGGAGACCGGAACTTGCGAGCTGAGAAGGCTGACTCGGCTCCGATCTGCCGATAGCCCGCAAGAAAGTCGCCACGGACGACGTCGTCTCTCCAGATTTGTTTCCAGCTCTTGCCTCTCGTGCCACGCCACCGGCTCTCTCCTTCTTGCTGGCGCATTTCTCCCCACCTCCCTTCCCTTTGTCTGCCCCCTCTCGACTTCGTGCTGGCTTTCTTGTCCTGTATAAACATGAAGACTGTTTTCACTTTTGAGGCTGCAATTCTGCATTCTGAGTTGCAGTAATGCTCGCTCAGTGAGGTTTCCCCGGGAAAGTGGAGCGCCTCCGACTCCGGCGGACCGCCCGCCCTGAGCGCTCCTCGTTACAGCGCCCACTCTGCGATGCTGGCCCAATACGCCTTGGCTCTTGCCTGGCTAGCACTGAGTGTCTCGGCTGGCCCGCGCGCTGCGCTCTCAGCGCAGGACTTGACGCGTAAAGGCACCGCGCCGGCGCTCCCCCTCGGTCTCTTCCGGCACCTGCACCGCGCCCAGCTCGACGCAGATCGCGCTCAGAACGCTCGCCACGCCGCAGATAAAGACCGTGTCGTCGGGAGCAAAGGCCAGCAGCGGCAGATTGCGCTCGGCGGTGCGCCCGACCCGCGCGAGGATTACGGTCCCAACTACTTCCGACAGCGCGTATCGCACGTCGGGCCGCACCAGAGCGAAGCCACGTTCCGACAGCGCTACTGGTTCGATGCGTCCTTCTACCAGCCGGGCGGTCCGATCTTCCTCCTCGACGGCGGCGAGACGGACGGCGCGGACCGGATCCCGTTCCTCGAGAGCGGTATCCTGCACATCCTTGCCGAGGCGACGGGCGGAATGGGCGTCGTGCTCGAGCATCGGTACTACGGCGACTCGATGCCCGTCGACCGGCTCGATACCGACTCGCTCCGCTTCCTGACGACGGAGCAGAGTCTGCACGACTCGGCCTACTTTGCTCAGAACGTCGTCTTCCCGGGCTTCCGCGGTCAAGACTTCTCGCCGCGCAAGATTCCGTGGATCTACTATGGCGGCAGCTACGCCGGCGCCAAGTCGGCGTTCGCGCGCAAGCTCTTCCCCGACGTGTTCTGGGGCGCGATCGCCTCGTCGGCCGTCACGACCGCTGTCCTTGACTTCCACGATTACTATACGCCGATCATGGAGCACGGCCCACGGGAGTGCATCGAGCACCTGACGAATCACACGGCTCTGATCGACTCGGTCCTCGCGCTCAACTCATCGCTGCTCACCCCGCGGCTGAAGGGCGCCTTTGGCCTCGGTGGTATCACCTCGGACGCCGACTTTGTCAACGCGCTCGCGATCCCGCTCGGGTCGTGGCAGGCGCGCAACTGGGACCCCGCTGTGGGGAGCTCCCGCTTCTTCGAGTTTTGCGACGCCCTCGTCGTGCAGGGCGAGTCGCCCGCGGTCTCATCTCGCGCCTCCGACTGGACCCGCCGCCTGCCCGCCGATCCGCGCAAGGAGTTCGAGAGCCTGGCCGGCTATGCGGCCTACGTCCGCGAACACGTCGCTGCGCTCTGCCCGCCGGACCTGACACAGGACGAATGCTTTGGCACGGACGAGTACGGCGGCGACGACCTCGAAGAGGCGCCCTGGAAGTCGTGGTCCTACCAGTTCTGTACCGGTGCGCACTGCTGCTTTCCGGCTCCTCGCTGCTCGCACGCGCGACCGCTGATACCTGGCGCTTCCGTACGTTCAGAATGGGGCTATTTCATCGGGCACGGCCCTAAGGCCGACAAGCCTTCGGTCGTCTCCCGCCTGCTCGACGTCGAGTATACGAGCAAGATCTGCCGGCTCGGATTCCCTGATGGCGAGGTAAACCGTGAGTGTGGTCGTCCTTGCCTGGACCGTCTATTCGCTTGCTCACGAGCGACCTTGATCCGCTTAGGAGTCCCGAGCGAGCCAAACATTACGGCCGTAAACCAGTACGGGAACTACAGCCTTTCCTATCCTCGACTCGCCTTCATCGACGGCAGCGAAGACCGTGCGTATTCTCCCGCAGACCCGTGCTCTGCAGGCCCGCGGAACTGTGGCTGACCCCGCCTTGATCTCACCCTGCAGCGTGGCTGTACGCTACGCCGCACTCCCCGCTCGCGCCCCACCACGGACACCGACGGGACACGCTCCGTGAGCCGTTCAAGCTGATCCCCGGCGGCGTGCACCACTGGGACCAGAACGGGTCTGCGGACCTCGAGCGCGCAAGCGAGCCGGAGGCTATCCGGCGGGTGCATGAGGAGGAGGTGGAGTTTGTGAGAAGGTGGGTGGAGGAGTGGAGGGAGAGCCGGAGGAGGTGGAAGTGGAGGGGAGAGGGAGGGCGGATGCGGGTGGGCCGACGGGAGGCGTGATTTCCTGGACCATGTGTTGTGTCATTTGCATGGGACTCTGAGAACGAGGATTGGCGCTCTGGAAGGGGAGGGTAAGGCCATCGCGGTTAGGACCTGAGGCCTGAGCTTGTGGCACGAGTGCTCTCCTTTCAACCTAGGCCTCGCACAGTCTGCTCTTCGGAGTGCGGTTCCGTTACGGATGAATTAGGCGCATTGCATGTACGAGAGTAAAGAAGGCTCGGGCGTTTAGGACGAGTTGGCGGCTGTAGGGGGAAAGCGGCGATTCAGTCAGAACGGACGGTCTTGCGCGACGTCGGAGGGAGAACAGACTCGCCTTGCTGAGCCTTGCCCTTCTGTTCCTGCGCAAGTCCGCTCGCCTCCTGGCCCTTGTCGCCCGTAACAGCGCCCGCGACGCGGTCGAACTTGCCTCCGAGGCGGTCCGCGGTCCCCTCGGCGTACTCCTGCGCCTGCGCGACCTTGTACTCGGCCTCGCCCGAGGCGTGCTGCTCCTGTCCCTGCTGCGCGAGGGAGGAGCTGCCGGTGAGGTTGCCGACGGTCTCTTTGGCGCCGCCGACGGTGATGTCCCAGTTGGCGTTCGACTGTGGGCGCGGCGGAGGGTCAGGTCAGCGCAACCACGAGCGCCCCGGACTGGATAGTGCCCGTGCGTACCTTGGAAGGCTGCTGTGCGTCGCTCATGCTGTCCGTTGCGGTGTGTAGTGGGGAGAGAGGGGAAGCACAAGAGGATCGGAAAGTGCGTCATCGAGGCCAGCCACGGCCGGCAAAGTGGGGCCGCAGCAATACAAACTCCGTATTGATTTCTAGATTACCCACAACATGTACTCCCACCACATTTACTCGAGATAATGTAGCCAGTCGTATCCAGTCGGACTGTTCCAGAAAGGGCATGGAGAGGTTTTCTCCGGCATTGTTGACGAACCGTAGACTGTGTGCGATGTCGAAAAGCGCAAGATTGCGTCTTGGGACTCCGCTTCTCCGGGCTGTTCCTGCGCACCTTCCGGGTTACTCGGCTGCAGTGCATCGTTGCAGTAGACATAATATCGGCGGGCTAAGAGTTCCCGGTGCGCAGGCCGCCCGCCAGGAAATGCATATTCTCTGGCGAAGCCGACCGCCACACGGCCGGCTTGAAGGGGTCAGTCCTGGATGTGAGTCACTCGCTCTCGGGCTTCGCTCGGAGGCTTCCCGGCTACGGCGGTTTCTGCTTCTGCTCTGGCTCACGCTCGGGATCGTTCGCCCTAGGGCACGCGAGCAGTCTCCCGGCAAGTTTCGCGTTCGGCCTTCTCAATTTGCTCGACTGAAGTTGCGAGCGTCTCGCCGGAGCCCGGACTGACATCGGACTTTGGACCGGGCAGCCTCACGCTACAAATCATGAGAAAGCAGTTGCGGCCGAGCGTTTTGTACGCGTGCCTAACTGGACTGAGGGGCTGGCAAAAAAAAGTGAAGGCGGTCGCGGAGGTCCCGGCTCAAGCGGTAGGAGGCCTCAATGGGGTCTGCCTGAATGCTTGCTGAAATGCAGTCTCTACCTAATCTCCTTTTCTTCTCTTCAGCTCAAGAAGGCGCGCCAGCCCCGCCGGCGGGACGGATATTCCGCAGCAGATCTGCTCTGCTCCCGCTTCCCTTCCCGCTCCTTCTCCCTCTCTTTCTCTTCCCCCTCACATCGCTTTCTCGCACAGCACACACTCCGTACAATTCCAAATCACACCATGGAGCACTCGGTGCGCTAGCCGGGTCCCCTTCCCGGCGCCGCCTCGCCGCTGACTGCGATGCGATCTCCCCGCCCGCGCAGATCCACGCTTCGCACCCGCACGCCGCCGGACACGGGGCGGCACACGTCACACCGAGGTCGGAAAGGGAGCACCCGATCCAGGACGCGCCGGCTGAGCATCTCCACCACGCTCACCGCCACAAGCACGACCCGCTGCGCGAGCACTCCGAGACGGTACGCTGCGCCGGAAGAGTCAAGAGAACGGACTTGATGAACGCTCTCTTGTCGAGACTGACTGCACAGCTGCGCCTTGTCCGAACAGCCCGCCGAGTTCCGCGAGCGGCACAAGAAGGACGCCGAAGCCGCGGAGAACACGGTGAGCCCAACTCGCGAGCCTACCGCCGCCGGAATCCCTCCTGCTTCCGACGCAGTTCTTCCCGCACTTTGACTGACGCAAGCTTTTCCACCACCGTCAGCTCGCACACGACGAGGTGCACCACTACGAGGGTCAACTCCCCGCCGTCGCCACGCACGCGCAGCACGTCCTCCAGAACGTCAGTCTCTCGATCTCCTCCCCGGCTTAGGCCACTCGGCCAAATCGTACTGACAGGCAATGACGCGGCACTGGCTCTCGCCTCCGACTCGCTCAGCCCCGCACGCCGGCGGATGCCAAGTTGAACGCGCTCGACGACGCCGAGGCCCTCCCACACGGAGGCTATCTACGCGGCGATTGTTGAGGCGCGGTGCTCGCAAAAGGGTCGCGGGCGCAGCGAGGTGCATGGTCGGTGACGGCAGGTTTCTGCGAAGGGAGTGTCGGTCGGGACGAAGGGAAAGTCTTGGGTTGCGGCGGGTTCGTGCTTGTAGGGTTCAGCAGTGATGTCGACTCGGTTTGTTGTGTGGCCTCGCAGATCCAAGCTTCCAACAGTAGTGAGTGCGGAACCGATGCGCGAGGGCCGGGACCGCAGCCATCCCTGGAGAAAATGCGTCATGGTACAAATCGAGAAAAACATATCGAGTCCTACATGTTGGCGTAGTCATTGTCTGCGGGAAGAAACGTACTCGTCAGTCCAATCGAGCGAATTCGGCGTCAAGGCGGCAAGGGAAGCGAAACGTACTGAACTCGCGGCCGATGAGCATCCTCCGAACCTCCATCGTGCCCGCGCCGACCTTGTAGAGCAAGGCATCCCGGAGGTATCGGTTGACGGGATACTCGTTTGTGTAGCCGTTGCCGCTGCAAGAGGTGCGAATGCGAGTGAGTCACAAGTGCCCCGGGATCCGGTCGTGGCAGGCGCGCGGATCGAGAAAGAGCGAGGCCGTACCCGAGCATCTGAAGGGCTTCGAGGCAGACGTTGACCGCCAGGTCGGTAGAGTAGAGGAGTGCGCCGGCGCAGTCCTGAAGAAAGAAGCGGCGACCGTCAGCCAAGCCGCTCGAGGGAAGGGAAGCAAGCGGAAACACACTCTTCGGGAGATCTCGCCCGCGTCGCAAGCTGTGCGAGTCAAACTTTGTGAGCCGGATGCGGAGGCAGCCTCAAGAGGCGCCATGGTGGAAACGTACCTCGCGCCACGCTGTACAGGTACGCCCGACTCGCGCTGACCTGCGTGTACATGTCGGCGATCTTGCCCTGCATAAGCTGGAACGAGCCGACCGGCTCGCCGAACTGCTTCCGCTCGTGCACGTAGGGGAGCGTGTACTGCATCGGGCGAACTCGAGTCAGCGAGGAACCCAGGAGGGCCAGCCACCGATGGTTCGAGAGGCACGACTCACGTCAAAGGCGGATTGCATCAGGCCGAGCGGTCCTCCGGACAGTACGATCCGCTCGACTGCGATGAAGCTTCACTGTGAGCTCGAAGGACGAATAGGTAAAATCCGAAGGTAGCAAGGACGCACGATCGAGTCCGCTCATGAGGACAGCTGCTCCGCGGTTCAAGGTGCCGAGGACATTCTCGGCGGGAACGAAGCAGTTCTCAAACAGGAGCTGCACCGAGGCATGTCAGTGAGCGATATGCATCGAGCCCATGACTGGCGCCCTCGCGACTGACCTCGCAGGTGTTGGAGCCGCGCATGCCGAGCTTGTCGAGCTTCGGAGAGGTCGAGAAGCCCTCAAAGTCCTTTTCGATGCTGCGAGAGGACGGGTCAATGCCCTGTCTCTCTGCGCAGTATCATCCCAGCGGACTCACATGAAGGTGGTGATGCCCTTGGACGCCTTTTCGGGTTCCGTCTTGGCATAGACGATGAGGACATCGGCGTTCGGCCCGTTGGTGATCCACATTTTTTGCCCGTTCAGGAGGTACCCGCCGTCCTTCTTTTCAGCCTTGAGCTGCATCGAGACGACGTCGCTGCCGGAGCCCGTCTCGGACATGGCGAGCGAACCGACCATCTCGCCCGAGAGGAGGCCGGGGAGGAACTTGGCCTTTTGCTCGGCGTTGCCGTGTCGGGCGAGCTGATTCACGCACAGGTTCGAGCTGCAGGCCGCAAGATGGTTAGGTGGATTTCGGAGTCTGGCTCGGCAGGCGGGGGGAGAGTCCCTCACTGTGCGCCATAGGACAGACCGACTGAGCCGGAAGCTCGCGAGATCTCTTCCATGACGAGGAGATGATCCAGGTAGCTGTGACCATGTTCCGAGGTCGGCACAAACGCAGTCATGGGACACATTCTAGAGGGACGCACCCCTTTCCGAGTCCGCCGTCGTTCTCGGGGACGGTAACGCCGAGGAGGCCCATCTCGCCAAACTTGGTCCACATCTCGGCGGGAAAGTCGTTGCGCTTGTCGACGTCGGCGGCCATAGGTGCGATCTCTTTCTGCGCAAAGTTGGCGACGGTTTCCCGGAGCTGAAGAAGGGCGCCGCCGTCCGCAGCAGGAGTCAGCGAGGCCGGATCGGCCGGCATACAGCGGCGCACGGACGCACCTCGAGCTGGTCATCGGTGAGTCCGAGTCCTGCGGTCGAGAATGCTGGCGCCGAATAAGTTCTGTGGCCAGCAGCGCGGATCGTGGCGGAGGCCGCGCGGGGTCGGACCGTCCGGGTGGGGCAAGCCGGGGATCGTGCAGCCGCCACCAGGCCTCGGAGCGCTCGCGGAACGTAGTGGGTCATGCTCAGCGGTAGCTGTGATGTGTGTAGGGAGCCTGGCAGGTCGAAGGCTGGGCGTGAGCAGCGTGCGTGGTCGCCTGAGCGCTTCGGGCAAACTCAAGTGGGGACGAGCGGCGAGCCGAGAAGGCCGTTCGCAACTGGCATTACAGTTAAATTGTATTCAGATTTCCCGGCGAGTGTCAGTGACGTGGCGTGTACGGCAAGCCGAGGAGGGTCCAGCGCGCCGCGCGCGCATTTCCTCCGGCCGTCGGCGCTTGCGCGACGCTCGCCGCCAGCTGCCCCGGCTCAACGGCTTCACTCTATACCCTGAATAGGACGGGAGTGGGCCTTTTTGAATAGGAAACGCGCAAATTTACAGAAGTGACAAATCGATCCTAGAGCTGACCAGAGACGCTTTTTGCCACCTTACGAGTGTGGTCTATGCTTGAGGTCCGTGGGCGTTGCTCGATATGCTGCGAGAAGCGAGCCCGAGTTCAAGTTGCGAGCCGTCGGCCGCGGCGCGTTCGGCTTATCAGATTGGATCACCGCACTCGCTCCTCTCGACCGCAACCCTATAGCAATGGTCGCTACACAGCCGCAAGCAACGACAAACGTCTTGGTGCTCGGCTGCAGTTACGCAGGTGCGCGCGCGCTGCCTCGATCCCGGCGCCGCTCGTCATCGCTCGAGTGCCGTCCTCGGTCGCTCGTTCGCTGTCCGCCGCCTCGCTGACCGACAGCCTCTCTGGCTCTCACAGGCGCACGCGCAGCCAAGCTCCTCAGCGAGACACTCCCGCCTTCGCACCGCGTCGTGGTCGTCGACCGGCAAAGGTGAGCCCGCGTCTTGCGAAGGGTGGCGACCGTGCAAGCCGTCCTCTCTGCCGATTCTCTGCACGCTCCATGCTGACGGGAAATTCTTCGCTCGCAGTCATTTCAATCGTGAGTCAATTATCGTCGCGCGTATCCCCGGCCGCGAGGGGACAGTCGCTGACGTCGCTGGACCGAACCTCCTTCTCGACCAGATCTCTACCTCCATCCTCGGTGAGCTGGCCTGCTTTCGTCTCGCTCCGATTTGCCTTGGAGCTGACCACTTCCTCCCACCTCGCAGTGTCTCTGTCGTCCCCGGCCATGCGCCCAAGGTCTTTGTGCCGTACCAGAACATCCTCACCGGTCCCTCGACGCCCTCCACCTCCTCGTCACCGCCAGCTTCTCCGCCCGCCCATGCAACCCGGCACGTCTTTGTCAGCGCCGCCGTCACCTCGCTGCAAGACGGCTACGTCGAGCTCGACCGGAACTTGCTCGAGCACGAGCGGGACCTCGACGGCGACGAGCAAGAGGTCGACCGCTTGGCGGCCGAGCTAGAGCAGGCGCAGCTCGAGGCAGACGGACAGCGGGAGAAGCGACAGGCACCGAGGCGGTTGAAGTGGGACTATCTGATCTATGTGAGCTCCCATCGCGGCTATGAGCCACTTCTGCTCGAGCGGGTTCTGACCCGTTTATCTGCAGGCGCTTGGCTGCACCCTGCCGCCTCCACTCGCATCCGTGGCACGAACGAAGGAGGAAGGAGTTACATTCCTCGAGGTGCGTCTTTCGGCAACGAGCGTCCCCGCGCCGACCGGCTCTCCTCACGCGCTTCACCACGCAGGCCCAGCGGCAAGCGATCCACCGCGCCGACTCGATCTTGATCGTCGGCGGCGGCGCTCTCGGCATTCAGTACGCGACCGACATCGCCGACCTATACAACAACCCCACCAACGCCGTCCACCTCGCCGACAAGTCCGGTCTGCCGCCCCGGAAGAAGCGCATCACGCTCGTGCACTCTCGCGACCGTTTCCTGCCGGTGTACAAGCCGGAGGTGCACGAGGAGATCATGAGGAGGTTACGGGAACTGGGCGTCGAGGTCGTGCTCGGCGAGCGGCCGGACCTCGGGCCCATGAAAGACGACCGCCCGGGCGAGCGGCGGGTCCTGCGCTTGAGCGACGGCCGGCAGGTCGAGTACGACTTGCTTGTGAGTCTTTCTGACGAGCTAGAAGCCTTATACAGTGCCGCTGACCACGCGCGTGCGATGTAGATGCGGTGTACGGGGCAGAAGCCCAACTCGCAGCTCATGCGTGACTTTCTCCCGGGCGCGCTGGACAAGGCGGGCTACGTCAACGTTCGCGACACGCTCCAAATAGACGTCTCGCGAGCGGCAGGCTCTGGAGAGCCGAGCGAGCGCGTCCGGCGGAACATGTTTGCGATCGGCGACGTGGCGAATGCCGGCGTGATCAAGGCGGGCCACACCGGCTGGAATCAGGTTCGTGCGGCGCTCCTGCGCTATCCCAAGATAATCTGCGACTGACGCAGCTGCCTCGATGAACGGTGATGCAGGCGGGTTTCGCCGTTCAGAACATCATGTGCCTCATCGAGACCGACGCCTCGAACGCCTCCCTCCCTCCCTCCGCCACGCCCGCCTCTCCCGCCCTCGTCACCTACGAAAAGAGCCCGCCGCAGATCAAGTTGACCCTCGGGCTCGGGCACTCGGTCTCGGAGCTCCTGCCTTCGATGGACGCGGAGGAGACGGTCGTCAAGACGGCGACGGACGGGCCGGTCGACGGTCAGTGGCGGTACTTGTGGGAAAGCCTCGGGGCGGACCCTTCGGATGTGAATGCGTGAGGCAGGAGCAATGGATCTATGCATTCCATGAGAAGCAACAACAGGGAAGAAACAAATGACTGCGGAGAGCGGGCGTGCGGGCATGCTGACAGTGAATGAGTGAAAGAGGATGTGGCGAGCGGTGGCTTGCTCAGGAGCTGTGATCCGTGCAGAGGAGAGAAGTGATGTTCATTTTGCTGGAACCTCCAGAGGGGGAGGAGGCGGTCGAGGTCGAAACCAGGCGGCCCTCCAACCCAAGCCCCTGGCAGACTAGGTCGCTCGGGACGGCGCAGGATCGCGAGACGACCACGGGCGGGATCATGTCGCTCTTGATAGCAAAGTCGCAGTAGTCGCGCAGGAACACCAAAGCTGGCGGGGACGGCGCGAGCGAGTCCGAACTCGGAGGCGATTCCCCGCCGCAGTCCGGCGCAAGCGACGTCGATTCGTGAGAAACCGCGCTCTTCACCGCGAGCTGAGCACCCGCAAAATGTGTAGGGGACGCCGGGGGCGTGAACTCGCAGGCCGAAGCGAGTTTGCCGTTCAAGGCCTCGGCCATGCGGACGAGGAGGGCGCAAACGTCTTGGCGCAGGCCGTACGCCGCGATAAACTCCTCCAAGAGCGTCAGGAGCTCACAGAGCGCGAGACCATCGACGAAGGCGGCGTCGGTTCGGCGCAGGATCTCCTCCTCGACGGCCTGCTGCGGGGCCTCGTGGGCGGGGACCGGCGGTCGAGAAGCGGGAGCCTTGACCCCGTCCTCAGCGAGGCGGGGCGAAGGCGGAGGCGTCAGAGGGCGTCCCTTTCTCCTGCGAGCGACGAGGGGCGGAGGCTGCAGGAAGGTCCGCCGTCAGACTCGATACAGCCTCGGGCAAGAAACGGACGCATGCCTCACCGCCGCGACCGACAGCGCCGCGTCTTTGGCGCGTCGAGCCGAATGCGATACGTGCTTCTTGAACGCCGGCGCCGCAGAAGCCGAACTCGTAGAAGAGAACTGCTCGACGGGCTTGATGGCGCGCCCGAAGCGTGAACGAGTGACAGAGGGCGACATCCGGCGCTGTCGAGTTCTCGAGGTCAGCCAAAGTACTTCGTTCCTCTGTGAGCTTGTCGGTGTACCTCGACCGCCCTCGAGGCCTTCGCCTAGAGCCTCCAGGCGATTTCTAGAAGGAGTTGTCGGCGGAACTGGAGCAAAGTGATGACCAGAGAGCAGGATCCGTCACCTTTTCTAGGGAGCCTTCGCGACTAGCATCGTGTGGACCAATGCCAGAAGTGGAAAGCGCTCAGGACTCCGGGACTCGGAGACAGCGGAAGAGGGTTTCATGCGTTGGAGCGAGAGATGTCCCGTGGTCATCCGTGCACGCAGTGCTGAGCGCATCTCGGGGAGCAGTGACCTTCCTTCCGTAGGTCAAGCACGTCGTCGAGCTTGATACATGCCAGCGATAGCCAACGTGCCGAGCACTACGTTCGAGAGGAGAGCGTTCTGGCTCCACATCGGCCTCATCAGCGGGTGATGAAGATGAAAGCGGATCTTCCGGCGCAGCAGCGCGCTGAGGGGGAGCTTCGGCAGCGATCGAGCGTCGGCACAGCACAGCGTGGCGCGGCATGACACGCGCGGCGAGAGGATTACAGGCCGAGTGCTGCGCAGCGGAAACTGCAGCAGCCGGCGCCGAGCAAGGTCGCCTGCAAAAGCAGCATGAGGTTACCTCCAAGGCCATCGTACACAATGGCCTTATGACCAGTTCAGTCGGCGCTAGGACACGCTATGGCTGGAAAGAGCGCCGCCGACAAAAGCTCCGCCTTCGGCTGGCTCCTCCCGCTCTCCGCTCAGGCCTCTTCCTTTCTTTCGCGCGTCCTCCCCGACCGACCGGCTTGCGCGCCGAGACGCGACGCCGCACAGGCCGCCTTCCCGTCGCGCTATGACGATCGGGCATGCCGCCGTGCTAAGCGCTCCTGTTACCCCGGGCCGGCCGGCGCTCGTCCCTCCGCTGCTCTGCTACTGTGTTCCTCCGCTCTCCTTCGCTCAAGCTCCTCGCTCCTTGCTCAGCGACGACTGCGCTCCTGCTTGCGCTCTTTTCGAGCTCTGTCGCACGCTCTCGGAAAAGGCCACGCGTCCCTGCCTGCGCGCACCGTGACTGCTCGTCCGTCCGGACCACCGCTTGCAACGGTTCCGAGGACCTCCGCTCGCGACCGCCGGTCCGCCGCGAGTCCCTCTCGCTCACGACACCGGCAGCAAACGACTCCGATGCGCACGAAAGCAGTTCCTCTGCGCGCTCCACGCAAGACCGACGCTTGGCGGGCGAAGCGCGTCGTCTTTCCGGCGCGGACTTTCCCGGCCGCGGACTTGCCCCGCGCGACGAGCCGGCAGGTCCAATTCGACTCGCCTCAGCCGGCGACGACAGCCGCAGAAGGTCCGCCACAGAGCGTTTCGAAGAAGAAGAAGGAGAAGGGCGGGGGGCGGCGACGACTGGCCCGCGTGTGCAAGGACAAGCCCGGGAACGATGCCACTGAGCGTGCTGCTCCCGACAAGCCCATCCCCTCCAAGCCAGCCGCGACCTCTACTCCCTCTACGGCCTCTTCCCCTCCCCCGACCGCCCGAGGGTCACCTCCCCGAACCGAGCGCACCTCCTCCCAGTCCCGTTCCTCGGCGGGCGCGAGT
Organism: Rhodotorula sphaerocarpa; assembly: GCA_024713535.1. Lineage (NCBI taxonomy): Eukaryota > Fungi > Basidiomycota > Microbotryomycetes > Sporidiobolales > Sporidiobolaceae > Rhodotorula > Rhodotorula sphaerocarpa. The sequence goes on from JANIBP010000011.1 coordinate 146,977, forward strand.
CCTCCGCGGGCTGCCCCGGTCGCAGATCTCCCGCCGGATCTGCACCGACTCGTCCATCCGTCGTCCGCCGTCCTGGGCGAGCCTACGGACAAGCCAGGTCGAGGCGCGTACCGGAGCTGCGATCCCTGCTCGAAAAGACGAGAAAAGGTAAGCCTCTGCGTCCGGCCTCGACGTAAGACACCGATCTGACCCGGAGGTGCACCTTACCGCAGTGCGACCGCTACACCGTCTGCGGCAGCTGCATCATCCACTCGACGCAGTGCGTCTGGTCCAAGTGCCGCCCGCTCTTTGAGCGCAGCGGGACCCTGCCGGGCATCCCGGAGAAGAAGTACGCCGAGCGGCGCGCCGAGCTCGAAAAACTGAGGAGGAGGGTCGAGTACCTCGCGCCGCGCGTCGGGTTGAAGGCCGTCGAGCTGCTGGAGCCGCAGAAGCTCGAGAGGTTCCTGAGGCTGGGGTTGCCATCCAGCGGGTCGTGAACCGTGTGAGTTCTCTTACCATCAAGGACCTGTCTGCCTCACTCGCTGACCCGCACCTCCCACCAGACGCTCCCTGTCTGCTGTCCAACGTCTCGAATCGGTAGTGGAGGAGTAGTGCCCGTTCGCGATTGCAAACCCAGCACCGTTCTATCGGACCTTCCACGCCTGGACCCGCTCTGCCTTCTTCTCGCCCGTCGCGTCGACGACGGACCAGACGGCGCTCACGTTCAGCTCGCGCGAATTCTCCGGGTCCTTGACGACGGTCATGTTGCCCTGCAGCGAGTCGCCTGAGAGAGTACGCGAAAGATCAGTCCCAACTCTTCAGACCAGCGCGCTCGTGCCCGGCACGACAGGAGCAGCCCGTACCGATGGTGACTTCGAGCGGCTTGGCGAGCACGAGCATCGTCTGCTTCCAATGCGTCGGCGTGTCCCACGCGCCCGTCGTGAAGAACACCTCGCCCTCGTCCTCCTTGACGCTCTGCTTCCGGAGACTCGAATCGGCGAGGCGGGGCGCGGAGGTGAAGTAGGTGTCAAAGTGGGCGAGGAGGGCGTGCAGACGGAAGGTGGTCGCGTTCGGGGCGGACGCGGGCGGACGCGTGATCGAGAGGGTGAAGGGGGACTCGAACGAGAGCGAGGCGATCGTCGCGGTTTGGGTGTAGATGTCCTGCGGGGGGCCGGAAGAGATTAGCGGGCTCTTCGTAGTGGGAGAAGAGAGGGAAGGAGGGGCGCGACTCACTGCGATCGAGACTTCGTTGCTGACGACCTCGCCGTCGTCGACCACCTCGATCATCGCCTCGTCCTCAATCTTGTCCTTCATGACCTGCATGTCGAACCCGTACACGTCGTTCCAGAAATTGACGCGGTCGTCGTACCACGGCTGACCGGCGTAGCCCGACAGGAGGATCGACGTCTGGGAGGGAACCATGAGGCCGTCCGGGTTGAGGTACTTGTCGCGCGCGTACAGGACCGAGTCGAGCATGCACTCGTACAGGAGGCAGTAGCCCTGCGTGTGACGTGTCAGCGGGTGCAGTAAAGAGGGGCAAAAGGGTTTCACGCACCATCCACTCGGAGATGATCACGTCGACCTTTTCCGGCAGGTTGATCTCTTCGACCTTGCCCTTGATGACGCTGCGGTTGGCATAATGTTTCAGTCAGGCGGCACTCCTCTCGAAGGCACGTGAGGCACGCGCCACTCACGAGATGGTCTCCTCGAGCCCGTTCGCCTTGATGTTCCGCATCGCCTTGTACGCGACATTGCTCGCGTCGACGGCGTAGACTTTTCGTGCCCCGGCCTTGGCCGCAAACATGGACAGGATTCCGGTTCCGCAGCCGACGTCGAGGACGACCTTGCCCTGGAAGCGCGGCGCGTTCGCCGGGTGCAGGATGAAGGAGCGGTACGCGAGGGTGCGGACGCGGTCCTTGAGCATGATCTCGTGGATGTCTGGGTGGGCGTTGTCAGGCGCCGGCCTAGGGCGAGTCAGACGCGGAAGCTCACCGTTGTACTGGTACGACTCGTAGTAGTGAGCGTCGTTCTTGTGGACCGCTTCGCCTTCCTCTGCCTCTGCCTCTTGCGCCTTGCCCTTGCCCTTGTCGAGGCTCGCACCGGCGGGGTCCACCTCGTCCTCGGCGCCGGCGCCCGATCCGCCGAGCAACGACTCGAGCCCCATCTCCTTGCCGCACCGCTCGCGGACAATCTTGCGCAGCTGATCGTTCGCCGCCCGGGCGTCGGAGAGCTGGGCCGTCAAGGCATCAATCAGGTCTGCAGCGGTCGGGTCGACGGCGAAAGAGGAGGGTGAGGATCCGGCGGCGGCGACGGTGCTGGCTGCGCCGGCGGAAGCTGAGGTCGAGGGGACGGGAGGGGCGAGATCGGTGGGCTCGCCCGCCGCCGCGCCGAGGGTGAGCTCGTCAAAGTCGAGCTCTGCGGGCCAACACTCCGGCAGTCAGTATTGAGGGCCCGGTGGGATCAGATCAAGGGGGTCCACTGGGGAAGCACTGGACGCACGGAGGAGGGCGTCGTCCTCGAGGACGGGCTTCAGGAAGGCATCGTCTTGCAAGAATGCGGCGTTTCGGTCGAGGCGGCGCAAAGAGGCGGGTTCAGGGTGCTGTCCCGGGGGGGGGGGGGGTGCCATCGGAAGTCAGCCCAGTCCTTTCGCCCCCTCCGGACCTGCCCGGACTTGGTGCAGACTGCTACTTACGGTTGCTCGGATCCAGTTGATGAGGCGGATACGCTCGAAAAAGTCTGTGTGCGGTCGCTCCGGATTAATTTGGCTGTAGTGAATTCCCCACCACGGCTGGAATGGCTCACCGAGGGTCGCGCACAGGAGCGGCAGGTCGACGCCGTGCTGGTCCCTGTCGTGCTGGAGGGCCTGCTGTGCGCTCGGAAAGTGCTTCTGCTCGAAGAGGGACGTCGCGGGCTGCTGCTGCTCGTCGCCGTCTGCGCTATAGTCGTCCCACGACTCGTCGCGGTCCAACTCGGAGCTGCCCGAGCTCGCGTACGCTGCTGCTTCTGCCTGCGGTGCCATCTCGTGCGCCTGCGCGTGCTCTCTCTCTCTGGGGGTAGTATTGCAGTGTTTGCCCTGTTCCGTGTGCTGCTGGGCGTGTTTGGGGAGGCGGTGCAGCTGTGTGGCCGTGCTCAGCCGGGGAGCCGGGCGGCGGCGGCGGCGGCGGCGGCGCGCGAGGCGGCGAGCTTCCTGCGCCCGCACCGACACCGCTCTGCCTCCCCGTGTACCGACGTTCCGTAAGCACTGCAGGGTCACAGACACGCTCCACGTAGTCACTGACCAGCTCCACTTGGCCCCGTCACGCCCCGACCGTTCCTCGCTGCTGTGCGCCCGTCGCCGTCCGCGCCTTGACCCGCACCGCTCCTCCTCACCGCTCGCCCTTCTCAACTCGCTCGCACGCGCTCCCACGACCTCCTACGCACCCGCTAACGCCCTCCCTGCAGGCTAAAAATGGCTACCCGTCCGACTGTCCAGGTCCGCGCTCTTCAGGGCGAGTCTTCGGCCTCGCTGCCGCTCCCCGCCGTCTTCACGGCTCCGATCCGTTCGGATGTCGTTGCGCAGATCCACAAGTCGGTCGCGAAGAACCGTCGCCAGCCGTACGCGGTCGCTGAGAACGCCGGACACCAAACCTCGGCCGAGTCGTGGGGTACCGGTCGTGCCGTCGCCCGTATCCCCCGTGTCGGCGGTGGTGGTACGCACCGCTCCGGCCAGGCCGCTTTCGGTAACATGTGCCGTGGCGGTCGCATGTTTGCCCCTACGAAGCTATGGAGGCACTGGCATGTTAAGGTCCCCCAGAACCAGCGCCGCTTCGCGACCGTCTCGGCTGTTGCCGCGACGGCCGTCCCGTCGCTCGTCCTGGCCCGTGGCCACCGCATCGACGGCGTCGCCGAGATCCCCCTCGTCGTCTCGGGTGACCTCGAGTCGGTCAAGAAGACCAAGGAGGCCGTCGCCGCCCTCCAGACCCTCCAGGCCCACGCCGACGTTGCCAAGGTCATCGCGTCGAAGAAGGTCCGCGCCGGTCGCGGCAAGTCCCGCAACCGCAAGTTCCGCCAGCGCCGCGGCCCCCTCGTCATCTACAACGAGGACAACGGCCTCGTCAAGGCGTTCCGCAACGTCCCGGGCGTCGAGACCGCCAACGTCCGCGCCCTGAACCTCCTCCAGCTCGCGCCGGGTGGCCACCTCGGCCGCTTTGTCATCTGGACCGAGGGTGCCTTTGCCCAGCTCGACGAGGTCTACGGCACCTACGAGAAGCCGTCCACCCTCAAGACCGGCTACACCCTCCCGATCAACAAGATCACCCAGGTGCGCGCGCGCGAGGGGCGGCGTAGACTGGCTCTGGGCTCGACTGACATCACTCGCCCCCCCTAGACCGACATCTCGGCCGTCATCAACTCGGAGGAGGTCCAGGCCGTCCTCCGCGAGGCCGGCCCGTCCAAGACCAAGAAGGCGACCGCCCAGAAGAAGAACCCGCTCAAGAACAAGGCCGTCCTCTTCCGCATGAACCCGTACGCCGCCTCGCTCAAGCGCCAGGCTGCGGCCAACGAGAAGCGCGCCGTCGCCGGTGGCAAGAAGCAGAACCACAAGCAGGAGCGCACCCTCGCCTCGAAGGAGTTCAAGGTGCGTCGCGGTCGCCGCTCGAACGAGGGACTGTTCCGCTGACGTGTTTCGCTCGTGCAGGAGACTCTCCTCTCGGCCTAAGCGCGTCGGTCCTAGGGACTCGAGGGGTTTTCTTCGGCCATGACGGATCCCGGGAGCGGGTAAGCGGCTTGCTCCCCGTTTAGCTCTTTCTCTTTCGCAATCCTAGCCTTCCCCTTTCACCCTACTCACTTCAGGGGAGGCGCCGACGGCGACCCTGTGCACCCGCGAGTTGCAAAGGGTGCCGCTTGCGCCGAGGGGGAGGGGACACTGCAACGGGAGGGCTTCCTGGGCGACGGGGGGACTTTTTCGGTCCGGCTCTCGCTGCCCTGCTACTTCAGGGGAGGCTTTGACCGTGACCCTGTGCACCCGCGAGTTGCAAAGGGTGTTCACTCTGCCGGCGGGGAGCGGGTCCCGCAGCGGGAGGGCTCCCTTGGCGCGGAGTGGACTTGTCGGCGGAAACGCTTTATCGGGCCGCTCGGGCCGGCCGGCTACTTCAGGGGAGGCTTTGAGCCTGACCCTGTGCACCCGCGAGTTGCAAAGGGTGTTCGCTCCGCCGGCGGGGAGCGGGGTCTGCAGCGGGAGGGCTTCCTCGGCGGCGGGGCTTCCTCGGCGGAAACGCTTTATCGGGCCGCTCGGGCCGGCCGGCTACTTCAGGGGAGGCTTTGAGCTTGACCCTGTGCACCCGCGAGTTGCAAAGGGTGTTCACTCCGCCGGCGGGGAGCGAGGTCCGCAGCGGAAGGGCTTCCTCGGCGGCGGGGCTTCCTCGGCGGAAGCGCTGCCTCTGTGCCGCTCTCGCTGCCCTGCTACTTCAGGGGAGGCTTTGACCGTGACCCTGTGCACCCGCGATTTGCAAAAGGTGTTCACTCCGCCGGCGGGGAGCGAGGTCCGTAGCGGGAGGGCTCCCTCGGCGGCGGGTGGACTCTGTAGCGGGAGCGCTGCCTCTGTGCCGCTCTCGCTGCCCTGCTACTTCAGGGGAGGCTTTCAGTTTGACCCTGTGCACCCGCGATTTGCAAAGGGTGTTCACTCCGCCGACGGGAAGTGGACTCCCTCGCCGGAAGGGCTTCCTCGGCGGAAGCGCTCCCTCGATCCTGTGCACTCGCGATTTGCAGACCGCTCACGCCGTTTTGAGAGAAAAATGACAGACTTCATGCGCGCGTCGGCAGGTAGTCTACGCAGCCGGACCCCTCCCCCGGCCGATCTCCTCCCCTCATCATGCAATGCATTCACCACCGGCCGTGCGGGTTGTCGCGGTCGTTGTACGAGCGTGGATCGTAGCCGCGCGGGTCAAAGTCGCGGTGAGGCCAGCCCGGCGAGGCAGCGAGTTGTTGTCGAACGGCTGCCAGCTGTCGTAGGGCAGGGCCGAGTTTTCGTACGGCTTGCGGTCGTACTTCGGCAGCGAGGGGTCGTGCGCTTGGCCGTACCTCTGCGCAGCGGGGCGGTGAGATGCGCTTGTGGTCGAGTCGGGCGAGCGAGGGCGCCGAGGCAGATTGGGCGAGCGGCGAGGTTCCGGCGAGCGCGAGCGTCGTGGGTGCGGAGAGCGGGAGCGGGGGCGCCGAGGTCCGGGCGAGCGAGAGCGAGAGCGGCGCGTTACCGGCGAGCGAGAGCGGCGAGGGTTCGGCGAGCGAGAGCGGAGAGGGTTCGGAGAACGAGAGCCGCGACGGTCTGGCGAGCGAGAGCGGGAGCGACGGCGCCGGGGCTCCAATGAGCGAGAGCGGGAGCGGCGACTGCGGCGGCGACTGGATGCGCGACTCGAAGGCCGAGTCGAGGGCGTGCGGCTCGCACGCTGCTCCACCTGACGCTGCAGCGTCTCTACCTGGGCCCGCAGCGCGTCCACGCTCGACTCGCGCGACCGGTGCGTCTCCTCCTCGATTTCGCGCTCGAGCTTCTGCGCCTCGCGGATCATCTTCAGGCGCTCCGTGCGCTCCTTGATCTCCTGCAAGGACATGGTCGTCATGTCGGTCGCGACGCTGCCTGGCGCGGCGAGAGAGGTCGGCTGAGGAGAATGCGCGGCAGGCGGCGGGGAGTGATCTGAGCCGGCGCGGGCGGTGTTTGGAGCGGGCAGGTACCGAGGTTGAGCGGCTGGCGGGGGCGGAGGCGGAGGCGGAGGCGGAGGCGGAGGCGGAGGCGGAGGCAGAGGCGGCTGGTGCGGGCGCGGTGGAGTCGAAGCAGCGGCAGCAAAAGGGAGCGGCGACGAGCGACGGCGCGGGTCGTGCAACGAAGGCGGAGCGGGCTCGAGTTTCCACCTTGACTCGGGGGGTGGCAAGGCTTGCGAGCCTCGATGTGCCGGCCACCCCGAGTCTTGATGCCGGTTCCAGCCCGTCGACGACCCCGGCAGCTGTGCAGCCAATCTGTGAGCGTGCACCGTTGATTCTCAAGCAAGCACGTCAGGACTTACCCTTCCGGCCGGGACCTTGAACGCCTCTGGGCCGTCGCTCGACCGCGACGCGTTGCGGTCATCGCGCCGTTTGTGCTTGCTCGACGAGCCTGACTCGTCTTCGTGCGACCGCTTGAGTGACTGCCCTTCCTGCCCGTGCCCGCCGAGTCGCCGCTGGTCCTGCCCGGCCCTCTCAGAAAGGGAGCGCTCGACGCTCTGCTGCGTCTCCGGGCTCTTGGGCTCTGTGGTGGGCGGCCCCTGCGGCTCGTGATGATTCGCGCTCGCACTTCTGTCGGTCGACCGCGCAGGCACACTGGTGGGCGGGGCGTCGGCAGGGCGTGGAGAGCGGTGCGCGGGCGTCTCGGTGAATTGCCGGACGATGGGAGGTGCGTCGAGCGAGGTATTGGCGATCAGATTCGCCTTGGTTCCGGTGCTGACGGGCGCAGTCGGCTTCGAGGCGGGCGGGACGGATGCGCCCGACGGGAGGAACATCTTGAGCGCGCGCGCGCTCTTCTGGCTCCTTGTGTCATGGCCGGAGCCGGTACCGCCTGACGAGCGCGAGGAGCCGGCGGCCGGCGCAGTAGACTTGTCGAGCGGCTTCCCAGCGGCGGTCGCAGACTTGGCGTCGAGGCGATCGAGGGCATGCTGCTCCCCCGGGGACGGGGACGGCAGCGCAGGAGTGCCGCCCGTCGAGGGCCCGCTCGTTGTCCGGTCTCCGCGCCCTGCTTCCGCTCGGGGCTGTAGCCGTGAAGCCGAAAGGTCGAGTCAGCCTCCCAGGCTCTCCCTCCAGAGCGAGTGAGAGAGTAGGCTTGCGCACCTGCCCTGTCTTGCCGTCCTCGGCTGCATCCCACGCCGCCGCCTCGGCAGCCTTCCTCTTCTCGACCTCCGCCGCAGCCTTCCTCGCGGCTGCCCGGCGCTCCTGCTTCTCCTGCTCGGCCTTGTCGTCGGCGAGCCGCTTCCGCTCCGCTTTCGCGCGCTCGTCGGCGGCGATACGCTCTGCTGCCTCCTTCTGAGCCTGCTCCGCGAGTCTCGCCCGCTGCTCTGCTTCCGCCTGCGCGTCTTCGTCTGCTCCGGCGCGCCCTCCGACCTCCGCCTCGTCACGCTCCTGCTGAGCCGACTTGGTGCGGTGCGTGTCGGTGGTGTCGCCGTCGAGACTGCTCGGGCAAGATGCCGCGGCGAGCGTGAGAGAGTCGAGGGTGACCCGCGAGGTCGAGGCGACGCCGGTGGTGGAGGTGCGCTCCGGAGAGGGGTCCGAGGTAGCGAGTGTTCCGCTCGCCCGGCTGGAGGGCGAAGGCGGTGCGGGCCGAGGCTTGGCGCCCGCTTTGGACTTGGTCTGCGCCGTCGAGGTCTTGCTGAAGAACCTCGTCGTCTCCTCTTCCGAGCCGCCGTCGGCTGCCTCGCCCGCTGGCTTGGTGATCTGCTTCCGCGCTGCGATCGCCTGGGCGATCTTTGGCGGAGGCGGTCCTGCCTTGAACTCGATCGCCTGCCCTGAGCCTCGGTGCTCGGGCGACGACGGGAGCTGGCGCCGGGTGCGGGGCCGAGCGGGAACCTCGGACGAGGGGGCATGGGTGGGCGAGTCGAGCTGTAGCAGGACGTGGTCAGCTCCTTGGTCTCGGAAAGCGGACTCCGCACAACGCACCAGTTCAGCCAAGGCATCGAACGTGCCATGCTTGCGCGGGCTCGACTGCTGCTGCTGCAGGTAGGCGACGTGCTCGCGCTGCCATTCCTCGAGCCTGCTGACCGCCTCTGCGGTCCAGCCGCGCTCGAAGGGAGTCTCGTCCCTGGCGGCGGCGCCTTCGGAGGTGAGGCTGGAGACGGGCTCCTCGGACTGCGCAAGGAGGGTCGAGAAGCTGCGGAGGCGGCGAAGCGAGTCAGGACAAGAGCATGGAGGCGATACCAACGAGAGCCACGCACCGGCGAGTCTCGGCGGAGACGGGCGAGCTGACGTTGCTGCACAAGCGAGGTTCAGTATCGCAGAAAGGAAGGAAACGAGCGCCGAAAAGGGCTAACATCTTGTTGGTGTTCTCGCCGGGGAACCCTTCACCTTCCTCGCCCTCGCCCTCGCCCTCGCCCTCGCCCTCGCCCTCGCCCTCGAGGCCCTCCATGCCGTTTTGATTCAGGCTTCCGTTCTTGCCGCTTTTAACTTTGAGGAAGAGGAGAGAGAGTCAGCGAAGGAGCGACAGGAGCGCACACAGAGTGCGACTCACCCGGCAGTCCCGAGCGAGTCGGCGTCGTCTCTGTACAGGGCAGAGTAGCTTGAATCGCTACGGAAGGCTGAAAGAGTCAGCTCGAATTCGCTTCCGGCATTGAGAGGGCAGAGACGGACCTGTCGAGTCCATTCAGCTCCATGCCCCCGAAGTAGGCCTCTTCGAAATGGTCGTCGACGCCGCAGGCGGTGTCGTCGACATCGAGACCGGCCGCCAAGGGAGGTGCCTCAGCTGCGCAAGAGCTAAGGAGGGGGCAAGCTGATATCAGCGAACCTGCCAAGAATCGGGTCCGCGCGCGAGGAGCAGGTGCGAGGAGACTTGCCTGCCTGACGGAACCGCCGGAAGGTCGAGGAACGCCCTCGGCACATTCGTGTTGACGAAAGGGTACTGCTGCTGAGGATGCGCCCTAGAAGAAGGAGGCTTTGGTGAGCAGCATCGGGAAGATACGACCCGAGGACGCGAGACTCACCTTTCCCCCGGCAGATCTGCCGCCGGCCCCGCGCTCGTGAGGTGGAGGAGTCTCGGACTGTGCGGAGAGTACAGTCCTGGTGGTCAGCAATAAAGTCCGAACCGATCTGAGGAGGTCCGAAGGCCTTCGAGTCGTTCCGGGAGGAAAGAGAGAAGGCCCACTTACTCGATGGCCGAGTCGCTGCACTCGCTCGTCTCGGATCGCGGCTGTTCCTGCGCCCTCGCACCACCGAGCTCACTGCCGATGCTGCCTTTGTCGACGAGACCTGGGGAGCTGGTCACGCGAGGAAGTAGCAGCGTGGAAGTGAAGTCAGCTCGCGCAGACTCCTCGATGAGGGCAAGGTCTCGGACTCACCTTGTCGAGGCTCCGAGTCGCCGGCTCCGGCGCCTGGAGGCAGCCTTATTGTTCTGGCACTCTTGCTGGCCCTCATGCAGTAGCTGCCAGGCGTAGAGGTCGATTTGGCTGTTGAGGTCCGTCCGGTGGTCGGGGTCGACCTTGAGGTAGTGGCGGATCAGCCCCCTCAAGTCTTTGCCGGCGGCCTTCCAGACTTGGACAAGCTTGTCGACCGCGCCTCGTCAGTCATTGTGCTGTGCCAGCCGGTGGACAAGTGACCGAGGCCGCGGTGTGAGTAGAGAAAAGGAGGGAAAGCCATGGTCTCCCGCGCTCGCGCGGGGACTCTTGGCAGAATAGGTTATAGACCCAGACCAGACCTGCCAGCCAGTGGCAAAAATCTGGCTGAAAAGCAGCGAAGCACCGCGAGGTGACGCGAGCGGGAGCGGAGCAGGACTGGAGAAACAGGAGTCTGGCTCCCGGACTGCGGAAAATTCAACCTCCTGTCGACCCGTCCCCGCGCTCGACACGTCCTTCTTCCTCATTGCTATCGGAACATACTCCACAATCCTGCTGAAGAGAATGGCTCCCCCATCTGCTGCACCAGAGGGCTCCCAGGCCGACCCTGCTCCGGACCTTCCTCGCAAAGCCCCGGCGTGAGTCCTCGGCAACACTGGAAGCTCTGGATTTTCCCGCTTCTGCCGCTGACCAGGTCAGATACTGCTCGACAGGGAGGCCAAGCAGCAGCGACGCGCACCGCCGAAGCCGAAGCCGTTCAAGCCGAACCCGACGGTGGCAAAGCTGGCGAAAGGCGATCTTTTCCCCGAACGTAAGAGAGCTCTATCTAGCCTCCAGGCCTACTCTAGTTCAAACTTGCATACCAGCAGACGATCCAGAAGACCGCGAGTACCGGGAGGAGGAGGAGGAGGAGGAGGAGGAGGAGGAGGAGGACGCGACCGGGTCCGAGACGGGGAGTGATTGGGAGATTGCGCAGCCGGACAAAGATGTCCTCCCGCTCGATGTCGAAATGGCGCAGCTCGCCAGCCCGCTTGACAGCGAGACCGACAGCGACAATGACGACGAGAGGTTTCGGATGGAGCTACTCCGCCACCTTAGCGAGGACGAGCTACGCCTCTTCACCCTGGTCCGCGACGCCGAGCTCCCCGGGAACGTGCCGGCCAAGGCCTTGCAGAAACTCGACGGCTACATCAAGGACGCAGAAGACTACCGTCAGGACGTCGAGCGGAACTGGGAGGCAGTCGTCGAGCGCGCGGGGCCAGGGTTGGCGGCGCTCGCAACCGAGGCGCTTGAGAAGGCGGACTTGACCGGAGACTCGGAGACCGAGATCAAGACGGTCTTGGTGCGTTCAGATTCTCCTTCTTGACCTACTGCAGACCTTGGCTGACTCTCTGCACTGCTCCAGGGAGGCAAGGCATGGCACCTCGTGCGCCAGTACCAGGGCGGCGGAGTCGAGATCATCGGCGACTACGTCAAGAACCTCATCAATCTGGCCACCGGCGGCTTCGTCTTCATGGCGGCCGCGACCTTGAAGTATGTGATCTTTGTCTGCTTCAATCCTGAGATGGGGCTCACTGTTTACCATACAGGGCGGGCTTCATGCCTTTCTTTACGCACCTCCACCCGTTCTTCGCCAGCGGGGGGCGCCTCCTCCTGGTGCTCCCTGTCAGTGAAATCAAGAACGGGATCTTGCAACACCTGCAAGCGTTCCGGACGACCGCAGAAGGTGTTGCCGGTGAGACGAGCGGCGGTTTCCGCTTCCTTTTCGTGTCCGAGTATGACGGTGAGTCCTCCCCTCTGCTCTCCGGCCTTGATCCCGCTCACCAAAACGCTCTCCACAGAGTCCATCACGCATGTCAAGGAGCTGGCGATCTTCTACCCGGGCAATCTCATCGTCAAGGTCGCCCTGACGGCCAACCTCTCGGCGCCGGCGTTCGGCCTCGCCGCCATGGACTGCCTCGACTTTGCCGACCGCTGCGCCGCGCCTCAGTCCTGCGAGAATGCCGATTTCCTCCTCGTCGACTGCTCTGATCCCGACAGCGTCGGGCCGTCCTACCTCGAGAGCCTGAGTGAGCACTACCTGCTCCTCGGCTCTCGAGGTCGCCTCATTGTCGGCGTCCCGGCCCTCGAGTCGATCTATCGTACGTGCTTTCCTTTCCTCCGGGCACTGACTTTCTGACTGACCCGTGCACTCGCAGATCTCGACTCTGATGCTCAGGAGGCGCTTGCCTACTACAACGCCCGGGCTGCCATCGCTCGCAAGGTCGGCAAGAAGATCAAGGGCGACATCGACACCGTCAAGATCAAGGAGAGCAAGTCGGTGCACCAAATCATGGTCGGCATCGCGACGTCCGCCGACGCGCTGGGGGCGGCGTACGCAGAGCGTGGAGCAGATCACCATGCGGAGGGCGACGAGGAGCAAGACGAAGGCAGCCAGGGCGATGTCGACAAGCCAAAGAAGAAGCGCGCCAGGCGGAAGCGAGGCGGCGACGCTTCGTCGGACGATGAGCGGGCCATAATCACCAAGCAGCAGGCCGCCAATCTCCGCAGGAGGCGCAAAAAGCTCACACAAGCTCACTTGGACCCGGCCGCACTGGTAAGCCTTCCCTTTCTCCTGTTGATCTTGACCCTGAGCTGAACTTGGTGCTCTCACAGGCCGAGGCTCGTCGTCGCGCTCTTGCTGTTCTGCAGGCCGAGTGCCCTCAAGCTGCCGAGGTGCATGGTCCTCATCTGGACGAGTTTGAGCATTACTGACTCTTGACTATGTCTGAAACGCGCAGCTCATCAAAGAAGCAGCGGGCGCACGAGAAGAGGACAGCGGCGAGGAGGACAGCAGCACGGACGATGACCCGGACGGCGGTGGCGGCGGAGCAGGCGACGGGCATGGCGGAGGTGGTGGCGGTGGCGGAGACGGCGGGCGTGGCGCCGAGGACGGAGGTGATGGCGACGCTGAGGGCGGAGACAGCGACGACCACGGTGGCGACGACCACGGTGGCGACGACCACGGTGGCGACGACAGCGGCGGAGAGGACGACGAGTTTGCGCCGAGCGGCGAAAGCAGCGAGACCGGTCCTGGCACTCGGGCACCTCGCGTCCCGTGGACGCTGGGCGACGAATGCGACTTCTGCGGCCGCGCGCGCGGATCAGCCGGTGTCCCGTGCATGCGGGGCCTCATGCGCTTCCCTCGCCGTGCGATGTGCCCTCGGTGCCATAATCGCCTTACGACCTCGCCGGGCAGCAACTGCAAGACGCTTGAGGAGGCGATCAAGGAGTGTACTCGATACCGCCCGAGTAAAAAAAATCCAGGTCGACGACAACTGCGCCATTTGCACCACGACGGTAAGTAACGGCTTTCGCTAGACGTCAAGGTGCTTGCTGATGAGTTCTGTTATTGCAGGAGGCGTCGAGGTTCAACTTCCACTCAATCGGAGAGGATAAGCGTACGCTCTGCATCAACTGCAAGAACGCCGCTCGCCAGTGGCCGCACGCGCAAGACTGGTCCGACCTCACGCAGCTCATCTTGGGCACCCGGAACCGAGAGTTCCAGCGGACGAGGGGCGGAGGTACGAAGAAGAAGGTGTGAGGGGGACGCGGGGAGTTGGAACGGGCGGCGGGCGGCGAGCTTGGCTTGGCAGGAGGAGCTCGGGCGATCCGGGCGACGGCTGGCAGCGCAATGCGAGCGGGTAGGCGTACTGAAGAGCGGGGACAGGGTGCGCTGTAAGCGAATGCGAACACGAGACGCCGTTGAAAGCCGGCATGAGAGGGCGAGAGAGGGCAAAAGACTTACAGAGAAAGTGTTGACGGTGGTGCGGCTCAATGCACAGGCGGTAGCGGGCGGCACGAGAAGAGGGGACGGTGAATGACGGAAGCGCTGCGACGGCGAAAGCGGCAGAGGCGAGAGAGGACGGCGGCGCAGGACAGGAAACGAGGAAAAGTCAAGACGGCGAGTCAGCGGCAAGGTTACGGCACCAAAGTGCAAGTCTGCCGGACGCACCACGCGAGAGACGAGGGCGACGAGGTATGGGAGGCGGCGGACGACGGTCTGGCAGCGGGTGGCGGTAGCCGGCAGCAGAGCGCATGAAGCTCAGAATAATGGTGCAAAACGGCAAAGGGGGGCGTGAGAGAGCGCTGGTCGCGATCGGCGCAAAGTCCATCAAGTGGCACAGGAGCAGGTCGCCGAACAAGGACGCCGAGCACGCCGTGCTGGACAATCGCAAAGGTCGTGGTCGCGCTGGGACAGCCTTGTCGACCGATATCTCCTGCTCGTACGTGCACGCGTCGTCTTTGGCCTCGGGCTCGGCCCAGAAAGTCGGGGACCCCGGCGCGAATCTTCGAGTCTCGTCCGCCTGCGTTGCAGGCACCGCACCCGCACCTCTTGCTCGCCGCTGGTGCACAGCTCGTGACTTCTCCTGCCGCGTCTCCTCCTCCTGCCCCTGCGCCTCCTTCTTGTCTGTCCGCCGCAGCTGCGGCTTATGCCGCCTTCCGCGAAAGTCGGCGAGAGGGAATACAAAGTTCAGCGCCGATGGTTTGACAGGGAGGGTGAAGTCGGAGAAGCTCACCGGACAACGAGAGGTGGCGGCAACGCGCGGGGCAGACCGAGCAGCGAGCGGAGCGCGACCGCGCATCCGGAAGATCACGGCGAGGGTGGACAGCGGCGGGAAGGAAGGCGGCGCAGAAGGATGGCTGGAGAGGACAACTGCGGGACAGGACGACCGCGGTGGTCGACGGTCAAGGGACAGGTGAACCTCAGCAGCGGAATACTGGCGACGATGGCGAGGTCGGGAAAAGCTCACTGTAGGACGGAAGGCGGCGGTCACGTGCGGGCAGCAGCAGGCAGAGAGCAAGGGAGCTGTCTGCCGTGTAGATGGATCGCGGGCGGCAGCGGCAGTGACGGCGACGGGAAAGGATGGCGTGAGGAGAGGACAGCGGCGCAGAAGGACGGCGCAGAAGGACGGTGGCGGAGGGCGGCGGCGGAGGGCAGGGACGAATATAGACTGCCAGACGGAATGTCAGTGGCGAGATCCCGGCGGCATAAAGAGCGAGCTGGCCAGACGCACCGCGCGAGGGACGAGGGGACCGTTCCGGAACGGCCCGCAGCGGGCGCCGGCGAAGCAACGGCGGCGGACGAGTGGGACGAGGAGCCGGCGGCAGGTACTAGTGACGGGCGCAGGCAGCGGCGGGCAGTGGGCGGGGGGGGGGGGGGGGGACGATGGCGGCGGGCGGACACAGAGGACGATGTACGACGGCGAGCGGGGCGAGGTGAACGGACAGAAGGTCACGGCAAAGCTCCGGCGGTGAAGGCGAGGGCGACGAAGCTCACCAGACCCCGACCCACGACGAGCGAACGCGGATAGTAACCACCTTGCGAAGCGCGGACGGCGGCGAAAGCGGCGGCAGCGGGAGAGGCTAGCGGCGGCGGAGGGCGGCGACGGAGAAGAGCGGAGGCGGAGGACGGCAGACGGCAAAGTGGGCAAGGGAAAAAGATGGGTCGGGGCGGCCGATGGCGGCGGACGGCGAAGTGGACGAGATGAAAGACGGACGGTCAGCGGCGCCGTTCGAGCGGTGAAGGCGACGTCGACTCAGCTCGCGAGACGGAGAGAGGCGGCAGGCGAGACGCGGGCAGCAGCGGACCGCAAGAGGAAGAGAGCTGTGAATCACGGTGCCGAAGCGCGAGCGGCGGCGAACGTGACGGCGGCGGGAGAGAGCGGCGGACGGAGAGGACGGCGGCGTAAAAGGGCGGTGGCGACATGGGACGCAGACGACAGACTACGGCGGCGAAAGCAACGGCAGCGGTGGCAAAGTACGGCAGCAGGTTACGGCGGCGGGGGACGACAGCGTCGGAGCACGGCGAAAGTTGCAAGGGGAAGGAGAGAAGGTCACTGCGCGAGGCGGCAGCAAGAGGAAGAAGCATGCGTGTGCCGGTCGACGCGCGAGGACCCGAGGGCGGTCCGAAGAGCATAGCGCGCGCTGGTACGGAAGAGAGCAGAACAAGAGCCACAGCAGAGAGCTCGACAGCCCCTCTGCAAGGCGCGGCAAGTGTAGCGAGGACCGCCGAGAGTGTGAAGCGGAGGGCCCCGTGCAGTCCGCCCGTGGGTCCACAGCTTTCCATTGGCATTACAATCCGATTACAAAGCGACCGCCGCTGGCGGCGGTCCAAAAATGAGCCGTTCGTATTCGCATTACAAACTTTTTCGATCGGGCCGAATATGTCCAGCAAGCCCTTCCTCTCGACACGATCTGGCGTTCCTTTTCTGGTATATGCGTTGTTTGAAGAGAGGGAACAACCAGAGCCGATTCTTTTCTACGAGAGGGAGGGATGCCACAGGGGCGAGTGAAATGTAGGTACAGCGAGAACGCGTGAAGGGGCCAGGCCTGGGGGGAAGGTCGAAAGGACAACGCAACCAGGCGTCGTCCACCCCGACCCGACCCGGAGACGCAGAGAGGCATTAAGAGCGAGATTAGGTAAGGGTGTAGCCACTGCACGAGGGCGGGCGAGAGGAGAGTCAGCATTCACTCGTTGAGACTGTGGGAAAGACGGCAGGACGTACCCGTCGACACGGATGTCGGCACCGGTCGTAAAGGCCGAGGCGTCCCTGTGAGAGATCAAGGAGGTTAGCGCTTTGAACAGGCGGCGGGCGTGGACCCGCAAAGTCCGGCGGGACGCACGAAGCAAGGTAGATGACGGCTCCTGTTTTCCCGTTCGAAGAGCATTGTTAGCGGTCCGCATCTTGACAGACAAGACGACGATCCGGGCCCACCCTTGAGGTCCTCCGGCTCGCCGAGGCGGTTCATCGGGGTCAGGTTGACCCAGGCGTCACGGAGTTCGGGGTCGCGGTCGAGGATGACACGGGTCAGGGCCGTGGCCATGTAACCCGGAGAAATGCAGTTGACGCGCTGTCGGAGCCGGACCCTGTCAGCTGACTCCGCCGCAGACAACTCCCGAGTAGACCCACGATGTTCTTCTGCGCCCACTCGACGGCGAGCGACGAGGCCATGTGGCGGACCGCAGCCTTCGAGGCATTGTACGGCGACTGCGGCTGCGGGATGTCTGTGCGCAGCAAAGAGAGAGTCAACATCAGGTCGCCCCGCCGGACAAGGAGCGAGACGCAGCAACGCACTGACGCAGGCGCCCGACATGGAACCGATGAGGACGATCGTGCCCGGCTCGCCGCGGCGCATCATGTCCTTGGCGGCCTCACGCGCGCAGTAGAACGAGCCCTCGACGTTGATGCCCATCAGCTTGCGGAACTTGTCCGCCGGGTACTCGGTCGCCGGGAAGTTCTCTGCGCAAACGGGCGGATCAGTTCGAGTCGGCTCGCCAGCGGTGCAAGCTCGCGAGCGCAGCCTCACCGACGATACCGGCAGCGGTGACGAGCGAGTCGACGCGGCCAAAGCGCTCGATGACGGTGCCGAACGCCTGCTGGACGCTCTTCTCGTCGGCGACGTCGCAGCCGAGACCAATGCACTTGATCTCGCCCTTGTTCGCCTGACCGTGCTCCTCGAACCACTTGACGAGGTCGTCAGCGGCATCCTTGGCGAGCTTCTCGTCAAGGTCGAGGATCGCGACCGCGTTCGAGCCCGACTCGGCAAAGGTACGGGCCATCAGGTTACCGAGCTGTTTCGCGTCATGGCGGGCGCGCGGGGAGGGTAGTAGACGGGCGTGTCAGTCTCTTTTCGAGGACCGGCGGGTCGGAACAGGCACCGTGAGAAGTGTCGGTCCCCAGGTTATGACCTCATGGGAAGCGCGTGAAGCTGGGGAAACATGGAGACGGGACAAAGATTTCGACGTACACCACGACCGGCACCGGTGACGACGCAAACCTGTCATGAGAACGGCGGAATGTAGTGTCAGCGGCCGTATATGATGGACTGGACTAACCGCTTGGTAGCGCCGTGCCGGGCGGGAGTTCCCCCCACATCGATCACGCTTCGGAGATGAAAAAAAGTCTCTTCCTTCCCAGCCGACGCGCGGGGCGGGCCGATGAGCCGCTGGCCGCAAATTGGCGTCGACCGAGCGGGAGCGTAGCCAGATAGCTCGGGGGGGAGCCTCACCTTGTCGGTCATGGAGAACGAAGCGAGGGTACGGCGCGTGTGACGGCCGACGTCGACATCCGGACCGGCGGTCGAGTGTCCCAGGTCGCCCGGAACAAAGTCGGACTCTCTGTAATCCGGTCGGGAGCTCGGTCAGCGGTCGTTCCCAGGAGTGCCGAAAGTAGCGCCAGTACCAAGAGCGCGGACTCACTCGGGGTAGCTGTCGAGGGAAAGGAGGAACGTGCGAGGGGGGAGGAAGGTGTCCGCGGATCAGTGGGGCCAAGTCCCTCGTCCGCAGCCAACGTCGGGGGGAAGTGCGTACGGGATCTTGATGTCCTCGCGGACGGCGGCCCACGGGCCGTTCTCGTCTCCGGGCGCGGCGTTGCTCGACGACGACGAGACTTTGCGGCGGGCGAGCGACGCCGGCGGAGCAGCCGGAGTCGACGGCACGCGCGGGGCGAGGCGCGCAGCCTGCGTCGCAAACGTGCGGCGGGGGAGCGCCTGCGCGAGGCTCCGAGTCGCAGACTGGACAAACATCGTGAGTAGGGATTAAGACAGTGTGGGAGGGAAAAAGCGAGAGAAGAGGAAGAAAAGTTGGCGAAAGTGCGTCTGCGCGCGGATCCTGGAGCGTCGGCCGACGACGTAATTGCTCCACACTCCGCCCGCTCCGCTCTCGAGCTCACGCCCACGGGCGCCCGTGCGCTCACATAACTTAGGGCTCTTTATGCTCAAGACAGCCCGACTGAGCCCCCACCAGCTCCTCCTGCGCACTCCGCGCAGTACTCTGAACAGCCGGAAGCGTCTGTGAGAAAAAGTTTTCCTCGGTGATGAGAAAATTAGCCTGCTCCGGTCGTAGAGGCTCTCTTCCCGTCAACTCGTGTGTACGAAGATTGCCCTCCGTGGCTACGTCGCCAGGAGACGACGACAGCAACAGAGGCATGCTATGCTACAAGATGCTCGCCGGGGGGGACGGGGCAAGCGGGAGCCAGATCCGGCGCGCTGCGACGGAGACTCCGGCGGTGGTATATGTACGGTCGGCATGGGTTAGGAAAGGGAGCGTAGTTTCGGGTGAGGGCAGGTGGTATGGTCGGAAAGGACGAGGGAAAGGTGCGGTCGGAACGAAATCGAAAGTGTCTGTCTGGCTGGACGGAGGGCTAGATGCCGTGTCGGAGAACCGGGCGGTACAGCAGGGTCCAAGGTGGCGAGGAGAGGCGCCACCTCAGGACGAGCTGATGGTGACAAAGCCCGTCAAGGTCCCGATAGTGAAACCGCCGGGGTTGACCTGTTCCGAGCGAAACGATGCGAGCAAGAGGCGAAAATGCGAGAGGTGGCGATGCGATGCGACAGATTGCGAGCGCGGTCGATACATTCATGCGGACGTCGAAGACGAGGCGGCGGGCGCCGCAGAGGAAGACGACGGTGACGACGCAGGACCGGCGGACGAGGTCGTAGGTCGGGCAGAGGTCGTCACGGCGGCAGCAGCGGTAGAAGAGGAGGAAGTCTTGTCGCATGCGTCAGAAAGCGGTACCACTTGACTTCAAGCAGAGAGGGGCTTACGATCGGGCGCGTCGTGAACGTGTACGAGCCGCCGTTCGAGTCCGTCGAGAGCGGCGGGGTCGTTGTCGCCGCAGGAGCAGCCGTCGTCGTAGAAGACGGTGCGGCGCTACTGGACGAGCTGGTCGTCGAGGACGGAGCCGTGGCTGCAGGCGCGACGGAACGGTCAGTATTAGTCTTCACAAGCGAACGACCCTCCGGGGGCGGACTCACTGCTCGACGACGACGGCGCGGCACTCGAGCTGCTACTGGTCGGGGCAGCAGAGCTCGTGCTCGGACTAGCGCTCGAGCTCGAAGAGGGAGCCGAGGTGCTGCTGCTGCTCGGCTCAGGCGAGGTCGAACTGGAAGGCGCGCTCGAACTACTCGACGGCGCCGCGCTCGTGCTCGAGGACGCCGCGACGCTGCTCGAAGAGCTGCTCGGAGCGGCACTGGACGAGCTCGCGGCCGAGCTGGATGCTGCCGCCGAGCTCGGGGTCGCCAAGGAAGAAGTCGCGGCTGCTGCCGAGGTACTGCTGGACGATGGCGGAAGCGAGGACGGCGAGGATGACGAGGATACCGCAGCCGAAGAGTCGGATGACGGCGACGCAGAAGAGACCGGCGCGGACGACGACGGAGATGCCGAGGACGCGACAGCCGTTGACGAGGCAGACGGCGAGGATGAGACGGCGGAAGAGGCCGCGGAGGAGGTCGAGGACGGGACAGCCGAGGACGACGAGGCGGACGATGCAGACGAGACGGCAGAGGAGGGCGCGGAAGAAGAGGAAGTGCTTGAAGCCGCAACGATTGATGAAGCGGAGGATGATGACGGGATCAAAGTGGAGCGGGATGCCGAAGAGATCACGGCGCCGGAAGAAGAGGACGCGAGAGGCGAGGACGAGGATGCGAGAGGCGCGGACGACGATGCGAGTGGCGAGGAAGAAGACGGTGGAGGCGAAGACGAGGACGAGGAGGGCGCCGAAGAGGAGGGCGCCGAAGAGGAGGGCGCCGCAGGAGAGGAAGCGGATTGCGAGGTGCGAGACGTAGTCGAGGATACAGGCACATATTGTGAGAGTGATGTGGGAGAAGATGCAGTGGTCAGGGATGAAGGCTCGGCAGGGCTGAAGAGCGTCATCCCAGAATGAGACGCTGCCTGTTCGAGGCGAGAAGGAGAACAGGTGACGCACGAGCTGGTCGGATCCGGCGACGACCTCGTCGTCGCCGGATCTTGCGTCGAGGTCGTCATGTCGGGCAGCGAAGAAGTCGAGAGGGCGCTGGTGGTGACGACCGTCGCGCGGCCGTCGGAGAGGTAGCTCGTGCTCGTGTAGAGGAACGTGCCGACACTGACGCTCGGCCGCGGGTCGCCCGACGAGCTCTTGCCGTTCTTGAGCTGGGCGGCATTGTCAACGTTGTTGCCGTTCGCCTTGTTGAGGCCGACGCCAAGGCCGACTCCCAAAGCGACGGCGAGAACGGCGATACCACCAAGGACTGCAGCAATCACGACCCAGCGTCGCCGCCGCCAGAGAGGCTCCCCGCCTGCCGGTTCGTCCCATTCGTGTGCAGGGTCGTAGCCGTCGATGCCGCCGACGCTGCCGCGTGCGCCCGGCTGCCAGTACGCAGACGAGGCGCCTGCGTCGCTGCCGATAGCGCCGCTGAGGGGCCGCTGCCCTCCCGACAAATCGACCATCTCGGGATCTTCATTCATGGGAAGCGACGAGTACGGTTCTGCCGATCCGCTCGCAAACGGGTCCTCCGAGTAGCGCGGCTGGCCGGCGGCGGGTGCAAGATACTCGGCTTCTCCGCCGTAGGGGTTCATGCCTCCGGCGCCCTCGGCGCTGTGGTAGCCGTTGTACGCCATCCCTGCCGCTGTGCAGCGCCTTGTCGCAGTGTGGCGCCTCTACAGCGAGCGAAAGCGCCGAGTGCCGAGGCGGTGCGGACGGTGCGGCGGCGGTCGTTCGTTGAACGAAGACAGCGGCAACCGGTGGCGAGCCAAGAGAACGAGCCGTGGAGGCGACGGCGGGCGTTGCGGGCGGCACAGTCGAGTCCGTAGAGCAGCTAGAAGGCGTGTACGGTCCGTGCTCGGGGCAGAATGCGGGTGTACGGTCGGGCGCAAGCAGACACAAGAGCTCGACGGTCGACAAGCTGACGGGGCACGAGGTTTCGCCCAGCCGGCCTCCACTTTTCGCCCCCGCGCACCACCTGTCCTCGGGCGAAATCTGTCTCATCAGCCTCGGCAGAAAGCTGTCATCGCCCGGCCTGTGAATTACAGTATTCGGAAGCGGTTGCCGATCTCATCACGAAATTGTTACTGTATTCCGATTCAATAATCCGCTCCACTCCGCGATCCGAGATCTGCTGCTGGAGGTGGTCGGATAATTATCGGAGGGGACCCTCAAACCCGTACACGGCAGTACTTCACCTCACCTCGCAAAGCTGGCCGATCTCGACGTGGCGCTCCCGCTCCGCTTCGTGCTCCTCCGCCCGCTCTCGGCCGCGCTCTCGTCCCCGGCCGCCCTCGTTGCGGCCGACCTGCCGTGGTACCATCCCGCATCTCGTAATGGCGCAGGCAGCGGCTCGGCAGAGGCGTCCGTGCGCATCTACAGGCTGATCGATCCGGCGCACCAGTGCGTCGCCCCGAGCCTCCATCTCGGAAAGCTGCCCCATCTGATCCTTCCCCTGCTCCTGCTACTGCAACCCTCCGAATGCGCAGAGAACCGTTCGTCTCGCTCGCCCGGGTCTTCATCGCCTGCGGTATCACTCCCATCGAAGGGCTCCTGCGGTTCCCTGAAGTCGCCAAGTCGTACGACACGACCCTCGGCGGAATCGCGCCCTTCACCGACCTCTGGGTCCCGCTGCGCCTCGCCCGGCAGGTCGTTGCAGAACTCGGTCGCCTCGATGAGCTCGAGCAGCTGTTGGCGTGGGAGTCCAGGAGGGCATGGACCGTCGAAGATCGAGAAGAAGGCGCGCTGCTGCACAAGTTGAGCCGCCGTTGTCGCCCAGAGTTCTTTCAGGCAGCTGACCGGAGAACTTGCTTCGAGCAGCTGGCGCATCGCTTCGGAACACCTCGCGTCCGGCGATTACAGCACGCGCAACATGCTCAGGTACGTCGTGGGCGCGGCCCGACCTCATAGCGAATCCTGGATTAGGGTCCCGGCACTGACTCGCTCCCCGGTCCTCCAGCACTCCCTTCTTCCGGATCGACCTGCTCCCACCCGGCACCGAGATCCGGACGCTCCTGCCCGTGCGGGAGACGATTCCCTCCTTTGACGCTCTCGCACCGGAAGGCCCCGCCGTCGATCCTCAGTTCGAGGTCCTGCTCGGCAAGGTCGTCGAATGGAGTGTGTTGGAGTACGAGCGGTGGTCGCAGCAAGGGCAGGGCTTCAAGCTCTCGAGCGAGGAATGGCCTCCGCTTTCGGCGGCTGCGGCTGACCCTCGGCAAGTCCCAGTCACCGCGCCAGACGTCGACGATCTCGAGGAAGACGAGGAAGTGCAGGAGCAACTTCGACCCTCGGCACCCACTCCGTCTGCCGAAGCGCCAAGTCACGAGCCCGATCTCGTGCCCCTGTTTCTCTATACCTTCCTGACCTCCCTCGTCGACCTCGAACGCCTCGTCCCAGACCCCGCCGCCTCGACCACCTCTCCCGACTTTCGCGCTCACCTACCTTCCATCGCGCCCCTCAGCCGCGTCGCCATGCTCGACCTGAGCCACCCCGGCGGGCTCGACGCCGCAACCCTGGTCTCCGCCCGCCTGTACCTCCTCGACGCCCTCTCGCGCCTCGTCCTGCACCACTACCACCGCGCGCAGCTCTCGGCCCTCGACGCGTCTCGCCTGGATCGAGCGAGGGAGGAGGAGGCGCTCCGGGCGGAGCAGGCCAAGTTTGGCGAGCTGCAGGGACGGGTGCGGGAGCTTGAGCGGAGGGTCGAGGGCGAGGCCAGGTGGAAGGAGGAACAGCTCGCGGTGATCGAGGAGGAGGTCGAGCGGCTGGCGACGGCTGCGACTCGGGCGTGCGAGGGGTGTCGTCGGCGCGAGGGGTTCCTCGGCGGGGGAGAGTGGCGGCTCGCCGCGGCAGCTGCAGCAGCGGCGTTTGCGGTCGGGCTTGTGCTCGGTTTCGGGCTCGCCGTGAATAGCTCGGCGGATTTGTGAGTTGCATTGCACATCCATGACGAGAAGTCGGTCCGCGAATTTCCAGCTATGTCGCAACATGGGTGGCTTTCTGTGAACAGCGGCGGTGCGCAGTCTCGCCGTTTTGCTAAGCATTCGCTACCGCCGCCGAACCCAAGCATCGTTGTTACGCTGGACTGGGATATCTCACGACCCGGAGCTCGGGCTCTCAGGCGCGAGCCGGCGGCGAAACGCGCGCGCGCGAATGCTCCGGCGCGGGTCCGCAGTCGAAGCCAGAATCGACGAACGGCCGCTCCTCCTCGCGCTCTTTCTCTTCCTTCTTTCCTCACCTTTCGCCCTCGTACATCCACTCGTAGCCACCGCCCGCACGCATGGTGAGCACCTCACAGTCGACAAGAGCTTCCACAGCGCGGCTGACGCGCGTCTGCCCGCACACACGCAGTCTGGCCACAAGCACCCGCACGTAAGCCAAAGTCCCTCTCGCCGTCCGGTCCCTCGTACGGGAGCTGAGAGAACCAGTTTCGCAGAACGTCAACCACGGCTACGACGGCCTGTCGAAGAACCCGAACGTAAGCCCGGAGCTCCGCCAGGTGAGTCTTCTTCCACTTGGCCTCTCATCGCGCCCGGGTCGCCAGGCTCGAGCGTCCGACCTCGAAATACTTTCAATCTTGGCATAGCGGAGCTGACGATGTTGGAATTCGCCACTGGCGCGTAGTACGGCGCCGAGATGAAGGCCTCGATGAGCGCAAGTCCTCTCCGCCCTCCTCTCGTAGTCGGGCGAACCCCGGCCCCTCGCCTCGGACTCGCTCGCTGATGCGTCCGTTTATGCCCTACAGAACCAATGGCACGGTCAGCACGGGGCGTACCACAACCCGAGCACCGGCTCGCAGGCGAAGCAGGTGCGCACCTGGTCCCGCCGTCTCCGAGTAGACCCCGTCGGGGCTCGGACTAGGCAGGCTGACCTCGGAATCGCCTCACGCTCGCTCGGACGAGTACAGGCTGCGCTCGGCAAGATGGAGAACCTCGCGCCGCATGGGTACCAGGGCAGGCCCGCCAAGTAAGCCGCCGAGGACCGCCGAGGGCTCGGGCTTCTCTCGCGGTGAGGAGAGGGAAGAGTCCGAAGCTCGGAAGGCAGCTTGTCTGCGTTTGAGATTGCAGGTCCGTTTGGTCCGAGCCTGACCCCGAGCGATTTCAGAGAAAGAGCCTGCAACAAGCGAGTTGAGAAGGCCGACAGTCCGCAGTCTGGCCCGTTCCCGCTCCCGCGTTGCTTCTCATCGCTTCGCCGCTTATGCTCTCCTCGCAACTCCAAGCGATCGACGCCAGTACCTACGTACGCAACACCGCTGAGCTGACCACCGATCAAGCCATGGGAAGCTGCCTGTGTCTGCCCCAGTGAGCCCGGCGCGCCCTGCCGCAGCCTCGACAGAACGGGTCGAGCGGAGCTGACTGGGTGCACACGGGCCACAGCCGTCACCACACAGCGTAAGCTCTCGAGAAGCCGTTTGGGCGACGTTGCGGTCCAGGCGGGAGCACCGCTAGGCCAGCGAGTGCCGCCACTGAAAACGAAGCGATCCGGACCTGGCTCTTTCTCCTCCGAGGAGCCGCCCTGATCCTCTGCCACGAGCTGACTCATCCACACCCTGCATTGCGAACACAGAGTCGTCGTCGCTCCGACGCCTCTTGGCGCGCCCGTCCGCGTCCGTCCCGCTCCGGTCGTCCTAGCCGCCCGACCGCCCATCGCTCCGTAAGCCTGCGCCCGGCCCTTCTCGAAACTGGAATTAGCAGTCTTCCCGGCGGAACGCTTGTTGACCGATTCCCTACCTGCGGCGACAGGGTCGTCGTTGCGAGGCCGGCGCCCGTCCGGGTCGCGCCTGTCAGGGTCGCTCCCGTTCGACCGGTCGTCGTCACTACGGGCAGGCGCAGGGGCAGGCGGTGAGCCCAGCGGAGGGCCCGACTGTACGCGCGAGTGTAGCATAGTGTAGCATAAGCCCTGAGGCAGTCGAGAACGGTCCGATGCGAGCAGGGAGCGCTAAGACGTGTGATTTCGATGAAAGTGTGGTTTCATACGAAGCCTACAAGAGAGATGAGGAATTTGGCGTCACTTTTAGTGCTCGAACCGTCACAGGCCGAGGCCATCGGACCAAGAGTGGAGGGATGCCGACTCGCAAGAGGATATTGTTCTTCCAGAACGCTTGTTAGAATACCCCTCCCATAGGGGGTTATCGCTCCCGAGCGGGTCCAATCAAGTCCCCGGAACTCGGGGGCGCCTCCCCGCGGTAATGTATCGGGGGAGGGGGAGGAGGAAGGCATTGCGCTGGTATTTGTGTGGAGAGGGGGAGGGGGAGCGAAGGAGCTGGGAGCGCTTGAAGAGCTTCGGCGGCAGAGCAGTCGAGATCGCCAGCGCTCGGCGCGTCGGGAGCAGCAAGGATGGCGTGACCAAGAGCAAGATTGAATGCGCCAAGCGGTGAGCTTCGTGAGTGCAAGATCAGCTGTCGCCCTCTCGAAAAGCGGTAGGAATGATGGGTTCGAGCTGTTTTTGACAACAAGGGGGTACTTCCTCGAGATTGCATCCCTGGGATACCAGAGGCGACGTCTCTAGTCGATTAGAGCTTGGCCATGGCGGCGATGTCCGACGACTGCAGGCGGGACAGAACTGAGTCAGCGCCCGAGCTTGGCGGCGAGGAGGGGCGAGGAGAGACGCACCTGGACGTAGTCCTCGATCTCCTGGATCTCCTCCTGGAGCTCGTCGAGCGAGACGAGGTCGTCCTCGACGACGACCGACATCTGGAGCTTCTTGATGCCGTAACCGATAGGGACGAGCTTGGAGAGACCCCACAGGAGACCGGGCTTCTCGATCGCGCGGACGGCAGCCTCGAGGGCGGCCATGTCGGTCTCGTCGTCCCAGGGCTTGATGTCGAGGGTGACGAGCGACTTGGCGATAGTCCTGGAAGCGCGGCGGAAGGGTCAGCGCTCAGTTCGGCCGGAAAGGCGCGCATCGAGAGGCAGACTCACTTGGGCTTGTGGGCCTTCTTGGCCTGGTATTCGGCGACACGCTTGGCCTTGAGGGCCTCGGCCTCCTCGTCGACCTCGTCCTCGTCCGAGCCGAACAGGTCAATGTCGTCGTCGTCGGCAGCGGCCGGGGCGGCGGCCGAGGTCGACGGGCCGTACGCGGTGTGCGGCTTCGAGGCGTCACCGGGGAGGGTGGCGTGCTCGGCCTCGTACGACTGGATGTGCTTGTACCAGCGGGCGGTGTGCGGGTACGAGGCGGCGTCCGGGGCAGAGGGGAGCGCCTTGTAGACGGCGACGTCGGCCTGCGACGGGGTGTAGCTGTGCGTGCGTGCGTGTATACGTGCGTCAGTCTCCCGTCGCGCAATCAAGTCTGGCATATGCTCGGCATGGAATGCGAGGGGGACGACGGCACGCGGAGGGATAAACCCTCGAGAGGCGAGCGGCGGTCTCGGCAGCAGCAAAGTTCAGTTGGCTTGGAAATAAAAGGTAGTTGTCGTCTGCGGATAGGTGGGCTGTCTAGGCCCGCCTCGGAAACACGGACCGAAGCATAGTTCATCATGTATGCTGGCGCGAGTGCCGCCGCTCCCGTCGAGGGTTGTGCGCCCCGCGTGCGTCGTTCGTCCAGGACAGGACAGAGCTCATGGGAGGAGGAACGGCAGACTGACCCCTCGATGTACGAGACGTGGGTGAGGTGAGCCTGGAGAGATTCGCGGCGAAGGTCAGCGCCCAAGTCCGCCAGTTTCCGTGCAGCTCGAGCTCGAGCGCGAGGCGGGAGACGCACCTCGAGGCCCTGGAGACCGGCGGGGGAGGAGAACTCGGAGAAGCCCATTGTTGTTCGCTGGGTAGAGACGGGAAAAGGTGTGGAAGGAGAGGAGAGGAGGACGAGCGGCGGCGGCGAGGAACGTGCAACCAGAGGCGCAAAGTTGCCGCGCGCGAGCCCAACAACGCCAGAGCACGGGCGGCCGGCGAACGAGAAATCAGGTTTGTATTGCGGGCACTATTCCGGATTACCTGCCGGCGGGAATTTCCGCGCCTCCCCTCTGGCTGGCGAGAAAACGCTTCTGTCTCGCCAGCGACGACCTGAACAGCACCTTAAGGCTCGCAGGTCAAGCCATACATTGAGTCGCACGCAGTGCCCTTGCAGAATTCAAGCAAGTACAAGTGCGCCCGCAAAAGAACGGATCCGCGCCTCGAGACGTTCTGGTCTTCGGTGTCTCCGCACAGACTCCCTGTCCGCCCGCTCGCGCGGAATTGTCAAGCCGGGTCTGCCGAGCCATAGGACATCTTTGCGCTGTCGTCGCGATACCCATATATCCTCCCGCGCCCAATGAGCCGGCGAATCCGCGTTGACTAGGAAGCGCAGCTGCTGCGGTGGCGACTCGTCTTGCTCCTCCCTTGCCGGTCTCTCGGCCGAGGCAGACGCGGAACAGGCTGCGTAAGCTCGTCAGAGGTTGTCGCCGAGAATTAATCTGGAAGGCATAGCTGGCTTCGTCCAAGACGCAGCCTCAGGGAGCGAAAGTCGGAGCGCGAGTCGTTCGGGTTCTCCTCCCGCGTGTGCCGCGCCTATAAGCGTGCGCCAATCCTATAGCAAGCAAATTGTAACGAGCAAGTGTGAGAGCGTTCTGGCCGTCTAGCGCAGGACCAGCTCCGGAAGCTGGTCTGATCGAGTGGCAAAGGAGCAAGGACCAGCGGGTGGCGAGCGAAGAAATGCGAGCAGGCGCCCCATAGAGCCGGCGGAGCAGCGATAAAAGACTCGGACATGATAGCAAGTGCACAGGCGTTAAGCCCGGACCGCCTGGGAGCGAGCGAGAAGCGAGTGTGGCGAGTAGAAGGGCGCAAGAATCAGAGGGAAGGGCATGGAAAGAATGCGCTTCCGGACCGCAGCGGAAACCTCCAGAAGAGCCGGAGATGTACGCGAGATGAACGGGTGAGAGTCACAGGGCCGTAAGAGGGTCTAGCGAATGCCAGGAGGACCCGAGAAGGTGCGAGAGGCTGCGCGGGCGAGGATGGAAGGTTCTCGTCGAGCCGGGCGGAGCGGCGGCGGCGAGCGGCGGCGGAACTTGGTGCGGCGTGCGGCTCTCGCTCCTTCTCCTCACACACCTGCTTCCCTACGGTTGCACGGAACCCTTAGCGAACAACAACCTCCCCTTTCCCTCCAAAAAGCCGCGCCCTACACAATGGCTGCTACCAAGGCTGTCGGGTGAGTTCCCTCCGCGCGCGGTCGATGACCTCAATTCGAAAGAATTCTCCCGGCTGACTTTTTTTCGCCACTTCGTGCCCCATAGTATCGATCTCGGCACCACGTACTCTTGCGTCGGTGTCTGGCAGAACGACCGTGTCGAGATCATCGCCAACGTACGTCCCCCTCCCGCTGTCCGAGCTGCCATCGTCCGGTGGAGCTAACTCTTTCCCTTCCGCCCCGCCTATAGGACCAGGGCAACCGCACCACCCCGTCGTACGTCGCGTTCACCGACACGGAGCGTCTCATCGGCGATGCCGCCAAGAACCAGGTCGCGATGAACCCGCACAACACCGTCTTTGACGCCAAGCGTCTCATCGGCCGCAAGTTTGCCGACGCCGAGGTCCAGGCCGACATGAAGCGTGAGTCCGCGTTGCTTGCGGGCGGTCTATTCGGCACGCAGCTGACCTACTTTTGTGCGCACAGACTGGCCGTTCAAGATCGTCGACAAGGCGACCAAGCCGGTCATCGAGGTCGAGTACAAGGGCGAGTCGAAGCAGTTCACCCCGGAGGAGGTTTCGTCGATGGTCCTCCTCAAGATGAAGGAGACCGCCGAGGCCTACCTCGGTGGCACCGTCAAGGACGCCGTCGTCACCGTCCCGGCCTACTTCAACGATTCGCAGCGCCAGGCCACCAAGGACGCCGGCACGATCTCGGGCCTCAACGTCCTCCGCATCATCAACGAGCCGACCGCCGCCGCCATCGCTTACGGCCTCGACAAGAAGTCCGAGGGCGAGAAGAATGTCCTCATCTTCGACCTCGGTGGCGGAACGTTCGACGTTTCGCTCCTGACCATCGAGGAGGGCATCTTCGAGGTCAAGGCCACCGCCGGTGACACCCACCTCGGTGGTGAGGACTTTGACAACCGCCTCGTCACCCACTTCTGCGCCGAGTTCAAGCGCAAGAACAAGAAGGACCTCACCTCGAACGCCCGCGCCCTCCGTCGTCTCCGCACCGCTTGCGAGCGTGCCAAGCGCACCCTCTCTTCGGCTGCCCAGACCACGATCGAGATCGACTCGCTCTTCGAGGGCATCGACTTCTACACCTCGATCACCCGTGCCCGCTTTGAGGAGCTCTGCGGTGACCTCTTCCGTGGCACCATGGAGCCGGTCGAGAAGGTCCTCAAGGACTCGAAGATCGACAAGGGCTCGGTCCACGAGATCGTCCTCGTCGGTGGCTCGACCCGTATCCCGCGTGTCCAGAAGCTCGTCTCGGATTTCTTCAACGGCAAGGAGCCGAACAAGAGCATCAACCCGGACGAGGCCGTCGCGTACGGTGCCGCCGTCCAGGCCGCCATCCTCACCGGCGACACGTCCGAGAAGACCCAGGACCTCCTGCTCCTCGACGTTGCGCCGCTCTCGACCGGTATCGAGACCGCCGGCGGTGTCATGACGAAGCTCATCCCGCGCAACACCACCGTCCCGACGAAGAAGTCCGAGACCTTCTCGACCTACGCCGACAACCAGCCGGGTGTCCTCATCCAGGTCTTTGAGGGCGAGCGTGCTCGCACCAAGGACAACAACCTCCTCGGCAAGTTCGAGCTCTCGGGCATCCCGCCCGCGCCGCGCGGTGTCCCGCAGATCGAGGTCGTCTTCGACATCGACGCCAACGGTATCCTCAACGTCTCGGCCGCGGACAAGGTGGGTCGACCTCGAGCTCCTCGCTTTCGCTTCCGCCCTCTTGCTGACTTCTTCCCGATCTTCCTCACTCCATAGACCACCGGCAAGAGCAACAAGATCACCATCACCAACGTGCGTTATATCTCTCTTTTCACTCCTCGTGTTGAAGCGGGACTGACAGAGTCTTCGTTGGCGCCAACAGGACAAGGGCCGTCTGTCGAAGGAGGAGATCGAGCGCATGGTTTCCGAGGCGGAGAAGTACAAGGCCGAGGACGAGGCTGAGTCGTCGCGTATCCAGGCCAAGAACGGTCTCGAGTCGTACGGTGAGTTGAGACCTCGAGATGTTCGCCCTCCTCTCTTTGCAACGACTGAACTCTTATCTCTCGCATCCAGCCTACTCGCTCCGCAACTCGATCGAGGGCGACCTGAAGGACAAGATCGAGGCCGGCGACAAGGAGACGCTCGACAAGGCGATCTCCGAGACCGTCTCGTGGCTCGACGGCTCCGACGCTGCCTCCAAGGACGAGTACGAGGAGAAGCAGAAGGAGCTCGAGGGCGTCGCGAACCCGATCATGCAGAAGGTCTACGCCGCTGCTGGCGGCGCACCGGGCGGTATGCCGGGTGGCGCGCCGGGCGGTGCACCCCCCGCTGGCGGCGCCGAGGAGCCGTCGGTCGAGGAGATTGACTAAGCGACTCGCGTTCTGTTCGACGGTGACGGTGACGGTTGGAGGCCACGACGGATGACGACGACGAGGACGAGCTCGTTCCGTCAGGTGGGCCGACGCATGTGTGCATGATGACTTCCCTGCGAATTCCGAATATTAGAGCAGTGCACCCCACCCCCTGTAATTTCTCGTGCGTTAACATCTACGGTTTCGCTCGAGTGCGAGTCTAGTTGCGTGCATTTGTCGGAAAGCCTCGACTCTGGCGGAATCCTTCGGTCTTGTAGCTTTCGGCCGGCCGCCCGGCCGGTCTTGCGCGCTTCGGCGCTTCAAATGGGACTTGCAGCGTGAATCCCTTGAAGCTCTCATCTTTCCCAGTGAGATCAATGATGAGAGACTCTTTGCCCGGCCAAACCTTGTGCATCCCCCGCTTGCTCCCTTCCACTCTTGCACCTGAGGCCGGACCAGATGCCAATCATAATGGATCTATTTCACACCGCATGATGATTCTGTACTTACCCACGCTGCACGGCTTGAGTGTCTCTCTGGTCCGGTGCGTGAGCGTGTGAGGTTGGGGTTCCGGTTATAGGTTGAACCTGACCATGGTCAAGTTGTCCTTCTTCAGAGTGGTTTCGTGTCTTCCTACCTCGAGCGGTCAGACTGAGCTTGAGGTTTCCAGGTCACTGTCTTCATGAGAAACCTATCAACCCCTCTGCCTCCCGAATGGGACGAGGGAATCAAGTTCTTCCTTGAGCATGTTGTCATCATGGACGTTGCCTCATACAGCAACACTCAGGTGCCATCAATTCTCCAAACATTACCGCTGAGGCCTGAGCTCAGCCTCCCTCACTGCATTCCCATGCCTTCCAGCACAGATCTAGCACTGCGCATCAACCAGGTTAGATCTAGCGCAGCACGCGGATCAGCACAGATCTGACACAGCAAGTTATTGAACTCGCAGGTGGCCTTGCAGATCACTAAGGCCTGGGCTCAAATCTTGAGCAGGCACACCAGTGTCAAGATCTTGGCTTCGAGCTTGTCAATCCTCTTGCTCTGCATGTCGAGCTCTTGGCCCTGTTTGTCGAGGCCAGTGACGGACTGTTCACGAAGGGTCAAAAGCTGATGCTCGGCATAAACGCCAAGGGTAGTAAGGTGGCTGTGCATTGACACAATGGTCCCCTCTAGACGGTATAGCTTGGCTTCGTGTGACAAGGCTTTGACCTCCAGTGGCCGGAGGCGCACCGTGTCCGGGTCTTGCTTTGAGATGGCGGTGCGGAGAGCGCCAAGCTGCTCCTCTGTCTCGTGCTCTTGGATGCTCACTGATGTCCTGCAGCTTGGAGCTATGTGAGCGGTCTCGCTTGAGCAGACCCCATGTAGTCTGGTGCCGCGTTGCAACGGTCACCTTGCGGTCGTCCACCTCGTTCCTGAAGGCATCTATCCTCCAGCACGCCTTCCAAAGGTGCTTCAATGCATCAGCAAGAGGTGTGCTGAGCGATTGTATGACAACCTGAGGTGACATTCCTGGGGAATTTTGCCAGAAGGTAGTGGTCGCAGTTGGCGACGGTGTTCTGCAGCTCAGAGATTGCTGATTCAATGGCATGCATCTGTTTGCTTACGCGGGCCTCATACGCCTTGATCTTGTTGCCAAGATTGTCATGGCGGGTTCTGGCCTGCCAAGCAAGGCAAGCAGCGACTTGGGCCTGGGACGGGGCGGCAGATTGTAATGTGCAATCGGCTTGGGCACGCTGACCCGGCACAGCAGCATACACCAATTGGCAAGACAGCAAGTGTGCAGCTCACAGCAGAGGGCAAGCAAATGTGTCTTGCTGTCAGTGGGGAAGAGTGAGAACTCCCACCGGAACCACCGGCAGGAGGCTGTGTGTCACATCACAAAGCTTCTTTCCTGCTGTGACCCATCACCACTTTAGACCAACCTTTCACAAGGGGTACAAGATTGCTTGTATAAGGCTCAGGAAGCTGTGCAGCTTGTAGATGTTCAAGATCACGAGACAAGTCAGCCCTTGGAAGGGGCATGGCGCTGTACCGGAGCAGAAGGTCAATCCTGTCAGGCGCAGCAATTGTCAAGGCGGTAAGCACATTGCATTGGATGAGATGACACTGTACTGCCAGATGAGGATGTTGAGCACAAGTCTGCGAGTAAAGGCTTGTCCGAACTGTTGCAAACAAGGTCAGCAGGTGGCGAGCAAGGCAAGTTGGTTCTGGGGACAAGCAGCGCACTGCAGCAGAGCAGAGGCCTCGGCGGAGTGAGCTGTGGCAACAGCCCCAAAGTGGTACGCACAGCGCGTCAGGCAAGATGAAGCTGTACTGCTACACATTGAGCTCAAGCGCGAGCCTGTGTGTGTAGGCCTGTTCAGAGCAGCTGGGGAGAGGTCAGTTGGCATGTTTGAGTGGCAGTTGAGTAGCAACTTGCCAAATCTATCTTTCCACGGACCTGTTCAAGGTCGAGGGCAGATGGGGGTGACTCACATGCTCCAGAACAAGTGTTTCAGGGTAGGCTAGCACAATGATGAGTGACTGGCAGGCGGTCCAGAGGAAACACTGGTAGGTCATAATGTCAGCTGCCAAGGCCAAAGTCAAATCAGGTCTTCCATGCAGAAAATGTCCAGCAACAAATCTGACCCTGTGGGTGCTACACCAGGACAACTTCTGCCCCCGGCTTACCTGCTGCCAGAGGATCATCCTCATCAAGGGAAAATACTGCACAAGATCAGCAAGCTCACCAAGAGGTGCTTGGCGTGTCTGCTTGATGCCACTACAGCTTCTCAACTCATGTCTTCCACCTGAGTTGACCGGCTACGCAGGCAGCTAGTGTGAATTGCCCAATTCAACAAGTGTGCAACTGTCTCGTCCAAGTTCTGCCACTTCATCTTCCGCCCTTGTTGCAAGCAAGCCCCAAGATCAAGTCACGCAGAGGTTGCCTGCCGGCACTGCCGCTGACTGAGCTCGTTCCTGACTCAGGCCCCAAAGACGGCACAGACATCTTGCTGTACAGACTTGTGTGCGGCATTGGATGAGGCAACCCAACTGCAGGCCCAACTGAGGGCCTTGTTTGACGAGGTTTTGGCGCCGGGGCCGGCGTTGCCGCGCGGGTAGACGTCTCGTCTCTGAGCCAAATTTTGACCAGGAAGAAGGTGCCTCTAAGCCAAGATGTGTGCTTTCATGCACAAAGTGCTATACTTTGTCCAACATAAGAACATTCAAAGGTGCAAAACATTTCACCGCAATTGCTATCACCCATACGGGCGGGACGAGTTGAACTTGCTTATCATCCACAACTTGCACCAATGTGCTTGATCAGAGCTTGACAGACTGAGCGTAGGCAACACCACCCTCTGCATCTGTATCAAAGCAACTCTGACTTTTCCTCGAGGGAGGCTGATGATGCCGAGTTGGCGTCGGCGTACAGTTTCTACGTTCCTCCTGTTGCTCCCAATCCTGCCCGCTCAGCGTATCATGCGAGCATGGCTTGTCTTGCTCGGCGTGCTTAGTTTGCTGCCCGGGCTCGCTGTGTCTGCAGAGCCTGTCGCCGAGTCTCCGCTCGTCACCGCGGCCAACTCGTCGCTGCTCTGGGGAACATACAGGCCGGGATTATACTTTGGCCTGAAGCCGAGGATCCCCGACTCGCTCTTGACTGGATTGGTCTGGTTCGGCGTGCACGACTGGCAGTCTTACACGAGTGAGTACAACTTCGCTTACCCCCCACCGCGACCTCGTTCGGCTCGCTCAACTTCTCTCTGCAGACGCGCGCCACGAATGCGACCAGCGCGACGGCTTGCAGTACAGCTACACCGAACACGACGGCAGGAGCGCCGCCAAGGAGGTCATCAAGGATCCGCTCAACAACGTCCAGCTGACGATCCGATGGCTCAAGGTCGCCGGCAGTCGCGGCGAAGACGGTGCGCAGTCTTCCTCCGACTCTCTCAGCTGCGGCGCTCGAGACTGACTGCAGGCACCATCGACAGGCGGAAGTTGGGCCGTCCGCATCGAGGGAGAACCGCTGGACTCTGGTCAGTTCCTGCTTCCAGCGAGAGTCGGTGCGGTCACGAACCAGCTGCGCACAAGACTGACTCAAACGCCACTCTCAGCCAAGCTGTGCCGAGTCACCGTGATCAACTACTTCGGCAACGAGGACGTGCTCGGCTCGTTCAGTCTCGAGTCGGAGCTACATGAAGAGGTTCGCCGCCTTTTCGAGGCGTCGCGAAAACCGCCCATAGAGTGGACTGATCGAAACTCAACACGTGCAGGGCATCGAAGGCGACGTGTTGCTCCGAGGGAACGGCCGAGGACTCGGCCAGTACTCGATCAAGATCGCGAACCGTGAGTCTCGCCAATGGAACCAGAATCTCATCAGCCCGGACTTCCGCTGGTGCTGACGCGACCAAACGCTCAGATGAGACGAATCAACCGAACACGGGAGGCCCGCATGCTTCCGACTTTGGCGAACGCCTCGACCGCACCCACTTCCTCGGCCTCGCGGTTCCCGCCGGCGCGACATGGCTGGCAAAGAGTGGGTTTCCCGATCCACAGGACAGTCCCGCAAACCTGCACTGACCCCTCCGCGCGCCCAGACGGCATCATGAACGCCATGATCACGCGTACCAAGACCGTCCTTGAATCCTACGATCACGCCGACCCGCCCGACCCAGCCGTTCTGTTTACTTTGCCGAACCAGATCAACCCGAACCCGAACATCTACGCCTTCCAAAAGTCGTACGAAAATCATTGGGGCGTCGACATCTTTTTCGACAGCGCAGATTCGCCTTCGGGCCTCGACTGTGCGCAGACTTCCGTCGCCGCGCGTAGGAATGATTTGCTGACCAACACGCCTCTTATAGCTTCGTCCTTGACTGCCGCTCTCGAGGCCTCGTCTGCCGCCTACCAGCAGCGTTTCAGCTCGCTCTTCCCGCAGATCGCATCGAGCTTCTCCTCGGGCGAACAGGCGTTCGCGCAGGCGATCACGGCGAACCTGGTCGGCGGTATCGGCTACTGGCAGGGGCAGTCGATCGTCGACCGCGACTTTTCGCAGGAATGGGACGCCGACAATGCTGGTTCTGCCCCGGCGCGGAACCCGCAGCTGACGGAGCCGCGCGAGCTGCTGTCCGCGACGCCGAGTCGCAGTTTCTTCCCCCGCGGGTTTTACTGGGACGAAGGGTTCCACCTCGCGCTCATTGGCGCGTGGGATAATGACCTCGCGCTCGAGATCTTCCGGAGCTGGACGAACCTCGCGGACGAAGATGGGTGGATCGCACGCGAGCAGATCCTCGGCGACGAGGCGCGGAACCGCGTACGTCTACACCTTTTTACAGGAAGATCAGCCTCCCTCGGCTGACGAGGATACGCTGCCACCAGGTTCCGGAAGACTTCCGGGCTCAGTACCCCTCTTACGCGAACCCTCCCACCCTCGTCATGGGCCTAACTGGCTTCATCGCTCGGCTGCGCCAATCCGGCATCTCCTTCGCTTCTTCTTCGACGCAAGACCAGCTCGCTTTCGACTCGAACGACGCCGTCACCTCTCCGGCCGTTCTCGGTTCGGTGTACCTGTCGTCGCCGGACCTCGCCGCATCCTATCTCCACACGGTGTATCCGACCCTGAAGCGGCATTACGACTGGTTCCGTCGTACGCAGCGAGGCGCGATCCGTCAGTTTGGCCGCCGGGCCAGGTCGAGCACGGAAGCGTACCGCTGGCGAGGACGGACTGCCGACCACGGTGCGAGGCGGAATCTTGATGTGGAACCCGTCTGAGGGGACGTCAGCTGATGAGACACCTCGTACGCCTGCAGTCCTGACTTCGGGTCTTGACGACTACCCTCGCGCCGTCCCGCCTCACCTCGGCGAGTTGCACCTCGACCTCGCGTCCTGGATGGGCTTCTTTGCCCGGACGATGCGGGACGTCGCAGAATTCCTCGGCGAAGAAGAGGACTATGAAGAGTACGAGGATCAGTACGAGGCGATCCGGGCCAATATTGAGGATCTGCACTGGAGCGAGGAGGAACAGATGTACTGCGACGCGAGCGTCGACGAGGACGGTGAGTTTCCCTTCCACCGGGATAGTCGCATGGTGTTACTGATGCTGCGCTACCACAGACGAATCGTACCACGTCTGCCACCGCGGCTACGTCTCCCTCTTCCCCTTCGTGCTCTCGCTCCTCCCGGCCGACTCGCCCCACCTCGGCGCGACCTTGGAACTCCTCCGCGATCCCGAGCACCTGTGGTCCTCGTTCGGACTGCGGTCGCTCAGCAAGTCGCACCCGCTCTTTGGGCAGGGCGAGAACTACTGGCGCGGTCCGATCTGGATCCAGATGAACTACCTCGCGCTCGGCGCGCTGCATACCGTACGTCGCTACTCTCGAGGCGGTCGTAAGCCAAGATCGCTCTTTCTGACGCTCCTCGAGCATGCAGAAATACGCCGCCGAGCCCGGCCCGTACCAGGTTCGCGCCGCCGAGATCTATGCCGAATTGCGCAAGAACGTCATCGACAACGTGTACAAAGTAAGTGACTACGCTGCCGGCGGCTCTTCATGACCTAGTGCTGACGAGCTGCTCCGCTTCCCGCAGGAGTGGCAGCGCACAGGCACTGTCTGGGAGCAGTACGACTCGCTCTCCGGAAAAGGCCAGAGGAGGCAAGCCTGAGACCAGCCCCATCTCACGCTCGGCTTGCATCAATCTGACAGCCTCCTTCTTGCAGCGATCCGTTCACCGGATGGTCGAGTCTGGTCACCCTCAGTACGTTAGACTTCACTCTGCGCCGGATTCCTCTGGCCAAGCTGACGCTCGCGTCCCGTGTTCGCAGTCATGGCCGAACAATACTACTAGAAGAATTGCAGTACCTCCGCAATGCATTTGCTCATCTCGCATGCGGGGACAGGATCACGGGCAGAGCTGTTCAAGCCGTGGAACCCGGGATGAAGCGCGCCATCACGGTTCGAGGATGCCGCTCAGGTCCGACGAGTGGAAGAGCTCGCCGGCGGCGAGTCGGCGAGTCGGCGCGGGTGCACTCGTCACCATCCGTTCCAGCTCGTCGGGGCTCCAGCCTTCGTGCCCGTCCGCTTCCTCCGCCCGTCCGTCCTCCTCCTCGCCCTCGCTGTCGTTCCACGCCCACTCGAGCGGCGGTACGCCGCACTGACGGAGGATGAACTCCTGCCGAACGAGTCGGTCCGCTTGCTGCGAAGTGAATGCGTCGCAGCCTAGTCCCATCCGTTCCGAGACGAGCAGGACGTCCTTTGCGTGCGCGTGAGCCGAATAGGGCCAGCGGACGTCGTCGGGCTCTACTGCGGCGAGGGGGGAGCTTTCGAATGATCGGATGCGCGCGAGGTAGTGCAGGGGTGGGAGGTGAGAGGCGGCGGGCGGCGTGAAGTGGCGAGCGCGCGCGAGGGCGTCCAGGTCGAGGTCGGGGGGCCGAAGTGGTGCTTCGATCGGGTCGGAGCGATCCGGAGCGGATATTCCAGCTTCGACTTGGACCGGCTCGGGGTGTGAAGCATGAAGCGCTTCGTCGGGTTGGCCGAGCAGCCGGGGCGACTTCGTCGAGTCCCGTGAATCGCCGCGCGGACTTTCCGATGAGCTCGCTACGTTGCGCGCTCTCCCGAGGTCAGCCGCGATGGAGGTAGCCCGCGCGGTACTGGGTCGAGGCTGGGAGAAATCGACAATCTCGAGCGAGTGATCGGAAACCTCTTTAAGAAGGCTCTCGGGCGGAGCTTCGATCGGCTCGACCTCGGGTGTCTGCAGCGAGAGGTGCTCGACGCTGGGGAGATCGTGAGGCGTGACATCGGTGTGCAGGCAGCCCGAGCCGGCCGAAGGAGGAGAGAGCGAGCTCAGGATTCTGGGCGTCGCCCTCGCGGATCCATGGGTGGACTTGCTACTGCCGGACCAGCTCGAGTGCGTAGTCGACAGGTTCGTCGAATAGCTGTGAGTCGCATTGGGGGGAGAAGCAGGTCCGCATGGCGTGTCGGAGCTGAAATCGCGGTTCAGCCCGGAGGTCTGTCGAGAGCCGTCGAGGGGCTGTGGCGGCGGCTCGAGCTCGTCTCGGTACAGCAGTGGTAACTCTTTGGTGACAGGGGAGACGGCCTCCTCCGGCTCCGAGCTGTAGTCGAGAATCTGGTCTTCTTCCGCCGGGCTGTTGTTGCCGTTCATCCCTTCGGCGAGCGCCGAGCCTGGGAAGAACCCACCCGGCGGAGGACGCGCGAGAGGGACGTAGCTAGAAGCCGGTGCGACGAGGCCAGACTCTCTGACGCGAGACGACGAGACCCAGGCGGGACTCGGGCGCGGGAGGGTCCTCGGCGGCGGTGGCGGTGGCGGCGGCTGCGGCATCTCCCACTTGGTCGTCAGGAGCAGCCGGCGCCGGTCCTCGCGAAGCAAGGCGCGTGAGCCTGTCACCCGATACGTCAAGCTTTGGCGCATTGGGAGGAAGATTAACAGGGAAACTTGCCACTCGGGTGGATCGCTCGGGACTCGGCTGATTCGGTGAGGAAGCGCCTGCGGCTCGGACCGATCTCCGAAGGCGATCTCTTGGTGCCTTGAGCTCTGTTGTTGACGAAGTCGAAGTCAAAGGTCGGACGCGGCGTCTTGATGTTGGCGGCGAGCCCACTTGGTAGAGCGATTCGGGAACCGGTCGCGTGCGGTGGCAGCCGTTTCCGGAGCGAGCCCAGGTGCGCGCTCGCGGCCCGGTTTGCGTTCGAGCTAGAAGTACTGTACGCTGGCGCGCCCGTGGCGTCGAGCTGTCTGCGGGCGAGAGACGCCCGAGTCAGCTCGCCGCAGTCGAAAAACTCGCAGCGCGCGGCGGACACACGATTTGCGCGGCTGGCGAGCGTGCGCGTGGCGCGAGCCACCCGTATAGTTGACAGTCATGCTGTTCCGAGCCTCAGCCGAGCGGTCCGAAGCGGTGCGAGCGAGAGAATGCAAGTTGAGAGAGCAACCTCCGCGTCGATTTCGCGGCGTCTGAATCTGAACCAACCGATTTACGCCACGGCTCGTTCTTTGCTTGACTCGCTTCGCAACTGCCGCAGGAGCATTGAAACATCGCTTGCGGCACCTTCCAGCGAGACCGATCAGAACAGCACACATCCCATTGTCCCGGGGGACTCCCCAGAGAAGAAACTGTACAAAGAGCCAAGTCATGATGGTGGGGACGGCCGCCGCGCGCACCGTAGAGTCAGTCGGGTCTCCCTTCCCTATGCCTTCGCACTGTCGTTGGCGGCCTTGCGGATCTCGCCGTCTGGCGAGATGATCCTCCAAATCGGAAAGACGATCTGCAGTCGCAAGCCGGTCAGCCTTCTCTGCGCGCCTCAAGAGCAGCAAAGGACTCGAGGAGTCTGCGCCCGATAGACTCACAGTCCCGGCGAGGCTCCAGAAGGCGTCAAAGAGGAGGTTGTTGCGCGGCGTGATGGCGCGGCTGTTCCGGAGCATGTGGCCGACGGGCTCGTACGTGATGTAAAAGTCTTCGCGCTCGAGTCCTGCGACGGAGGCGGTCTGTGGGTCAGTCTGGAGGTCTCGACCTCCAGGGAACCCCCGGGTTGTCAAGAGGGGAGGGAGGACGCACCGCGGAGCATTTCCCGCGCGACGTCGTCGGGCGACATGCCCTCGTCCGGTCCTTCGATCCGTTTCGTCACCTCGGGCTTCAAGCGTTGCTCGTTCTCAAAGCCGGGGGAGTGGATCGTCGCGGGGAGGAAGAGGTGGACCGAGATGCCGTAGAGCTGGAGTTCGTTCCGGAGCGCTTCGGAAAGGCCTGATTCGGATCCAAACAACCTGTCAGTGGGACGAAGCCTCCGACAAGCCCGCCCGCGGAGCAAAAACGGGCGCTCACCTCGGATGGCATACTTGCTCGGCGAGTAGGTCGAGTATCCCGCAAAGCTCATGAGCGCGAGGACCGAGCTGGTCAAGACGACCCGCCCGCCCTTTTTGCCGCCCTCCTTCAGGGCCTTGACGCCCTCATGAACCGTGTTCAAGCACGTCCGAAAATTCCACTCCATGCATTCCCAGTGCTTGGCCGCGGGGACGTCGGTGAAGAATCCGGGGACGCAGCCTCCGGCGCAGGCAAAGAGGTAGTCGGGCGCGGGCGCATCCGCGCCATGGGCGCGGCAAGCCTTGCGGAGGGTCTCGGCGGCGGCGTCAGGGTCGGTCAGGTCGCACGCGAGGGCCTGGAGGACCTGCTGGTCGTTCTGGCGGGAGGCCTCGAGCTGGGCCAGGGCGGCGTCGAGTTTGGCCTGGCTCCGCGAGACGATGGTGACATGGGCGCCGCGGTCCGTCAACTGGCGCGCGAGCGAGAGTCCGAGGCCTTCGCTGCCGCCGCCGATGTAGCAGTGCTGACCATAGATGCATCGCGTCAGCCAACGCCGCTCGGACCGCGCGCGCGCGCACGCAGGGCCCACTCACCTTGTCTTTCGGGTCGAAGCGGGGCTTGCTGGAGAGCAGCGGGAGCAACCAGTTGGAGCACGCCAGGACGGCGAGCGCGGCAAAGCTGCCCTGCGCGATCCGGCTCGACGTCCAGTGGTCGTAGTGCTCAGACAGCCCGAGGAACGCGCTCATCTTGAGCGAGTCTGGAGCCAGCTGCTGTTGACGCTATCCTTGGCCTGACTGCCTGCAGAAGCAGGGCTGGCAGGGGAATGATGATATGAATGCAATTGATAAGTGCGCGGGCTCATACTGTATAGCGCTCATATGATCGCCGTAATGAGGTCATGGGCGTGTTCTCGATCCGATCCGGGGCCTCGGTCTCTGGGGTTTCTCACGCGCACGCGTCACAGCGCAAACGGCACTGCTGCTGGGTTACGGGAGGGAGCTTGGCCGGGTTACGGGAGGGAGCTTGGCACGCGACAGGGCAGCGTCCTCGTCCTCTTAGACTGCTAGCTATCTTGCTGTAGCACTTGCTCCGCCCAGACCGTCGATGGCCCGCGAATCCGACTCGTTCTCGTCGACGCGCACCATGACCGCCGACGCCCCGGCCAACTCGAACGCAGAGCCATCCGAGAAGCAGCAGCAGCAGGGACAAGGACAGCAGCAACAGGAGCAGCAACAGCAGGGCCAGCAAGAGCAAAAGCCGCACGATCTCGAAAAGAACGATGCCGCCGTCCATGAAGCCCGCCGGCAGGAGCGCGCACCCAAGGACATCCTCCCCAACTCGGAGGAACAGCGGCCGGCGACGGAGGAACCGCCGCTCGAGACCGGCAACGGAACCCTCGGCCAAAAGGCCAACACCCTCCCGCCGAAGCAGATCGACTCGGTCTACACGCCCATGTACGGCATGTGGACCGTCCACTCGTTCCTCCTCTTCGGATCCTTCTGGGGCATCCTCACCCGCCTCGGGTTCCAATGGATCGGCGGCTTCGCCTCCGGAGAGGTCTTTCCCCTCATCTGGGCTCAGATCGTCGGCTGCTTCATCATGGGCTTCTGCATCCGCAAGAAGAACGAGATCGAGCGAGTGTGCGTCCGCTCTCCTCCGCTTCCTCTGGATACGCTCTCTTCCGGACCTGGCTGACCGTGATGGACTCTTACCAGGTTCCCGCCGTTCTTTGTCGCCCTTGGAACGGGTTACTGCGGATCCGTCACGACGTGGTCCAGCATGTCGGAGGACGTCTTTGCCGGCTACGCCAACTTTAACAAGCCTCCAGGCACGAGCCGATTCACCGGGGTACGTCTCCGCCAATCACCCCGCACCTTCTCGCCGTGGGAAGTGCCCGCAGAGCACCGAAATTGACGCCACCTTGTCTCCAGTTCCTCTCGGGCATGGCGGTCCTCCTGATCACCCTCGGCATGGTCCACGCCTCTTTCCAGTGCGGCCTGCACCTCGCCATCACGACGCCGCTGTTCAACCTGCACCCGCGCAAGGCGCAGCGGAGTCAGACCGTCTTCAACTTGATGACGGTCATCATCGGCCCGCTGATCTGGGTCGGCGGCCTCATGATCCTGATCTTTGGGCCCTCGAGCTGGCGCGTCAACTTTTCGTTCGCCATGGTCGTCGGGCCGTTCGGCGCCGTCTGCCGGTACCACATCTCGCGGTACCTGAACCCGATCAGCAACACCTTCCCGTGGGGCACCTTTGCGTGCAACACGCTCTCGACCGCCCTCGTCGGCGTCATGCAGCTCCTCGGCCGGAACCAGCGCTCGGCGCTCGGGTGCGCGGCGCTCAAGGGCGTCATCGACGGGTTCTGCGGCAGCCTGAGCACCATCTCGACTATGGCCGTCGAGCTCCGCGGCTTGTCGACCGTCCACAGCTACCGGTACTACATCGCAAGTTGGGGTTCGGCGCAGGCCGTGCTCGTCCTCATCCTCGGCAGCTGGGTCTGGTCCGGCAATCGCGCCGGCGCCTGCTGGGCCTAGAGCAAGACGACGCGTTCGCTCCCCTCTCTCTCTCTCCCTCTTCGCAGACCCTATACGTCTATATCATATGTACAGGCCTCCTTGTTGTGGTAGAAGTATCGTTCTCTCTTCCTCTTGCATCGTGCACAGTTACGCCTGAGCCACCCTGCTGCATCGCTCTTCCCCCCGAAGCAGCAGACTCGATGCGAGAAGGAGCGATAATGGACGCGTGGACGCTGGCGAGGAGGAGTTTGTACGCGTCCGGCGTGGTTCGGTCGCTCGACTTTTCCACCTCGCCCTCGACGCGTCGCTTCTCTTCCTCTTTCCCTTCACCTCCCTCCCCCTTC
Organism: Rhodotorula sphaerocarpa; assembly: GCA_024713535.1. NCBI lineage: Eukaryota > Fungi > Basidiomycota > Microbotryomycetes > Sporidiobolales > Sporidiobolaceae > Rhodotorula > Rhodotorula sphaerocarpa. Next base: position 190,859 of record JANIBP010000011.1, read on the forward strand.
TTCCTCTTCCATATCCTCGACAGTACGTTCACATCTCACATCGCGCACGACAGGAAGAGCTCACGCCCGCCGCGGTGTCCGATCCACCACAGCAAGCGGCAGGCCCGCTTTCTCCGCGCCGTCCTCGTCTTCGCTCTCCCAAGCCCCTCGCTATGGCTCGCTTCCGCTTGATGTACCTCGCTCTCACGGCTTGTGTCTCCCTTTCGGTCACCGCCCTCGGCCGCCGCGAAGGCTTTGCGCTCGAACGGCGCGAGCCCCGCGCCCTGGCTCACCACCACGCGCGCTCGGTCGACCTTCGGAGCGCCGATACGACCTCGGCCACCGCTGCTACGTATTCCATTAGCTCGGAGGGCTCGCTCTCCTCCAGCGGTGGGCCGTACGGTCCGTACGCCATGGCGGCGACCTCGACTGCGGCCCCCTCCGAGACCGGGACCGGTTCGGTCGCTAGTGCATACGCCTCGGGGACCTCGGCGACGTCGGATTTGAGCGCATACGCTACGAAAGGTTCCGCGACGGCGGCCTGGTCGAGCATGGCGGCCCCGATGGCGACTCCGAGCGGCATGAGCGGCACGGCGCCGGCGAGTGCGAACGCGAGCGTCGATGTCGTCGTCTTGCAGCTCGCGGTCGTCCTTGAGGTGCGTCTATGAGTCTCAGAGCAGGTGTAACGCTCATGTGCTGATCGGTCGGAGGGCTCTGGTGCTCGTTCTGCAGGCGTTCGAAGGCGCCTTTTACCGCGAGGGACTTAAGCGTTTTGGCCTGCAAGACATGATGGCGGCGGGCCTCTCGCAGGCGCAAGCTCTGGTCGTGTACGTGCATTCCGCTGGATGCAACGTGTCCGATCTGACCGGGCTGACTGGGCCGACATGTACGCCTCCAGTATCGAGCAGTTGCAGATTTTCGTCGCCGACGAGCAGAACCACTGTGAGTCCCTCTCCTCCGGCCCCTCGCCCCTCGAACCTCCTTCTTTGTGTGAATCTCGCCTCTGACCGCGACCTGCGTGCCTCATCACCCAGTCGACGCCCTGTCGGGCGCCCTCATCGCTCTCGGCTCGCAGGTCCCTTCGGGCTGCGGCTTCGACTTTGGGAAAACCATGTCCACTGTGAGTGATCACTGACAGCATGCGTGCGTGACGACTTGCGAGAGAAGCTGACGTTCGACCATCGTCTGGCGCAATAGCCGCTCGCGTTCTTGGCCGCGGCGAGGACGATCGAGGCTGTCGGCGTCTCGGCCTATCTCGGAGCGGTGCGTCGCGAATCTGATCATTGCTCGCCTGCTAGCTCGAAGACCACGTAGGGTCAGCTGACTGATCGCCGTCGCTTTTCCTGACTCGCAGGCACGCCTGCTTCAGAGCCCCGACCTCCTTCAAGCCGCCGCGTCCATCCTCACGCTCGAAGCGCGCCACCAGTCGCTCCTGAACGTTCTCAACGGCGGGTCGTACGCGCCGCAGTCCTTCGACATCCAGCTCACGCCGCAGGCAGTTCTCGCCCTTGTCGGAGGGTTCCTGACGGGTTGCAAGCCAAGCGACCTGTTCGTCTTCTGTCGGCTGTCGGACTCCGGGATCGGTACTGACAACAAGCACGGTCCTGCTACAGTGGCCTGACGGGCGAGTCTGAATCTGCCGCTCCGACCGTCGGCACTTACTGAGCCTCCTCGTGCCTTTCCACTTTCTTGTGCCTGCGCAGCGAATCAGCCGCTCTCGGTCAGCCCAATGGACGGCTCGAATGTCTTCAAGAGCGGTGAGCAGCTCAAGCTCGAGGTCGACATCAACATCCAGATCGAGGTACGCCCACCGCGTTCGGCTTCCGTCGCAAGCTCCCGGTCTGACTGACCTCGAGAATTCGCTCGCAGGTCGCCTTCTGCCAGGTGATCGTCGGCGGGTCTCCGATCGCTCAGGTCATGCCTGCGACCGCGTGCTACGTGCCATCGGGCGTCGACGGACGTGAGCTCCATTCTCCCTTGGCCTTCTCAACCCGAAGGGAGAGCGGAACTGACCTCTCCCGACTTCTCGCAGCTCTCGCTGTTTACCTGACGAAGAGCAGTACGCCACTCGCCACCGATGTCGTCATTCAGAACCAGCTCACGATCGTGGCCGGGCCTGAGTAAGTCACTTCGGCTCTCGCCGCCCTCACCAACCTGCTCCGGGCCTCTACTTCTCATTGATTGACCCCGTCTCTCTCTCGCAGCCTCATCTTTGTCGACGAGCGAGTGACTGTGCTCGCTGCTTTGCTTGGCCCGGCCTTCAATGCCTCTCAGGAGATCGCGCCCTGCGCGGCGGCGGCGGTGCCGGCCGCGTCGAGCACGGCCGGCTCGATTACCGCCGCCGCGCCCTACTCGGCAGGTTCTCCTCGCGGGTCGCCATACCGCTTTGCACGCCGTATGCGACCCGGTCGTCGGCATGCCTGAGCGTCCCGGTGTGACGCCCGCTCCTCATACCCTGCCTCTTCAGCGCCTCTGATTCCTTTCGTTCCTTCTCCCCCAATCTCCCCATTCTCTGTCTGATGCTCTTTCTCGTAGCAAGCGCTGGCCGCCTGCATGACGACCTCTTTTCGATCTATGTCCAGTCGCGTGAGCCGCAGCCCCGTGCGCTGGCTGTGTTCCCCCTGACCGGGCGGGGATAAGGGGTTCAAGCTGACGTCGGCGGGAGCGAAAGCAGCGAAGTGCCGAACTCGAGTCGGGCGCCGCCGTGACCGCCTTGTCCAGGCTGCCTTCCACCGCTTATTACGCTCCATACAGCTGCTTACGATCTATCAATTCAGACCCAGGTCCTTTCCGCCGCCTTACGCTGCTCCCTGAGCTGCTCAATTGCGAATAGTCGCCGTCTTTCGCCGACGTCATCATTCGCGGACGAGCCGTGATCGAACGCTCAAACCCGCCCGAACTCAGCTTCGCCTGCAGCGCACGACACTGCGCTTCAACACTCTAGAGCGCATCTCTAGAACGCTTACAGCGAGAGCATGACGGAAGGGAACGCCCACGTGACGGAGGAGACGACCGCGTCGTCGGTCGAGACGTTTGGCGTGAGTTGGCGTGGCTGCGGGCGCTTGCGCCCTGCATACGGACACCGCAGAACAGCGAGCACGGTCAGCGGACTGACTCGTCCCCGTCCACAGCGCCTGAACCAGCACCCGGACCCGTCGGTCAAGACGCCGTGGCGGATCGGAGCCAGCGCGGACCCCAACTCGCAGTGTCGCCGCGTCGACGAAGAGTGCGTACTGTCGATTTTACGTGAGTATGGCGGCTATGGCTGACACCGTGGGCGACAGCGCACATGCGTTCATCTACGACTTTGCGGGCCTGAGAGGCCAGGGCTACTTTGCCGTCTTTGACGGCCACGCGGGCAAAAAGGCCGCAGAGTACTGCGGACTGCACTTCCACGAGGTGAGGCCGCACTGGATCTATGCGTTCATTTCTGCGCGTGGATTATGTTGTTGACACGCTGGCCATTGCAGCACCTCCTCGAAAACCTTCGCAAGGACCCTTCGACTCCGATTCCCCACCTCCTCAATGCCACTTTCCACTCTGTCGACACGCAGCTTTCGGCCATGTCTGCCGCCGAAGGCTCGCACTCGGGTTGCACCGCCGTGACGTGCCTCCTCCGTCTCGAGGACGAGAACGGAAACCCGGTCGGAGAGGGCTCGGGCGTCGCGCCTCACATCATCGGAGGCGAAAAGGGCCGGCTAGACGGCAAACCGGGCGAGGCGTCGGAGGCGGCCGAGGTCGTCGGCATTGACCCGACCGAGGGCAAGCCGGGATCGGGAGAGGGTCAGAACCCCGGCGGTAAAACTACCTCTTTTCACCTCTCTCGCTCAGAGTCGTCGGTCCCCCGCCGTTTTAGTATCTGACGCTTCATGCTACACAGGTTCCCCGCACGAAAGTGGCGTCAAGAGCAAGATCAAGAACATGCTGTCCTCGTCGGGAAGCAAGCTCAGTTCGCTCGGCGGTGCGTCGACGTCGTCATCCCCGACGAGCACCAGCCCGGTCTCCGGCCCGGCAGAAGACATCAAGGCCGCAAAGCGGACGCTTTACACGGCGAATGCTGGCGATGCCCGCGCGGTCCTGTGGTGCGCACCTCTGCTGAGAACCGAGAGAGTCCAAGAACAGTCAAGTTGATGGTCGGGACTTTTTGCCCGCAGCCGCGGCGGCCGTGCCATCCGCCTCTCGTACGACCACAAGGCCGGCGACGCGAAAGAGATGCAGCGCATCGAAGCCGCAGGCGGCTACATCGCGAACCAGCGCGTGAACGGCTACCTCGCCGTGACGCGCTCGCTCGGCGACTCGCAGATGAAGCAGTTTGTCGTCGGCTCGCCGTACACGACGGAGACGACGCTGCGCGATGACGACGACTTCTTGATCTTGGCGTGCGACGGGGTAGGTCCTCCCTGGATCCCGCCTTCCTGTCGCCCAGAGCGAAGGAGTTGACCGTCGCGTCACACAGCTGTGGGATGTCTGCACTGATCAGCAGGCCGTTGATGCGATCAAGGACATCAAGGATGCCCAGGAAGCAAGCGACAAGCTCGTCTCCCTTGCCCTCGGGTCCGTCTCTCCTCCTTCTTGTGCTTGTTTGGGCCTGCGGCTGACCTCGCCATTTGTCCGTTTCTCGTTCGCAGCCACCACAGCACCGACAACCTGACCGTTCTCGTCGTCAACCTTCGCCAAGGAACGGCTTCGGCCTGATAACGCTCCTCGACTCATGCCGCTCCAGACACGCGCGCCAACCGGACTCGAACACGACACGGCTAGATCGATCCCGCATGAACCAATACCTCTCTCCCGCCCCCCCGTAAACGCCTGTAGCAATCTCTTTGGTCCTTCCCCCGCCTTCCCAGTTGATTCAGCTGTTCCCCGGATCGCCGCTCTGTATACCCGTCGCAAGTCGCGCGATCTGCCCAAGCCTCGGAGGCACTCGCCGGCAAAGCAAAGCAGCCTGGAATCGATAGACCGGGGAAAGAGTCGTACAACAACGCTACGAATGGACACACTGGCAGGAGAGAGAGAGAGAGACCTGGGTCGGACTGCATGCGAGGCGAGGCGAGGCTCAGACGCCGATCCGGCGCACGAGTCGGCGCTGCTGCAGGAACTGGAGGACGTCGGACCGCTCGAGCACCATCAAGCACCTATCGAACGCATGCTGCGTGTACCCGCGCTGCGCGACGAAAAAGTTCCTCAGGCTCGAATAGGGCAGGGTCCGGCCGACCGCGAGCCGGTTCCGCTGCCGGAGTTCCTTCTCGATCGCTTCGATCTCCTCCATCAGTTCGCCCTTGGTCAGGCCGTCGACGTTGCCGGCTTGGACGGCGTCCATCGTCGAAGTCCGGAAGAGCCGGATCGCCTCGTCGACGTGCGCTTCGGTGACCTCGGCCCGGAGCTCGATCTTGGCCAGCGCTTCCGAGATTCGGATGATGGCTTCAAGTTGACTGTTTCGCGGACATATGAATGAGCGGGGAATCCTCGGCGGCCGCGATCAGAGGGAGGGAACGGACCGGACGGTGATCGGGATGGAAGAGCGCTCGTTGTTATCCCGCTCGACCTGCTGCACCTGCTTGCGCAGCGCGACAAAGTGACTGCTGAGCTGCTGAGCGGCCTCGGCCGACAACCGCGGTGCGCGCCGCCTGCAGGAGGGACAAGAAGGTCAGTGACCACGGGCGCCAGAAGGGTGGAGGAGAAACGGGACGAACGCTTTGCAGTAAGAGACGTAGCGCTTCATTGTTTCGATGTCGATCTCTCCGACCGCCGCCGCGTCGGTCGCGCGGTTCATGTGGATGTTCATGACGTGCTTGGCGATAGTCTGGCCGCCGATGAAAGGGGATGATCAGCTTTGCGCCCACATTCCGCGCCGCGAGCGGAGAGGGCATCTCACCGCATCGCGACCCTCGTTGTGCTCATCCTTGACGAGGAAGATCATGTCGAATCGAGACAAGATCGTCGTCGCAAAGTCAATGTTCTCGCCGGGCGTCTTCATGTCGTCGTACCGACCAAAGATCGGGTTCGCAGCGGCGAGGACGGATGTCCGCGAGTTGAGGATGGTCGTGATTCCCGCTTTGGCGATCGAGATGGTCTGAAGCAGAGAGAAGCACTCTCGGATCAGGACGACACGTTCGGGCTTGAGATGAGCCGACGGAAGACACCGCGCACCTGCTGCTCCATGGCCTCGTGAATCGCCACACGGTCCTCGTCCCGCATCTTGTCAAACTCGTCGATACACACGACTCCGCCGTCCGCCAAGACCATCGCGCCGCCCTCGAGGTAAAACTCCCTCGACTGCGGATCCCGCTGGACCGAAGCGGTCAACCCTGCCGCGGACGAACCCTTGCCCGAGGTGTAGACGGCGATCGGGGAGACCTTCTCGACGAACTTGAGCAGCTGCGACTTGGCGGTACCCGGGTCGCCGAGCATGAGGACGTTGATGTCGCCTCGGAGGCGCATGCCGTCCGGCAGGACCTTCTTCGAGCCGCCGAACAGCAGGCACGCAATCGACTTTTTGATGTCTGTTGTCATCACGGCGGTGTACGGCGTCAGTCAAGACTGCCCGCGGGGCCACACACGCCAGGGACCTGCGCGAAGAACGCACCGGTATTGCCAAAGATACTCGGTGCGATGCTCCGCGCGAACTTTTCGTAGATGTCGGGTTGCTTCGCGAGCTTCTCAAACTCTTCCTCCTCTTCCGCCGTAAAGTTGCGGGCGCCGAACCCGCCCGCGCCCTCGCGGTCGACCTCGAGACCCAGGACACGGAGGTATGGCGTGCGAAGAGCAACGGGCGTATCTCGCTGCGGGAGAGCGGAGAGAACCCGTCAGGATATCGCTGGTACACGAGATGAAGCGAGCGAAGCGGACGTACCCGACTCTTGCCAGCCTGGAACGTCGAGTAGACACCGGTTGCAATCAACCTCGAGCCGGGAACGACCTTGCCGGTCAGGTAGCTGTGTGAGACCGTCAAGGTGTCAGAGGGTCTTGATCTCCGGATGATTCCGACGTCGTGCGCACCGATCTGCGCTCAGGACGAGGTGGCGCGGCAACTCTCCGACCGGGACCATGTCCGGCGCCTCTTGCAGCTTGATGGTCTGCTGGTCGACAAAGCTGCACTTGTCGTGCACGATCGCGTACGGGTCGAGCGGGCAGTCTTTCACTTCTCCGGGCCCTGCGACGCTGTGGTTCCGACGACGAGGTCAGTGCGGGTTCCTGCGCTTTTTTGGTGGGACAGGGAGGTCTTACGCGATACACTTGCGAGGGAGCTGGAAGCCAGAGAACCCGCCCTGCACTTCCATCGTCGTGATGTGGCGACAGGACTTGCACTGGAGGTGCAGACGGATCGCGCGGGAAGATAGCGTCGAGGCAGAGATGACGATGCCGGGCAAGCGAACGAGGCGGGAGATGTTCGTGGCCTAGAAGAATCACTGAGGATCAGTCCCGATTCGTCTCTGGGGTCGAGCGGCTCCCGCCGGACTCACGCCGAGTTCTCGGAACTGCATCAGGCGACTTCCGCTCCGGAGCTGGAGCTGGATCTCGGGGACGGCCTTTTGGCGCTCGGCGCGCTCGTTCTCGCTCGGAGCCGTAGGGAAGAGCAGATTGCGCGCGACGTTGCGCAAAGCGATCTCGAACTGTGGGTGGGCCACAGTGAACGGGTAGACTTAGGGTCAGTCCAGCAGGGGTTACGCACGAGAGGCAGCATCTCGCCGGGCTCGTTCCGGCACCGACTCGCGAGGTCCTCCCTCCAGCCAATGAGGTGACCCATCTCGACCTCGAGGGTCCATTCCTTGCGGAGGCAGTTGGCGCGCAGGCGGTCGCGGTAAATGAAGGCGTCGTGCTCGCGGAACTCGGTCACGAACTTTTGCAGGTCCGCGATCGTCTGGGTGTTGTCGGTCTGGCCGGCTCCGGAGGCGTTCGAGCGCCCAGACGCCTCGCTGCCGTACACGGGCACCGAGTACAGCGACTATGGTCGGCGGTTCGGAGGGAGGAGCCGCGCTCGGGGGCAGGGTCAGCACGGCGAGGGCGGGCGTGGGAATGGGCGAGGGTGCTCACGCCGCGGTCAAAGTTGTTCATGGCTTGTGTGTGGCTCAGTGCGCCGGTGCGTGTACAGGCGCTGCGGAAAGAGTGCGAGCGAGTCGGCCGCCGAGTCGAAGTGCGCGCGACCCGACGCGTGCAAATGCTCGCGTCGAAACGCGCTCGGCAAGACCCGCGGAGTTGGCAGCTCCATCTTGGGTAGCTCTTCGTAAGGACTGTTGCTCCATTCGAACAGCTGATCCGAGCAACAGAGGTTCGAAGCAGCGGGACTAGACCAAAGACTTGCAAATCTGGGTATGCCACAGGCCCTCTTGCCATACCACACAAGACGGGAATCCTAGCTTCGAGAGTCTAAGAGGTTCTGGACACTGTCGTCACTCCGGCAAAAGCTTGCGCTCAGTGATGCTTCGTGCGAGTGAGGAGCTAGGCGCGGAGGAACCCCGTAGAGGAGAAGCGCTCGTCCGCAATTCTGATGGGGACTCGCGAGTTGAGTCGAGTCGAGTCGCTTTCAGCGGCAAGTCTCGGTCAAGACCATGCTACCGGCGCTGAACTCGAGGCAGAGAGCTATGCGGGAGATCCACCATCGGAAGAGGAAGCGCTGGGACGCCATAGGGTCGGCTCCCGGCGGAGAGTTGGACATGGCTCGAGTCGAGACTCGGGTGCAATGAGCTAGATCTAGACCGACGACAATGACAATCAACGCTCCAGGACGTCTGCGAGATTCTGTGCGGCCCGACAGAGACGCAGAGAAGCTGGGAAGGCAAAGTCCGCTGCGGCCTCGAGGACGATAAGGGGGAATGGCGATAAGGAGCAAAAGCGTCACGTGACGAGATCCGTGCCGGACGAAATCGCGTGCTCGCTTCGAAAGAGAAGCGGTCAAGTGTTGCTCTCTCGTAAGCTATTGCTCATACAAAGCTGCTCGCAAGCATACGCACTCGCTGCCGATAGCTACGCCCAGCCTCTGCGGACGGGATTAGCGCCGGACCGGAGCGTCGCTATACGAAGCGGACCTGCGCTGCCTGGAGACTGCCCGCCGACTCGAGGCGTTCCAGCTTTTCGACGATCGGCTGAACGGCCCAGATAACAACAGCATACGACAATCTCAAGGTACATCATGCTCAAGTGGCCCAAGGCGGACATCGGCGGTGACAGCTACGGGCGACAGGCGGAGCGGGGGCAGGCGAAGCGGCGGACTGGCGGGTTCACAGAGCCAAGGCGGCTGCACCGTACGGAAGTATCGTTTCACAGAGCCGCTTCAAGCGGCCGAGCTCATGCTTGCGTATGCACCGGGACCGCCTCGAGCCGGCACGACCCCAATCTCGCCTTGCCCTGTCCCTCTCCAGTCACTCCTGGATTGTGGCATGACCTCGTGCTGACTCGCCGCAGCTTCCGCAGATAATGCACACCTACCCTGCTCCCGAACCGGGCGCCAGCCTGTTGCTCGCCTTCACTCCGGCTGCGGCGCCCAAATCCTCCTCGATCCTCCTCCTCGGTTCCACCCGCCTCTCGGCCCTCCGCGCCTTTTCCGCGCTCGAGGCAGGATATCGCGTTGTCCTTGGTGCCCCACCAGCCGAATCGACGACAGATCCGAGCACCACAGCAGCAGAGGGCGACGCCGAGCTGCGGCATCGTCTCGAATCTGGCCAAATCGAGCGAATCGATTGGTCCCTGCCGCCCGACGCCGACGAGGCTGCCTGGTCAGAGTGGTTCAATGCGGCCGAAGCAGCGGGAGAGCTGGCCGGCGTCCGCCTCGTCGTCCTCTCCGACACGATCGCCTCCGGTGCGCGCCCGCGCCGGACCTTCCAGTCCGCCCAGGCCTTCCGCGCCGAAGCCGAGCGGAGACGCTTCTTTGTCAACGTCGCCGACTGCCCCGCCCTCTCCGACTTTGCCTTTGCGACTTCCCACCGCTTCGACCTCGACCAGCCGCAGGCCGGCCGGCGGAAATCGCCCCTCCAGCTCGCGCTGACGACCAACACCTCGGCGTGCCGGTTAGCAACCCGGTTACGGCGGGAGCTCGTGGCTTCGCTGCCGAGAGCGGCCGGGTCGGCGGTCGAAGCGGTCGGGCGATTGCGCGAGGAACTGCGGAGCGAGGCGGAGCAGCCGGGCGCGGTCGGCGAGGACGATACGGAAGAGACGCAGGGTGTTGGCTTGAACCGACCGGTCGAGCAGCTCACGCGTGCCAAGAGCTGGGCACTGGATCAGGCCGAGTGCGTACCACTGTACCTTTCCTGACCGTCGCATCCCGCTGACTTTTACGCTGCAGTTCCTCGGACTGGTCAGCTCCGGCCGCTCAAGCAACACGAATGCGCTACGTCTCGCAGATCTCCGAATATTGGCCTCTAGACCGCCTCGCCACCGTCTCGCTCGCATCCCTCTCCGCCCCTTCTACCCCGACCGCGCCGCGATCTCCAACTCTGGCCAGCTCCTACCATGACTTGGACCCCGCCGACCTCGCGCTCGCACCTGCTCAGCCCAAGAAGGGTCGGATCCTTCTCCTGGGTACCGGCCCGGGCAACCCTCTCCTCTTGACCCGCGTGGCCCACCTGCTCCTGACGACCGCCGACCCCGCCTCTCCCTTCTTCGTCGACCTCTTCCTCTCGGACAAGCTCGTCCCGTCTCACATCCTCGACCTCATCCCCGCCGAGCGAAGAAAGGGCGTCGTCATCGCGCGCAAGTATCCGGGCAATGCCGAAGCCGCCCAGGAGGAGCTCATGGCGCTCGCGATCGAGGCCGCGCAGCAGGGCAAGACGGTCCTGCGTCTGAAGCAAGGCGATCCGTTCCTGTACGGGCGCGGCGGGGAGGAAGTCTTGCGTTTCCGGTCCGTCGCGGGGATCGAGTCGGTCGTCGTGCCGGGGCTCTCGTCGTCGCTCGCCGGTCCGGCGGTCGCCGGAATTCCCGTCACGCAACGGGGCGTCGCCGAGTCGGTGGTCGTCTGCACAGGCGTCGGGCGCGGTGGTCGGGAGGGCACAATTGCCCCGTACGAGCGAGGCAAGACGCTCTGCATCCTCATGGGCGTCGCCCGCCTCGAAGCGCTCGTCGCCGGCCTGCTGAAACACCCCCTCGTACCGTACCCGGAGCACCTCCCGATCGCCTTGGTCGAGCGGGCCTCGGCGCCGGATCAGCGCGTCGTCGCGACCACCGTAGGCCGGATCGCCGAGGTCCTCGCTTCGCTGCCGCCGCACCGCCCGCCGGGGATGATCGTCGTCGGCTGGGCCGTCATGTGCCTCGATGGAGAAGGCGACATGGGGATCCTCGATGCGGATCCGACGAGTGATCCGGAACGGGTGGCGAGGTGGCTCGGTCCGACGGGATACAAGGTCCGGGAGGGCCTCAGCGAAGGGTGGATGTCACTGGTCGGCGCGCCAGAGTGGGCATAGGCGGCGATGATCTTGAAGTCAGGGCATAGAGAAGCTCGACTGTTGTCTCCTTTTCTTTCCATCGCAACCCGCAGGATCCGATATAAATTCTCGCCTTCCACAGCGGAGGGTGATAATCGCAGCTGCAGCCTGGACGATTCCGCAGCCGTCAATTCTGCAGCTGGTGGCCTCGGAGTCCGCGGAAGGTGGATGCCGGGCGTGTGTAGGTGGATCTCCAGGTGATCACCTTCCTGATCACGAGTTCGACTCGGCGCGAGCCTTCGCGGTCCCGCTGCGAGTTGCGGTGATGCAGCTCTCGAGTCCCCACCTCGCGGCCCCCTCTGCTTCTCACACCCCTCGGAGCTGCTCGAGACTCTCGTAACTCGTCCTTGAGATCAAAATGCTCGCCCGCACCCGTGTTCTCGCTGCCCGCTGCACGCCCCGTGCCACCGTAAGTTTCCCCGTCGGCCCGGGAGCAGCCCCGCAGCACTCGCGGCAGCGGCGAAGGCGGAGCTGTATACCACTCCTCGGACGCTCTGCCGCTGACACCGCGACTCACGCTAACGCCACCGCAAGCAGGGCCGCGCCCCATACGCGACGTCGGCGGGCGGGACGGCGCAAGAGCAGAACCAGCGCAACCTTCTCATGCTCGGCGGAGGCGCCGTCGCCGCGGTCGGCGCTTGGTACTACATGAAGGCCTCGCCGGTAAGCATCTTGGCATGTCGAATACTCGATCCCCGATGCCCTCCGGGCGGTCCGGCTCGGGTCCGAGGCCGGAGAGCCACCAGCGTTGGCACCGGCCGAACCAAACCCACCATCCTCCCACCTTCGTCCTGCCATGACTGCCGGGGCTAATCACTCGTCTGCTTCCGAATAGGCTGCCCGCAAGGAGTACGACCACATCAAGGAAGGCGTTCAGAAGAACCCCGGGCCGACCAAGTGAAGACCTAGGTCCTCCTTTTCTCGTCGCGTCTTTGTACATACTCCTCGCCTCTTCTGCACTTTTGCCTGTTGGAAGCATCGTCGTTCGCACCGCAATGAAGGAGTGTCCGAGTCTGACTGCTGTCACCTTGCAGAGGAGCTACTCTGCATTTCGGGCTTTCATGAGTCCCACATCGAGGTGGATCGCTTCGACAGAATTCGGCCACAACTTCTTAGCTGCCGGACAAGCCGCAGACAGCATCGCTGGTGACGCTCGTCGGGTCTGGAAGTGTCCCGACGATCCCGATGTTGACCTTCACTCCTCGATGTCAAAAAGTCACGCGACGTCACCTCTGGCTTGGACGCGGCCAGCGCCATTCCTGCTGCTCCTTCGTGTCCAGCTCCATCTCCCTATTTTATACGAAGGACAACGCTACAAGTCCCGCATCGTTTCAGCATGCTCCGCTCACCCGCCGCTTCTCTCCTCCGGAGCGCCCCCGCACGCCGAGCTTTCACGACGACGGCTGCGGTTCGGACGTCTCACCCGGCACACTCCAAGTCGGACGAGGGCACCGTCGGAGGTGACAACGCCGACACGGCACAGAAGAACTCGCTGGTCCCGGTGTTCATGGCCGTTGGAGCCGCCAGTGTCGCGTGAGTCGCCTCGTCTCTTGCTTCGGGCGGGTCCGAGGGGCGATCTACGCCCCGGATCACTCTGCAGTTCAGACGGGAAGCTACAGCAACTGACCTCGACCTGATCAATATTTCAGCTACATCACCTACGCGCAGATCGTGAGCCTTTTTCCACGCCGTCCGCCCAATCGCGTGCCGGACCGCAATCCCGGTCTCCCAATTCCGGCGGAAAGCTTGCGGCGCTAACCCCTTCCATCCAAATCTGCGTGCAGAGCGCGGGCAAGGAAGACCGCAAGACAGCGGCCGAGGCGCCCAAGAAGGACAACTCGGACGGTCCGGTGGTACGTCTTTCACTCACTCCTTCCCCATCCCTTCAGGTGCCTCGCACTGCATGAGCGAACACCGTGTTCCACCATGCCGCCCGTCTACCAAGAATAGGACGATCAGAGTCGCCTGCTTAGCGAGCCCAATCGCTAACGCTCGCCCCTCCCACAGGTCCTCGGCGAAAAGCCCAAGATGTCTTCCCGGGGTTGAACGATCGCATACCTTGAAGCATAGCATAAACTGTAAAATAAGCATACCGAACAAGTCTCGCCGTGATACATAGGCTATTGCCAACCGATCGCCAAGCTGCTGTGTTCGGGAGGCGAGGTTGGCCTTCTCAGTTGGACCCGGCGTCGCAAGAACGTCACCTCCGGGTCCGACGATGCCTTACCTCGCGCGTTGCTGCTGCTGTTCTCTGTTCCTCCTTAACCCCTCACACACACCCTGAAAAAATGCTGTCCGCAACCCGAGCCATGATCCGGCCTTCCTCCGCCCGGGGCTTCGCCAGGACGGGCGCGAGGAGGAGCACGCACCCGGCCAAGTCTCCCGTCGAGCAGCAAGGCATGGGCGAGGACCTGGCGGATAACCAGAAGAAGAATGCGCTCGTTCCCGTCCTGATGGGGATAGGCGCGGCGAGTGTCGCGTGAGTTGGGTTTAAGACACCTTGGAGGGGATGTGCTACTTGGAGGGACGGGCGTCGGGACTTGACTAGACGAGCTGAAACCTTTCTCACACCGACAGATACATCGTATACGGCGAAATGGTGTGCTTTCAGCCTCATGCCTTTCCGATTAAGGACAGTGCGGAGTTAGCTGACTTGTGGCGCTTGTTCGTCTTCGCTTGCTCGCTCCCTCCAGACCTCGGGCAACTTTTCCCGTCAAGAAGTGCAGCAGACTCCGCGCGATTCGAGCCAGGACAAGCCGGTATGTCGTGCCCTGCTTGAGTCGACACTTTCTCGGCGGGACCGGACTGCTGATCGGCTCGTTGGTCGCGACAGGCGGCGGGAGAGAAGCCAACGACCGGCACTCGCGGCTGAAGCCGTCAGGAACAGCTATCTACGTAGGCATGTACAAAGAGCCATGGTTGGACAAAGTACGAACGTCAGGCTGCGGAAGATGCGCGCAGCAAGCGATTTGGGCTTTCCGCTTGCCCTCTCACCTCTCCTTCGCCAAGCCCATGCCCACGCCCAGAAGGACGCAAACCACAGGGAAAAAAGGAACTCGCATACCGCAAGTCGAATCCTGCCCAATCGCAGGATCCTAGCTCTATTCCAGAGCTCCCACCCGCCTTGCGCCTCCAATCGGGGCCCGCGCTCTCAGCGCGGCCTAGCCCGTCCTCGGGCTCCTCAGCTCAGCTCAGCTCAGCTCGACGACCCCTCGCGGGACGCCTTGCATGGGCAAGCGAGCCGGCCGCCTCACATGTCCAGCGCCTGGGTGGCCATCTGCAGCGCGCCGTCCTTGGTCTGGTTGCCTGTTGAGCCGAGCAACGAGACCGTAGCACGATCGGGGGGCGCCATTAGCAGAGCGATCCTGTGGAGGGGGAGTTTGCAGTCCAGGGAGAGGAGAGGGAGGGGCTTACCGCCGATGAAGCCTGCGGCGTGCACAAAGATGCAGCCGTCGATGCCGGACAGCCGCGAAAGGGCGTCGTCGCGGACTCCGCGCCATCTGCGACCCAGAACGGTTCCGGATCAGTCACTCTGGCCTACGGGCGAAGGGAAGGGCGGTCCGCGAGAGAAAGTCCGCCAGTAGGCGCCAAGCGACTCACGCCTCGGGCAGGGCCTTGCGGCTCTCGAACGATTCGGGCGTGACCGAGACGGCCTGGACGCGCCACTTGGAGTCGGGCTTCTCCGACTCGGGGTAGAGCGCGTACAGCGGGAGTTCGGCCTCGGGGATCGCGAGGTCTTGCTCGAGGAGGTGGAGGTGTTCCTGCGGACCGGACCACGGGGAGAGGTGTTCAGTACGGGTCGGGGCTCAAGACCGTACGGGGATCCGCCTCGTACGGGGATCCGCCTCGTGCGCGGAGGTTGTGGTCAACCTCTCCCAAAAGAGAGGGAGGGCTCACCTTCCAGGGCGCATACTCGTCAAAGATGATGATCTTGCCGCTCGGGTGGGCCTCCTTCCTTCTCTCGACGGCACGCTTGACAATGTCCCGCGCGGGCAGCCACGCCTTGGCGAGGTAGTCCAACCGGTCCTTGAACTCTCCTCCGGCCATCTCGCTCGCCTTCTCGAAGCGCTCGAGGAGGACTTTGTCGTCGAACGGCTCGTTCCAGCGCGGGTTCAGGGCCCCAATGCGCGAGGAGATGTCGGTCCGGGAGCGGTACCGCGGCGGCTCGGACGAGACGTACTGCGCGATGCCGTTGTCGATCGCGTCGAACGCCTCGACAAAGTCTTGGTACATCTTGAGGTACAGGGTTTGGACCGTCGGGGACGAGACGGGCTCCTGCAACAGCGTCGCCAAGATCTCTTGTCCAAAGTGCCTGCGGACAGGTGATTAACGTCAGTCCGGATGGCAGCAGGGACCCCGACAGCAGGAACGCAACTTGTAGATCAGGCCGGCGGAACTGAGCTTGGTGACGAAACCGTGACCAAAGACCTCTTCGAATCCGCGCTGGTGGTGGTCGAAGCGGAGCCTGTCGGCGTCGTACTCGCCCGAGACGTCAAAGACGACGGTCGCCTCGTCCCAGTCCTTCTGGTCGCGCGAGCGGCGCATCTCGGCCTGGGCAAACTGGGGCAGGACGCGCAGGAGCGAGGCGGCGAGGGCATCGTCGGCGTGGAAGGTGCCTGTGGAAGCGAGTGAGGCTTAGAATGTAGAGTAGGACAGCCTGGGAGGGAAGACGACTTGCCGCTGTGGGTGCAGAGGATTGGGCGATCGGTGCGCGCCTTCTTGGCGGCGACGTCAGACATGATGGTGCGGTGTACTTGTACGTAATTTGGAGTCTGCACGGCGCAGGGACGGACAACAGGCGGGGAGAAACGGACGACGCGGCTGAGCATGCACTGGACACGGCGCAAGCGAACACGGAGACTGCAGCGATACGGCGGATCAGCAGTCGAGTACGCTTGCTGTCCTCTGCTGTTCGTGCGGGCGCTCACCGTACACGCTGTAGCGGGCAGCGTCTATGGCTTTCCTGTCCTCGTGAAAGCGAGAAATCTGACTAGACCTTGAATTTCGACAACAGCTCGTCAGGATACGCCGTTTACAGAGCACCCTCTGAATGCAATCATATCAGTCTGTGCCTGTGCGAACGCAGTCAACGTTGTAGAACGAGAGCCGTGGGCGCGGACGCTAGGTGGGGGCGACTCTTGGACGGCGACGTTTCCAGGCGACAGGCGGCCCCGGCGCACCAGTGCACCCAGCGGCAGGACTCCAAGGCTATCACTACGACGCTCAGAGCCGAGCTCGAGCCGCTTCGAGGCGTGTCAGCGCGTGCCGTGCCGAACCACCCGCGGACCGACGTCAACGACGAGCAGCCGATTCCAAGTTCCGCCCCGCCGCTACACGCACGCAGGCCGGCCAGGGAGCGCGCCGGAGGCGCGGAGAAGGGAATGGAATGCGGCCAGGAGTATGCATTCGAGAACCCGGAGCAGTTCTGGAGCGGTACGCCGCTGCCTCTTCCCACGGCACCCGCACGCGACTCTCCTCCCACAGACTGACCTCGTCACTTAATAATACAGAGCTCGATGACTTGATTAGGGTCCCTCCCGACGCTTCGCTCGAGGAGCTCGACTATGCCCTCCGCAACTACATCGCCTTTGCCAGTCGGTTCATGGGTCAGTCGTCCCCTACCTCTTCTCCCTTTCCGCACCTGCGCTCATACACTCCGCACACTCGCCGTAGACGAGTATCTCTCGGCGCCGGGTGCACTCGAGCACGCACTGCTGATGCTCCTCGATGCTCCGCTATTCACGGCGCACCTGGACCGCATGATCGACAATGTCGTCGCCTCCATCGCCGACCCTTCCGCCTCGTCCGCCACCCTCTTCATCTCCCTCATGCTCGCTCTCTACCTCAAGGACAGCACCAATCCCCTCACCGCCATGACGCAGGCGTCGTCCTCGTCCGCAGTCGCCACCGCCAGCGCCGGCCCGCGCAAAAAGGGCAAGAGCAAAACAAGCGCCGGGATCACGGTCGGCAGCTCCAAGATCTTTCGCCGCATGCGCCGGAGGTGGAAAGAGGTCGTGCCCGTCTTGATGAAATGGGTCTGGGACGCCGCGGTCGTCGAGGTCGACCAGACTCAGCCGGACCAGGTCCCGCAAGTCGACGGCGCGGGCCGCGTCAAGCACCTGGGCATGCCGGCCGAGGGGTGGGAAGAGCGCGTTGGGACCACGGCGACGGCGGTGCTGTACGAGATGTGTCGCGTGCAGAAGCTCGACCCCGAAGAGCTCGGTGAGTCTCCCCCGACACTGGCTCCGGGCCCAGCCTCGGCTGACGGGCTGCGGCTTCCCTCGCGCGACAGCCGATTTCTCGTTCGAATTTGTCTCGCATCTCTTCGGCCTCGTCGAGCGGACTCGAGACGCTGCGGACGAGACATTCAACTACACCCTCATCAAGCTCATCATCGCCCTGAACGAGCAGTTCATGGTCTCGAGCGTGCCCGTTCAGGCTACCGGGCAGGGCAAGCTCCCGCCGCCCATCTTGCCCGAGGTCGTCGGAACTCACAAGCGCGTCCGGGGTCCGAATACCGTCCTCGAGGTGCTCAAGGTCAAGGAGCACGAGAGCAAGACGTTTGGCGAGAACGTCATCTTTATCCTCAACCGAGCCGGTGAGTCTCGCTCCCTGTGCCGCTCGAGAGCTCCGCTGAACCCAAAATTGCGGACAGACAACACTCCCGACTCGCTCTGCGTCTCGCTGTTGATCCTCAAGATCCTCTACCTGCTGTTCACGACCTCGGGGACCCAGGAGTACTTCTACACGAACGATCTTTGCGTCCTGGTCGACGTCTTTGTTCGCGAGCTGTACAATCTGGGCGAGGACTCGGAAGGGGTAGGCCCGCAACGCTCGAAGGACGTTCGGAACCCGACTGACCTTCCTTGCGTGCACCACAGCTCAAACATACCTACCTCCGCGTCTTGCACCCGCTACTCAACAATACTCAGCTGCGGCAGTACCCGTACAAGCGCGAAGAGCTCCGGCGCTGCCTCGAATCCCTCCTCGAAGGGGCGTACTATCGGGAGGTGGACCCGACGACGCGGCGACTGGTCGAGCGGAACTTGCGCGGCACGTGGTGCCAAGGCCTGCGGAACTGCGAGAGCGGCTCCGGTACGGCGCTGTCTCCCGGAGCTTCGACGCAGACGGCTGCTGCCGCCAGTACGGTCAGCGTCGATGCGATCGCCGTGACGGGAGGGGACGATGAAGAAGACGGCGCGGCACCGAACGGGAGGCGGCACCACCGGCAGCCTTCGACGTCCTCTTCGACGTCGAGGCACCACCACCGCAAGTCGCGCAAGCACGCGAGCAACGACGACTTGCGGCATCACCGCATGCTCGGCGAGGGTGGACCAATCGAGGAGCACCACGAGCGGCATGACCTGGACGAGGAGGAGTTCGGCCCGCGGCAGACGAAGCCGCGGGTGACGGTCGAGACCGACTCTGCGGGCCCGACGCGGCGGGCGCGGTCGCGGTCACCGATGGAAGAGTCGCATTCGCCGAACCAGTTCTATCTTGCGCGGTTCGATGGGGACGAGGTGGGCCGGACTGGCCACGACACGCTGCGGCCCCTCGCTGCGGGCGGTCCGGCTCACGTGCCGACGCGGCCTTCCTCCGCCGCGGCGCTGCACGGTTCGGTCCCGCCTTCGCGACCACCAGCCGAAGCCACGTCGGGGCGCACACCGAGCCCGATCCTGCAGCACCCGCGGCCGCGGTCGAGTTCGCTCTCGGCCGCATGCCACACGTCCCTCGGCCTGAGCAGCTACCACTCTTCCTCCTCTGCGCCGCCGACGCCCCCTTTGCCCGTACCCGCTTCGCCGGCGCGCTCGACTGCGTCCCTCGCTGGGTCGACGGACTCGCTCGATCCGACTTCGCCGACCTCGACCGGCGGAGGGTCCGCCTCCTTCACCGCCCCGAGGCGGCGACGACCCCCTCCGCCGCCTGTTTTGACGGGCGGGGAGAACGTTTCGCGGCCGATGACGCCGCTGTCGCGCCCGCCGACGACGGGCACGACGGACAGCGGGCATTCGTCGCAGGCGCCGAGTCGGAGACGGCCGCCGCCGCCGCCGCCGGCGGCGGCTGCTTCTGCCAAGTCGGTCGGCGGAGGCGGGAGGGAGAAGCCGCCTGAAGCGGACGAGTCGGACGCACGGAGGGCGCTCGACGGCTTGGCCGTGTCGGGCTGAAGCAGCCTGGCGCTTCCGTCGCGCCGCACTGTGTCTCTCGTGGCGCTCGTCCTCGCTCTCCTCCTCTCGCTTTCTTCCCTTCCCTTCCCTTGTCGTCGTAGCTTCTCTGACCACCCTCTCCGTTGTCGCCGCCTTTACTCTCGCAAAAGCATCGTTCCCAATCCGGACATGATCTCGGAGAAAGAGAGAAAACTTTTTCCGAGGGCGAGATCGTCCTTTGCGCGTGCGGGCGTCGGCCTCCGCGGCCTGTGCCTCACCGCAAACTGGGCTCAACAGACGATGGCGCGCTCGGCTGCATACGTTGCAGGCACTGCAGCGGCCTGTGTGATGCTCGCTGACGGCGCCCATGCCGCGTGGGGCTTTGGCGGCGGTGCGTCCCACGCCTTTGCGCTCCCCACTTTGAGGAGGAGAACTTGGCCGGCGTGCACTCGCTCGCTCTCGCTACTGGACGGCGCTGATGCTGCGATTACGTCTCTAACTCACAGCTGCCAAGCCAGCGACTCCGGTCGATGCGGCAGAGCCGTCTCCTGCGAGTCCGCCGAAGCCGGTCGACCCGCTCTTTCCTGATATCGTCGCCGCGCCCGGTCAGGCCAACTCGGCCGCCGCCGCCGCTGGTGCAGGACAGAAGGCGCCCTACACGGGCACCGAGTACAAGCTCGGCCCGGTCCACTTCCGGCCGGCCGAGTTCCAGCTCGAGGGCGTCATGCTCCTCGTCCTCGCCGCCTACCTCGCCTCGACGTACCTGCTCCGGCAAGCGAACAAGGCCCGCGCGAGCAAGTGGTTCCGCGCGACCGAGCCGGCGTACCGGCAAGAGTTCGCGGGCGTCGGACTCGGAGGCGGACAGTTGTTCAAGGGGGATGGCGGCGACGAGTTTGTCTCGTATGCGTCCGGGCGCCGCGGCGTCGAGTTTGTCTGGACCAAGGTGCGCACGAGCGCGCAGGACGTGGTCGGGATGGCGTACCACCTCTTCCGCGGGATCATCGACTACAAGTACGAGTCGGGATCAAACAAGGTGGTAAATGTTTGCGGATGCTGCAGTCGATGGTGAAGTCGAGGAGCGGTCCGCTGACGCTCGCGACTCCTGTGCACAGCTCCTCGACTTCAAGCTCGCGGCACCAAAGGGTACCCCGGGCGCCAAATTCGTCTTTGCTGTCGTCCGCCGCGACCTCCTCCGCAAGACCCGCGACTCGCGCTGGGACATGGTGCGTGACCGGCGTCGCTTCACGTGGACGCGCGCGGACCGAAGTGCTGATACTGGCCCCCGCAGCGCACCTTTACCAACGTCTCCGAGACGCCCGGCGTCTCATCGTCGCTGATCGTCATGACCGAGTCGGGCGATGTCACCAATGCCCTGCTGAAGGATGCGGACACCGGCCTCATGAACGCCTTCAAGGAAGGCTCGGAGTACCTCCAGTACTTTGAGAGCCTCGTTGTGAGCGACATGCCGGCACGAGAGCCTCTGGAAGAGTACGTTGCCCCGCCTCCAGGTTATAGAGACCGTGGGAGACTGACTTGCGTTTAATTACCGGCTCCCCTCTCGCAGGAAGCCGTCCTTGCCGGACAACGAGTTCCGCATGCAGCTCACGCTAGACTTGCCGCCTTCGACCCGCGCCGCCGAGACGGCTCCGTGGGTCACGCTCGCGTGCAATGTCGCGGATGTGCTGCACGGCAAGCAGAAGCTGGTGCCCGACGTCGCGATCAGCAAGGCGGTGGGTTCTCTCTCTCTCCCACTGAGACTCTGCAGTCGGCGCTGACTCGGTCCTGTGCCCCACCCTCTCCGCAGAAGAAGCGCCGTGCGGATGCGCTCGAGGTCCTGATGAAGCCGCTGCGGGAGGAAGAGGCGGAGAAGGCGCTCGAGGCGAAGCAGAACGAGCTCGCGGTGAAGCGCAAGCTCGAGCAGGACCGACGGGAGGCGGCGTGGTCCAAGTTGTCGCCGGCGGAGCGGGTCAAGGCGCAGAAGAAGGAGGAGGAGAAGGAGAGGAAGAAGCAGCTTGCGAAGCAGGCGAAGCGGCAGTCGGGCAAGTAGGGGAACCGCCTGGCGTAGAATGCGGAATCCGCAACGAGTCGGAAAGAATGAAACACAATATCTCTATGTAATCAGGGACGAGACCTATGCGAGGACTATATAAAACGTTGCCCCACCGCTTGTCGGCAGGACGCAAGTTCTCCCGTTCAGTCACTCGCCGCACTGCGCAATCCACTGGACAGGATGGACGCCGAGCTGCAGCGGATCGCCTCGCTGCCCCAGAAGGACAAGGTGTGTCCTGCCTTGCCTCGCTGGGCTGCGTGTAGAGCCTGCCTCGAAGTCGCGAGCCCCACCCAGGGCACCCGAGTTGGACTGCGCCCTGACTCTGCGCTCTGCCGCGCCCGCACAGTCGCAAGCGTACCTCGCCCTGCTCGATCACACGCTCGCGAGCTCGGCCGACCTGCCCGCGGACGTCGCACAGTGGCTCGCCGTCGTCGTCGGCGCCGACTTTCCCCAGATCGTCGCCCGCCAAGTCCTCGAGGGCTACGTCGCCAAGTTGCCCCAAGTTGAGGACCGCGACGCGCGCAAGGCGGTGTTGAAGCGGAGCATCGAGCTGCTGCAACCCAGGGTGACCTCCTTCGAGACCGAGGTGCGTCCTCTCCTGCGCATCTATCCCGCATGTACTTCCCGGTGCTCATCGCCCAGAGACTCTCCGCCGCCTCCCACAGATCTGTACTCTTCGCGAACAGTATGCCGACCTGCTCGAGGCGGACGAAGAGTTCCCGGAAGCGGCGCGCGTCCTGATCGGCATCCCCCTCGAATCAGGCAGCAGGTGAGTCCGCCTGCGCCTCGATCGGCCCCGGGGGTTCGCCCGCCGGAACTGACGAAAGAGAGCGGACCGACAGGACCGATGAGTACAAGCTGCGCGTGTATATCCGCATCATCCGCCTCTTCCTCGAGGAAGAGGACTCGACCTCGGCCGACACCTACTTCAACCGCGCTTCGCTCATCGCGCACTGCGCTACGGACCTCGAGACGAAGATCGCATTCAAGCTCTGTCAGGCGCGGATGTTTGACTACAGCAGGCGGTTCGCCGAGGCTGGCAGCAAGTACCACGAGCTCAGCTACGTGCCAGAACTAGCCGAGGAGGAACGCATGCAGGCGCTGTGAGTTCCAGCAGATTGCTTACCCTCAGAGGTGTCAGATTCTGATCCGTATGCGGGACATGTCAGGGGTGCCGGCATCGTCTGCGCAGTCCTCGCACCGGCCGGGCCGATCCGCTCGCGGCTCCTCGCCTCCCTCTTCCGCGACGAGCGTTCGATGCGCTCAGAACACTACTCGATCCTGTCGAAAGTGTTCCTCGATCAGATGATCCGCCCGACCGAAGTCGCCCAGTTCGCCGCCAAGCTCCAGACTCACCAGCTCGCGCAACTGCCGCCGACCCAGGCGATCGTCACGGCCGACGACGCCGAGGTCGAAGTCGGCAAACGCGGACCCGAGACGGTCCTGGACCGCGCTATCATGGAGCACAACGTCCTTGCGGCGTCGCGCGTCTACAACAACATCACGTTCCGCGGCCTCGGGCTCCTGCTCGGGCTGAAACCCTCGGCGGCCGAGGCGATGGCCCGGACGATGATTCAGCAGAAGCGCCTAAAGGCAACGATCGACCAGATCGACGGCCTGATCATCTTTGAGGTCGACGCGCGCGACGGTGGCGGAGGGGACGCGGCCGTCTCGAACGTCGCGGCGCAGGCGGCTGCGCGCGAGGACGACGGCGCGGATGCGGGGGACGAGGTCGGAGCGGCGCCGGCGACGAAGCGCTGGGACTTGCAGATTCGGCAGACGCTCCAGCTCGCGGAGCAGATCGCGGCGAGGTGCGAGCTCCTCCTCGCGGAAGGGACGGGGTCTGCTGGATCGGACCAGACCGCACCGGCGGCCGTTTCCGCCGCTGCCGCATGACCCGGGGATGCCCGTCTAGGTGTTCTCCGCGTCTCGATGTGTTCCCTGGATGTCCGCCCCCCCTGTACAGCTGTCCGTCCCCGTGTATCGTTGTATCCTACTCGCAACAAGCACTTTTCTTCATTCCTTCCCTCCGGTCTGGTCGAGCCTCGGACACTTCCTTAGCAGAAAATAGCCGAACGGCGGCTGCAGCTCTTGCGGCGAGCAGCAAAGAAAATTTAGACGAGGCACATGTGCCGTTCCGATGGCATCTGAATATCTGAATCTCAAGTTACGGCCGAACGTTCGCGCCCAGATTATCGCGGTGGCGGTGCAGCGGTGGGGTGCGGTGGGAGGACCGAGGGAGCCTCCGTTACAGTTGCTTCGAGGCCAAGGAGTGCTGTTTGTTGCAGTTGATAGTGGATGCATACACTCGAGCTTCCTGAATCAGCGGTTGAGATCCAGAGCGGTTGTGCGCGGGTGAGTGCATGCGGCCGAGAATGGGCGCGAGCGAGCGAACCGATTGTCCTTCCTCCGCCTCTCGATCCTCTCCTGCTCGCCCACAGCCTCCTTCTGAGCCCAGCTTAGTCTCTAGGCACTCAGCGTAACGTATCCAAGCATCTCCGACTTGCAGCGACGCCCCGAACGCTCTCCGTGACCATGGCCAGCTCCTCCGCGCACCCCACTTGCCGCACCGCCGAGGCTCTCAATCTCCCGGCCAAGCGCACGGCGAGCCGCAGTCAGGCGGCAGCCAGCGCACACTGGCACGATTTGGCCGACGAGCGCGAGCAGGCGCAGCCCACGCGCGCGAGCAAGCGGAGCCGGACGTCCGCGAGTACCGCCTCGATCAACGCAGCAGCGGCGACGATTCTCGGCCCCGACGACGCCGCAGAACTCGACGCGGACGGCGACGCAGCGCTCGCAGGCGATCCGGACAATGCGAACGGGAACAAGCCGGCGACGGAGAAAGAAAAGGAGGCCAGGAGGATGGCCCGCATGATCCGGAACCGGAGTAAATTCTTTTTCCGCTCTCGCTCTCAGATCCCTCGGAGGACCCGACTCTCTGACCCAGGGCGTTCGTCCCATAGATGCCGCACAGGCGAGTCGAGATCGCAAGAAGGAGCACACTGCGTTCCTCGAACGGAGAGTCGCCCAGCTCGAGACGCTGCTCAGGCAAGCCGGTCGGCCGGCCCCTGCCGCAGCGTCCCCGGCGTTCCCGCCGACGGCTTCGCCCGCCGCTGCTGCTTTGCCTCCTTTGCCTGGCTCTCGCTTGCGAGCGACGAGCGTCTCGTCGAATACGTCGTCGGCGGAAGACCCGGGGCGAGTCGCCGACCTTGAGGAAGAAAACGACTCGCTGCGATCGCAGCTTCACGCCGAGCAAGCCGAAAATGCTCGCCTCGTGACACGCCTCGAGCTCGCCGAGGAGAAGCTCGCGCGGTTGACGACGCCGGATGCGGGTCCGATTTCGTTCTCGCCGTTCTCCGGTACCACGACCCCGCTGCCCGCGTACGAGCCGACGTTCGCGTTCGACACGCCAGACATCAAACCGTTGCCGCAGCCGGAAGAGCGCGCATTCATGGAAGAACGGGAACGCCAGCGTCGTCGCGCGTCCCAAGTCTCGTTCGACCACATCGCCCCGCTCGGCCCGCCGCTGGTGGGCCTCGAATCGGAACAGCCGACCGGAGCGCAGAAAGAAGGGCAAGGTAGCTCTCGCCTCGTAGCACGCGAGGTCGAATCATCCCTGCAGCGGAAGCTGCCTACCCTTCTCCTACGTCTCTGTCGGCCTACCGACTCGCGGCCCAACACTCCGCCGCCGGCTCGTCGACTCCGTCCCTTTCGTCTGGACCGACCTCGACGGCCGGATCCGTCTCGGGACTCGAGCTCGACATCTCGTCGTCTCCGCAGACGCCCGAGTCGTACCTCGATCTTGACGAGCTCGAGCTCTCGCCCGAATGGTCCGCCTGGGCCGCGGGTGCGGGCACAAAACCGGCGGACCCGAAGGCTGGACCTTCTGCCGCGCCACCTACCGACCTCGATGACGACGAGGCAGCGCTCGCGTATCTCGATCTGAGTGCGTTCAACGACGTACCGACGACGACGATGATCTCGTGCGGAGGAGCCTGAGACGAAACGGCCAGGTGCGCCCCTTTCACGTGCTCTCATTCGGGCACCCCCTGAGTCTAACCCGTCTCGTTGCTGCAGACCCCGACACCGAAAACCTTTGCTTCCTCGACGCCGTGCCCACCTCCCCTTGACTCTCCGCGCCTCTCCGCCCCCTTTTCAGACCGTCCCGCACCCCTCGCACTGCTCTCCCGCTCGAGTCGCAGACTTCCCTGTCCGTTGGCCCGCATGAGCATGCGCGCTCCATGTCGTGCTCGTTCGCACCCGCACTGCCTCGGCACGCTCTCTGGCATTCTGGTCGTCCCTGCCCTGAGCCTTGTCTCCGCCTCTCTCCAGGGGCGTCGAGCGGTTCTCGGCGGGGTCACGGATGTCCGGGCGTGTTCTCGGGTGGGCGGTCGCGCTGAACATTGCACGTGATGTGGAGTGCGGCATCTGCTCTGTGGCGGGGACAGGTGAAGCTGCTGATCTCTTTCGGTTTCCGACGAGCTCTGCCGAGGTGGACTGCGAGATGGTCGGGGGCCGGTCAGGGGCGTGTTTGCGAGGGGCAGCGACGTTCGGCATGTTGCAAAGGGTAAGGTGGATCCCCGGCGGTTCTTCTTTCCTGGCGCCTGTTATTCGTCTCAGTTTCCCTCTGTCCGCACCTCATCTCTCGTCTCTCGGATCGCGTCCTGGCCGTACCGTGTATCGCACCTGCCTCCCTATCTCGCCGCATTGCATTGAAACAACAGACACTTTCTCTATGATTTCTTGTGCGCCGTGTCCTTCCCTTGCACCATTTTCCAGTTCGTATGACAAACTGTGCGGTACGAGGAGACGCTCATTCAACTTGTCCGCGAACGGACTCGCGTCGGGGCAGCGCTGTGAGCTTCTGTGCGCTGTTATCTGCTTACACGCCTCGTTGTAGCGGCCACATCCTCCTGCTCGCGGCCAAGGGCTTGCGTCGTCACGCTTCACGTCGTCATCGTCCGCCCCGACTTTTCCGCCTCGAACAGACGCACGAGGCTCAGCATACGCCGCCCAGCTCAGCCGGCGACGCGGCGATGGGCGCACTGAGCGCCTGGCTGGAACGCAAATCGCCCGAACGGAAGCCGAGGCAGCAGTCGACGCTCGGCGTAGAGCTGCCGTCGCCGCAGCGGATCTGGACAGAGTCGCCGGCTCACGCGGATGGGCCCGCGCAGAGGCCTTTTGGCCCGAGACTGCCCAGCCACGCCTACGAACAAGGTCAGGAGGGCGTAGGGAGCTTGACTCAGACGACCTCCCCTTGCGCCGGGGCGTCGAGAGGCGGAATTGACTACGCCAGACTGGACGACGCTGGAAACGCGTTTCCGCGTTCTTCAGGGCCGCCGGTGTCGTCGGAACGAGGCGAGCACGGCCTCGATACCCTCTATGAGCGCGTGCAGGCACTCCGGCTAAGAGAGGACGAGCAAGTCGCTGCCGGACCGATCAGAGCCTCGCCTTCACTGCCACCTCCGGTTCCGGCTCGTCCGTCGGCAGCTACACCGCCGGCGCCTTCCCTCGGCCGTGCTGAGCCCTATCAGGAAGCTTGCGGTGTCGTTTGGCGGGAAGGTGGACACCGGCCATTGGCCCCATCGCCACACGCAGGTGCGTCGAGTCTCTATCCTTTGAACCCGCCGCAGCGGATCTTGACGGGACGTCGCAACCAAGCAGGTGCGGTCCCACCTCTGTCTGTGAGCAGACAGCGCCGGCAAGACTCGCCGAGCCGACTTGGGCATGCGACCCTCTCTGGGCCATCGACCGCCGACTCGCCATCTCGGGGAGCAACGACCGCAACCTACGAACCTCATTCGCTTCCTCCTACCACTCACCCTACGCCTGACCCGTCGATGCGTCGTCCGCCTCCTAGCGCCAGCGCTCCGGCGAGACGGCCGCTACAGTCTTCCTCCGCGCCGATCCTGCAAGCGACGAGTGCCGGCAACTTGCGAGCAGCCTACTACGCTCCCTCAGAGCTCAATGCGCCTCCGCGAGGCGCTCACTCACTACCGCAGTACGCGTCCGACGCGATCAAACCGCCGTTGATGTCCTCGCCGCTGCGGTTTGAGCCTTCTAGTCCCGGCGTTGTGCCACATCCGGCGAAGCATCCATTCCCGCGCCCTCCGGAAGAAATCGGCCGTCCTCCTCCTACTTCGCCCGCTCGACGTGCCGGTCCCGGTCCAGCATCGCCGGCCCCGCGGACACCCGAGAAACCGCGGCGACCTTTCTCGTCCCCGCCCGCCTCACCCGCCCGATCAACGCCCCGGACGAGGGATCGAGGAGCCGGAACGCGGCAGTGCGACGCCATCACTGCGAACTCGAAGCGCTGTACAAGGATGGTCTCCCTGGCGGTTTGGCTGGCGCGGACCGGTGCCAGTCAGCCGTCGAGCGGCGCGGAGGATTCGCCCCATCGAGGGTCCGGCACCTCAGACCCGCCGGAGACAGCCGCGCGTGCCGAGCCGGTCTTCTGTCGGCAGCATGCCAAGCTCGCCCTCGTCGAGTCGGGCTTCTTCCAGGCCTGTGCAAGTCGGGCGCGCGGAACCGAATCCGAAGAGAGATGGATACAGTATGCCGGTGCGTGACCACCACACAAGAAGATTGCCGTAGTTCCGCGCTGACACGCCGGGCGTTTGCAGATTGGATCGATTCCGACTTGCCGGTCGAGACGCAAGCGCTCTTGAGGCACTACATGACGTCTCCTGTTTCGGACCGTGACGGCGAAGGGTACGGTCCCGTTCCCCGCGGGCGTGGCAGCATAATCTCACTGATCCTCGACTCTAACAGGTACATCTACATTCACGAGCTCGTGCCGCGTCCTCGTTCATCTTTCCGTGAGTCCGGCGTTCCGCTCAGGAACGCTTAGATTCCTCAGAGCTCACAAATTGCACGCCGACAGCTGCGCCGACGTCTCTGAGGAGTCCAATAGGAAAGCCCCTCGGTCCCGTCGCGCATGTCAAGCTCGGCCGTACGACCAAGCCAGTCGCGCGCTTGTCGCAATGGCGATCCTCCTGCCCTTCCCGCGAGCCCATCGTCCGCTTCGTATTCCCTCGACAGGAACTCCCTGCCGCGAAGTCCGCGACAACACCGGGACAGGGCGCGCTACAATTTGCTGACCGTGGGACGAGGAACCACCATCGCTGGGAGCGACTGTGCCTCGTCGAACTCGCCGGTCGTGCGGTGGCGTCAGACGCAGCGAATGAGCCATGTCCCGATTGCGGCGTGAAGCACGTCGAGTGCTTCATGGTCGATCGGAACGCTCTGGATCGAGGCGCGGGCGGGAGCTGGTCGGTGCAGGAGGTCGTAGAGAAGTGGGAGCGATGGTGTCGGGACGTGCTCGTATAGCGTCATCTCGCAATGCAGTTTCACATCCCCGCAATCTTACGTCAAGCCAGGAAGACAAAGACGTAGTCTGCAACAACAGGAAAAGAAAGCTCCTACACTCCATCGACTTGGTCACAGGCGGAAGCCAGCCCCGCCTGCCCTGCCGCCCGCAGCATAGAACCGGTTCTCGAAACCCGCGAGGTCCGGATCGTCCTGCCACGCCACGATCTTCATCCCCTCCCCCTCGCCTCCCGGACCCGTGATGCCCTGCAACGCGTCTCCGCACCCTGCGGCCCGTTCTCGCAGAACGACCTGCCGCCACCTTTCGCGCTCCTTCTCGCTCATCGCGTCTTCCAGTTCAGCTCCCTCCCCCAGGGAAGCCGTTTCGTCGCGCCAGCCGCTCTCGATCGCGAGGATGTAGTATCCGCCGTCGAGGTGACCGTCGAAGAAGCGCGTCTCCAGCCCGCGGGAGAGGAGCGCTCGCTGTCGGACCCACAGTGGGGGTAGCGGCGGGGCCGTTGCTGAGGAGAGTTTGAACGGAGCGAGACCGATGCCGCTGACGAGAGAGACGTTGGCGAGGTAGTCGCAGTGGAAGACAAAGTCCGGGTCGGAGGCGCGCGCCGGATCAGCGGCAGGCAGTCGCAGCTGCAAAGTGCGACCGAAGGTATTGCCATCGTGAAGATTGCTGTGTGCACGGCCATCCCGAGCGGTGTCAGAGGGGAAGCTTGCTGGCTTGACCGTCACGAAACGAGAACGCACCCGAGGATCCGTTTGAGCAAGTTGGCATGAACGAAGAGCGGGCGCCCAGGGAGACCGCCGCTTTCGCTCGCAAGGCCGTACTGCAGCATGGTGTGGCCCGCGAAGCGATCGTGCTTGTCGGCGCCGACCCTGTCGCGGTCGGTCCATGAGGCAGTTGAGAGGTGCCGGGCTGGGACGGCCCATCGCTTGCGCAGCGCAAGGAATGCGTAGCCTGTCGGATGAAGCTCATAAGATCGATGCGACAGAGAGGCACTTGAAGCGTGCTGGAAAGCTTACGGAAAAGATCTTTGTCCCCATCGCTGATCTTGAACCAGAACTCCCACTCGCGGAGCATATGCTCGACAAGTAGTAAGCTGCAGGTATCAAGGCTGGTCAGATCCATTTCTGGCTGAACTTGGGGATACTCAAGGGAGACGTACGCGTCGAGATGGTCCGACTTTCGGATCAGCATCTGACCCGCTTCCATCGTGAATTCGTCCCTGCACTGGACGCCGAGAATCGACCAGATGACCTGCGCAAGTGAACAGACGCGATGGTCAGCGCTGATGCTGGCCGACGGGGGCGAGACAGAGGAAGAGGGGAACACACGTTCTCTGGCTGGTCCTTCCAGTAATCCGGCCAGAAGACCGCCCCGAGCTCCCGGAACTCGATGCTCCGGAAGAGAAAGTCGACATCGCGAACCGGTATGTTGTCGCTGTCGAGCATCAGGACCTCGTCGAACTTGCTCTCGACGAGCGCGGCCCCCTTCAGGTGGAACGATTTCGTCCGGCCGTTGAGCGGGCCCTTGTCGAGCGAGGTCAGGGATGAGACGGTCGCGCCGAGCGCGAGAAAGTCGCGGCGTTGATCGTCGGTTGGGGCCTCGTCTGGGAAGTGAAAGATCTCGGCGGGCAGGGTCGAGTTGTAAGGACCGCGAAGCAGTCGCAGCGAGACGAGGACCCGATCGAAGGTGTCCTGCGGAGGGTGTGCATACAGCGGGAACTCAGTACTGCGTGCAGTAAGAGAGGCGCCTTATTTAACGTACGGCGTTTCCCGCTGTCCAGACCAGCCCTCGAGTCCCCTTCCTGTCCTCTGGCTCCGCGAACCTTCCGCTCCGCTCGGCGACCCGTAGCACCTGGACCAATTCCCGCCTGATCTCTCTGATTTGTTCTGGCGCGAGACTCCGCCACAAGTCGCCGTTCTCGCGGACCTGCAGCTGGTTCCGCTGACGCCGAACGGACGGGTTCCCGCAGCTGAGAAGGTTGAATTCGCGCCGGAGGTCGTACGAGCCGACGGGCGCGGCAAGCCAGTCCTCGAGCCGTGCGGAGAGGGAGGCGGTTCGCGGAAGCGGAGGAGACGGCGAGAACCAATCCTCGCACGCGCGACTCGAATTGCGCAAGCGGTAGACGGTTGCGGATGTTCCGTCGCACGTCGCTGGCCCCGTGGCAAGCGGGAATCCGTTTTCGTGCACTTGTGCGAGTGTCACCTCGACGCGTTTCGGAGCGGTCGCCCCGCCGAAAGCTCCCCACCGACTCGAACGGACGACGTCTGTCGTCCAGCTGCTCGGATTTTGGGTGACGTACAGCAGCGCGAGCACACTGAGCACTGCGAGCGCCAGGACTACCGGCTTGCGACGCGTGGTCGGCGTCCATCGTCCGGAGCGCCCTGCAGATCGTCTGGACGCAGCATCGTCGAGTAGGCTCGGACTTGAACTTGAAGGGGCCAAAGTTGACGGCGACGACGGCGAGACGAGCGGCAACTCGGCTTCGTCCGGCGCTGTTGCTCGCGCGCTGGAGGAAGGCAGCAGCTGGGCATGCAGGCGCTGCCACATCACGGTACGCAGCGCAGCTCAAGGGCCATAACGCGGGCTCAAGGCCAGCGTTCGTTTCGAACCGGACGGCCACCAAGTGCACCGCCGACTCTCCGCCGGATCGATCACTCCGAACTCGATCACTTGCGGCAAAATTTAACCCTCAATCCGATCAGGTTGCGTCGTTTTCTGTTCGCTTCTCTATGATGTTTCGGAGGACTATGGCTCCGATAGCGTAGCCACCCTCTACTCCATCGCGCTGCAAACCTGCGCCCATCCCGCATCAAACTGCCGCACCGACCCCTCCCCTCCGCTCGCCAACAACGTGCCCCTCGCGCGCTGGACCACCTCCTGCCCGCCCGCGACCTCTCCCGCGCGGACGAGCTCCTCCGCGTACGCGAGCCACTCGTCGACTCCGGCTTCGGGATGCGCGACGATCCGCTCGTGGATCGAGCGGCGGAACGCGCGCGCCTTCTTTGCGCTCGCGGCACGCGTTCCGAGCGCCGGTCCGCTCGGGTCGAGTATTGAGGAGAGGAACGAGAGCGAGAGGGTCGGCGCCGACGTCAAGAGCCGGAGGAGCTTGGCCTGGAAGTCGGACGGCGAGACGATCGCGAGGTAGTGCACCAACCTCCGGGGCAAGAGTTCCCTGGGCGTGACATGCGCGTACGCGCCGAACGTCGTCGCGAACCCCGCGGGCGGCAACGCATCCGTCAGAAGCACCCGTCGGATCGACCGGTCGTACCACGCCTCGATCTCGGCGGGAGTCGCCTCCGCCTCGCGCTCGACAAACGCGGCGTACAGGTCCCACACCTTGCTGCTGAACGGGAGGACTTGCGTCGCCCGGCCAAACGCCCGCTCGAGCTCGGCTGATTCCGCAGAGAGGGACCCGAGCGTCTCGAGGTGGGCGACCCAGACTTGCTCGCGCTGCGCCGCAGGCGTCCGGTCCGTACCGTACCGCTTCACCATCTGGTCGAGGTGCGACCGGATCCGAGACGCCTTGACTTCGGTGCGCAGGAGATTCCGCAGCTCGATGAGGGAGAGCAGGGCGGACGACGGCGCCGCCGCAATGGCCGTTTCGAGGTTGGCCGAGAGGTAGGCGAGCTGGGATGGCGTGCCCACCTGATTAGCGGGGGAACCACCTGAGGAGACCCATCGATATGAAACTCACCAAGTCGTCCTCTTTCTCGACGCTTTCCGCCATCTCCTCGAGCCAAGCACAAAACTGCTCCCACATCTCCTGCTCCTGCGCTCCCGCCTCCCGCTCCTTCCCCTTCCCCTTCTTCCCAACCCTTGCCCCACTCGTCCTCAGCGCCGTCCAGTACTCGTCGCACGCCTTGCCGACCGCATCCACGAGCCGCTCGCCCTCGACCCGGATCGCGAACGGGTCCCCCTCAGCCTCGCGCCCACCGGCGGCCTGCATCTCTTCCGCCTCGCGCTTCCTGCCGTTCTTTTGCTTCTTCGGCGGGACGTACGCCACGTCGTACAGGTGTCGGGTCGCGAGGAGGTGCAGCGCGGCGGGGTAGGCCGGGGTGGAGGGGAGGATGTGTGCGCGCAAGGAGGCGTACACGTGCGTGAGGAGTGGGGAGCGGAGCGGAGAGGCGAGCGGGCCCAGGATGGAGAGGACGAGCTTGTAGGCGTCGATTGAGTGCGAGTAGGCTGTAGAGAGGTGGGGCGTGAGTACAGGACGGGAGGGAGGGAGGCGAGCGGCGGGAAACGTACACTTGAGCAGGTTGTCGAGCACGACGCGCACGATGGCGCCGTTCAGGAGCGCCTCCTGGCCCGACACGGCTTGCTCGTCCACCTCTTCCTTCAGCCGAGACTCGTCTGCCTCGGCTCCGGGAAGGGCGATTTCGTCTGCCTCCTCTTCAGGGTCGTCGTCCTCCTCCTCGCCTTCGCTCGTCTGCTTCCCCTTCTCGCCGCCACGGCCGACGCGGACGATCTCTTCCGACCCTCCCTTGCCGATACCGAGCACGTGCCACCTCTCGCGGAGGCGCTCGACGAACCCGACCTCGACGCGGATCCACTCGCGCCAGACAGCCTCGACGTCGCGCTCGCTGTTGTTCCTCCCCTTCAAGAACCTCAACGCGCGCATGCACAACCTCGAGGCCCCCTCGGTGTTACCCCCGCCCATACCCTTGTGGTCGCCGTCGCTCTCCCACTGGGAAGCCATGATCCAGAAGCGGGTCTCGGTCGGGTGCATCGCGATCGCCGAGGTGAGGGTGCGGGAGACGAGGAGGGGACTCGACTGCGAGAGGGCGTGCGCGATGAAGGCGTTCCAGAGCTCGAGCGACTCGGGGAAGCGCCGGACGGAGAGCCGGTGCAGCTGGGTGATGTGTGCGCCGATCGAGTGGTCCGACAGGGACTTTTTCGCCGTCTTGGCTGCGATATGGCCGGCAATGGGTCAGTCGACTGCGTTGGTGCAAGCATTAGGGACGGACTGACGGATCCGGGCTGCGCGGGCCTTGCGGAGTTTCTCGAGGCGGCGCTCGTAGTCGATGTACCGGAGGTAGTCAGTCGGCTTGGTCCCGCGTCCCTGCGCGAGTCCCATCTCGAAGGCCCTGCGCTTGGCGACAATGTCCGAGATCTCATCCTGTCCAAGAACACGAGTCAGCCTCAATCACGGGCCAGTGAGAGAGCGAACGGACGGACGTGGGAAAAGATCTGGCGCTGTTCGAGGTCGCGGAGTTCGGGCAGCAAGCGCTCGAGCGCGAGCTGGACCTGCGGGCGGGCGGAGCATGGTCAGCGTTGTCCAGGGAAGACTGTAAACTGGTGCTTACCTTTTCCATGACTGAGGATTACGGCGTAGACGGGCAAGCGGTGAACCCTGCGTAGAGTGCGGGTGAAGCGATGCGGCGTATCACGGCGCTCGAGTACAGTCGTAGTCTCTAAGCAATCCTTGCGAGTAGGTCCGCTGTTTGTCGCTTTCCTGCTGCTGTGCTGTGTGCGGAGATCCAGTATGCACTGTCTGTCGAATCCGAGTGCCGAGCTTTTGAGGCGGTGCACCCGCGAGGATGGCGAATTACCACGCCTCGCCGCACACCCCACCGGGTGCAGCGGCGAGCTACTAGGTCGATCTGGGCTACTATAGTACAGCGATCTCATGTGAGCGCGAAGCCCCAGCTCCCGTTGTCGAGACGCCGGTGGTTTGGTCCGCGCTCCGAGTCGGGCGTCGGCAAACGCTCGAGTGGGGGCGACCGCGCCTTCCCCTCCTGCGCTCTCCCCGCCTCGCACAGCGCGCATACAGGCACACCGAGAGCCAGGATGAGCGCCTTTGCCGCCATGATGGGCGGCGCAGAGTGCAGCACGAGCGCAAACCCCCTCAGCCAGCTCGCCAAGGCTAGTCACCAGGACCACTCGCTCCACTACGCAGGCGCCCACAGCGCAAATGCAGGGCCTGCGCAGGCTTCTATGCGCTCTATGACGCCACAGCACCACGCCGGTGCGCCGGACGACGCTCAGCGCTTCTTTGACCGCGGCGAACAGCACCATCCGCTCGGGATGGACCCCCTCCGCGCCGAGATCGACGCCATGGGCCGCACAGCCCTCAAATCCGACCGCCTGCACCCCGAACAGCGCGAGTGGGCCTCGCAGTACCACCCCGCCGGCGCCAACTTGCTCCCCGCCGACCTCGCCCGCCTCGAGGACCAGTTCAGGATGCCCGACCCGCACGATGGCCGGCCTTCGGACTTTGCGCAAGAGTTCCACTTGCACCGTCAGCAGCAGCAACAGCGCGGGAGTCCGGCTCCGAGCATGTCCATGGCGGGGGGTTCCTCCTCGGCGGCGTACAGCGCCCACGCCACTGCGGCTCGACCAGCGGGCTTTGCTCCGTCGTACGGCGCCTTTGCAGGAGGAGGAGGAGGCATGGGAGGCTCGTCGAGCTACATGCCCATGCACACTGCTCCCGTCCCTCCACCGCAGCAGCAGGCAGACACGAAGGGAAAAGGTCGCTTTGTCGAACTCGACGACGCCGACTGGGAGGCCCAGTTTGCGCAGGTCGCCTCGTCATCGGGGGCGACGACCACCACTGCCGCAGAGCCCCACCAGGCCTCCGCCGCGCAGGAGCAGGAAGACTCGACGGCCAACTTGCTCGAGCACGGCGAGCTCGACCTCGAAGCGACCGAGTCGGACGCGCAGCTCCTGAAGGACCTCGAGTCGACGTGGAAGGCCATGCGGACCCAACTCGACGCGAACGCCTCGACGTCGGATGCCGAACTCGCCCAGTGGGAGGCCCAGTTCGGCAGCCAGTTCAACGACCTGCACGGATCGCCGCTCCTCGACGCCGACGAGGCCGACGACCTGTTCGACAACTTGCCCGCGTCCGTCCGCGCCCAGTGGAACAAGGACAACGTCGACTCGTTCCTGCAAGACCAGACGCCCTTCCCCTTCAACGAAGAGAACGACTACCTCGAGCACGCGGACCCGTACGCCGAAGGAATGCGGCTCTTGCAGGACGGCGCGCCCCTGAGCGAGGCCGCACTCGCGTTCGAGGCTGCGTGCCGCAAGGACGAGAGTCGCGCCGAGGCGTGGAAGGCCGCGGGAGAGACCTGGGCGGCGGACGAGAGGGAGGTCAAGGGGATCCGCGCGCTCGAGAAGGCTGTCGCGTGCGGCGGCCCGGCCGGCGTCGCCGCTTGGCTGGTTAGTCCATTCCCGTCGTTCTCTTAGCTGTGGTGCTTTTCCTTGCGGTCAAGCTGACCGAGTTCGTGATCACACTCGCACAGTCCCTCGCGGTCGCGTACGTCAACGAAGGTCAAGAACTGCGCGCCCTCGCGACGCTCGAAAAGTGGCTCTCGATCGCCTACCCCTCCATCTCTCTCCCCGCTCTCGACTCGAAACAGATCCGCTCGCCGTGGGACGCCTCGAACCGCGTCATCCACCTGTTCCTCAACGCCGCGCAGGCCGGCCCGGCGAGTCGGACGCCCGGGCAGAGTCAGGACTTGGGCGTCGTCGATCCGGACGTGCAGGTCGGGCTCGGGATCTTGTTCTATAGCAACTCGGAGTACGAGAAGGCCAAGGATTGCTTCGAGGCGGCACTGAGCATGCGGCCAGACGTGAGCTTTTCCCCCGCCCCGCCCCGTCGTCGTGTGATCCCTTCCGAGCTGACGAGCCTCCGTTCTCCCTTCGTGCTCCAGGACTTTCTGCTCTGGAACCGCTTGGGCGCGACGCTGGCCAATTCGGGTCACCCGGAAGACGCGATCCAGGCGTACCGCAAAGCGCTCGACCTCCGACCGACCTTCACGCGCGCGATCTACAACCTCGGCGTCTCGTGCCTCAACATCGGGTGCTACCACGAGGCGGCGGAGCACCTCTTGGCGGCGCTGCAGGGGCAGATGACGAGGGAGGAGATGGCGCAGAATAGGAAGGGGAAAGGGACCGCTGCCAGGGGCGCTGGTGGTGGGGATGCGGATCTGGGGCGGTTGGAGCTTGGGGACGGGAGTGACAACTTGTGGCATACCCTGAGGTCAGTCTCGCGCTCTGGCGTTGATCTTGTCGCCCTGCTCAGGCACTGACTTTGGCTTTTGATCTTGCCCTTCAGGCGCGCCTTCCTCTGCATGGTCAGTCGGCGAGCCCTTTCGCGCGCCCCTGCTCTCGGCGGTCCTGCGGCAAGCCAAGATCCGTACTGACGTTCGAATGTGTCGCCTTCAGGAACGCCACGACCTCGCGGACAAGGCCATGCCCGGCGCGAGCCTGGACGAGTTCCGCGGCGAGTTCGAGTTCTAGACGCGCGGTTTGTCTTGCAAGCAACGAGCACACTGTCGTTCCCCTGGCAGTGGCGCCTCGAGCGCAGAGGTCTGCATCGGAACGGAATGCCTTCTTGAGAGCTGGAAGGTAGACGAGGCTGGGCCTTGCCTCGGCCAACATCGTTATTCTAGGCGGCTCTCGAGAGCAGGTGAGGGACGGACAGATATCTCGTTGCGAGAAGAATGGCTCTATGAATCATATGTAATCTAGAGGGCTCAGTGTCTAAAAGGGAAGAAGGAGAAAGGTATCGTCTAGGAGCTGGAGCGCCCTTGATACCGCCAGCTTCCGACCTAGAGATCGACCCAGTCGGACGTCTCGCCAAAGCGCTGCGCGACCGGCAACTTTTCGAGTCGACGCGCCTCGTACATGTCGAGCCCGTCCGCTTCCCAGCCCTCCTCGCCGGCCGGCATCTCCCCGTTGGTCCACTTGCCGAGCTTTTGCGCCGTCAAGGCCGCGCCAAAGAGGAGCCACTTCCGGGCTTTGCGCTCCTTGCGCAGGCGTACGGTCCGTTCCCAGTTCGACTGGTCGGGGCCGACGCCGGAGAAGGAGAGGACGCGGGAGGGCGGGATCGAGAGGCGCGAGCCGCGGAGTTTGAAGCACGACTTGCTGAAGCCGACGCAGTTCAGCGTGCGGTCTTTCGAGCCCTTTTTCGGCGCGGTCGTGAAGCGCGTGACGTAGTAGATCTGCGGGCACGAGGGCGGGAGGTACGGCGGGCCCGTGAGGATCAGCCTTCACGCTCCTGCTTCTGCAAAGGTAAGCTCGACTGGAGCTGAACCGATTTCACGCACCCACTTCTCATCCCAGGACACAACGTGACTGTCGATCTCATACGGCGCGCCGATAGGGATCTCCTTGTAAAAGCTCCACGACGTCGCCGCCAGAGGAGACCAAATCCCTTCTCCGAACGCCGGCCCGATCAGCTCGAGGAGGAAGCGGAACCGTGCGGCGTCCGAGACCTTGGCGTAAGAGGAGTTGGACATGCTGTTCGGTGCGAGGTTCCTGTCAGTCCGGATCCGCGGTGTTGCCGTCTGGTCCGGTCGAGGCGGGGTTCACTCGGACGTACTGCATGTTGTAGTCGGCGTCGGCGCAAGAAACGCGGCCCTTCGTGATGCTCTTGACCGAGAACGGATCCCGGGCAATCGCCATCGCCTTCGTTTCGCCCTTTCGCCATATCCGCAGGTACAGTTCGGGGATGGTCCACCAGAACGACTGTCCGGAAAAAAGGTCGACGGCTGTCAGCGGCCTTCACCTTCCGCTGCAAGGTGTATAGCAGTGCTCACCGTGTGCCAAGCGAAGGGCAAGGCGCGCCAATTCAGGACGAGCAAGACTGCGAGCAGTTTCTTGACGAGTCCAGCCCACCGCGAGTTATGGTCCGCCGTAACGAGCGCCGCGGCGACTGCGCCGACCAGCACCGTCGACGGAGACGGCAAGCGAGCCAGAGCCATAGCAGAGAGCGTCTTGAGGCGTGTGAAGGAGCGCAGGAAGCGGCACGCGACAGCTCAACTTGTCAACTTGTCATCGGGCGCGAGCGCCAAGTCCGTCCGAAGCACCGAAGCAGGAGAATCGCCGGACGGACGCTAGAACGACACGCAGAGCACGACAAGACCATGGAAAGGATGCGATGTAACGACATGAGATGCAGGGTACGAGGCGAGGGGGAAAAAGGTGAGACAACGATACAAGTTACGGCAAGGACGCGATCCGAGAGACGAGAGATGAGGTGCGGACAGAGGGAAACTGAGACGAATAACAGGCGCCAGGAAAGAAGAACCGCCGGGGATCCACCTTACCCTTTGCAACATGCCGAACGTCGCTGCCCCTCGCAAACACGCCCCTGACCGGCCCCCAACCATCTCGCAGTCCACCTCGGCAGAGCTCGTCGGAAACCGAAAGAGATCAGCAGCTTCACCTGTCCCCGCCACAGAGCAGATGCCGCACTCCACATCACGTGCAATGTTCAGCGCGACCGCCCACGCGAGAACACGCCCGGACATCCGTGACCCCGCCGAGAACCGCTCGACGCCCTCAGAGAGAGGCGGAGACAAGGCTCAGGGCAAGGGCCACTAGGACGACCAGAACGCGCCGAGGCAGTGCGGATGCGAACGAGCACGACATGGAGCGCGCATGCTCATGCGAGCCAAGGATCGGGGAAGTCTGCGACTCGATCGGGAGAGCAGTGCGAGGGGTGCGGGACGGTCTGAAAAGGGGGCGGAGAGGCGCGGAGAGTCAAGGGGAGGTGGGCACGGCGTCGAGGAAGCAAAGGTTTTCGGTGTCGGGGTCTGCAGCAACGAGACGGGTTAGACTCAGGGGGTGCCCGAATGAGAGCACGTGAAAGGGGCGCACCTGGCCGTTTCGTCTCAGGCTCCTCCGCACGAGATCATCGTCGTCGTCGGTACGTCGTTGAACGCACTCAGATCGAGATACGCGAGCGCTGCCTCGTCGTCATCGAGGTCGGTAGGTGGCGCGGCAGAAGGTCCAGCCTTCGGGTCCGCCGGTTTTGTGCCCGCACCCGCGGCCCAGGCGGACCATTCGGGCGAGAGCTCGAGCTCGTCAAGATCGAGGTACGACTCGGGCGTCTGCGGAGACGACGAGATGTCGAGCTCGAGTCCCGAGACGGATCCGGCCGTCGAGGTCGGTCCAGACGAAAGGGACGGAGTCGACGAGCCGGCGGCGGAGTGTTGGGCCGCGAGTCGGTAGGCCGACAGAGACGTAGGAGAAGGGTAGGCAGCTTCCGCTGCAGGGATGATTCGACCTCGCGTGCTACGAGGCGAGAGCTACCTTGCCCTTCTTTCTGCGCTCCGGTCGGCTGTTCCGATTCGAGGCCCACCAGCGGCGGGCCGAGCGGGGCGATGTGGTCGAACGAGACTTGGGACGCGCGACGACGCTGGCGTTCCCGTTCTTCCATGAATGCGCGCTCTTCCGGCTGCGGCAACGGTTTGATGTCTGGCGTGTCGAACGCGAACGTCGGCTCGTACGCGGGCAGCGGGGTCGTGGTACCGGAGAACGGCGAGAACGAAATCGGACCCGCATCCGGCGTCGTCAACCGCGCGAGCTTCTCCTCGGCGAGCTCGAGGCGTGTCACGAGGCGAGCATTCTCGGCCTGCTCGGCGTGAAGCTGCGATCGCAGCGAGTCGTTCTCCTCCTCGAGGTCGGCGACTCGTCCGGGATCTTCCGCCGACGAGGTATTCGACGAGACGCTCGTCGCTCGCAAGCGAGAGCCAGGCAAAGGAGGCAAAGCAGCAGCGGCGGGCGAAGCCGTCGGCGGGAACGCCGGGGACGCTGCGGCAGGGGCCGGCCGACCGGCTTGCCTGAGCAGCGTCTCGAGCTGGGCGACTCTCCGTTCGAGGAACGCCGTGTGCTCCTTCTTGCGATCTCGACTCGCCTGTGCGGCATCTGAGGGAAGAGGGTCCTGGGTCAGAAAGTCGGGTCCTCCGAGGGATCTGAGAGCGTGAGAGGGGAAGAATTTACTCCGATTGCGGATCATGCGGGCCATCCTCCTGGCCTCTTTCTCCTTCTCCGTCGCCGGCTTGTTTCCGTTCGCATTGTCCGGTTCTCCTGCGAGCGCTGCGTCGCCGTCCGCGTCGAGTTCTGCGGCGTCGTCGGGGCCGAGAATCGTCGCCGCTGCTGCGTTGATCGAGGCGGTACTCGCGGACGTCCGGCTCCGCTTGCTCGCGCGCGTGGGCTGCGTCTGCTCGCGCTCGTCGGCCAAATCGTTCCAGTGTGCGCTGGCTGCCGCCTGACTGCGGCTCGCCGTGCGCTTGGCCGGGAGATTGAGAGCCTCGGCGGTGCGGCAAGTGGGGTGCGCGGAGGAGCTGGCCATGGTCACGGAGAGCGTTCGGGGCGTCGCTGCAAGTCGGTAATGCTCGGATACGTTACGCTGAGTACCCTGAGACTAAGCTGAGCTCAGAAGGAGGCTGTGGGCGAGCAGGAAAGGGGCGAGAGGCGGAGGAAGGAC
The DNA here is from genome assembly GCA_024713535.1 of Rhodotorula sphaerocarpa. Taxonomy (NCBI): domain Eukaryota; kingdom Fungi; phylum Basidiomycota; class Microbotryomycetes; order Sporidiobolales; family Sporidiobolaceae; genus Rhodotorula; species Rhodotorula sphaerocarpa. The sequence goes on from JANIBP010000011.1 coordinate 231,993, forward strand.
AATCGGTTCACTCGCTCGCGCCCATTCTCGGCCGCATGCACTCACCCGCTTCTATGCATAGTCCAGGGCGCTCGCCCCTCTTCTCGGTCCCAGGATCGCATGGCTACAGCTCGGACGACGTTTCTTCCGGTACTGGCTCCGGTACTGGCTGTCAAGTCCGAGCTCCCGCCCCTCACACTAGGAAGACCCTCCGCCCACCGCGACCTCCCGGCCCGCCACATGAACCTTGAGACGGGCCCGGACCGACGCAATCTATACCGGACCATGACGCAAACCGCCCGTCTGGACAAGAGTCTTTCGCAAAAGTTCATGCCAACCCCGAACATTGAGACGGAGAGCCTCGAAAACGTTCTCCCCTTGCAGCGGCCGAAGTGGCCTCGAACGTGCGAGTAACGGAACGGATTCAGGGGCAAAGAGATTCGGTAACAGAATTTTTCTTTGACTGCAACGGACATGAAAACGGACAACTTCTTTTCGGTGTATGGGAGGCCTCTGCGGAAATCGATGTTCGAGGTGCGAGAGAATGGCAAACTCCCGCAAAGGCGAAGGAACGAGAAGGCCGTCGTCTGACCTGTCGATGGCAGCGACGAGGTCTCTCGGGTCCGCCTTGCTCAGCATTGCCAAGTTTACTGTGTGCGCATTGCGTCTGGAGTCAGAAACCATGCCGCCTTCCGCCGAGAGGCAACGAGAAAAAAAAAAAAAGCGAAAGCGCTTGCTCACGGTGATGACGGTCGGCTCCTTGCGTCCGGTGTGCTCGACGAGCTTGCTCGTCGCGAGCGCGACCTCGATCAACGGCTTCAACCCCTCCTGCGTGTCCCGGTCGTACTCGCTCGCATCCTTCGAGTACTTCTCGACATACAGCCGGATCGTCGCGCCCTGCGAGCCCGTGCCAGACAGGCGGACGACGAACCGGGAGCCGTCCTCAAAGGTCGTGTATAGACCCTGGTTCTTCGAGACCGACTTGTCGATCGGGTCCGTGTAGGTAAAGTTGCCGCACTCCTTGACCTTGAACGAGGTCGACGAGGAGGTCGCCGACAGGGTCGAGCCGACAAAGGACGACGAGGCGTACGCCGACTCGAGCTCCTTCATGACCTGCTGCGCCTTGTCGGACTCGACCTCCTCGTAGTCGTAGCTACGCGGACGGGGTCATGACGTCAGAGTCTTCTCGCTGAGGGCGGACATGCAGAGACCGAGACTCACCGGGAGAAGAAGGTCCGGCCATACTTCTTGTAGTGGTCCTGGAGAACACCGTTGATGCCCTTGATACCCTTGGTCTCGGCGGCGGCCAAGATGTTGAGCCAAGCTGTGGGAAAGAGGGCGGTGTCAGTACTGATTGTCCAAGTCTTGGTCCAGGTCCAGCGGAGGTAAAAGGAACGCACCGACAACAGCCCAGAGACCGTCCTTCTCGCGGACATGGTCCGAGCCAGTGCCGAACGACTCTTCGCCGCAGATAGACAGACGACCGGCGTCCATCAGGTTGCCAAAGAACTTCCAGCCTGTCGTGGCGCAAAGATCGGGGGGTCCATTCGAGTCAGTCGGGGTGCTCCGAACGGCAGCCTAGCTCTTTCACAAGTCGGGAAGAAACGCGAGGCCATCCCCGCATCAACGTACCAGTCGGGACTTCGAAGTACTCGACGCCCTTGGCCTTGGCGACACGGTCCAGCGCGGTCGAAGTCGGCATGCTCCGCGCGAGGCCCTTGACGCCGCCCTTCTTGAAGTAGGGGATGCAGTCTGCCCAGTCCGCAATGATCGCGACCGAGTCGGACGGCGTGACAAAGGCCCCGGCGCCGTAGATCATGTTGCGGTCACCGTCGCCGTCCGAAGCGGCACCGAAGGTGATCTTGCCCTTCTCGACCGCCTCGACGAGGTCGTGGGCGTAGGTCAAGTTCGGGTCGGGGTGCCCGCCGTTAAAGTCCGGGGACGGGACGCAATTCTGCACCGAGGCCTCGGGGAGGCCGAGTTCCTCGACAAAGATGCTGCGGGCGTACGGGCCCGTGACGCCGTGCATGCCGTCGAACAGGACCGAGACGTCCGACGAGTGGACATACTTCTTGATCAGGTCAAAGTCGAAAATCTCGCGGAGGTACTGGACGTAGGGCTTGACGGCGTCGATGACCTCGATCTCGATGGGGCCCAACTTGCTCTCGCCGAGCTTGCCGAGGTCGACCTGTCGTTCTTGTGCTCGTCAGCGATGTCGTCCCGGCCCGCTGGGACCCAGTATGCCGCACCTGGGGCAGCTCGACGAGCTTGTACTCCTTGATGCTCTTGGAGCTCTCAAAGATGGCTTCGGTGACCGATTCGGGGGCGGGACCGCCATTGTCCATGTTGTACTTGATGCCAAAGTCTGCGTTCGGGCCACCCGGGTTATGACTCGCGGTGAGGAGGATGCCGCCGGTCGCCTTGCGGGCGCGGATCTCGTGCGAGACGGCCGGGGTCGAGAAGATGCCGTCGCGGCCGATGACGAGCTTCTTGACGCCGTTACCCGCGGCGATCTGGACAATGATGCTGATAACCTCGGGCGAGTAGTAGCGGCCATCGCCGCCGACGACGAGGGTGGTGCCCTTCGGACCGCCGGGGATAGCCGAGAGGATCGACTGGATAAAGTTCTCGGTGTAATGCTCCTGCTTGAAGACGGGGACGCTGTTGCGCAGACATTGGCGAGTCAGAATCGCCGGGCAGGTGAGCATAGGGGGAGGGACTGCGCGCTCACCGCTTGCGGAGACCGGACGTGCCAGGTCTGCGAGGAGGGGTACAGGACGTCAGCGGGGGGGCTCTGATAGGGCTCGGCGTAGGGCTGGTTGCGTGGCAGTGTCTGTATGAAGGCAGCAGGGCCGTGCGCGAGGCCAGCAGCGAGAGCGAGCGGCGGCAGGCGATGACGGACTCGGCGGCGGCGGCGGTGGGGGCAGCCAGGCCAGTGGGCGCACTCGCGCGGGCGGGGGAACGGCGAACAACGCACCGCTGGTCCTGGTACGCTTTGGTCTGAACACTCTTGACGCTGTAGTCTGCCATAGCTGTCTCTCGGATGCGTGTAGGGCTGTAGAAGGAGAGGTTCCGCAGGTCGAGCAGACGCGAAGTTGGCCAACGTGGCCCCCGCATCCGCCTCGCAAACCTCCCCTCGACTGTAGCAATTGAATGTCTCAACTAAAAAGGAATATCCTCTGTATAGTACCGACGGGCTGGCCAAGGAAAGACATACGGTCACAGTGCGATGGGGGCTCAATCTAGTTTCATTCCATTCCTGGCGACGAGCTCCGGTCAATACGGCTCGCCGACCGTCTCGAGGTGATGCGCCGCGGCCGAGCCACTCCTCCCTCCCGAGTCGTCGCGGCCGTGCGCACTGGGCCGCCGCCTGCTCACGCTGCGAGTCTGCCGCCCCCCAATCTGCTGCGCGCGCACGTCCGCCGTGCCCTGGACCTTGGTCCCATCCGCGAGCAAGAGGTCCTCGTCCTGCTCCGCCGGGGTCGACTCCCCCGCCAGCCCGCTCCCGCTCCCGCCGCTCCCAATCCCGGCCACGTCCCACTCTTCGAGGAGTCCGCTCGTCGCCGACGTGCTCGTGCCCGTGCTCGTCCGGCTCGCGCTCCGCCGCCCGCTCGAGCTCCCCGCCTCGTCCCATCGCCGGCGCCGCTCGCTCCGCCCGCGCTCCTTCCGCTCCTGCTCTCCGAGCTCGCTCCCGCTCGCGCCGTACTGGTGCGCGTATGCAGAAGAGCGCGACGTCGACCGCGTCGAGAGCCGCGTCCGCGAGCGCGAGCCAGACTTGAGCGTTCGTCCGCGTTCGTCCGCGACGCCGCCGCCGCCTGTCGGGGGAAGGCTGTTCCGACCACCTAGGCCTGGAGACGAGCCGCCGTCGCCGTGGTGGCCGGAGGCACCGGCAGATGGTGCAGGCGGGGGCCCGTACCCATGCGAGTGAGAAGACGACCTCGTCGTCGGACGCCCGCGCGAATAGGTCCGCTCCGAGTTCGGCGACGTAGGCGAAGGCGATGCCCCGAGCCCAAGGTTCGACGACCTCGCCGGCGAGCCGCGACTCGAGCCGCCGGACTGCACGTCGAGGAACAAGCCGAGGTTGGGCGGCGCGCCGACGTGGCTCCGAGTGCGTGATGACCGCCGTAGCGGCTGCGGGACGGGCTCGACCTCCCACGACAAGGCACCCGTGACCGGTCTCCGGCCCGCACGGACGTCCCGTTCGCGCTGCCGGACGAGGCCGATCCACTTGCTGTCGAAGACCTGTCGGATGGACCACCGCCGGCCGACCTCCTTCTCGAGGCAGCCCTTGAGCACCTCGATGACCATCTCGCGCTCGACACGATCCTCTTCGTTCCGAGCGCGCGAAGGGTCGAGCTCCTCCGGCACCTCCCATTCACCTTTGACGAGTTTGACCCGCATCCGCAGCTCCCACTCGTCCCAGATGGGCAGTCGGCCCGAGACGAGCGCGTACAGGACGCAGCCGAGCGCCCACAGGTCGCCCGAGGGATGTACGATCGGCACGGAGGAACGGAGCGCCTCCGGGGACGAGTACGGCAGCGAGCCGACAGGGTGCAGGAGCGCCGACAGAGGCGAGGCCGTCTGCTGCTGCACGCTCACGGCCGTCGGCGACGGCTGGTGCACGTTCTGCCCGCGGCCAGGCAGGAACGCCGACTGCGAGAGGCCGCTCGGCGTCGGCGGCGCGGGCGCAGTTCCCGGTCCGACCGAGCTGCCGAGGTGGTGGTGCTGTTGCTGCTGTTGGCCTCCACGCCCTTCCTCGGGTCGGTGGTGCAGCGACCCAGCCCGCGCAAGCGCCGCCAGGGGTTGAACGCCCTGAACCGCGGGATGAGGCGCACACGAAGGCGGCATGAGCTCGGCGAGGCCAAAGTCGGCGAGTTTCCAGACGCGACGCTTCCGAGAGCTAAACTTGCGCGTCGCCTCCCGGTCGGCGCCTCCGCCTCCGCTTCGGCTGCCGCTGGTGCGGAGAGCGCTAGAGCCACGGCCGTACCGGCCCGACCCGGCCGCCTCGAGCATGTCGACGTCGTACCGCAACCGCGACCGGCTCCGCCCTCGCATCGTCCTCCCCGCGCCGTCCATCGCTTCGTCGTCCGCGCCTGCCCCGGCCCCGGCCCCGGCCGCCATCGCGAGCTCCTCGTCGCTGACGACGCTCCAACACCCAACGACGTTCTCGAGCTTCAAGTCGCGATGCACGACCCCTGCGTCTTCGTGCATCCACCGGAGGCCGTCGACGACCTGCAGGAAGATCTCGCCCGCGCGGCGGAGCGAGAGGCTTTTCTTCTCTGCGACGGCGGCGGCCGGCGGGGGCGAGAGCGAGCCGGCGAACGGGATGGACGCGCGCGGGCGCGGTTTCGCGATGCGTCCCCGGCCGCGGGAGGCGGATCGACCGCCGTCGCGGGAAGCGGGCGGGGAAGCCGAGCGGGACGGCGAACCGGACCGCGATCGCGACCTCGAGCGGGACCTGGACGCCGAGCGAGACCTCGCCTTGGGATCATTCAGGTAGTCGAGGAGGGTCCCACCTTCGGCGAGCGGCATAAAGATGTAGTCAAACTCGTCGGAGCGGTGGGTGCCCAGCAGCGCGACGATGTAGGGGTGCCCTCCTTGGCCCATGAACCGAGTCGGACGCGGCATGGGAATGTCCCCGTGCGGGACGGGCGTCAGGTTCGATAGTTGTCGCCAAAGCGAAATCTCGCGCTGCAGGAGCAGGTCAAGCAAGTCTTCCGGCTCGGCCCAGTCGAGGTCGTGGTCGATCTTGCCGTCCGACTGCTGCGGCTGTTGCCTGCCACCGTTGTGTGCGTTGGAAGTCGCAGCAGCGTTGGCCTCATCGTCCCGAGACATAGCATCCCCGTCTCCAGGCGGAGACGCTGTCCGGGCCATGGCGAAGAACCCGCCAGCATCTCGCTCAGGCGCGCTCGTCCCGAGCAAGTTGGCCGCCGCGTCCGCCCCCGCTCCGTGCGAGCCTTCAGCACTCGGCGTCGGCAACGGGCTCTGCTGGATCGCGGCGAGGCTGATCCCCCGACTCAGCGGACCGGGCCTGTGCCCGCTCCCGAACGGGCCTCGAGACGTGGGAGAAGAGACGCTTCGGTTCCGGTCGAGTTGCGACGCGGCGAGGTGAGACGAAGGGCCGGCCGGAGGAGGAGTCGGAGCTGCGTTGGCGCCGGTCGCGGATGGTCGCAAGGAAGAGTTCGGCTGCTGCTGCTGCTGCTGCTGCTGTCGTAGGAGGTGCTCCCCAGCCGCCGCGAACGGCGATCGGGGTTGCGAGAGGGAGAACGAGCGGTGGACGTGCGGGTTCACGGGTCCAGGGGGCGCGAGCGGCGAGGACCCGAGGGGCGACGCGCCGTGATCGCGGCGGAGGCTCATCGACCGCTGCACGTCCGCGCCGCCGAAAGGCGTACTCGCGCCGACGCCCGCGCCGCCCGGACCCATGATCCCGCCCGGAGTGCCCGTCGCACTGGTGCGGATGCCCATCGCTTCCGAGAAGGGGAGCGCGTGCCGCTGGTGCCGCGGGATGATCTTAACGGCGACTTTGACCTCTTCGTCGACGTCCATCCCGAGCTCCATCGCTTCGTCTTCGTCTTCGTCCTCCACTATCCCCTCTTGTCCATAGCGAGGCTCGGTCCCGTGCATGCGCGTGTCCTGCCTCCGTTCGCGACCGCGAAGCTTCCGCCTCGTCGCCTCTCTGACCAACCCCATCCCGCCTCGTCCCAATTCGCGCCCGAGCACGTACTCGTACTCGAACCCTCCACCTGCACCGTGCCCAGCGTCGGACGCCGGGACCACGATCCGGAAGCCGCTCTGGTCCCCGCGGGGAGGGAGGAGCACGCTCCCGAACGCGGGCATCCTCGCCGTCGAGCCGCCCGCGCCCGGTCCCACAGGCGGGGGCGAAGGTGAGCGGTTCCCGACGGAGGAAGGAGGCGAAAAGGTCGAGAGGAAGGAAGCGGCGGGGGAGGCACGCGTGATACTCGAGGCTGAGCCCGCTGCGGCGGAAGTGTTCTGGGCGGGGGAGCGGAGGGAAGGGTTGCGCGACAAGGCGGCTCCGATGGGGATTCCAGTCGGCTGTTGCGCCGTTGCCGTTGATGTCGCCGATGCGATGGGCACGGCCGAGACGGAGACGTTTGAACTGGACATGGCGCTGGTCGGACTGCCCGGGGTGGAGCCTGAGGTGGACGCGCCGACGTTGCTCGGAGACGGGATCGAGTTGGACCGAGACGGCGAGGGAGCTGCGACAGTCGCTGCAGCGACTGTAGTGGTCGTCGCGGTGGATGCGGCGGGCGCGGAAGAGGACGCGGCCGATCCAATCCGGAGCCGGGCGAACGCGTCCCGTGCCCGGACTGAGGGGTTTCGCTGGACGGTGGCACCGGTGGGCATAGTCGTCGCAGCCGCGCTCGAGGTGCTGTTCGACGGGGCAGTTCCCGCAGCCAGGTTTCCTTGCGCGCTTGGTTCCTGGAAGAACGTGGGCGCCGGACAGTCAGCGGAGAAGGGCGGATTTACGAACGAACAGTGAACGCCGGGGTTGCGGTGCAAGCTCACCTCGCTGGATTGACGCATCTGAGCGTCGTCGTGATCCGCATTCGTCGCGTCGCTTAGCGCGTGCGGGCGGATTCGACGACCGATAGGGATTCCGACGGCGGGTGGGGGCGCGGCATCTGGGCTGGCGCCCCGGGAGCGCATGCGCTCGTCGCCGTCGGTGTCTAGAGCGGCGCCCTGTGCGTCGTTCGTGGTGCGCTGGAGCGTGTGGGCCGAGTTGGGCGCATCCTGGGAGCGCAGGTGCAGGTGGGGGGTCGACTGCCCCTCGGCCATCCGCGCGCGCAAGGGCTTTGGCGCGCGTTCGTGCAGGCTTGTGGGCTCCTGAAGGGAGCTTGTAGGCGCCCTGTGTGTGTCTGGCGGCCTGTAGGGCCGTGTACGGGCGGGCGAGCGGGCGAGAGGCGGCGACGGAGCAGAGCGGGGAAAGCGGACGGAGCAAACAGCGCGCCAGTCAGCCTCGGAGACGGCAGCAGGGCAGCGCAGAGGGCGTTCTACAATACTCACACTCGCTGTACGCTGGCCAGAGGCGCGTCCGAGCGCAGCGAGCCCAGTGGAGCCGACGTTGAGCGAGAACAAGGGCGAGTCGCCTCAAGTCACCGAAACTCGCTCTATAGGGCTCTAGGAGGGCTAGGGACCGAGCGCAGTACAGCTACAGCCATGCCCTCGCTGCTGGAGACGGTGCAGGCGCTCGAACAATCGCTGCTCGCCCGCTTCGCCGCCGCTTCTTCTCCGCTGTCCTCGTCCTCGTCCTCGTCTACGGCGCTGCCTGCGCTTCCGCTGCACCCGCTGCACGCCGCCGTCGCTCAGAATGGCGATCCGAACGCCAGCGTCGCGGCCTTGCGTGCCCAGGTGCAGGCCACGCTTCAGACGCTCCGAAGCGGACTCGCCGAGTTCCCCCTTGCGGCCATGGACGACCCCGTAGACGAGACCGCAAACGCCACCAGCAGCGCCCCGAACGCCGACGTGCAGCAACGTCGACTCGCACGGGACAGGTACCTCGTCCAGCTGCGGGATGCGGCCCACTCCGAAGCCGCAATCTTGCGGTTGACCAGCTCGACCGCCTCGAACGGGCCGGCGCGCAAACCGAGGCGGCGCGTCGAGGGAGCAGCCGTCGCGCAGGACGACCGCTGGCCCGTCCGGACGCCCGGAAACGGAGGAGCGGGAGGAGCAGGCGCGGCTCCGACGTCGACACTGCAGCTGCTAGAGGAGGTCGCCGCCGAACTGGGTCTCGTCACCTTTCGCGATGACGACGCAGGCGCAGGAGGAGGCCCCGCGTCCGCGATCGACACAACCATGTCGGCCGGTCCGTCCGCACCCGTCACCCTCAGCCTCGGCGGCAAAGTCATGGTTATCGATTTCTCGGTCCTCCCCGCCTCCGACGGGAGCAGTGGACGCGTGGAACATGTCAAGGTCGCCTACGTCGCGGCGGGCCAGGACCGTCAAGCTCACAGCTTTGCTTCCAAGCTCGAAGCGCTCTTCCGGTACTCTTCCACCCGCGCGGAAGGAGAAGTCGAAGCAGCGAGGCAGACCGCCGCCGAGAAGGAGCAGGTGACTTGGAAGGGGGTCCGGAGGGTTCTTGCCCAGCTGAAGCAACTCGACGAGGCGACTGAGAAGAGCGGCCGCGACGCTTTCCAAGAGTTGGATCAGCTCGGGCAAGGCCTCGCCGAGCAGGTCGTAACGTGCGTTGCGTCGCGTGCCCCGGTTTCGCCCTCTTATGAAGCTTACGTTCCCCCCCCCCCGACAGTGCCGGCTTCGGACTTGCCACACCTCGTGTCCTGACGCCGTTCGATTCGCTGTACCCGACCGTGATCTACCACGCCACCCCGTCCGGCCAGCTCTCGTCGACCTGGTCTCGCCTGACCTCGACCGCCGACTCGACGTCCGGCTCAGACGATTGCGTGACGTCAAGCGAGCTCTCTGCTGCTTTGACGGGCCGGACGGGTATTCATGGTCTCCGCTTCGAACTAGCCGACCCCGTCGGCGCGCCCGCTCCCTTCTCCGATTCGGAACAGGCCCGTCAAACCGGAGGCGAAGCAGGCAACGTCGCCGCTGTCCCCGACGCCTCCATGGCAGTCAAAGGCTCGCGAGCATCCACGGAGGCCCCGCTCTTCTCGGCGCGGCTCGAACCGCCCGTGCCGATCTGTGCCGCGACGGGTCGGGCCGTGCTCGCTGCGGGCGGGTCCGGGTCCGGGATCGGGTCGCCGTCGCGGTCCGCCGCGGAGGGTGCGCCGTCACGGGACGGTACCGACGAGGCGCGTGCGACGCCGCTTTCGAGGGAGAGTGGGGCCGCTGGCGCGTCGGCAGAGGGACCGATAGGGCAGGCCTCGCAACGGCCTCTCGCCCATACGACGTGGTTGGAGCTTGTTGCGCAGTCACAGGGCGAGGCGCCCATCGCTGGTCTCACGTTTGAGCAGGTACGGCGTCCGCGAAGGGGTCCGACTGTCCGCTCATGTCTTTTCTCAATGCTGACGCCAGCCGTTTCGGGCTTTGAACCCGCCGGGAACAGACCCTGCTCTCTTCCCCTCGACCGCTCCTCATGCGTTGCTCGTTCTCGTCATCTCTGCCCGAAGCCTCGACTGGATCCGCAGCGTCGGTCCAAGCCGAGCGAGGCTACCTCGCAGAGTACCTCCCCGCCTCGAGCCTCGCGGGTATCTTCCCAGCGTTGGAGCTTCTCGCGGAACAGGCGGCCATGAATGCATTGGTGGAGGGGTTGGTCGATACTCGGCTCGGGGTGCGCCGAGTCGACGCCCGAGAGGGGCCGGCGATGGGGAAGGGCCTGCGAGGGGCGGAGGAGAAGATGACTCTCGACGAGCTCTTTGCGCGTGAGTCGCTCGTCTTGCTCCTCGACCTGCGCGGGCACGCGTATGTCGCAAATCTCCATGTCTGATTGGATGGGGTCTTCTCGGACGGCCGCAGCTTCCCCCTCCGACGCACCGCTCATCGTCCCCCTCGCGATCTCGACGCGGAGCATGTCCTTCTCCTCGTCGCGCGTCGGAGTACCGCAGCCCCAGCGAGTCGCTCAGCACCTCGTCCTCTCCTTCCCGTTCCCAGCTCTCGAGAACGCCCCGCCCGCGTTGCTCGGCTTGCCGCTCTCCCTCTCCTTGAGCCTGTCCGATCCCTCTTCCCCTTCTCCTTCTTCGGCGGGAGCTCCGCCAAGAGGAGCAGGAGCGGGAGCACGGCGGTGTCGCGCGTCGCTCTCGGCCCCGGACGCCGTCTGGCGGCACCTCGACTTCGACTCCAAATCGGAGGCTGTCGGTGCGGACGCAATGAACGTGGACGGGATGGCGGCGAAAGGGACTTCAAGGACGGGGCTCGAACGGATGGTGGAGCGCGTGGTGGACGAGACGGGATTCGTGGCGTGTGCGGTCGAGGTCGCTGTCGAGGCGTTGCGGCGCAGTGGGTGCGGCGGCAGCGGCGGTGGTAGTGCCGAGGAGATGAGGCCGTAGCCCACAGGGTCGCCGTACGGACGAGGGGGGACTTCGTTCCTGGAGTTGGCGCCGGGAGAGGCGAGACGGGCTATCCATTCGCCAGCGAGAACCCGCCCTCTTCTCGTAGATCACGAGCCAGCGGATCGAACAGATGCCACTTTAACAAAGGCATGGGTAACATCCCTTCAGTTCTCGTTCAGGAGGAAGGAATAAAGGTCTCGACAACAACAATAGAGAAGACGGGAGATCTCCCAGGGCGCGCGAGCGGGCGAGGGAAGCCGGAGGCTGGCCTCCGTGCTGCAAGCAGCGCGTCAGCGTGCGTTCGCGGCGATCGTGGCGGCGAACGTCGCGACGATGAGAGCGCCTGAGTGGACAGAGCCGCAAGGGCAGCGACCGGGGCAGGGACCGAAGCAGGTAGGGGATGCAGTTTCCGTCAGCTCAGTCGGCGCTTCACATTGTGAGGCTTATCCCGAGGTACCGAGTGAGGGAGACGCGATTGGATGTAAGAGAGGCAGAGGAAAGACGTACCTATGCAAAACGCTCCGAGGGCATAGGTCTTCCGGGACGGCGGAAAGATGCTCGGCTCGCTGACGAACGCGTGTTGGACGTGGAAGAAGCGGTACGTTCCTGCTCCGGCCCGAGTAGCGTCAGTACCAGACCACAAGGCTCGAACTCCGGAAGACGGAGGGCGCGGGCGGTGAACGCACCGAGCAGGAGGAACAAGAGCGCGAGGGCGATGAAGGTCCCGCCGATCGGCTTCGCGAGGTGACTGTACCTCGAGACGGTTGTGCCCAGCTCGGCGAGCTGAGCTTGTTGCGCTCCGAGCACCGGGGCGAGGAGGTCGGCGAGGACAGGGTACGACGTCGAGAGGGAGCCGAGGCTGGAGAGTAGCACGTTCGGCGGAGAAGTAGCCTCGACGAGGTTCGATCGCACGGCGGAGGAGAAGGAGGTCGTCGTCGTGCTGGTCCCCGTCGGGAGGCGGAACAGCTGGGTCACGGCTGTTTACGGGGTCCACACCGCCTGCGTCAGTGGGTGCCACCGAGATTGGCGGCCCGGAACGACCGGGAACTGACCGATGCCGATGCTAGCGAGGGCGAGGCTGGTCCGGAGCCACGCGAGAAAGGTGCGCTCGAGGGCGAGGTGATCGCGCGCGACGGCGCCCTTGTTCTCGAGTTCCCAGACGAGGCCGCCGAACTTTTTCCTCCGGACGGGCTGGTCACGGAACTGGGCCGATGTTGCCGGAGGCTGCCCGTCGGTAGGGGCAGCTGGCTGCCCTCTTGCGGAGGAGGAAGGGGCGCGCGAGGAACGTGGGCGGACGGGCGGCGGGGGAGGGTCGAAGTCTGGGTCGGACCCGTCGTCGCGATTCCATTCGCCCGTTCCCTCGCTCCCGTTTGCGCTCGCTTCGTCGAGTTCCGCGCTGCGGCGGTGGAATGCCTCCTCGTCGTACGATACGCGGGGCGCACTTTGTGCGGACTGTCCAGCGGTGTCCTTCCAACTGTCTGTCGCAGCCGAGTTGGACCGCAGGACGTTCTCAGTTGTAGTGCGCTCTGCCATGGCGGTCGGTGAAGGCGTCGCGGAGAGTGAGCGGGAGCTTTATGGAGCGCAGCGTAGTCAAGAGCCAGAATCGGCGGTCTCAGCGGGGGCACGTCTGAGCGTTCTTCGACGCCCGGAGCAGGGAGCAGCGAGCAATGTGGCCGTGCAGCCGAGGTAGGCCGTGCGTTGCAGGCGCGGGCAGAGCGACAATCGAGGCGCAGGCTATAGAGATCCGAGGTGGAGAAGCTGGGAGTGTCACGTGACTCGAGCCGCGGCTCCGAGCGTCGAGCGAGTGGACCGCTCAATCTCTTCAACACACGCACGCAGGCGCTCGGAGGCTCGACTGAAGCCATCGCCAGCGAATTTGCGCAGGAATGGCGCGGCGTCCGCGCTGTCCGGTGTGCCGTAGCCGGCGGTGGCACCGTGACGGGTTGTCCGGGGCGATTGTGTGCGAGGACGGCCACTTGCTCGCAGGCTACGTGAACGAGACGACGGACGCGCACGAGGGACCGTCGCAGCACACGCAGACTACCCGCCGCCTGAAGAAGCAGCGCCGCCGCCGCCCCGAGCGTCCGCCCGCGCACGACCACTTTCACGGACACCGCGACCGCTTCCTCATTGCCCAGGCGCTCCAGCTCGTCCTCCGCGAGCAATTGCGCGTCTTGATCGACGAACTAGGCTTCCCCGCCGAGCTCGAGCCCGTCGCCCGCGATCTGTGGAGTCTGCTCGTCGCCGCAGCCGCAGACCGCGCAGCTCCCCCCGCCCCGAGAGAGTACCACCTCGACGACGAACCCGCCGCGAGTTATTCCGGGCCGAGACCGGGAGATCGCTACACGCGCGCGGGCAGGAAACCCTACCGCACCCAGAAGGGGGGCACCAAGCGGGAACGTCGCGGACAGAGTTCCTCGGACGAAGCCGACGAGGACGAGCACGGTGACGGCGACGGCGACAATGATGCGGGCGGGGAAGAGGCAGCGCAGCAGCGGGGACGAAGGAGATCGGCTCGCTTGAATCCGGGGGGAGCAGTGGCCACGGAGGGCGAACACGATCCTGGTGGCGCCGACCCCGCTGCCGCCACTGCCACCGCGGGCGACGTCCACGACGAGCACGCAGGGTCGGACGAAGAGTCCGATGCCGAGTCCTATTTCTCCGAGGATCAGGACGCCGACGATGAGCGACCTTCCCAGCGTCGGACCGCAGACAAGCAGGACGTCGGCGGCCAGGCCCCGCCCTCGCAGCAGCCTCTGCGCTTTCCGGTTCACAAGCGGAGGAGGACCGTGCCGCCCGCGCCGCACAGTGCCGACGTGCACGACGAGCTCCGCCCCGAGCACACGCTCCTCGCCATCTACCTCGCCTGCATCACGCTCCGCCTGCCCATCATGCTCGCCGACCTTTTCCGGTGAGTACCCTCTTCGGAGAAACGGGCTCTTCGAGATGTGCGAGCCCATTCGAGCCGAGCGCTGACGATATCACGGGAATGTAGCCTCGCCGACACGTACCAGATTCTGTACCTCGACGCCGTCATTCACCTTCCCGCCGAGATCCAGGCCCACCTGCCGAAACATTCGCGCGACCTGCTGTCTCCAAGCGTACGCGCATACTTCCCTCTGCTTTCTCGCCCTCGTCCCATCTCTTCGCTGACGTCCCGCCCGCCCATCCGCAGTCGACTCCGCACCTGTACTCGCACAACTCGTCCTTGGAACGGCTCAGCACCGACGATGCCGGAACCGCACAGGCAACTCTGGCCCGACTCGTGGAGATGTACCGCGAGGACTGGGGGGTCGAGTTCCCCGAGGTGAACGCGCCGCTGCTGCTCGCGCGGATCTGCCGAGGCTGGCTCGCGTTGCCTCGTGCGTCCTTGCCATCGCTTCCCTTGTCTCGGATGGTGCCCGGAAAAGAAAGGCTGACAGACAAGCGTACCGGAACCCGCAGCCAAAGCTTGTGACCTCGCCCTCGCGCTCCTCTCGCACCTCCCCTCCCCTCCGTCCTTCTACCTCCCCGCCTCGCTGCAGCTCCCCCGACCAGGCGGGAGGGAAGGGCGAGACGGGCGGGCCGAGAGGACTGAGGCGGCGTGGCCGAGGCATTTGGCTGGGAGTCAGGACTGGAGGGTCGCGCTGCCGGAAGTCAGGCTGGCGAGTGTCGTCGTCGTGCTCTGTCGCTTGTTGTGGGATCTCGAGGATGCAGGCGGGGATCAGGATGAGGGCGCGAACGGGGACCGGGGGCAGGGGGAGGTTCGAGGCGGATCGGGGGTCGATGGCGCGAGGGACGAAAGGTGAGTGACCCTTCTTTTCCTCGCTCTGGCACCGTCTCGGGCTGTCGGTGCAGGAGAAGAGGCTGGGAGCGGTCTCGTATCAAGGACGATCCGATGGAACCGGGCGTGAAACTGACGCCGCGCCCTCCCCGGCTCCGGCCCGTCCTCTGCATCATCCCGTTCTGCAGCTCGCCGACCCGGGGCCGCCGTTTCGGATTGCTGAACGGAATCTTGCCTGCCCGGGACGCATGGCTCGAGACAGTTGAACGACTGGCGCGGCTCGACAGGCCAGGCGACCCGACCCCGCTCTGGACGTACGTCAGCATTCCGCTTCGAGTGCCTGAACCAGTCAATTGTTTGTGACTGTTCGGGCTGACGATTGTTTATCTCGACCCGCAGTCAGGAAGTGGTGGACATGCGCGAGGAGGAAGTGGACGCGTACCTCGATTTCTTCGAGAGCAAGATCGTCAGTCGGGAAAAGATCCCCTCGAGTGCGTTCCTCCTTCGGCCTTCACCACCTCCCACATCAGAAACGTTTTCTGGATACTGAGCGTATTCGTTTCTTCCCTCTCACAGGGATGGAAGCCGTATCGCGGTACTTTCCGGAACCGCTTGCGGAGGATGTCCCATCCGTCAATCCCGTCACGCCCGAGATCTTTCTCCATCGCGCGGATGAGCACTTACGTGCATTGCACACTCGGCCTCGGGAAGAGGCTACTCAACCAGAACCAGCATGCCCTGCCCCAGGGGACCTGACTTCCATCCTTCCGACCGGTTCCGAGACGCGGCGTCGCGCCCCCTTCTCCCCGTCCGACCTGCCGCGCCCTCTCTCCCGCCTCTTGACCATCCTCGCTTCGCACCTGACGCCGCTCCCGACCTCGTTACACATCAACATGCGCGGCGCAGCCCCTTCGGATGCATCGACCGGAGTCGCGAACCTCTTGCCTTTCATCGACCAAGTCGAACGCGCCCTCGTCGGCGGCGCCGCGAACGTTCCTCCCTCTAATGTGGACGTCGTGGCGAACACTACGGGGATCGTGACTCATGACGACCGTGCGCGCCGCGAGTCGCTTAAGGAAGTCAAGCGTCACGCCGAGACGGACCGCCGCGAGCGGACCAAGCGCGAGCGCAAACGACGCAGGGAGGCCGACTCGCTGCGTGGGCTCGACTCCGAGCTCGAGCGCGAACCGGAGCTGGAGGACGGGAGCGGGGCTCGTCAGCAGGACGCGACGGGGACCGGACCGCGGGTCTCGGTGCGCGTCGAGGATGCGCATGGACGCAGGATTGAGGTCAGGTTCCGGAGCGAAAAGGTCGGCGGACAGAATTACAAGAGCAAGGCTGTGATCAGCTCTTCGGATGATGAGGCCGAAAGCGGGGACGCCATGGTAGAGTAGTCTCTTCATGGTCCTTTCCTACCGGGAATTTGTCATGGCACAAGCCGTTCCCAGCACGCAGCAGCGAGATTTCTGTCTTCTTTCAACCAAGCGGTGCACATGAAGAGGAAAGCTGCGACCAAAATGCTGCTTAATGCAAGGGTTTGCGAGGGGGTTGCGAAGCGGTGATTGTACAAGGTCGACCTTCTGTCCCAGCGGGGCAGCCCGCCTTCTCCGACGACGATATCAGGCCAGAGCTATCCACAAGTCAGGCATCTTCGCGGTGGCGCTTCCGCGCTCGTTCGCGCTTCGACTCGTACTCGTGCCACTCGCCCTTGACGTCCGCGAGCCTGCACGCCGAAAGAAGCCGGTCAGTGGTTGCACAGGATGGTGGAGAGCGGCTCGCGAACGCACATGGTAGGCATCTCGGCGGCGGGCGTCTCGGTCGTAAAGTAGGGCATCTGGAGCGCCTCGTCTGCGGTCGGCCGGCGTGCGGGATCGAGCGCGAGTAGAGCCTCGGCGACGTCGAGACCGGCGGGGGACAGGTGCCTGCAACCGTAAAATGTCAGCTCTGAGTGCTTCTCGTCAGCATCAAACGATGCGGAGACTGACTCGGCAAAGGTTTGGCGGAGTTGCGGCTCGATCACTTCACGTGGCTTCACAAGCTCGTACCAAGGGAGGTCGGGCAGGCCGGGCCAACTCTCGACGCGGGGCGTCCCCGTCACCTTAAAGATGACACTGAGCTGGTCAATCTCGTCCTGACCCGGGAAGGGGGGTCGCCGCGTAAAGAGCTCGAGGAAGATGCATCTGTGAGCCGCCCGGAGAGGTCAGTATATGTTTAGCCGACGTGAACAGAAGGCGGCCAACGCACCCGGCACTCCACATATCAACTCGCTCGTCATACACCGTCGCGCCGAACAGCAGCTCGGGCGGTTTGTACCACTGCGTGATGACCCGGTTTGTATAGTCGTTCTGCCGTCCGCGCTGGTAGAACCTCGCGAGCCCAAAGTCGGCAATCTTGAGTTCGCCGCGTTTGCTGAGCAAGATGTTGGAGCCCTTCAAGTCGCGGTGGAGAACGCCGCGACGGTGGATGAAGCCGAGTCCTTGGAGGAACTGCTGCATGAGCGACTTGAGGTGCGCCGGGGTGAAGTTGATCGACGGGTGCTGCAGGATGCCGGTCAAGTCGTGATCGACGTACTCGAGGACCATGTAGACTTGGCCTGTGCGACGGCACGAGTGTCAGCAACCATAGCTGGACCTGCGAGGCCCGAGTCACACTCACCCTTGGCCACGAGCATCTCGACCAGCTCGACCACGTTCGGGTGCCGCAAGCTCTGCAGCAGCTTGATCTCGCGAACGGCCGTCACGGGGAAGCCATCCCGTTCCGCCTCCATGCGGATGCGCTTCAGCGCGACCAAGCCCCCCGTTTCGACGTTCTTGGCCTTGTAGACTTTGCCGTACGTCCCTTCGCCGACCTGGACGAGACGCTCATAGAGCTCGACGGGGGCAGGCGGTGGAGCAGGGGCCGCCGGCGCGGGCGTCGGCACATTGCTGGGAGCATCCCGAATCTCTGCGGGCATCGCAACCGCAGACGGTTTCTCGCTGTCGACGCCCATGCGAGGCGTCGGGGCTGAATCGTCCAGGCCCCGCCCAGCAGCAGGACCCGGTGAGCCTCGTCTGCTCTCGCTCGACTCTCCTTCGACGCGCGCAGCATCCGGAGCGCCCCACCGTCTCTGCGCCACCGGCGCTACCGAATTGGCAGACGTGCCGACTGCCGCCGAAGAGCCCGCGATCTCGCCCGGAGCCGCCTGCGTCGGTCGCTCGTACGACGCCCGCTTCTCGTTCGCACTCCGCTCGAAGCCGTTCGTCGAGACCGCAGGTTGGAACCGACCCGACGCCGACCGCGACAAGTCGTCTTCGTCGCGGCTCGAACGGCCGTACCGCGGAGGCGGAACCTCTTCGCGGCCACGCGCCATCCAGCCCCTGTCACCGCTGGAGCGAACAACTCGGGGGTAATCATCGTCGCCTCGCCCTCGGTCGCGGTCCCGGTCCCGGTCCCGGTCGCGGCGGTCGCGGTCCCAGTCTCGGTCTCGTTCACGCTCCCGGTCCCTGTCGCGGCCGCGGTCACGATCGCGTTCGTCGACTTCCATCCGGTCGTCGCGCTCCTCCAGCGGCGGCGGCGCGCGCCGCTGCTCCCCCGTCCTCCGGCTGTACGACCCCCTGACCTCCCAACCCTTCATCCCTTCCTCCAACTTCGACGCCGGAGCCGGAGCCGGAGCCGAAGCCGAGCCTGAGAGCGCGGCCGACGGTTTCGACGGCTTTGCTGGGACGGCAGCACTGCTCTCCTCGTCGTCGCGGGGAAAGAACCTCTTGATGTCGCCACCGCCGCCGCCGCTAGCGGACGAGCCCCGTGCGGTAGCAGCGGGCGACCCAGCCGAAGCGCCAGCGTCGCCGCCGCCGACGCCCGCAGCCGTCTTGAGCGGCGCCGCCGGCGTGTCCCTCGCGGCTCCAATCGGCACGAACCCCGGCCGCCCTCCCCCTGCTCCGGAGCTGGATCCCGTCGGGGCGTTCCTGTGGGAAGTCGACTGGGACGTCGCGAGATGGAGTTTGACGCCGGACGAGCCGGGCGCGACGGGCAGGGCGTTCGGGTGCGGTTGCGGATAGGACAGCGGGGCGTCGAGCGGCGCTCCAGTGGCGGAGGAGGAGGGTGGCATCGCGGACGAGTACAGCGGGTGTTCGGCGCCCGGTCGGCCGCTGAGTGCGCGCGGGCCAGTCGGGGCGCCTACTGGGCCTGGGCGGGGCGGGTAGGTTGCGCCCGGGTAGTGAGATCCGTTCGTAGGAGCGTACGAAGACGGCCCCGTCGGCGGGTACGCATCCCGGTCCCGACGCTGGGCCGAGTCGTCCGTCTTGGGCCTCTTCGGCGGCTCGGGCCCGCCGTCGTCGAAGGGCCCATCTACCCCACCACCAGAGTACCGGCCCTTGCCCTCGCGAGTCGGGCTCCTCGCCCTCTTGACTCCGATCTCGTCCCCCTCCCGGCCGCGCGTCGTCATCCCCCGACTCCGACTCGAAGCCCGCGCGGGACGACCGCTAAGCTCTTCCCGCGAGTCACTCGAGCTCGTCGGGCTCCTTGGACTCCGAGAGACGGTTCGACCCCTCGGCAAGTGCTGTTGCGGCGGCGGCGGCGGACGGCGGGAACTTCTCCTGCCCCCGTCGGCCTCGTCGACCGAAGAGACGGAGGAGCCTCTGCGCCGACGGTAGGACAGCGGGGGGTCGGCATGCGGGCCCGCGGCAGCAGGGGCGGCGGCTCCTCGTGAAGCCGAAGCAGCAGCGGGTGGGTAATGGCTCGGCGGCGCGCGCGAGGAGGCCGTCGAGCGGGCACCGCCGCCGCCGCCTGCGCGGGACCGCTCCCGATAGGGCGAGCGGGTCCGCGAGCGGGTCCGCGAGCGGGACCGACTCGGAGGGGACCTCGACGGGGACTTTCCCCGGCGCGAACTGCGCCCAGATGCAGACCCAGCAGCGCCACCGTGGTAGCCACCGCTGCCGCTCGGTCCCGATCCACCGTACGAAGCGCGCTCCGTCCTCGAATGGCGACTCGACGAGCCGACGGGGGACACTGACCGGTCGCGGTACGACGAAGTGTGCCGGTCGCGATAGGCCCGGTCGCGGTCTCGTTCACGGTCTCGGTCACGCTCACGCTC
This sequence comes from Rhodotorula sphaerocarpa, assembly GCA_024713535.1. NCBI lineage: Eukaryota > Fungi > Basidiomycota > Microbotryomycetes > Sporidiobolales > Sporidiobolaceae > Rhodotorula > Rhodotorula sphaerocarpa. The sequence goes on from JANIBP010000011.1 coordinate 251,776, forward strand.
ACGCTCACGGCCGCGGTCCCGGTCGCGATCGTGACCGCGCCGTGAGGCCGACGGCCGACCGCCGGGGGACGGGCTCCGCCGGTCGTACGCCGACGAGGAGGGGGTCCCGGTCTGGCCGTAGCGGGCGGAGGCGGAGAATCGCTCGGGCCGGGCTGCGGACGAGGAGGTGGTCGTCGACGCGCGCGGTCCATTACGATGGCTGGAGAAGGAGAGTCGGTCCGGTCAGCTTAGGTGTTATGCGTAGAAAATGTCGCGCTCTGTCCCCGCGCAAGAGAGAGAGACGAGAGCGACTCACTAGGAAGCGGGTCCGGACGGGGTCGCGCTCGAGACGGACCGCTGTTCCCCCGGCGGAGGATACACGCCCCTTGCGCCGGCAGGGGTTCCCCTTGACGGCGTGGGGCCGGCTGCTGCGGTGGCGGCAGAATAGGACGACGCGGCCTGCGGTGGCAGCGGGGCGCGACTCGGACCCCACCCGCCGCCGCCGCCGCCGCCGCCGCCGCCTCCTCCGCTTTGGCCGTTCACCGCCCCTTCGGACGTCCGGCTTCGTTCGTCCTGCGGAAGCGGGGCTCTCGCGGCGGCGGGAGAAGGTAGCGGTGCCCGCTGGCTCGAGCGTTCGTACGAGGCTTTGGGGCCGGTTGGGACGGCCCGGGCACTGCTGCTGCTGCCGGCGCCGCCGCTGCCTCCGCCGGCGCCGTTGCCCTTGTACTTGGGATTCGGCGCGAAGCGGGGCGAGTCCATGGCTGTGGATGAAGCCGGAAGAGCGCCCGTGTTGGAGGAGGGTCCGGGTCCAGGGGCGAACCTGCGGTCGCTGCTGCCGGTGCCTGTGCGGGGCGAGTCGTACCGGCTCATACCGCCGCCGGCTGTCGCCGCCGTCGTCTGTGACAACGTTCAAGTCCTCTCGAGTGACTCGGCGCCTGACGTCGAACGCGTATGCGAGCGGGTCGACAAGAATTCAGATCAGACGACGCCCAGCTGACTGGACGCGGACCCGGCGCAGGGGGGCGCGCTTGTAGTTCCCTCGGGTCGTATGAACCGTGTGACTCTGTACAAGCTGTGTGCGGGTATCTGGCCGGCGAGAATTCCTAGTCGACCCTGACGGTGCGAACTGGCTCCTCGCGAGAGTTTCTGCGCGGCGCGGTGCGGCGTTCTACCGGCGCACGCGCGCTCTGTAGCCCTGTAGGCAGCCGGTCGAGCCGAGTTGGCTCCAAGGCGGACGCCGCTGTGAACGGGTGCGGGCAGGACAGCCGCCGACTGTGCAGCAGCAGACTCTCGACGACTTCTCTCGGACACTGCTTGAAACTCGACTACACCCGCTCATTCTCTCTGATCCATCGTGTTCGCTTTGCTAGCAGTCAATCCTCGACGAGAGCCTGAACTCCGTCGCCGCCTAGGCGCCCCTGAGCCATCCTTCCCCCCCGCTTCCCCCGTCTCTCGCCTCGGACCAAGTGATCCGCCGACTTTCGACGCAGATCCTGCTCCCTGCGCTTCAGCATCCGCCGACGATGGACACGCACGACACTCCTTCGCAAGCCGAATCGCCCCAGACGCGCGCCGGCAAACGCATCGCCGAACTCGACCAGGTCGAAGAGGTCCGTCTCCCTCCTCCCTCCTCCCTCCTCCCTCCTCCCTCCTCCCTCTCCCCTTTGCTCCCTCCCTCACCCCGCCCTACCCCAGACTGAGCGCTCCTGTTGTCGCAGGACATTGCCGCCTTGCTGCACTTTGCGGGATGCACACTCGCGTCCCTCCATCCGGACCCGCTCACGTCCTTCACCGCGCGCGAACTCGCAGTCGACGAAGATGACGACGGGGGTCAGGAGGGGGGAGAGAGCGCATCCCAAACCGGAGCGCGTACTTCCGGACCGAGACCGAGGAAACCGACGCCGCGCAACGAGGAAGAGGCGAAACTGGCCGAGTTTGCCAAGTACGCCGACGGCTACTACGCGACCCTGAATGTCCGTCCCCTACCGTCTTCTTAAAGCCCTTCTCTCGCTCACCTTGCGTGCGTGACGGACAGGACATCCAACTGGCCCTGCGCACCTCGATCCGGCACCTGCGCGTCTCGCGCGTCTCGCCGCGGTCCGTCACCGACCCGGCGTTCGCCTCGCTCGTGTACCGCTCCGACCCCCCGCCGCCGGCAGGTGGGACTTCAACGGCAGCAGCAACGGAGCAGGTCCGGGTCGGTCCGGGCGGGATCGCACCTACGCGCGAAGGGGACTCGGCGGCGGAGGCGCCTCCACCACCACTGTCCTCTTCGGATTCGACTTCGACCTCTCGTTCTGGTTGGAACAGGCGAATAGAGCGATTACCGGGCGAGTCTGAGCCGGGAGAGAAGCCGCCGCCGCCGCCGTCGGAGGTGCCGCCGTTGAGTGTGGCGGCGCTGGAGCAGGAGCGGGATGCGTTGCGGGACCTGGTGGCGGCGCTCGAGTCGAACGGCGCGCCCGGGCTGTCTGCACCCGTTCCGCCTCCACCGTCGTTGGCGTAATGAAGCTGTCATTACTTTTGCGTCTGTTCTTGGGAGAGATGGCTTACGTGGAGTTGCCCCCTGTCTGCGGTGACCTGCCGGATCGGGGGGTGGGGCAGCCCAAATGGTCGGCGGACGGGCAGCGGAGGACCCTCGCTCCTCCTCCCTCTACAACGCTCGCACCCTTGCTAGACAGGGATGTTGACCTATAGCTACGCCACTGCTGCGCTGGCGCTCCTGGGCGCTGCGTCGACCGTCGACGCCGGCGTGCACAAGTGAGTCAGTCCCTCGGCGCCCGCGCGCGATGACGGACACACTGCGCTCCGATGGCGCGGCCCCTCGTCCCCCGCCCCGCACGCACGCTCCAGCGCCCAGGGAGGGGGCACACAGGAACTAGCGATCCATGTAGAGACTGGCGACTGACCCGCAGCGTGGCGTGCGCCCCCCGCAGGCTCAAGCTGCACAAGCTGCCCAAGGCGACGTCTGACTATTCGGCCGCGCACACCGCCTCGCTCGTCGAAAAGTACATCGGCCGCTTCCAGCTCCCGTTCTCGACCAAGTCCCACGGCCGCAGCAGCCGGGGGACTTACCCGCCGAGCCGCGATGACGAGTTCAAGATCATGCTCGCGAACGAGCAGTGGAAGAACGCGATCGAGACCGAGGGAGGACACTCGACCCCGCTCACCAGTGCGTCCCTCCCCTCCTTGGGGTCCCGTTCCGGAAGGGGCACTGACTCGTGTACACCCCCGCCCAGACTACTTGAACGCTCAGTACTTTACCACGATCGAGATCGGAACCCCGCCCCAAGAGTTCAAGGTCATGTCAGTCGCCCGCTCAGAGCTGTCCAACTCTCGCTCTGCGGCCAGTGCTGATTCCGTACTCTCGGTCCCACAGCCTGGACACCGGCTCGTCCAATCTTTGGGGTGAGAACAGGGCACTTGTCAGCGCGAACTAGGCCCCCGACTGATCACGATCCACCCCCGCTTCACAGTTCCCGGCAAGGGCTGCTCGTCGATCGCCTGCTTCCTGCACGTACGTCCCCGTCCCTGGAGCCGTACCTCTCTCCATCCGCAGCATGACTGACGATCAACGCCCCCCGTCGCAGGCCAAATACGACTCGGAGGCTTCGTCCACCTACAAGGCGAACGGCACCGAGTTCAAGATCCAGTACGGCACCGGCTCCCTCGAGGGCTTCATCGACAACGACGTCGTCTCGCTCGCGGGCGTCAAGATCAAGGGTCAGGACTTTGCCGAGTCGACCGTCGAGCCCGGCTTGACGTTTGCCTTTGGCAAGTTTGGTGAGTCGGCGCGTGGTTCCCTGCACTTGGCTTCATGAGCGGCAGCGGAGACTGACGCCTGGCCCTCGTAGACGGCATCCTCGGTCTCGGGTACGACACGATCTCGGTGCAGCACGTCGTCCCGCCGTTCTACAACATGATCAACCAGGGCCTCCTCGACGAGCCCGTCTTTGCGTTCTGGATGGGCAGCGACCCGGAGCAGGGCGAGGCCGTCTTTGGTGGCATCGACGACAAGCACTACAAGGGCAAGATTGACTACGTCCCCGTCCGCCGGAGGGGGTACTGGGAGGTCGAGCTCGAGAAGGTCGACTTTGGCGGCGAGACCCTCGACCTCGACAACACGGGCGCCGCGATCGACACCGGTGCGTTCGGGCGTCTCTCTCTCTCCTGCGTCGCTTGTGGCTCACCTGCTGATTCTTCGCTGGTCTCGCCCGCGTCGCCGTGGATAGGCACGTCGCTGATTGCGCTCCCGACCGACATTGCCGAGATCATCAACAACCAGATCGGCGCCAAGAAGAACTGGGCTGGACAGTGTGAGTCTGCGCTGCTTTTCGTTCGGTCGGGAGGGAACCGTCTCGGCTGACCTCGAGGCCCTCTCGTCCGCGCAGACACGGTCGAGTGCGACACGATCAAGTCGCTCCCGGACCTGACGCTCTACTTCGGTGGCAAGCCGTACACCCTCACGGCTGAGGACTACATCCTCCAAGTGCAGGGCACGTGCCTGAGCGCGTTCACCGGGATCGACATCCCGGGCACGCCGCTCTGGATCATTGGCGACGTGTTCTTGCGCAAGTACTACACCGTGTACGACAAGGGCCGCGATGCGGTCGGGTTCGCGACTTCGACCTAAAGGCGCGAGAGTTTCCTGCCCGGGAGTCTGATCAGGGCTCCTGTCACTGCCAAGACCCTTCTTGTATCCTTTCGCACCCGCCTCTCACACCGTACCTCCACCCTCTCCACTGGACACTCTCTCTCTCCTGCCGCCCCCTCACCGCCTCCCAATTTCGTATGGCCCCCCGCCTCTCCCTCTCTTCGTCCAAACCCCCTTGTGTATGTGTTTCCGTCTCTCTCCTCCGTTTCTGCAAACCAATGCTCCCGCAGTGCTCCGTGTCTCTCCGTCGTCTTGGCGAGGCAATGCTCGGCTGTGCTCGGCTGTGCTCAACTCTCCATCCATTGAGGGACGGGTGCTCAACTCTCCATCCATTGAGGGACGGGTGAAGCATGCGGGCGGACCTCGCAGTGAAACGTGGTATGTAGGTTGCAAGCTGCAGATCGGGGCGGTTCGAGGCTGGGTGCGGCGCGCTACGGGCCGGGACGAAGGAGGGGCCAAAAGGAGGTGATGCGTGCTACATCGGGCTGACGGGAAGCAAGGTAAGCTACATGGATCGGGGACCGGGGATCGTGCGAGGAGGTTCATCGAGAGGGCGAGAGGGGGGCGATGGTCGGGAGGGTTTGTGGACGAGGTAAATAACGGGAGGACGCTGAAGTGAAGCGGAGAGTGTTCAGGTAGAGCAAGCGAGACTAGACTGCTTCTTCGTAGCTTGGCAAGCCTGCCCTCGTTCCCGTCGGGTGGGTCTCCCTGGCAGCAGCCCCTACGGCCTCCTCCGCATCGCCGACGACGCGCCCCTCGGCGTCGACGAGCTCGGTCTCGGCCTGCGCCTCGGAGTCTTCGAGGACGGGCATCTGCTCGAGGCGGGCTTGGAGGGTGTGGTACGAGAAGGCGGAAGGGACGACCATTTCGCAGCGGACGATCGGGCGATACCCGAGCCAGAAGCCTCCCTGGTCACGAGTTTGGCGTTGTCAGTACGACGATCCCGTCGCTGTAAGAACCTCCAAAGAATGCAGACTGACCTCGGTTTCGCGCAGTCGCCATCGCAGGACCGGTCCCTCTTTCGGCTGCATGCTCTCCGTCCGGTCCCGGTCGTCCGCGTCTCCGTCGAGATAGTTCCGCATGAGGCCGCTGTTGGTCGACGACGTAATCGGGAGCGGGGACCAGTCGCGCGAGCGCGCTTTCAGGGCCGTCGCGAGCGCGTAGCGGCGCATGCGGACGCCGTTCACGGCGAGGCCGTTCACGAGGATGACGAGCACCAAACCGATCTGCACGTGGTGCGCGAGCTTGGTCAGCCGCGAGGAGGTACTTGGAGAAGCCCCTTTTGGTGCCAACTCACCTCGACGCCTTTGAGGAAGCCGGTCTGGGCGCCGCCTCCGCTCGCGAGGGCGATGATGAGGCACGCGAACCAGATCATGTCGGTCAACTCGGTCAGAGCGAGCCAGATGCGCGTCACGACGAGGGATTCCGAGATAAGCCGGTTCAGTTCGGCGATCCGGCGGCGGTACAGGACCTCGAGCGGGTGGAGCGGGACGGAGGAGCTGATCGAGGAGATGCGCGAGAGGCCGATGCCAGAGTCGAACGAGAGGGCGCGGCGATTCGAACGGGCGGTGGATGATCGAGGACGGCGAGCGGTGCCCTGCTCTGCCGCATTGGCCTCACCCGAGTGACCGCCTGCTGCCGCCGCCTCTTCCTCCCATGGCACGCGCTTGCTCCCGCCAAACTCGATCGGCCATCCGTCCCAGAGCACCTCGGGGTCCTGCCTCAGGGCGCGCCAAATGAGCGGCAAGCGAACCCAAGAGCGCCAGTCCTGGCGAAAGTTGACGGCCTTTCGCCTCGGCCGGACGAGCGAGTCGTCGGTCGGCGGGCGAGTCGCCTCGGGAGCGGCGGGGTGCCGGAGCCATTTCACGACGCAGGTCGAGGTTGAAGCGCTGTTGATGCTCGCGATGTGACCGCGCGGGACGGCGTCGTCGATGCCTCGGGCTGCGGCGCTCTGGCGGCGCTGCTCTTCGCCCGGATAGTAAACGGGCGGTGGCGCCTCGCGAGCTGGGCGCGAAGCCGCGGGAGCGTCCGGCAGGGTAGGGATCTGGCTTTCGCTGCCGAGAGTCGCACGAGAGCGGAATGGCGGGCGCCGGCTGACGGAGAACGCAGCGGGCGGCGCCTGACGGTCCGAGTCGTCCGAGGCCGCGGCGGCGGGGCCGGCAGGCGGAGGCGCCGTCGCAAAGTGCGGTTCGCGGACAGGATAGATGCGCTGGTTCCACGACGGCGTGATTGACGGACGGTGGTAGAACATGATATGGTCCGCGCGCAGGCCGAGCGGGAGGGGGATGAAGGCGGGCGGGTGTCTTTGGGCTCGACCGACGCTGCTCGCAGGCGTAATCGGCGTGATCGGACGCCGGCGAAGTGGAGGTCCCTGCGATCGGCCGCACTCGCACGGTGGCCTGGTACTCGCGGGACTCGCACTTGACTGCTGTGGCACTCTCAGGCGTCTCTGCTTGACCTACTGACGGCCCTCAGTCCTCCCGCGAGCCCGCCATGCCCGACCCCTCGTAGTCGTCTCGTGCCGATGCGGAGCGCCACGCCGTTCCGACCTCGACTTCCCTCACGCCTTTCGCGAGGTCGAGCGGGCGGTGGCAGGTAGTCCTTGTTGCGCTCGAGTACGACCAGTCGCGGTCACTTCTGTACCCACGCTCAGAGAGAGCGCTCGCCCGGGACTAGCCGGAGACGTTGGGCCCGCTCCACAGCCGAGAGCTATTTTCGGAAGCGCGGTCTGCAAGACTGCGTCTAGATTTAATCGGGTGAGACTGGGGAAAGCTCTGATCCCGCATATTACTGAGTGGCTATGCAACCAGGTTCGTGCATGCACCGCCCGCAGCGCGCGGGCCAGAGCGGCCGCTGTCGCACCGGTCGCTGCCCCCGTCGCCTGCGTCCGCTGCGGAACACGCTTCGCCTCTTTCTCTCTTCCGCACACACCCGCTTCGCTCTCCTTCCTGACTCTGCATCAACACTGCATCATGTGTGAGTGGTCCTGCTAGAGTCCCGCCGCCTCGCAGCCTGCGGGAGGCCATGACCCTTCCCCGGCTCGCACGGAGTGACCGGCGCACCACGTCGACACGACCGTCTCGCTGACCGCGCCATCTCTACGCCGTCGACGACAGTCGACTTTTTCGGTAACGACTCGTACCAGGCTCAGGCTGCCCAGCAGGTCGAGACTCAGCACAAGTCCTCGGTGCGTCCGACGCTCTCGGTTGCGACTTTTGCCTTTATCTCGGAAAGCTGACCTTGTGTCCGTGTGACGCTGTCAGCTCGGTCACGAGGCCGTCGCCGGTGCCGCCGCCTTCTTCGTGAGTCCAACTCCGAGCCGGAGGTCGTCGCCAGTGGGGCGTGCACGTTTCTGACCCTTACCCCTCGCAATTGCTTCCGTCTCCCCCCCTCCGCGACCTCGGACCGCTTTCCACGCACAGGCCCAGCGCGCCTATGCCGAGCATTGCGCCAAGAACGGCAAGCCCGAATCGCACCAGGTTGTAGGTCTCGATCTTCTTTCGCCGGAGGTCGCTCCGGTCTTGGGCCTTCTCGGACACCCCGATCACGCTCTGCGCCGCCGGCGTTTTGCGGATCATTACTATTCAAAAACTGACGCTGAACGTGCTCTCCCGTTCTCCGCAGGCTCGCGAGCTGTTTGCCGCGTTCGCCGCCGCCGAGGCCGACAAGCTGATCGAGACCAAGGGTCAGTCGGCCTCCTTCGCCCTCGGAGAATACGGAAACTCACTCGCCCGCCTTGCCCACATGTAGGTCTCGACTTCCTGGACCGCGAGGAGGTCAAGCGCCAGGCTCGTCGCCACGCGGAGGAGGTAAGTCTCTGGCTTTCCCTCGGGATCTCGGAGGCATTGAGCCGCGCTGATCCGCTCTCCTCACCGCTGCAGAACATTGGCCCCGAGAACTACTGAGGAAGAGAATGCGCATGAGCATGGCCATAGTGAAGCAGGCGGGTTTAGTTTGATTTGGTAACGACTTAGTGCAAATTAGCTTCGAAACAAGCATCTGAACTATGGCGAGGCGAGATCCAGTCTGTCTGGCTTGACACAGAGCGCACCACTGCTGAAGCGAAGACTTTACAAGATGAGCATCACTGATCTCTGACAGGCCTTACACCAAACCTGAACTCCGTGGGGGCGCAAGAAGCAAGCAAGCCAGAAGGAGTGGCAAAAATAAGCGAAAGAGGAGAGTTATCCCGCGGAGGCGGACATCAGCTCCAGTCCGTATAAACTCATGGAGCCGTGAAAGAGCAGAACTGTTGAGGTTGAGCCCGGTCACCGTGAGCAAGACGACGGTCACTGCACGCTGCCCAAGATTTCAAGGATTGTCGTTGTAAGGAGGCGGATCGCCCATAGACCGCGCTCCGACCCCTCACCGTAGCTGCACGTACCCCGCATCTCGTTAGCAAGCTCCGGCCCTCGCGCGCCCTCGCCTTCCTACCCTTTGTTCTCCCCCCTCCTCGCTCCGCTCTCCTTCTCCCTTGTCCCTTTCCTCCGGATAGATCACTGGATAGCTTCAAAAAGCTTTCACAGAAGTAGCAGACAAGTTGCTAATTTACTGGTGACGACCGTCTCTCGTGTTGACCTCCAAGAAAAGCTTTCGTTAGCACCGCCTCGCTGGACCCCCAGCAGCTGGCGCTCACATCTTTTTTGACGGTCTCCAACCCAGATACAGCTTATCCAAGCCTTTCTTGGTCGAGATACACGCAGTACTATTCGTACCCAGCGCCTCTCATCCAATAGCCCTTCGGGAGGCTCCAGCCTTTGCGCTCCAGCCCTTCGGGAGGCTCTCGGTCCTACGGGAGACTTTTAGATCTCGCGATCCTTTCTGCATTCCCAGAGCATACGAAGTACAATTTTACACGAGTTCTAGAACGCTGGTCGTTATAGAATTCCCCCGTCGAGACTAGCTACCTCGACGTTTTTCACAAGGCCTTACAAAAAAAAAAAAAAAATACAAAAGCCACCGCGCACCAAAAACATGTCGACTTCAGAACGTCCCATCACACCTACTCGCGAAGAAGAGCGCGTACCAGAAGTGCAAAAAGTTGCAGAAATACCAGAAGTCCCAAAAGTACCCGAAGTCAGCCCACCGAGCGACGGATCCGGCCAGGAAGGCCCGGAGATCCCCCACTACGACTTCGAGGAGACCATGAAAATGCTGGAAGAGGCCAAGGCCCAAATGCCACTCGACATCATGGCAATGCTACAAGACGTTGTAGCGAACGCCCGCAAAGAATGGGTCCAAGAAGCAAAAGAGAAGGCCAAGCGGTCACCGGCTGGCCAGCCCCTCATTCCAGAGCGGCATACACAAGAATACGTCCGAGACCCCGAGAATATTCGGAGGTGGCTACAGGAACCTGTAGAACCGAGCCCAGAAGTTTTGCAAACCGAACACCACGACACGTCTCGGGCAGACCGCGGCCGCCCGGGTGCGCTGCACAGCCACAAGAAGGTAGCCATTGCACACGCAACCCCGGACAGAAGCAGCAGAACCCGGAATGTTTCACCAGACGCTGGGACTCTGCCCCGCATCATGAAAGCCAGAACTTCCGAGCAAGGGGGAAGAGCTGGGGCGACACCTTCCGGCCAAAGAGCAGCCGCACTCTACTCTTCGGTCCTTGGAGGCGAGTACTCGGAGGAGCCCTCAAGCGACGAAGACAACACAATATACGAGACACCTACTACAAGCATGGTCAGACCCGGCTCCGCAGCAAATATCGCAAGATGGAATGACCGGTCCGAGAGAAGTTCCGACTCGGAAGAAGCAGTCGGACATCACCTCCCGGACACAAGACCTGACCCAGTCTTCGAAGAAAACTACGGAGGCTACAAGACAGTGACCCGGAAGAAAAAGAACCGCACTGTACATGCTGGAGAAGAACTACCAGACGCAGTCTCCAAACATGTGAAGCTTCCAAAGATTGAAATCTCGGAGAAATACTCTGGAAAGGACGATCGCCCAATCGTACTTAAGAGATTCATCTCGGAAATTACTATGAAGTTCAGGTCCTACATGCTCGATACGAGAAGCATCTACGGGACAATGATGATCATCCAGAACCTGACTGGACCAGCCGGCGAATGGGCAAGCCGCGAAGTCCAAGACGACCTGCAGTCTTACTTCCCAGACGACACCAGCCTGGACCTCCGCCGGACCAAGAGCCCATGGCCGCTCAGTAGCATCGCAGATAAACTACAGAAGCGCTTTGTCAGCCCGGATGATCACGCCCGAGCGGAAGCAGAGTGGCGAATCCTTTCCCAAGAGCCTCGGAACGGAAAACGACTTACTGTTCAACAGTTGGAAACAAAACTCCGAGAGATCTCTGAACGTCGGATCGAGACCACAGCAAATGAGCGAAAGCGGAAATTTGTCAATGCACTCAGCTCCGAAGTCGCTGCGGAACTGCACAGGGCACGGCATCTCCGCGGCTGGGAAATCAACCCGGAGATCCGCCTGGACGAACTTGTCAGCGAAGCGATCAATATCGAGCAAACTCTCAGCATGGTCAAAACTCGCAACATCGAGCGCGCTGCCGATTCCAAACGCGAGCATTTTGAACTCATGAGAAGCAAGCGCAGGGATATTGATCCGAACCGTAACCAAACCCATCAAGAGAGTCGTGACAAGTCCACTCAAGAAATTCGCAATAAGACTCAGAAAAATACAGATGTCGTGAAGAACGACGAGTGGCTACGGAAGAAGAAGGAGCGTGATGAGCAATACGAATACCGCCAGAAGAACAACCTTTGCCGCTGGTGCGGAAGCCCGACCCACAAACGCGACAACTGTCCTGAACCAGACGCAATTGCAGCACTACAATACATGAACTCAAGGCGCAGTGCGCGCGGAAAGGCGAACATACCGGAAAATCCCGAAGTCCGCTCGGCCGAGATCCGAGAGATGGCAGCAGACCCGGACATCGAAGGGGGAGGAGCATACCAGCGCCCACTACTCGCACCACTCGGACTCAACGGAAGAGAGGGTTTCCAGGCACTCGTCGGTACTGGAGCTTCACACACAGTAATGAAATCATCAATTCCAATGCTGCTTGGCGTGAAGGTCAGATCATACAACAAGCCTGTCAAAGTGAAAATGTCCGCAAAGGGAAGCCAAGTCACAGCGTATAAGTACGTAGAAATGCCAATGAGTGTCTGCGGAATCACTAAGACTTGGCGATTCATCCTGCTGAACATCGAAGAAGACGCCGTCATCGGACGCGATTTCTGTCGTCCATACAGCGTTGTACTCGAATTCAACCCGGATAGGATCTGGCTACGCGAAGAGAATCCGAAAGCTACACCTACACGAGCACCAAAGCGGCGACTTGCGCATGAGAAAGCCAACACAACGCACATGACCCGCAACCTGAAGACACTCATACGAACGGATGAGCCAAGCTCATACCATTCCGAGTTCCCTCCGCTGCATCCGGACCCCGAGGAACCAAAGCCTGTAAAGCTGCGACCTTACGAGCTTTTTACATTCCACTCCGAAAGGCACTCGGAAGAGAGGGGAGACGATCCAGGATGGCTTGCCCCTAGAGAACTCGTCAATGAATTCGCAAGCGAGCTACTTGAAGAATACCGCAAGAAGGGAGTCATATTAAAAGCAGAAGAAATCATGCCCTGCCCGCCTCACCGGGGTCAACTCGACCACGAAGTACCGTACTTCGACGAAAATCAGAAGGTACCACCAGCACTCGCATACCCCTGGTCACGAGCGCAACGAGCGCCAATGATCGAGATGCTTGAAGGCTACGAGAAGGGCGGACAACTCATCCCTACCGCACTCAATGCTACAGCTCCACTCGTACCAAAGCTGAAGAAGAACGGCAAAGGCCGCCCGGTCAATGACCTCCGCAAGCGCAATGCAATTACAAAACCACTGCCAATGCAACCTGTTGATGTCGACACCATGCTCAATAATATCGCAACTGCACCATACACCCTTGGAGTTGACCTGAAAAAGGCCTTTGAGCAAGTGGCGGCAGCCGAAAAGGCGTACCCGAAAAATGTTGTGGCTACACCCATCGGCAACTTCATTGTCAAAACCGCAATGCAGGGCGACCGAAATTCTGCAACGTCCTTGCAACGATTGATCAACTTTGGGTTCCATGGAATGATCGGCAGGGACTTGAGCGCTTACGCGGATGACAACTGGATCCACTCGCACACCTGGAATGGCTTCAAGCGTACGTGTTGCGAATTTTTTGCACGATGCCACCAATGGAGCCTCGTGGTCAGCGAAGAGTCGATCCAGTTCTGCCCGAAAGAAGCCGAAGTACTCGGAAGAATGATCAAGGACGGCGAGATTTCAATGTCTCCCAAGCAAGTCGACGCGATCCGAAACTACGTTACACCGAAAACGCAAAAGTCTCTACGACGATACCTCGGAATTATCGCGTTCCACCTACCGTTCGTCCCGCACCTCGCCGAGCTCGCAGCCCCGCTGTACGACCTCGCCGGCGACGTCCCGTTCCGCTGGACCACTACGCACGACTTGTCACTGCAGCGCACCAAAGAAGCTGTTGCAATGGACTGCAAGTTAGCTGCGTTCGACGAAGCTAGTCTCGCCCCACAAGGAACGAGCCCGACACACCGCAGTGCGCCACCACGATCGCACGAGAAGGTGCAGAACGCGGCGAGAGGGAATTACCTGTTCGTCTTCACAGACGCCTCCGTTGTCGGAACTTCGGGAGTGCTCGCTGTGGGCGAAAACTGGTGGTCAGCACGACCGCTCGGGTACTGCTCGCGCAAGCACGACACCGCCCGATCCCGCTGGGGGGCATACAAGCAAGAACTCGTAGCCCCTGTCAACGCATGCGAGGTCTGGAAGGATGTACTCACCAACCATCACGTCATCTTTGTCACCGACAACGAGTCCGTGTCGAAACTGAACGATCAGACGTCGAGAGAGGAGTTCCAGGCAAAAATTGCCGAGAAACTCAGCGTTTTCGACCACGAGATCCAATGGATAGAAGGTCAATACAACTGCGCTGCAGACGCCTTGTCCCGGCAGTACGAAGACGGCGAGCCAGAGCTTCCGGAAACGCACCGTGTTTTCAACCTCCTCGATGAGGAGGATCCCGACGGCAAAATCCGCGAGTTCCGCATGACCGAACGCCCGGCTCGCCACAGGCGCGCTCCCGCACACCATGCTGACTATGTCGTAGAAGACGAACGGGCGTCAGCAGCTTCCCCAGACGCTGTCGCGGGACCCGCGGAGCTGGACGACGATGGGAAATCACCCGAGTTGCCGCCGCTCCTAGATGAGCCCGCGCCGGCGCACGCAGAACACACAGCTATAGTCGTCGACCTTGAAATCGATCAGCGCCAATCCGCGGGGGAGGCAGAGCGAGAGGAGCTCGAGAACGTACCGGTCGCAAGCACACCTCGCCCCCGTCCCGAAAGCGACGGCCAGCCTGGCCAGCCAGCGCCACCAATGCGAAAGCGCCACAGACGCAGCAAGCGTCAGGCGAGGAACAAAGGCAAGCGGCTCATAGCCGAGGAGCTGCGAGAGGAGCTTGCCTGGAAGAAGGCGGAAGCGGAGCCAGGCGAAGACTGGCTGCCCCGCCTCGAAGCCGAAATGAAGTCGGCCACAGAGATCGATAACCTCTTCTCCAAGATCCTTTCAGATATCGAGAACTACAAAGAGTACAGGCTCAACAAGGAAGGCCGGCTCTGGCAGCAAGACTGTGAGATCGGAGAGCAACTTTGCCTGCCAGCAGGTACTTTCGAAGGCCGCTCGATCCGAGAGATCTTTATCGAGCATTATCATTCGGTCCTTGGACACCAAGCGGACCGCATACTATTGCATTACATGCGTCAACATGTCTGGTGGCCGAGCATGATCAAGGATGGCGAAGCCTACTGCCGCAGCTGTGCATCTTGCCAAGCGAGCAAACCGGAACGAGCGCAACCTTGCGGAAAGCTCCACCCCGTACGGATACCACACAATGCATACGAGCAGATTTCTATCGATTTCACTGGCCCCCACCCGGTCAGCATAGACTTGGATGGGGTAGCCCGAGACTACATTTTCACAGCTATCGATGCCGCATCCGGAGAAGTCCGCCTGATCCCCTGCACAAAGGCAGGACTCACGAGCATGAAGTGTGCACAAATATTCCTCGACAAGATCTACCCTCAATGGGGGACTCCGCAAGTAATCCTGTCGGACCAAGATGTCCGCTGGGTATCAACTTTCTGGAAGGCATTTCACAAGGCTCTCGGAACGACACTCCACATGTCTACAGCATACCACCCGCAAAGCAACGGAAAAATCGAACGAATGCACGCCGTTCTCAATTCCATGCTACGACAACTTGTGCAGGAAAATCAATCCGACTGGGTCTCGCACCTCCCACTGGTCAAGCTCGCAATAAACTCAAGTCGGAACGCCTCAGGATATTCACCCTATGAGCTCACACGGGTATTCCAGCCATCACTGAACCTGATTTCGGCAAAACCCGCAAGTGAAAAATTGGCACAAGAGCTACTTGAGAAGGCCAAGTATCGGAATGCAATCGCCCGCGACATTTTGACAAAGGCCCGCATTGAGCGTACATACTACGCTAACCGCAAGCGGCGCCCTGATCACGTTCCTGTTATTGGTGAGAACAAAGGGGTCTTTGATCAATGGTACTGGGTGCGGACCGCGCACTGGCGGACTGTCCCAGAGAGATCGCGCTCTCTCTGTCCTCCGTTTGACGGACCGTTCCGCTGTCTATCCTACGACAGCTCGAACTCGACATACACGCTAGAGCTACCCAAACGCTACACACAGCGAGGAATCGCCCCGAAGTTCCACGCTTCGCAGCTGAAGCCGTACGTCCCATCGGATGAATTGCTCTTCCCTCGCCGCGTGCACGATTCCATCCCAATCTTCCCGCTTGACGCCATCGACGACCCACAGATGTCGTCCACGACACCCATGGACGGCGCAGCCGTCCATAGCTATACGGCCTGGCGCTGGGAGAACGACCTTTGCTTCCTCAAGTTCAACTCCCTGGTGGACAACCGCATGTACTACGGCAACGAGATCATGGCCGGCACCAACGGTCACGACGAGAACAACACAAAGCTCGCCGAATTTGTCCTCAAGCAGACGAAGTGTTCAAGGGCATGGGAGGACCTGCCCAAGGAAGGAGGCCACGTCAAGAAGCCCACCTTTCGGCGCAACAACCGCCACTCCGAAGTCCGAGAAATCCGTTTCTCTACTCGAGAGGGACCTCATCTGACCCGATACACCGCATCCTTTCCGCGCAGAGCGAGAGACAGCACCCATACCGGCGTCCGACCGACGACACCGCCTCCCGCCCATTGCCCGGCCCCCCCCCACCACGACGAGGACCGCTCCGCCGAAGTCCGCAAGTCGTACCAGGACGGATACAAGGACGGTATCGCAGCCGGACGAGCGGCAACGCAACAAGAACACGCCAAGCAGGACGCGAAAGACTTCGGAGGCTACCCCCGCAGCCTGCTCAGCCACATCTGCGAAGAAATCGACAACGCAAGCATCGCTGCACGCAAGAAGCGCCTCTACGAACCCTACACGATCAAGTTCGAAGGCCACCGCATCGTCGTACACGGAAGGCAGCAGCCACCCGAACAGGAGGACAAAGCCGCCATCGGCGGGGGAGCCGCACCGCCACCCGCCGCCGCCGCCGAGCCTTCGCACGTACTCACGGCCGAAGACCTCATCGACTACGAAGAACCGAACGAAGTTGGCCGACCGACCCAAGAAGCCATGCAGCAAGACTGATGAAGAGAAGGAATTGCAACGCAGGAAGTTCTTCGAAAGCATCAGTGCGAGAGTGCCGGAATGCGGACCTCAATAGATCCAGCTGACCCCTTCACCCGGGGGAGGATGTAAGGAGGCGGATCGCCCATAGACCGCGCTCCGACCCCTCACCGTAGCTGCACGTACCCCGCATCTCATTAGCAAGCTCCGGCCCTCGCGCGCCCTCGCCTTCCTACCCTTTGTTCTCCCCCCTCCTCGCTCCGCTCTCCTTCTCCCTTGTCCCTTTCCTCCGGATAGATCACTGGATAGCTTCAAAAAGCTTTCACAGAAGTAGCAGACAAGTTGCTAATCTACTGGTGACGACCGTCTCTCGTGTTGACCTCCAAGAAAAGCTTTCGTTAGCACCGCCTCGCTGGACCCCCAGCAGCTGGCGCTCACAGTCGTGGTGGGGGCGCTGCAAGCATGCTCACATTTCTGCCCCGCATAGCACTCGGTGCATGCTGTACTGATTCTTACCTTGGGATCTGAAAGACAATTGTGTAGTCAGTACGGGCTTTCTTGAGATTTGCACGAGGGCGGAGATGCTAGGGGATGGTCGAACAGCCCAGGCGGTTCCGAGCGGCAAATAACACCATGCGGCACCCGGCGGACTGTCTTATATATTTGGCATGAGGCGGCTCGTTCTCATACGAGGGGGTGTGGCTCAGGGGTAGAGCGCTCGCTTCGCACTTTCGCGCCTGCGAGAGGCCCGGGGTTCAAATCCCCGCTCCTCCAAAATCTTTTGCTTCCCTCTCTGGTTCAGGAGTGTCGCCCCAGCCCAGGGTTTCGCTTTTAATGCAAGTGACTCTGTGTATACTCTCTCGCCTAGAGGGAGAGCTCCAATCTGTCCATGTTGCCCAGGTACAAATCCCTTTTCTTTCTCACATCCTGGAACTGCTGTTCACACTCTTGTGATTGCACGTTTTTCCAAAAGCACGTCAAGAAGACATGAATGGAGCTGCATATGAACAGGATGAGGGAAGTTCAAAGGAATGGAGGGCAAACACACATAGTCAGCTGCACGCAGGTTGGCAAGCTTTGCCCAAGTCTGTCGCAACTGAGCATCAATACCAAGAAGGCCATTCCTGCAATGGGTATTGGTGGAAGAAATGTGGACTTAGTCTGGGACTGAGTGTTGCATCAGCCTGCAGTGCTCCAAGTTGTTGCCCAGCAGCTTTCTTTCATTACAACTATGTTTGCGCCCAGCATCTGTCATTCTGCTCATGTCGGCAGATGCCTTGTTTGCCTTCTTGCCGCACTTTGTTTGAGGAGTTGTGCCAATGACAGGTCAAAGCGCTGACTGGACAGGGAGCCAGAGATGAGGTGTGAGAAGCCAAGAATTGCTCCATATCCGGTTCAGTTGTTGCTGTCGGTTTCACTGTCTGGGTGTTCTTTGATGAGCTGAGCGCTGACTAGTGCAAAATCTGCTTGGGACCCTTGAGCTTGGTGAGCAACATCTTGACCTTTTCTGAGCAGATCACTTGAGGCTGGTGGCTTGCTCAATGCTAACAAAACAGCCAGAGCTGCACGGCTGGGCCAGGTGAGAGATATTGGTGCTGCTTCATCATCATTGGCAAGCCCCAGTTCAATGAGTCCACATGCCTGTGCATCTGATATGTGTGCTCAGTCCAGAATGAATGATTTAGGTTGCTGAGGGCCAGGGAGGACTCCACCTTCTTATATGAACAAAGCAAGGGAGGCAGCTGCAAGCTGGGACTTTGGGGGTGCTGCCTAGGATGAGGACAGTCTCATTTGGGCAGTGCAAGTACGAGGGTAGGAATCAAAAGTGCATGACCTATGACAGAGGGTGTTTCAATCATAAGAAAGAGCGGGTCAAGCAATGTTGTCAGCCTCAAAGCGCAAAGGTTGGCACAGATTTGTGCAAAGAGGGCCCCAGCCTCCATGACGCAGCTGGTAGCAAGCTTAATTTCCTGTACACAGTGGAGGGCCATGAGGAAACCCTTTTGACTCAGGACAAGGTTTGTTGGGATGCAGAGTGCATTGGACAGGCTTGCTTCACCACTTTTGCTCAAGCACTGGAAGACGCAGTAGAGACTGGGTGATTCCCGCGGCAGGACAAATAGATGACCAACTGCAATGTTTGCCAATGTGAGGCGCAAGATGGCTGATCCCCAGAGGAGATGCAGCCTGGTGAAGCAGCTGATGGCATAGTCATGCAGAGAGAAGAAGGAGGACAGGCTGACAAATATAGAGGATAAGCATGCCTCTCTGAGGAGGGGTGCAAGGAAAACTCACGCAACTGGAGCAAAGTAAATTTGTGCAGACCTTGCCGGGAACAGAGAAGTGTTGGGAAGGTCCCGGGGACGTGGACTCGGTGGAGTTTCCTTCTTTCCGGATGTCGCCTCCTCTACACCAAGTCGTCGTCGAGGTCTTCAAGCTCTTGTCGCGGTTCGCAGATGGATGGAGGTGGAATTGAGTCAGACCGGAATGTCCAAGGACTTGGTTGCGCTAGCTCCCTCTCAGCCCTCTTCGCTTCTCTCTCTCCTTCTTCTCCATTGCTGTTCACGCTCCCCATCCAGGTACATAGACTTTGTTCCCTCGTACTCTGGAATCACTGTTCACGCTCCCCATCCAGCCGTGTGAGGACACCATTGGGTCGCCTACGCCAACAAGAAGGCAAGCTGGCTTGAGATGTCCACCAGAATTGTCCTGCAGGAGTTGCATGAGTCCTGAAGGCTGGCCAGGTGGCTGGGAGGGAAGGACTCGTGTTGTTGTAGGTGACCCAATAGAAACCTCACACGACTGAAGGGGAGAGTGAACAGCGATTCCAGGACACAAGAGAACGAGATATATATTCCTGGAGGGGAGCGTGAACAGCAATGGAGAAGAAGAAGGGAGAGAGACAAAGAGGGCTGAGCAGAAGCTAACACAACCAAGTCCTCGGACATTTGGTCTGACTCAATTCCACCTTGATCCACCTGCAAACCGGAACGAGAGCTTGAAGACCTTGACAACGACAACTTGATGTAGAGGTGCCGGCGTCCGGGAAGAAAGAAACTCCGCCGAGCCCACGTCCCCGGGACCTTCAATACATACCCTCAAAGTCCTTGCACTTGTTGCGACAGTCAAGGCAGAGCTGAAAGCTGTTGACATCCATGCAGCAAGTTGTAACAAGTAGCAAAGCGTGGACTGCCGCAAGGGCAGCAGAGGGACAAAGCCCTTGAGGGGCAAAGCTGCCAGCAGACTCAGAGAGTAAGGTTGTCCGATTGAGATTGGTGCGAGGCACAAGGAGACCGCAAGCAGGTTGTACGCAAAGCTGGGGGATGCAAGTGGAGGTTAGCAGGCTGGTGGCTCGCAAGCAGGTTGTACAACAGTGCTGGAAGAGGCGAGCAGAGTGTGGCAGGCTGGCAGCTCGAAGGACAGGTGCCTACATCAAAGGCGCAGCCGCTGTTTGCTTGTGTGTCATTGTAGACACAGTCATTGCACAACCATGCGCTTCCGGCCACACCAATCAAGCACTTGCACCACAAGACATCCACCTTGGTGAAGTGGGCCGCAGACAGTTCCCTGCTAGCGGAGGCAGCAAGCGTAGTCTGCGCTGAGGCTAGAGCGCGGCCACGGAGGGCAGCAATGGTGCATGCGAGGGTGAGGGAACCTGCGCTCAATGCAATCTGCTCCTGCTGCAGGAAATCCTGGATCTTCTTGACAAGGCACAGCAGCAGCTTGGAAGGTGCAGGGAGCAAGGCAGACTCCTTCACTTGCTTGAAGTACGGGAAGGCAGTGGGCCCATGGGCAAGAATCATGCTGTACTGCGTAAGCTTGCTGATGGTGTGGACCTGCTGAAAGAGCATGCAGAGGAAGGTGTTTGCCTGCTGCACAGCGTCCTCTGGGTGTTCAACCTTGGTGAAGAATAGCAGGTTAGCCAAGGCTTGGAGGAGGGGAGAGCACCAGCAACAGTAGAAAGTATAGGAGCAAACCTTGAGGCAAGAGCAAGAGCAAGAGAATGCCAGAGGGTGTGGAGCAAGCAAAGAGGGTTCTGATCACTGCAGAATTCACCGCCAGGAGTCACAAGCCGGAATCAGTTACATCTTCCTGTCATTGGGCCACAGGCAGGGTCATCACTGCAAAGTTGAGAAGGTTGTGTCAGTGGGAAGGCCCTCAGGGGTATGTAAGAAGGCCAAAACAGAAAAGGTGCTCCGCATTTGTCTACAAGCACATGAGCAAAGGCAGATAATCTCAGAACCTAACAAGCTGAGCAGGGGAATCACGGTCAGAGGCGAAGCAAGGGTAAAAATGTTTTCAATGGGGCAAGGATCTGAACGCTTGCCTCTTGCAGGTGCAAAGGCAGAACAGGAGGGGCAGGGCGAGATGGAGGAGAGGAGACCAGGGGCAAGTCAGCTTCCTGGTGTCCATCCTGTTGAGTCTGCTATGTCTCTGTATTGGCATGGCGAGTGGCTAGCTCAGGGTGATGAGGTGCTGAAGTGCTCATGACAATAATGGTGTAGGTATTTCAATTGGAGCATCATCTCAATTTGACAGAAAAGTGAACAGCAGTTCCAGGATGTGAGAAAGAAAAGGGATTTGTACCTGGGCAACATGGACAGATTGGAGCTCTCCCTCTAGGCGAGAGAGTATACACAGAGTCACTTGCATTAAAAGTGAAATCCTGGCTGGGCGACACTCCTGAACCAGAGAGGGAAGCAAAAGATTTTGGAGGAGCGGGGATTTGAACCCCGGGCCTCTCGCAGGCGCGAAAGTGCGAAGCGAGCGCTCTACCCCTGAGCCACACCCCCTCGTATGAGAACGAGCCGCCTCATGCCAAATATATAAGACAGTCCGCCGGGCGCCGCATGGTGTTATTTGCCGCTCGGAACCGCCTGGGCTGTTTGTGGGGAAATTCTGGAGATGTGGATTTGGTGATCTTCCTTCCCAGATGTTGCCACCTCCACATTTGTTGTTGCCAGAATCTTCAGGTTCTTTTTGCAACTCGCAGGTGGATGAGGTGGAAGCACGTCAGACCGGGATGTCCAAGGACTTGGTTGTTTTAGCTTCCGCTTAGCTCCCTTTGCCTCTTTGCCTTCCTCTTCTCCATTATTGTTCACACTTCCCTCCAGGTACATAGACCTCCATTCCTTCTTACTCTGGAACTGCTGGCCATGCTCCCCTCCCGTCATATGAGGCTCCCAGTGAGTTGGTCACCTATGTCAAAACCTTTTTCTCACTCCTCCTCCTCACTGTTATCTTCTGGTTCCTCTACCAGGTGGTGCAGCATGCTATCAGCCTCCTCAACAGAGTCTTCTTCAGGCAATCAGAAAGATGTAACTTGTTAGGCTGCCATGCACAATCTGTGCATCATCAGTGCTTTGCCCTTGCTGTGTCAGCAATTGTACACCGGGTCCCAGCACTACCATTGTCCAAGCCACAGTTAATACATTGGCGTAGGCAACCCAATGGGAGCTTCACACAACTGGAGGGGAGCATGAACAGTGATTCCAGAGTACGAAGGAGCAGAAGGCTCTGTACCTGGAGGGAAGTGTGACCAGCAATGGAAAAGAAAAAGGGAAAGAGGCAAAGGAAGCTGAGCGGAAGCTGAAACAACCAAGTCCTTGGACATCCCGGTCCGATTTGATTCCACCTCCATCCACCTGCAAACTGCAATGAGAGCCTGAAAACCTCAATCACGAAAACTTGATGTAGAGGCAGCAACATCCAGGAAAAGAATCTCCACTGAGTCCTTGTTGCCAGGAACTTCCCAACACAATGCATTCAGGCATGGCTGCACTCAGACCTCCTACACCTGCTGGAGCTACAGTGTTGCAATCCTGAGCAGTTCTGACAAACTCTTTTGCATTGCGCCAGTAGCCTTTGACATGATCTTGCAGCACCTCTCAATCTCTCACTGCACTGTCTCTCATGGAACTGGTCAGTGGCCTCAGTGTTGGCATAGGCGACCCAATGGAGTCCTCACACGGCTGGATGGGGAGCATGAACAGCAATGGAGAAGAAGGAGAGAGAGAAGCGAAGAGGGCTGAGAGGGAGCTAGCACAACCAAGTCCTTGGACATTCCGGTCTGACTCAAGTCGACCTCGATCCACCGGCGAACGACGAGAGCTTGAAGACCTGGACGACGACGACTTGGTGTAGAGGCGGCGACGTCCGGAAAGAAGGAAACTCCACTGAGTCCACGTCCCCGGAACCTTCCCAACACTCAGCATCATCCTCATCTTCAGCTAGGCCTCCCTTTGTGAGTTGCGGGTCCCTGAAGATCTTGGCAGAGCTTGCTGGGCTCTCACTTGAAAGTGTGCAGTGCTTGTTCTGCAGAACTCTCTCAGCCATTCCTGGTCTCAATGGCAACAGTACGGGCTGGCCCAGATCAGAGGAGCATGAAAGAGCAAAGTAATGGGGCAGCTTGCAGACAATGGAAATGTGGGCGGACAGATGGCTCCTCATACATAGCACCCTCATCCTGCTGGCCTGTCAGCCTTCTTGCCATGCCACTCCTCTCATATCTGGCAGAAGCAAGTATGCACTGGGTTGAGGACAGTTGAGGGGAGGCGCAGTGGAAGGCAGAGGACTTGGTGTGGGACGCGCAAGTTGGAGGATCGGTTGGACTTCAGCTGATCCTAATGACCCGCTTACCCGCGCCAGGCGAGCGTAGAAGACTGAGGAGATGCATTGAGCCAATCCTAACAACCCGCTTGCCTGCACCGGTGTTTCTACTCACTGTCAGTACAGGTGCGGAACATCCCCTCCTGTGATACCCAGAAAGTTCAAGCTGTTGACTGTGTGGCTGGAACGCTGACAATTTGTCCAACACCTGCACGCCAGCCAACATAGGAATGGGGTATTACAGCTGCTCCCACTGTCAGCTGTAGCGTGAACGGAAAGGAGAAGTACAATACCACATATTTGCTCCACTGTCTGCTGTAGCGTGAGCAAAAAGGAGCAGGACAAGTGCAAGTCGCGTTGTCGGGGACGAAGTCGAGGTCGAACGCGACAAGCACGGCTTGGAAATCCTGAGAATCGGCTTCTGCTGCCCGGTCACGAGAGACAGAGAAATAGCCTAGGACTTCAAGCTGTGGTGACCTAAGAGAAAGAAAGAAAGGAGAAGAGAACGGATTGGAACATGCGAGGAACGCGGGAGTGAGGACGAGCATGTGAAAGCGCCTCCGATCATCCAACCGTCCGGCTCGGCGCCTCCTTCGACCCCGACCGGCTAAACCTTCCCGACGTCGGCGAGGTCCTCGACGACGACGACGACAAATTCGGCGGCGGCGAGTCGAGCGGCGTGCAAGCGGGGCTTGCACTCACCCCCCCTGAGACGGGCGCGTCGGATTGAGAAAGAAGACTGCCCGGAAAGACTGCATCATCATGGGGTTCTCGAGTACGGCACTGAGGAAGAGAAATGGACGACAGACCTGCAGAAACGCGAGCCTTTTGCAATGCCTTGTAGTCGCAAAGCAAGGTGGGCGCCGTCGTCTTGACCTCCGCCGCAGGACGCCACTGATCCTCAGCCGTCGAATAGCCGAGGTAACGAACCCGATACTGGGTCTTGCCGCGGATCGTCCGCTCATCGACGATCTTCTCCAGCTCGTACTCCGCTTCGGCGGCGTCGGAAACCTCGACCACCGGCGGAGGTGCTGCCAAGGCGCGCGCGGGGAAGCGGAGGTCGTCGTTGGGGAAGTGAGGACGGAGTTTGGAGGCATGGAAGGTGGGATGGACGCGCAGGTGCGGAGGCAAGTCGAAGGTGTAGGTAGAGGTGGTCGGATCCGCCTTGATGATCGGGTACGGGCCGATGAAACGAGGGACGAATTTGCTCGCGACGCCCTTGGGCAGCTTCATGCCGGAGGTGGAGATGTACGCCTTGCCTCCGGTCGAGAAAACGCCGGCGTCCGGCAGACGATGCTTGTTCGCCTCGTGGGTCATCGCGACGCGGGAGGCGATGATCGCGTCCGTCGCACGAAGAGCGTTGAGGCGAGACCGGCTGGCGTAAGAGGTGAGGGGCTCCGGTGCGTCCGGCGCGCCGAGCAGGGAGGGGAGGGAAGAGGGCAGGAAACCGTGGACGACCTCGAAAGGAGGGAAGCCGGTCGAGGCCGCGACAGCGGTGTTCAGAGCGAACTCGCAAGCGACGAGGCATCCGCCCCAAGAATCCGGCTCGTTGGCGACGAGTATGCGCAGTACTTGGCCGACCGACTTGTTTGTGCGCTCCGCGCGGCCGTCGGTTTCGGGGTGGGCGGACGTCGACATCGCGAGACGAATCCCAAGGAGGCAATTCAGCGCGGACCAAAAGGCACCGGTGAACTTTGGGTCGCGATCAGAGACAATGACGTCCGGCAGTCCGAAACGTCGGTACACGTGGTGATGGAAGGCGCAGGCGACATCCGCAGCGGTGGCAGTCATCTTGACGGGTACGAGGACGACCATCTTGCTCAAGTAGTCCGTGACTGTGAGAATAGAATCATAGATCACACCGTCGACCAGCGAAGGAGGAAGGTGCGTAATGAAATCCATACCGATCTTGGACCAAGGACGCGCGGGAGATCCAAAGGGTGGAGCCAACCGAACGGCTTCGTTGTCGGCGCCTTCCCTCGTCGGCATGCCTCGCAAGCCTTGACGTAGTCCTCCACGTCCCGAACCATATCCCGCCACCAGAACGCTCGACGAAGTTGGCTGAGGGTCTTGTCCGAGCCAAGATGGCCCAGAGTCCGGTGCGCGTGCTCGACCACAAGCTCCACAAAGGTGGGCGATGGGTCTGGGAGCGAGCGAACCTTCCCGGCCGGAACGACGAGGCGCCACCCGTCGTCGCCATCGATGAAGAGAAGGCCGTCGAGGACAGAAAAGGCGGGAAAGGCGGCGGGGTTCGCGAGGACCTTCTTTCCGAGCGCGTCGGTTGCCGTCCCCGAACGGAAGTCTGCGAGGACCGAGGCCGAGAACGGAATCAACGAAGTGATTCGTTCCATGGACGGAGGCGAGAGGGCCGCGAGCGAAAGGGACCTCACCGAAGGGTCAACTCCTGAGGGTGGCAGCCCGGCCCCGTGCGAGGCGGAAGCTGCGACCAACCCAGCCATTGCAAGCGCTGCGCGAGGCGATAGATTGGCAGGGTACGGATGATCGTCGTCGTACAGAGGGGATGGTTCGTCTGCGACAGGAAGATCCAGCCCTTCAGCATCCTCGAGCTCGGCGAGTCGAGAAAGGGAATCGGCAATGGAATTGGACTTCCCCGGGATGAACTGCCATTTTAGATCGTACTGAGAAAGTGATTCCCAGATGCGCTCATGGCGTCGTGTCTGCTTCGGCGGGAGGTGCCAATATGTCTTCAAAGGTTCGTGATCGGTGACGACGGTCACGGGATGCCCGACGATGTGTTCATGGAGCTTCTTGCAGGCGACAAAGACTGCGAGTAGCTCTTGATCGGTCGTAGAGTAATTGACCTGCGCGCAATTAAACTTGCACGAGAAGAAACGGAATGGACGCGCCTCAGTGAAAACAGGTCCCTGGCCGAGCCAGCCTCCGCAACCTGCGACCGACGCGTCGGTGAAAATGAAGAGCTTCTCGGTGCCGTTGCTGAGAGTCGCCTGGTCGAGCGGTCGTAGGCATCGTGGAACCATGGCGCGAAGGCGATCAAAGGCAACCTGCGCTTCGACCCCCCATTCCCAGGCAACCTTCTTGCTGGTTAAGCGGGTCAGCGGCGCTGCGATCACGTTAAGATCAGGAAGATGGTCGTTCATGAACTGCAGCACACCCATGAACCGAAGGATGTCCTTTGGACTCTTCGGAACGGGCCAGCGCTGGATCATCTCCCACCGCTCCGGAACCACGGAGATGCCCTCCTGGTCGATCACCATCCCGAGCGCCTCCATCCGTGGAACCATGAGTTCCACCTTGGATCGTGACAAGTAGAACTTGTAGTGGCGCAACGAGGAGAGGATGATGCGCAAGTAGCGAAGGTGGGCACGACGGGTGTGCGAGTACACGAGGATGTCGTTGTAGAAAGCGTCAAGGAAACGCCCAATACATGCCTGGAACATCATGTAGATGACACAATGCATGGTGTCGGGCGCGTTTGCGTCGCCCTGCTGCATCACGTGCGAGACGAACGTCCCGTTCGGCGTAACGAACCCGGAGAGGCGGACCGAATCGGGCGTAAGACGAATCTGCTCGTAGGCGGCCTTCATGTCGAGTTTGGAACGGATCCTGTGCGAAGCGACCCGATTGCGTAGCTCCCTCATGTCTGGAATCGGAGACGCCGTACGCACCGTATTCAAATTCCGGGGCTTGAGGTTCACGACGAAACGCGCTTGCGATCAATCGTGCTTCGGCACCGCAAAGAGCGAACAGGCGGAGTCGAGAGCGGCGGGCGACCAGAACCCGGAAGAGACGAACTTCCGGACGTGGGCAGTAAACTGCGCCTTGTACCGGTCCGCCATTGGGAAGGCGCGGGCGCGGATCTTGATTTTCGGATCGACGAGGGTGATGGAATGATTGATGGGACGGAAAGGAGGGGGTCCTGGAAGCTCGTCGACCAGGACGTCGCTGAACTCCGAGGTAAGCCGGGACAGCTCTCGAGCGGCTTCTCCTTCATCGAGGTCCGGCGCGAGCGGATCGTCCTCATCGATGTCAAGCAGCGGGTTGTGTGGCTCCAGGCCAACCGACTCAGCCGCCGCCGTGACCTCCTCAATGCTGACTCCGGCGATGAGGGCACAGGAGAGGAAACTCGTGAACTCGACGTCGAGCATAGGTCGATCGACGAACCCGTAGTCGCGCAGGTCGGCAGTCGATAGGGCGGCAACGAACCCTTGCGACTCGAAGTCGAAGACGAGTTGCGCCGGGCCCTCCGGCGCGACGAAGAGCGATCGAGCGGAGACCGCCAGCCCGGAGTCGCGGAACCATGGGACTCCAAGAATGAGGTCGATCCCGGAAGGAAGGGGGCAGATGAAAACCGAACGCTCTGCGAGAGACGAGGAGCCAACCCGCAACGTATCGATCGTAGTGCAGAGGGAGAGACTCACTTGTTGACCGTCAGCGGCGAGGTCGGCCTGAAGAGGCCGGGCCAGCTTCCGCACGGTCAGACCAAGACGGTGAGCAAGCGAAGGGGATAGAACGTCCGCCTGAGAACCTGAGTCGATGAGCGCCCGAGAGGTGATCTGATCGTTCAGGACAGCCGGAACGGTGAGCGGTTTCTCAGCAATAATGGGATCGCTGAGGGAATCCGACTTAGCCGAGTCGTCCGTTACGACCGAGGCGAACGTCGGGAGCGTATCGGAAAGAGGGAGGTCGAGCGAGGGAAAAGCGGTAGCAGGGAAGGCAAGGCTAGAGAAGAGGAGGTCGCCGTCCGGGTCCTCCGGCAAATCTGCCGGCGCCGGACTCGCATGAAGACCTCCTACTCCCTCAGACACCAACTGCGTGCATGGAACCCCCCATGGTCGCGAGGACTTAAGGGTCGTTCCCGCAGCCGAAAGCTCATCCCGGGGAGGTTGGAAGACGGCCCGTTCAGATTGGGACGTTCGGGTCGGGACCATACCCGAACGTCCTAGGCATTTCCCGCCGACGAAGCTCCGGAGGATGCAACGGTCAGGTCAGGAGTCGGATCCGCTCCCGCGGAGTTGTCCGAATCATCAGACTCCGCTTGAGCGACGGTGACGGCGGAGACCTTCGGAAGGGTGAAAACGGAGTCCGGGGATCTGCGCGAGTTCGGACAAGCGCGAGAAGGGTGAGTATCGATACGCCCACAGTTCCAGCACCTCACCGGTTTCGCGAGCGCGTTAAACTTGTCCTTGTGCCACGACGCCTTGTCCTCCCACTTGCAATCCGCCTGCCACTTCTTCGCCATCTTGAGCCACGCCTCGCGGTTCTCGTCGCCAGTCGCCGAGGAGGAGTTGGAAGCCTTGGAAGACTTGCCGGCGGACCCAGTGCCGGAGCCGTCCCGACGACTCTCCTTCGCGCCCGAGGTCCGAGGTCTGAACGCCTCCATGCCGTCCGTCTCCTTTGCGAGCTCGACGCATTCCGCAAAGGAAGCCTCGCGACCCCGCAGGACGCGGAGCATGCCCATGGACGTGCGGACGTGGTCGGCGACGTTGCCGTTCAGACCATGGAGGAAAACGGTCCGTCGGTCAAGGTCGCTGATGAACCGATCCGTGACGTCGGCGGCTAGGTCCGACACATGCGCCGCAAAGTCGCGGGCCAGCATGCTGCCCTGCCGGGCGGTATGGAAGGCGGTAAGCGCCTTCCCGGCTGCGAGCGGGTCCGACCAATGCTGGCGGACAGCGGCGAGAACGTCGTCGACCGACGTGAAGGGCTGCTTGCGGTTCCGGTTGTCGAACCAGGTGATCGGCGCCATGTGGCCTCCTTGTCCGGTGGTGGCAAAGAACGACCGAACCAGACTGTACGGAAGGGGGGTAGCGACCTTGTCGAGGCGAGCGTCGAGTTGTAGACCGACCGAGCTGCAGTAAAGTCGGACGCTCTCGACCCAAAGCTCGCTTCTTGTAGTCCCACGAGCCGTCCCACGCGGTCGGTTGCGGAGCCTTGACGCGGGAACTGACGGCCGCAAGCGAGCGCGCGAGAGGTGCCGGGTCGGGTCGCGGATCGGCTGGCCGCAGGGAAGGGGGAACGCCGTTTGAATCAGCCGCAGGTACCGAATCCCGCCAGCGGGAGACGAGCTGCTGCGCCGCCTCGAGCTCCCGTCGGAGCCGGGCGTTCTCGTCGACGAGGGGATCAGCCGGCTCTTCGGCAACCGGCTCGGGCGCCTCCAGCTTGACATCGAACCGCCCCGGATCGTCCACCCGAGCTTGCATCCGGGCAATGAGGGCCTGCTGTCGGCGAACCATCTCCTCCTTGAGGGCGCGCGACTCGGCAGCGAACTCCGCAAAGGTCATTGGCGAGAGCGAGGGAACTCCGCCCCCATCCTCCGCCCCAGCGCCGACCGGGTCCGACGGCGCATGCGTCGGGGCATCGTCAAGTGCCGGCGTTGGGTGGAGATCCGGCAAGGATGGAGATGGCATGGCGAAGGAGTGCGAAGAGGGAGGTGATCGAGGGCGAGGCGGTGCAAGTTAAGCGATCGAGACTGGATGAACGAGACGCAAGGTCGACTCGGCAATAGGGGGCGAAGGGAAGTCGGTGGGGTCGATAGGTCGCGCCAGCGAGCGTAAGGACGAGGAGGACGACTCTGATCGGGTGCGGGTCGACGGCGCGGGGCGGGCCGAACCGAGAGAGGCCGAGGAGGGGCCTGCCGCGGATGCGGACAGGTAGGACGAGTGGTACGGGGAGAGGGAGGACGATCTGCCGCTGGAAGGCGTAATCCTGAAGGACGGCCGATGGGCGAGGAACAGGGAGGCTTGAAGGACTCTTCTGTCAAAAAAGTGCAAGTCGCGTTGTCGGGGACGAAGTCGAGGTCGAACGCGACGAGCACGGCTTGGAAATCCTGAGAATCGGCTTCTGCTGCCCGGTCACGAGAGACAGAGAAATAGCCTAGGACTTCAAGCTGTGGTGACCTAAGAGAAAGAAAGAAAGGAGAAGAGAACGGATTGGAACATGCGAGGAACGCGGGAGTGAGGACGAGCATGTGAAAGCGCGTCGGATCATCCAACCGTCCGGCTCGGCGCCTCCTTCGACCCCGACCGGCTAAACCTTCCCGACGTCGGCGAGGTCCTCGACGACGACAACGACAAGTTCGGCGGCGGCGAGTCGAGCGGCGTGCAAGCGGGGCTTGCAACAAACCCCAAAAGCGTGTTAAGGCGTGCCACGCACTGCACCTTGACACCTTCCCTCAATGATCCTCCAATTGTCCATTAACTGCCACTGCTTTGTGGTAACAGTGGCCTTGGGCATTTCAGATGGTGTCTGCACAGAACCCCAGATCATTGTGTTGGCAAGGTCCCGGGGACCTGGACTTGGCGGAGATTGTTTTTCTCGGTCATTGCCACCTCTACATCAAGTTGTCATCCTCAAGGTCTTCAAGCACTTGTTGTGGTTTGCAGGTGGATTAAGGTGGAATTGAGTCAGACCGGGATGCCCAGGGTGTTAGCGTAGGCGACCCAATGGAGTCCTCACACGACTGGAAGGGAGCGTGTACAGCAATTCCAGAGTACGAGAGAGAGAGATCTATGTACCTGGAAGGGAGCGTGAACAGCGATGGAGAAGAAGGAGAGAGAGAGAGGCAAAGAGGGCTGAGCGGAAGATAACACAACCAAGTCCTCGGACATTCCGGTCTGACTCAATTCCACCTTGATCCACCTGCGAACCGCAATGAGAGCTTGAAGACCTCGACAACAACGACTTGATGTAGAGCCGGCGACGACCAGAAAAGAAATCTCCACCAAGTCCAAGTCCTCGGGACCTTCCCAACACAAGTCCAGCTTTGAGTGCTGACCTCGATCTAAGCTGGTCACAAGCCCCACTTCTGAGGGGTTTTGTTGGCGTAGGCGACCCAATGGAGTCCTCACACGGCTGGATGGGGAGCGTGAACAGTGATTCCAGAGTACGAGGGAACAAAGTCTATGTACCTGGATGGGGAGCGTGAACAGCAATGGAGAAGAAGGAGAGAGAGAAGCGAAGAGGGCTGAGAGGGAGCTAGCACAACCTAGTCCTCGGACATTCCGGTCTGACTCGATTCCACCTCAATCCACCTGCGAACCGCAACGAGAGCTTGAAGACCTCGACGACGACGACTTGGTGTAGAGGCGGCGACGTCCGGAAAGAAGGAAACTCCACCGAGTCCACGTCCCCGGGACCTTCCCAACAACTTGGCACCCTCTGTCCCAAATTTTTGAACCGACCTCACGCTCTCCTCTTGACCTTGGGAGCCCTGTAGCGTAGCGTAGTACACGTCCAAGGTGGTGCAAATTGTACTGGTGCTCGAGTATACGCTTCGGAGTGCCTGTAACGCGAGCTGGGAGTGTCACAGGCCTGGCCCGCCGCGAGTCTGACGCCTCCCCTCAACCTGCGCCCGTGCGCGGCCCCGTGTTGGCACCCGGCCTCCCCTTGTGTCCTCGCCTGCCCAACCAGGGCTTTCTCAATATCGATTCAGGGCGCACGCGCGGTGTACTCTTTTGCCAGCTACACCAGTGTTCAGGTGCTCTCCTATTGCCTGCGCATTCAGAATGCAAAAGATTCTACTGTGCCCGGAACGTATGCGTATATTCGTCAAAGTCTTCCAGCCATCCGAGGTCCCGGAGCCGCTTTTGCAAACATGCGTCAGTCTCTGCCAACAAATGCAAAGATGGCCAAGGTGCACCTGTCTTAGTTGCGCAATTGTTTGCTGCTCCATTACAATTTCGCGCCATAGCTGAGCCGCGAGAGGACCTTCTTGAATGTCGCGTCCGAGGTCCTGCGCCGAAAAGTCACGGAGGATGGCCAGCCCTTCAAGAGTTGTCGCCCGGGAGATACCCACGTACACCAATGCCCGTTGATCTGCCTGTGAGCGGCGTACGCCGCTCGTGCCCGGCGGAACGAGGTCAATGATGATGGCGTCCTCTGTCGCTCCCTGCGCACGGTAGTCGGTTACAGCAAAGGCGGGACTCATCAGCAGTTGTTTGAACTGGAAGTTCTCTCCCTGTGACATCTTCGTCTTGCGCTTGACGGGCTCGATTGGGACTTTCCCGGGATTGAGGCCCGGCAGTGCCACAAGTATGGTGTGGTCCTCCTTCATCTGACCACAACGCAGGGCGCCGGCTTCGAGAGCACAAAATTGTGCGTTGCATCACTCGGCTTGGCTGCCAGCCGCATTGCGTCCGCCAAGTCAAGGACGATCTTGACAACAGTTCCGTATGCCCCATTTGTGACGCCTTGCGCAGTGTGCAGGTTGTCGTTGACAACAACTGGTGCTCCGACGGCAAGATAGAGAGCGGATTTGCACCCTCCGTGATCATTCAGACTTGTCAAGCGAAGCCGGCATAAGGTCTCTTCCGACGGCGCGGTTGTCCCGTAGTACCTCGCGAGGCTGATGAATGTCTGGCCCGCAGTCTCTGCCGCAAAAGCGCGTACACGTTTTGCGTTCACATCTTGCTGAAAGCGTGCCGTGGAGTGACAAACATGGTGTGCCGAAGTTGCGAGTCCGAGAGGCGGACCGCTCCGGCATGGTGACCAACGACGCGCTGTTTCAGCAGCTCGATGTAAGGCCGGAGGCCTCACCTGACACAAGGAGACGGCAGTGGAGGGGAGGCTCCAGGGGAGGTCCCGCAGGGGAGGGGACTTGACCAGCGCGTCTGTCCCCGGCCTGGCTCGGACCCTAAGCGCGAGCTGACGGACTGAGTCAGGTGAGTAGCAGTAACTTATCGGACCCTAAGCGCGAGCTGACGGACCGAGTCAGGTGCAATGACTGTGCCTTCGTCTCTCGGTTTCACCGCGCCCCCAGT
Source organism: Rhodotorula sphaerocarpa (assembly GCA_024713535.1). Classification (NCBI taxonomy): domain Eukaryota; kingdom Fungi; phylum Basidiomycota; class Microbotryomycetes; order Sporidiobolales; family Sporidiobolaceae; genus Rhodotorula; species Rhodotorula sphaerocarpa. The sequence goes on from JANIBP010000011.1 coordinate 284,494, forward strand.
GTTGGCCGACCCCGGGTCGACCTTCCACTTGAAGCTGGAGTCACCGTTGCATCCGATCCTCAGGGTTAAAACGGGTACAAAGGAACTCGATCTTGTCGGCCAACTGTCGCATCGGCTGGTTGAGGATGACGCAGTCTGTCAAGACTGTCAACCACAAGTTGGCCGTGCTGTTCCGGGGGTGGTAGAGTGCGGCGTCTCCAATGGGTGCAAACTGACAGAAGTTGCCGTACCACACTGTTGCAATCCCGCTGAACAGCACTGTGTTGTTGTTTTTTACCTCAAAGCAGGGCTTGTGCGTCGCTGACATGAGGTCGGCCCCTATCATGCCTACCTTGTCGTAGCACACTGACGGACGTTTCCAAGTTCAGTCCGCATCCGCGCAGTGGCCTTTAAGGCTGGTCCCTTCAATGCCGTAAGCGCATTGATCTCCCCGTTGCCACCCAATTTTGGCCGTAAGAAGCTGAGCAGGCTATTCAGGGTCATCTCGCCGAACAAGATGAATGTGGACTAGTGACGGCGCAGAGATAAACGTGGATTGCTTGCATGTGCAGATGAGTCAGGGCCTACAGAGTAACTATGGTGGTTCTTCTAGCAGATAGGCACGTGGTGAGCGAGGAATCTCTAGTCATGGCTCCGGGAAGTCGCGAGGAAAAGCAGCATCCAGCCCATGTCGGACTTGCCAAAGTCCGGCTTCTAGTGCAGTTGGTCATCTATTTGTCCTGCCGCATGAATCACCCAGTCTCAACTGCATCTTCCAGTGCTTGAGCAAAAGTGGTGAAGCAAGCCTGTCCAATGCACTCTGCATCCCGACAAACCTTGTCCTGAGTCAAAAGGGTTTCCTCATGGCCCTCCACTGTGTACAGGAATTTAAGCTTGCTACCAGCTGCATCATGGAGGCTGGGGCCCTCCCTGCACAACTCTGTGCCAACCTTTGCGCTTTGAGGCTGACAACATTGCTTGACCCGCTCTTTCTTATGATTGAAACACCCTCTGTCATAGGTCATGCACTTTTGATTCCTACCCTCGTACTTGCACTGCCCAAATGAGGTTGTCCTCATCCTAGGCAGCACCCCCAAAGTCCCAGCTTGCAGCTGCCTCCCTTGCTTTGTTCATATAAGAAGGTGGAGTCCTCCCTGGCCCTCAGCAACCTAAATCATTCATTCTGGACTGAGCACACATATCAGATGCACAGGCATGTGGACTCATTGAACTGGGGCTTGCCAATGATGATGAAGCAGCACCAATATCTCTCACCTGGCCCAGCCGTGCAGCTCTGGCTGTTTTGTTAGCATTGAGCAAGCCACCAGCCTCAAGTGATCTGCTCAGAAAAGGTCAAGATGTTGCTCACCAAGCTCAAGGGTCCCAAGCAGATTTTGCACTAGTCAGCGCTCAGCTCATCAAAGAACACCCAGACAGTGAAACCGACAGCAACAACTGAACCGGATATGGAGCAATTCTTGGCTTCTCACACCTCATCTCTGGCTCCCTGTCCAGTCAGCGCTTTGACCTGTCATTGGCACAACTCCTCAAACAAAGTGCGGCAAGAAGGCAAACAAGGCATCTGCCGACATGAGCAGAATGACAGATGCTGGGCGCAAACATAGTTGTAATGAAAGAAAGCTGCTGGGCAACAACTTGGAGCACTGCAGGCTGATGCAACACTCAGTCCCAGACTAAGTCCACATTTCTTCCACCAATACCCATTGCAGGAATGGCCTTCTTGGTATTGATGCTCAGTTGCGACAGACTTGGGCAAAGCTTGCCAACCTGCGTGCAGCTGACTATGTGTGTTTGCCCTCCATTCCTTTGAACTTCCCTCATCCTGTTCATATGCAGCTCCATTCATGTCTTCTTGACGTGCTTTTGGAAAAACGTGCAATCACAAGAGTGTGAACAGCAGTTCCAGGATGTGAGAAAGAAAAGGGATTTGTACCTGGGCAACATGGACAGATTGGAGCTCTCCCTCTAGGCGAGAGAGTATACACAGAGTCACTTGCATTAAAAGCGAAACCCTGGGCTGGGGCGACACTCCTGAACCAGAGAGGGAAGCAAAAGATTTTGGAGGAGCGGGGATTTGAACCCCGGGCCTCTCGCAGGCGCGAAAGTGCGAAGCGAGCGCTCTACCCCTGAGCCACACCCCCTCGTATGAGAACGAGCCGCCTCATGCCAAATATATAAGACAGTCCGCCGGGTGCCGCATGGTGTTATTTGCCGCTCGGAACCGCCTGGGCTGTTCGACCATTCCCTAGCATCTCCGCCCTCGTGCAAATCTCAAGAAAGCCCGTACTGACTACACAATCGTCTTTCAGATCCCAAGGTAAGAATCAGTACAGCATGCACCGAGTGCTATGCGTGGCAGAAATGTGAGCATGCTTGCAGCGCCCCCACCACGACAATCCTTGAAAACCTGGGTGCTGGCATGTCTTCCCATCTGCAACATTCAAAATGGCTTGTACTGACTGGTTTACTTTGTGGCTCTCTTTTATGATCAGAAGGCCATGCACTGCTCTTCACCCTGTTAGCCCACCTTGGCCCATCCGCCACCCGGACGTCCCCTGACAAGACCTGCTTGCGCGCAGCAGATATCCAGTAAGCCGGCACGGTGCCCTGACGCCTGCTTCACACATAGCTGTCTTCATCTAAACAGTTGTAGCCCCTGCGCCCGTCTGACTCGTCCAACCAAGCAGGACGAGCAACCTCAGAGTGATTACCGCAAAAGGGGAGGTCGACGCGACTCCCTCGTAGAGGGGCGTCGGTAAAAGGGCGTCGGCTACACGCAAGGAAGTTGAGTGCACTCAGACACCAAAGTTGAGTGCCGTTTCTCGGATTCGGAGCCGGACGGTGCGCTCGGCGGGCCAGTCGATCGCGACCCATTCGAGCGTGGCGGCCGTCGTCATGAGCGCTTTGACGCAAGGACACAGTCAGCTCGGCTCTGAGGCATGTACCGAGGCGAGATCAGTCACCTTCGTCTCCGACATGGAAATCGTAGCTCTTGAAGGGCGTCGCCTGCGCCGAGCTGCCCGCCCTCGGCGGCGCTCCCGGCATCCACATGCCAAAGAGCCCGCCGCTGACACGCCAGGCGACGACGCGACTCTCTTCCAGCGAGGTCGTCACGAGTCGGTGACCGTCTGGCGACCAGGACAAGGCCGTCACGGCCCGCTTGTGGCTCTCGAGGACGTAGAGGCGGGTCGCAGTCTTGACATCGTAGACGACCGCCGCCCCCTCGTGCGTGCCCACTGCGATGCGCTGCGACTTGCCATGAAAGTCGACACACGGGTATCTAGATCTTCCGCAGTTAGCGGAGAGCAAGCGCTTTGAGACCGCCCCGGGAGACTCACGTCTTGACGAGTTCGTTCAAGATGGCCGTCGCGGCTTGCTGCACCGTTTCGCGCAAGGACGAGACGGCAGGGTCGAGGCACTTCACCACGGCGTCGACGATCCTCGGCAGGTTCGTGTGAATCACGAGCGGTTTCTGTCGAGCAGAAAGGATAAGCTCCGCGTTGCACCGATGAGTGACCACCTGACTTACCTTGCGGATCATGAAGCCGAGAAGTCGGAGCGTAGCGTTCCGCGAAGAGGCGTCGGGTGTGTTCAGGATATCGAAGAGGAGGGTAGTCATGAGCAGAGGGGTATTTACGCCCGCAAGCTGCAAGGTGGCGTTACGAGCGAGGGTGCGTAAGTCGTTCGAGGTGGCAGGATTACTGCCGATTGCGAGGGCAAACAGGTGTCGCGTGAGCGACATGGCGTCGACATAGTTTTGCCAGATGGCGAAACCGCGCGAGCATAGCTCGGTCGCAACCGCTTGGTGGTACGGATGTCCATGGTCCTGGAGGTAGGACTCGATCGACGTCGCAATGTCCTTCAGGAGCCTGCCGTCAGGTGAATACTGGTCAACCGACTGGCCGCCTCGCGGAATGCGCCAGATGACGCACGGTGCAGACAACAAGAGAAGACGATCGATGGCGACGAGTCCCGTCAGGAGAAGGGCGTGATCAGCGCGATGGTGCAAGACACCTTCGAAGGTTTGTCGGCTCGGAACTGCAGAACAAAGGGGCGCCCTGGTCAGCTCCCCTGCAGACTGCTTCTCGGTCGGGGCAGATTCCTACTTACGCCGATCCGCCCAGATCTGGACGAGAGCTTGAACCTCGGCGTCCGTCAAGGCGGCAAGGTAGGTTCCGAACAGCGTTCGCGCAGCCTGAGACACTTCGGCTGCAGCGCAAAGATGTGAGCAAAGCCCGACTCCGAGAGCGCAGAGTCTGCTCACAGTTCGTGTCGAGGCAGTAGCTCGCCAGGAGCTCCAGGGACGGCGGTACAAAAGTCGGACCGACCGTGTCGGCCAGAGACGAAGCGTAGAACAAAATCGCGTCGGACGCCGCTCGTTCCGTATCTGTGCGTGTGTGCGTGGGGGCAAGGGCGAGTCAGCCAGTCGAACGAAACACTGCGGAGAGCTCCTCGACTGACCAGGATAGTTGAGAAAGATGCGCAAGATGCTCATGGCCTCGAGTAAGCGGTGTGTGGTATGGGTGGCCGAAACGGCCCACCCGCCGGCGGCCGTCGGTCGGATAAGGGCAGTCGCATGTCGGCTGATGCGCTCATCCCAGTCAGCCCTTTTTCCGGCAGATGAGCAGATCGCCACTCACCTCTGTAGGGCGACAGCGAGTCTGACCGGATCTTTGTCGATAACGAGCTCATGCAGAAGAGCGGCCTGCTGGCCGCCCTCTTCATGCGCCAGCACGACGCTGAGGAGCCATCGCGCCGAGTCGCGCGGATCCGAGGTCTTCTTGCTTGGAGACGCCGGCGTCTTCTCGGGTAGCGGCGCTTCGTCTTGCCGATTCGCCTGCTGGAAAGTCCAGGGGAGAGCCGACGCGGCTGTCTCGAGCCATTCGCGGACGTCGATGCGGAGCAGATCTGCCGGGCCCGCGTCAGCGGTCCGATCTGGAGTCCGCGGCGGAAGGAGAACGTACTGGAGGGGGCTACGGTCGGCCACGCCTTCTTAATCCGTTCAGAGCGGAACCTAATGCCGTCGAAATTCAGCTCGAATGGACCCCTGGAAAAGGGCTCAATCCCCGCTCACCAGATCTTCCACGCCCCCTCGCTGATGACATTCTCGGCAGTCCTGCGGTCCATACTGCGTCGGAGCTCGCGGGTCGCAATGTCGCAGATGCGAGCCAGTCCCTGCCGATACAGGACGAGCACTTCGTCCTGCGAGGTGGCGAAGAGGTCGACACCGGACACGGTGCCAGGCAGCGTAAAGACGTGTCGAGGGGGAGCGAGCGAGACGATCGCCACTGGCGAATTGGCAGAGATGCAGACGAGGCAGTTCCGAAGCGAGGCTGGAACGTCCTCCCCAGCGAGACTTGCGATGTGTCGGACCGGAGAGGCGAAGAGGTTCCACCTTGCGATGCAGTTCCATTCTCCTCTGAATAAGAGTAACGTCAGCTCGGCGCGCTGAGCGTACATAGATCGTAAGCTCAGCTCGCCCGAGGGAAAAGGCGCCCGCTGTCCCGCTGGTCGTGCCAGCAACCACAACCTCCCGCCCATCGAGCTCGACGACTTCGAGCAAGCTGATTGCACCACCGAGCGTCGCCTTTGCCGGAGGCAGACCGGCGCGGCTTCGCAACTGCCCGAACGTGACGTCCACGATCGCTCCGGAACCTGTCGGGCAGGCCGAGTCAACACAGAGGGAGAATACATGGGGCGGTCCTGCTCAGAGAAACGCACTGTAGCCAAGGAGTACCTGTCCAGCAGGAAGATACTTGACGCAAGTCACCACGGGAGACGATGTGGGCATCGCAGAGCGGAAAGCGCAGCGGAGCAGCGAGTCGTCTTGTTCCCGCGAGTCCGCCTCGACGGGTCCTCCGATGGCGTCAAGGACGTGAAGGCTCCGTCGACCATCTCCAGAGCCACGCGCGACCACTACTGTGTGGTCGTCGACGAAGACGCCGTGGATGGCTCCGTCGAGCGCCACGCGCTGGTGCAGCTGGAGCTGACCTTCGCGCAGACGATACGTAGTGACACCGGTACGATCGATGACGCAGAGGTATTGCCTTGCTCTGTCGAGAGCGACGCGGGAAACTCCGTCGAGCGACACAGAGCTCTGCTTCGCAAGTGCGCCGTCTGCTTCGAACCGCAGGAGCTGGGGGGAACGACGTGGCGTCAACGAGCCTCTCCCGTTCAAGTAATATCATGCCTGAATCCACGCACCTCGACACTCGTTTGATCCCACGCAACCATGTGCGGCTCGGCTGGCCCCCAGCTGGCGAAATGACGCGCGCCGTTCCTCGAGCGCGAACCGTCTTCCCCGCGCCCCTCACCAGCGCAAGGCTGAACGTCACGGCGCACGAAGCGAACAGTCCCTGCGATGTCAACGAGCCCCGAGCAAGGTCAGCTCTCCCGCCGACATTCGTGAAAGTAGCCCGCTCCTACCTTCGACGACTACGCCGCCTGCGACGTCTGGATCGGAGACAGCCTCCACGTCCGAGCTGAGCGTCATCGTATCGAGATCGATCGGGATGAACTTCCTTGGCAGGGTTGTCGTCCGGCACACGGCGAGAATCGACTGGAGCGCGCCGGACAGGGATTAACCAACGGGTTTGGATGATTGCGGAAAAGAAACGCACAGTCTTGTCCCTGAGGATCTGCATGTCATCGAAAGCAGATCCTCGGAAGCTTTTGCTCGCCTGATCACAGGAGCCGAAAGATCGACCGTCCAGGAGCGAGACCAGCGTAAGTGTCCTGAGGGCGGTCCGAAAAGTCAGCGGGTCGCAGTCGCCTTCGCGCCACCTCCGGTCACCGGTCGAGACGGTGAGACGCACCCACTCTCGCGCAGAATCGCGAGCGCGACTCCCTCGCGCGCATCGGCGCAGCGCACTCCGGCGACGACGGCCAGTCCGACGACAGGTCCCGCGCCGCGCGTCAAGATCTTCAGCACCGGCTCGAGACGAATCGAGTCCTTCCCTCGAGAGGCAATGTCGGCATCCGCGCTCGTTGAATTGGCGATCGGTACGAGGTCCGGCGGCGGGTTTAGCTCTTCGCGCGGCGTGGTCTCCCCACTCGACGGCCGCGAGCCGTGATCCGTCTCCCACAGCCCGATCCCCGTCGCGATCGAATCCTTCGCCCGCGAGCCAGTCCTGCGATGATGTCTGTTCCCTAGAGTTTCTCCGCGAGAGTCCGCCGGCGAGGTGGGAAAGACCATGACCGAAGGGATGGAGGCGACCGAGATCGGCGACGTCGGGGGCGAGACGGGCGGCGAGGACGACGTAGGTAGGGGCGGGAGGTCTGCGTCTGCGTCTCGCTGTTGAGCTTCAGGCGCCGGTGTACGGGTCCGCGAGTGGCACGCCGTCGCGGGTTCGGCCGGCGAGGTCGAGATGGAAACGGTGGCGCTGGCTTTGCGCAGGCGGGGATGCGCTCGGCCCGAGTCGAGACTGTGAAGGGACGCCGAGGAGCGCGAGTTCGATGGGAGGCCGGCCGAGGGGGAGAGCTGCGCGGCGGAAGCCGAGACGACTCGCTTTCCTCGACTGGGGCCCGGCGATGCGAGCGAGGCCAGGGTCGATATCGAACCGGACGAGCGGTGCGACCGCAGAGGACGAGTAGAGTCTCCGAGTTCTACGGCGAGAGTATCGTGTGCTCCAATAGGGGAGCGGGAGGACTCTCCTGCGGCGTTCAGAGTCGAGGTCGAAGCGAGACTCGGCGGAGCCAGGCCCGTCCCACCCGCATCTGGGCCTTCCTCCTCCCGTCTGATAGCTTGCTCCTCTTCCTGCTGCCGTGGCGGATCCGAGACGGCGACCTCCGGGTGGGCAAAGACCCATACGGTCCCGTCCTCGCACCCAACCGCGACCCGCAGCGACGGCCGTCTCCACCTCCGTCTCGCCGAACCCGGCCGTCGTTCGCCCGGGGGAGCCGACTCGATAGGATTTGTAGCATCCTCGGCGAGTCGGCCGGCGGCCATGCTGGTGACGTGGGCGCTCGAGTCGCGCATCCATTCCGGCAGTCCTCCCGCGGTCGGATCCGAACCGATCGCCGTACCCCTTTCCTCGGCGGACGTCGCATACAGGACCGAGTGCGAGTCTGCGAGTGCGTGATCGAGCGTAGAGTCGTCCTGGCTTCGTGTAGAGTCTGCGTCCGCCGCCGTCCCGGTGACCTCGACCGACTCGACCGACTCGTCGTGCGAAGCAGAGCTCCCCGCCGCCCCTGCCGGCGGCTCGATCTCCCACGGCGCCGACTCTGCATCAATAGCGTCCAGCACGTCGAGCGGCGGCGCGCTGTGGCCTGTGAAGCACTCTCTTGAGGTCGCCGTCGGGCCGAGTGGGGTCGAATCCCATTCGGGCTGTATACGCCCGCCCGGCTCAGCGCCTGGAGAGCCGAGCGCATCGAGCGAGAGCGTCAATGAGAGCGGGTGAGACGTCCATGCTGCAGACAGCACGGGCGCCGAGATCGACATGGTCGTCGCGACGCAAGAGCGCGAGCCACAGCCTGAGCGAGCAGTTGCGATGTCCATTTCTCCTCTTCCTCGCATAAAAGCTCGTACTCTACGACGAAGAGAGGAGCGAGACTTTTCTCGAGCGACCGTCCGACAGGGTCGGAGCGCAAGAGTCCCGACATTTCCTAGGAGAAAAATGGTGGGAGCCGCTGCCGGTTTCCGAATGTATGAAACCTCGGCCTACGGATCTCCCGAATGCAGAAGGGTACTGAGCGTCTCATCCGCAAGTCTGCCAGTAACATTGTGTGTCAGTCTCTTTGAGCGAACAAGTTCCGAAGCCACAGCGGATGCCCCACTCACCGCTCGAACCGCTCCCAGAGGAGCCTGGCATAGTGCCCGACGCTCTCGTCGCCCTCGTCGCCATTGAACTGAATCGCATTCGCGCACAACAGCGCGACATCGCGCATCAACTCGGTCGAATTCGAGATCGCGCCGCTCTTGATCGCCTTCAGGACGTCCTTCAAGCACGTCGGCCGCCGGACCGCGACGTTGTACATCGGCGCGATCGACTTGGTCACGCGCGACTCGAAATAGTGCGAGTACTTTTCTTCCTGCAGTTGCTCGATCAGCCGCGTGAATGCCACTTTGCGCCGCTGCGTTGCGGCTTTGACGTCCTTTTCTGCGCGTGTGCGGGGCATTGCAGGCGCCGCGAGGTCAGTCTCTGCGGACGCGACAATGCGCGTCAGACGGAAGCGGGAACGCACCCTCGACGTCTGCCGGTTCCTCGGTCGTCTTGACCCGCTTCCGTCGCTTGTTGCCGTCCTCTGCCGTTCCTGCTCCGGCCGCTGCCGGCGGCGGCGAAGTCGCCGGCGGCTCGCTCTGTTTGCGCTTCTTCCCTATGGGGGCAAGACGATCCCCTGAACAATCAGTGACCGCCTGGGAAGCTGTGCCGAGCAAAACTCGGGAGACTTAGCGCACCTCTCTGACTCGCGCTCGACCGCCCCTTGCGCGGGCGGCCCCGCTTCGGCTTGGCCTCGTCCTCCGCCTCGGCCTCGGCTTCGGACGGCTCCTCGCCCTCGCCCTCCCGCTCGACCGTCTCTCCGTCCCCGTCGCCGTCTCCCTCCCCGTCTCCTTCTCCCTCCGCTTCTCCCGCCGCTTCCGCCTTCCCCGCTCCGGCCGACTCGTCGATCTGCATCGCGTCTTGCCCCTCTTCCTCGAAAGCGACAGGTTCTGGCGCACCGGGTCCAGCGTCTTCCGCCTTGACGACCGGTTCCGACTCGGCCGCCGCCGCCGCCGCGGGCGCCTTGCGCGCCGTCGCCCGCCCGCCTGAAGCCGGCTTTCGAGGGCTGCTCGCTTCGGCCGCGGTCGTGGTCGAGTCGGCCTGGTCATGGTTGGACAGTAGGGAGTCGGCCGCAGCGGCGGCGCCGGTGGCTGCAGGGTCTTCCTGCTGGAGTTGCTGGTCCCGCTGCCCGGCGCGGATCGCCTCGATCTCTTCTTGCAAGCGTCTAATACGCGGTATATGATAGTCAGCGCCATTCGAGCTGGAAGCTTCCACGCCGAGTGAGAGGGTGGCGTACGCCTCTTCTCGGAAGGAGGTCAGGATCGAGTGTCGCAGGGAGGTGAGCAGGGTGGAGTAGAGCATGTGCACTAGCCGGCGGGACGGGAGGGCTGCGGGGACATCATCGGGTCAGTCTTTGATCCGAGCCGGGAAACAAGAGTGAGGCGCACAGAGAGGCTCCTGGCATTGTTTGCTGCGGGAGTGCGCGGGGGCGTGAGTCCTCGGAGGTTGAGCATAGGGACCAGACTGGACGCACGGGTCGAGTCCGCGCTCGCGCATGAGTTCCTGAAAGGCGCCTGCGTAGCCCTGCCGAGCGAGAAAGTCACGGTCAGCCCGGATACAGAGTCGAGGGGGTGGCTCCGACCGGGGACGGACCTGGCTCGTCATCTGTCCCGCCTCGGCCGGCCAATGTTCGCTCTGTGCGATGCGCTGTGCGATGGCGTCCCAGTCGTTCGTGCCGTGCTGGGCGACGGCCTGGGCGAGGAGCAGGCACGCCTCGAGCGGCGGCTCCGACACGACCGGATTGCGCGCCAGCGGAGCGGCGGAGGGCGACGGTGCGGACATTGCGTCGCTGCAGCTGCTCTTCTGATGCAGGACTGGGTCCTAGCGCAGTCAATTGGCCGTTCTATGGTGATTCGTGGTCGAGTCGCGAGCCGAGCCGATCGCCCGCGTGCACCGCCTCTAGTCTGGCTGCCTCACATCCGCCCTAGGACAGCTGCTGACTACCCAGACATGAATGCTATCGTATCATATGACCTATGCACAATCTACCGAGCCCATCCGTTGCAATTTGAGCGAGAAGTTCGGTGGATGAGGTGCTCCACGAAAGTTGACCGCGGTTTCGCTTACGGAACCAACAACCCGCTCCCACGCTCATCCACAGGCTGAGCAGCTCGAGAGGGAGCATGGCTGACGCGAGCGAGTGGCCGCCTGCGCTGTCCGCCGAGGAGCAGGCTGCGCTGGTCGGGTGGGCGTCCGACTGGGCGCTCGCGAACGGACTCGTCCTCCGCCCGCCGACCGCTCCGCCCACAGACGCCGTACAGCGCCCGGGACAGTCTGCGATCCATGCGCCGTACGCGCTCTTCCCGGCGCCCTTTCCCCGTCGCCTCTTCGAACAGGCGCTCGCCCTCCAGCCCGCGTACAACCAGCTCTACGCCGACGTGACCGCAGACGACGCCTTTCTCGAACGCGTCATCGGAGGCGCAGTCAGCAAGGTCGACGACTTTCAGCGCAGGCTGTACGACATCTGGAAACAGGTCAAGCGAGAGGGGATCCGCCAGGCACGTCCTCCGCCTCGTGCAGTCCGAATTACGGACTGACCACCCCTTCCGCCCCTTGCAGCCCCTCGCCCTCGGCATCTTCCGCTCCGACTACCTCGTCCACGCCCCCGCCGACCTACCTCCGCACCAGCACTCGATCAAGCAGGTCGAGTTCAACACCATCTCGGCCTCCTTTGCCGCCCTCTCCACCCGCGTGGGCCACCTGCACCGGTCCGTCGTTCACGTCAGTCCCGCCCAGATGGAGGAGGCAATTCTGACGTGAAATTGGAGCCGGCAGCTACCTCCAAGCCAGCGGAGCCTACCCCGCCCATGCCGACCTGTCGCTCGCCAACCTCCCCGCGAACGGCGCCCTCGCAGGGCTCGCCTCCGGACTCGCTGCCGCGCACAAAGCCTACGGCAACGAGAAAGCGGTCGTCATGATGGTCATTCAGGACAACGAGCGGAACGCGTTCGACCAGTGGCCGCTCGCGCACGAGCTCCTCGAGAGGTGCGTTCCTCGTTCTCCTCTTCCTGGGGAAAAAAAGTGGCGTCGAGATTGACGCAGACACCACGGCCTGAGCAGCCACGGCGTCCGACTCGTCCGCGTGCCCTTCTCCGAGCTACGGACGACCCTCTCCCTGTCTGAGGACCCGGATCGGAACCTCCTCTACACCCCTCCCGCCGCGATCGGCACCCTGCCGCACCCGCTCGAGATCTCGGTCGTCTACTGGCGGACCGCGTACGCCCCTACGGACTACTACACCGAAGCCGAGTGGTCCACGCGCTTGCTCGTCGAGCGCTCCAACGCCGTCAAGTGCCCGAGCGTCGGGATGCAGCTCGCCGGCGCGAAAAAAGTCCAGCAGGTCCTCGCCGAGCCCTCGGTGCTCGACCAGTTCGTGAAGGACGAAGAGACGAGGGAGAGACTGAGGGAGAGTTTCACGGACTTGTACCCGCTCGACGGGTCCGAGGCGGGCGTCGACGCCCTCCGGAGGGCGTACGCCGAGAGCGACCGGTTCGTTCTGAAACCGCAGCGGGAAGGCGGAGGGAACAACGTCTACCGGTCCGACATCCCGGCGTTCCTCGACCGGCTCGAGGAGGAGGACCGCAAGCGCGGACTCGGCGCCCCCTCTGCGGATCCTTCCTCTTCTTCTTCTTCTTCTTTGGCGGAGGCGGCGGCAACGCCAAAGGGCCGCGAAGGCTACATCCTCATGAGCCTGATCGAACCCCCCTCCGGCCGATCGCAAGTCCTCGTCAAAGCCGGCTCGTCCCAGGGGCTCCGGACCCCCGTCGTCAGCGAGCTCGGCATCTACGGCACGGTCCTCCTCCGCGAGCGCGAGGACGGTACGCAGCAAGGGCGCGGGGCCGAGGTGCTCTTGAATGAGACGGTCGGGCACCTCCTCCGGACTAAACCGGTCGAGTCGGATGAAGGAGGCGTCGCGACCGGGTTCTCGGTCATCGACTCGGTGTTGCTCACGGGCGACGAAGCAACACGATCCTCGTAGAGTAACTCTTCAATCTCAATAGACGCATGCTGGCCCTTGTCGCTCGGCAGCGGGCGGGCGAGACTCGTTCCTCCGGAAGTTGAGAGGCATTGCAGTAGGGAAGGTTGGTCCGCTCTAGGAGGAGAGGTTCCGATGAGACGAGGAGCGAAGAGTGCGCTTTATACATACACAGGAGTTTGCAGCACTGAGCGTCGGGCAGCAAGGAGATGGTAGACAGATAGGTGGGGAGGGGAGGTTTCCTCGGACGAGACTTGAGGGCGACGCGCTTCTCGATCTGCGCAAAAGAAGGACTCGAACCGAGGGGGGGCTGTGGGGTGGGACGATTAGGCCAGGACCGGCTCGGGCGGGTCGGCCTTGTCCGCGGGTGCCTCCGACGAAGCAGCGGCGGGGGCAGCCGCCTCAGCGATCACCTCGACCTTGTCCTCGACGGCCGCCGCGCCCTGGCCCTCAACCTCGGCCTCGAGGTCCGCGACGACCGTCGTAGTCTCCTCGGCCGCGACGTCTCCCTTGGGCGTGACGACCGCGTCCGTCTCGACGTGGACGAACGACCCGCCCGAGGACGGCGAGCTGTCCTCGCCGGCGCTACCGCTCTCCGAGACCGGGGCGGTACCCGCCTGCTGCCGCGGCTGTTCCGACTTGGCCGCCTGCTGGGGCTGCTGCTTCTCGGGCTCGACCTCCTCGAGGAGCGGGTCGGACGGGAGACTGCCCGCGCCACCGACAGACTCGCGCGCCGCCGCCGACGACGGGCCGGCAGTCGAAGTCGAAGCCGATGCGGCGGCGGTCGCCTCGTTGATCTCGAGCGAGATGAGCTCCATGACGAGGTCAAAGACGGCGGCCGGCTGGGTCTTCTGGTAGATCATGAGAAGCTCCTGCGGCGCCGGGTAGACCTTGAGAGCCTTGTAGAACGAGATGGCCGACGCGACGTAGAACTCTGGAGCTGTTCGGGAGGGAAGATGTGAGCGAGCGTTGAGATCGTCGAGGGAGGCGAAGGACTCACATCGGGCGGCAAGCTGCTCTCCGAGAGCGACCTGCTCCATGAAGAACTGCTCCTTGCCCTCGGCCGAGTCGGGAACTGCAAACGCGACGGGGTTAACGTCTGCGAGTGTGCGCGACGGGAAATCGGCAAGCCGGACGTACCCTTCTCGGCGTTGACGAGTGCGAGGGCCCGCTTCAGGGCGTTCGCGACCTGCTCCTTGCCGACCGCCTCGGAGTGCTTGGCAATCTTTTCAACCTTCTTGTGCTCCTTGGCTATGGTGGGGCGGGACGGGGGGGGGGGGGGGCTGTACGTCAGCCTTGGGCAGAGGAGCAGAGGTGCGAGGGAGGGAAGGGCAACTGACCGAGCCGGCGGCGGAAGATGGGGTCGTTCCGTCGGCGGTAGTCAAAGACCGCGGCGTAGCCGATGGTGGCGACTGCGACTGCGCCGACGACGGCGCCGGTGACCTTGAGGGCGGTCGAGAGGTTCGAAGGGCCGGACGAGGACGACATCTCGCTGTTTCGCGCCGCCAGGAGAAGCATGCGCCGGTCAGCCCTGGTTCAATCAGAATTCCTAGTAGTCCCTGTAGGCCGCAAGCGCTATCCGCGGCGTGTAGAGCGAGTCGGCCGAGCGAGCGACTTGACTTGGTCGATGAGCGCGACAACTCGGCCGCGCACGCACGGCGCCAACAAGCGCTGCGTCGTTCACAGCGCCTGTACGCTATTGGGATCGAGTGTTAGACTCACACGGACGCTGCAAAGCGGGGAAATGCGGTGGCAGACGCGCAACTTTGCCTCTCGAGCCGCCGCCGAGCCAACTTTTATTTCCCGACCCCTCTATTCGAAACTGAATACCGTGCTTTGGTAATCACTATTTCCCGACCGATTCGCCACCTCAGCCTCGCCCTTGTATCTCCCTGCAATACATGCTGCAGGCTCGAATGCATGCATGCATAGCGTGCACAACCAGGCTTCACAGATCTTGACAAAGCTGTGGCGCGAGTCCCGTTTGCTTTGCCGCGCTCGCTCCCCCTCTTCTTTGGCTGCATGTGACGACATACGGACGCTCTTCACGAACGCTCAGCAGCTAACGCTCCTGCTAGCGACGTCTGGCTTGCTGAGGATTTGCTCGCCGCTTACGGCAGCTCAGAGGACTCTGCTCCGACTTCGCGCCGTCCGCCTCTGCTGTCTCCTGCGCCTCCGTCTGCACCGAATCCCGACTCTCGCACCCGCTGCTGCATGTCCGATTCCCGCCCAAATGGAGTCTTGACAGTCTGGATCGCGACCTTGCCTCGACCTCTCTCGATACTGGTCGGCGTCTTCCTCGTGCTCGCATCGCTCGCCGCCCTGGGCGCTGGAGCCCGGTCCCTCGCTGTCGGCACCTCGTTTGGCCGGGTCCGGGGCACGGAGGAAAAGCAGGGGTGGTTGCAGGGCGGAGTGGGCGGGATCGTCTGTGGAAGCTGGGCCGGAGGTGCGTCGGATTCGGGACTCGGGTGCGCGCAGGTGAGGGCAGACGACCCTGGCCCTGACGTTGTGATAGCCCTGCCTCTAGCGCTCGTCAGTACATTCGTACTTCTCCTGGCACTCTCGAAACAAGCCAAGCCAGCCCTCAATCGATGGGCTATCCTTGCGATCCTCATCGTGCCCTCGCTCGTCGGGGCCGTGACCGGTGGCCAATGGCGCGTGGGCGCGGTGCTGAGCCTCTCCTTGACGAGCTCGTGAGGTCTCACCCTGCCCTTCTGTTCCACGCCACGCACGCTCATTGGAAGGTTCGCGCATCCTGCAGGATCTCAATGTCGCTCTTACTCACCTGTTCAGCCCACTTCGCCTCGCTCACGCCCCGCCTGGTCCTCCTCGGCCTTTCCTTTTTGCTCATCGCACCCACCACCCTCTGGTCGCGCTCGAAGCGCTTTGCGATACCCGCGGCTGCGGCCTTCACCGGCGCCTACATCTTTGTCCTCGCGGTCGACGTCTTCGCCCGGAGCGGTTTTGTCGACGCCGTGGCCTGCTCGTCTCCTCACAGGGTGTCGCAGCAAGTCGAGCGTCGACCGCAGCTGAAGAGTCTAAGGAGGTTGTTGTCGAGTGGACGACGCCGCGAGCCAAGGCGTTGGTCGCGGGCTGGTGGCTCCTGGCTCTCTCCAGCGGAGCTTGGCAGTTCTGGTGGGGTCTCGGAACCGAGGGCGAAGAGGTACAGTGACCTCCGTATCCTCGCCCTGCACGGAGCCTGACCGGCTCTAGACGCTGCAGACCTGGGACTCGTACGTCGCCACTCTGCCGGACGAGTTCGGCTTCCCACACCGTCAAGGCACCTACCTCGGCGAGCTTCCCGTCGCTCAGCGAATCCGCCGCGCCTTCGGACGCAAGACGGGCGCCACACCCTCCTTGACGGAGCTCCCGCAACGGAGCAGCTTCGCGCCGTGGGATGACGAGGAAGAGACCGCGGCGCTCAAACGTCCTTCTCATCCGGATTCGGTCCGGGCCTGGTCGCCTTCGACCCCTGCCTCCATCCGCACTTCGCGGTCTTTCGCCGCCCAGTCCGACGCCGACGCCGACGCCGACGACCTGGACCTCGACCTGCCCGAGCTCGCAACCCAGCCGGCGCAGTACTCGGCGTACCAATCGGACTATGCGCCGCCTCGTGCGCATCCTCGGCCGCGGAGTAGCCTGCACAGCCTACCCTCGTACCAGACGAGCTACTCCTCCTCACCCTCTTTCCGCTCAGTGGAGCAGGCGAACCTCCCTTCGACGCCGTCGCCGCTTTCGTCTCCTCGTCAGGCGGCGAGCTTCGCGGCTGCAGACTCGGGCGCCACTCCTCACGGTCGGTGGCCCGCCGCCCTGGGCCGCACGATCGCGCGCGTCGATCGGATCTTCCAACGCAGACCGCAGCGAACGGCAGCGGTTCCGCCTCTCATGCAGCCCGACCAGCGCTTCCCGGGGCGTATGGAACCTACAGATGCACAGCCAGAAAGGCGTCCCTCGCTCGAAGACTGGTGGGCCCAAGTCGCCCAAAAGAGCGAAGAAGCTGTCATGTGATCGTCTTTGCTGTATAATCTATATCGTTGCAATTGCGCCCCCTAATGCCTATGCCTATCGCGCGATCAAGGCCCGCGCGTCCCGCATCAAGCCTTCGAGCGCGCTCAGCCGATCCTGCGGCTTGGCCCCGGTGGCGGCCGCCTTTGCCGGCGGGGACATCCCCGTGATCCCGTTCGCCTGCTTCTTCGGGCTGCTCGTCAGGCCCTCGACGTCCGGAACCGCGCTCGCGCGCCGCTTCTTGCTCGGGGGAGTCGGGAGGGCCGCGCTCGTCCCAAAGCGTTCCTCCAGACGTCCGAGGGAGGATTTGAATTCGCGGAGAATGACAGGCATGTCCTGCTCGAGCGCTTCTTGACGCACGGACCGGCCCGACAGGGCGGTGAACACAAAGTCTGCGACCGAGTCGACGAGGGCGCGCGCGAGGAGGTCTGACGGGGGAAGGGGGGAGCGTTAGGTACTTCTCTGGTGCGACTTAATGGCCGCCACTCACGATCGGCTGGCACTGGGCGTGCGGCGAGCAGCGTCATCATAGCAGGGAAGCTGGCGGTCGACGAGAAGGTCGCGTCGAGAATAAAGGCATGAACAGCGTCTGCGAACGTTCTGGCAAAGCGTCCATCGTTAGCAAGTTTCCGAGACCCTGAAGGCGTCAAGCGGCTCACTTCGAGTCGCCGGGGAAGACCGGGACACGCAAACCCCGCTTCTGCGCCGGCGCTAGACGAGCCATGCCATCGGCCATCTTCTGAAGCAAGGACATGCAGACTTCCATGAAGGCGATAGGCCGTTCGATTCGTACGCGACGATACAGACGAGTCAAAGTTGCGCGCCAAGCTGCAGAGAGCAGGTCGACGGAATCTGAGACGACGTTGTGTCAGCGGTCGTCAGATTCTGATCCGAGCGAAATCGTGAAGGCTCACCTCGGACGGGAATCAGGATGCGCCCGCGTAGAACGCGGACCGCGCCGAGAAGTGCCTCGACATTCTCAGCGAAGCTCGCTTCGGCGTCCAGAAGCTGCGGTCGGTAGACTCGGGTGGCGGCGAGGCCCTCGAGCGCGTCGATTCCGAGAACGTCGCGAGCCGCGGAAGATTCGTTGCCACTGGTCTCGGTGCAATCCAGGACGAGGAGACTCGGTGAGTAGAGCGAGACTGCTCGAGCTGCGGCGACAAGGCGGTGCAGACGCTTCCGTTGCCTGAGGGCAGGGAACTGGTCAGAGGAGGGCCAGAGCAAATGACAGAGCAACCAAGCGCACTCCTGGGCTTTGGATCCAATGGAGCTATAGACGAAGACGAGTAGCCCGAGTTTCGCAGGGTCCTGAGGGAGTATCTCGACGAGTCAGCTTTCTGATTGATTTGCTGCTTGAAGCTGTCTGCCCTTACCTGTGTATGCGGCTGCGTCGCATCCGCATGCATCTTGACGCTGATATCCGCCTTGGGCGTATCGATCTCGACCGACAGCTTCGACGGATCGAGGTCGAACTTGCACGTCAGCCAGGTGGCAAACGGAGACTGAGTGGACTGAGTGGCGATCAAAGCCGTCCACTCCGGTCTGTGGGCCAGATCCTCTTCGGCGAGGGCGCGCGAGGCGGCGTCGGCGACAATGTCAAGGAAGGTTCCGCGAGTCCAGATTCGCTCCCGCTCGTCGGCGGCGTCGAGGAATCGACCAGCGAACTCAACATCGGCGCGATCCGACTTGTCCGGCCCATCCTCGGCGGTAGGGGCTACCAGCGACAAGTCGCCGAAGGAGAGCCCGGGCAGGTCGAACGAGCCAGCGATGCCGTCGTCATCTGCGGGCTCTTCCTCGACGGCCTTGTCGCGCGCATCATCGCCGCGGTAACGATGAGATCCGGCCACGATCGCCCCGACGACGTTCCTCCATCCGCTGCGAAGCTCGGCGTCGCGCGCCTTCCGCTCCAAGCTCCGCTGGACCGCGCGCTGCCACTCTTGCCAAGCCGATCGCCGACTCCGCTCATCGCGCACCCCGCGGAAAATGCCGACGCGAACAGATAGCCGGCCGAGCTCGAAGGTCGTCTGCTGCGCAACGGCTTCGACCAGGGCTCGTTTCCGCCTGGCTTCCTCGGCCCTGACCGCCGACCATCGCTCCTTGAGGGCGAGGGAAGCTGCGCGGTGGATTGGGCCCTCGACGGTGTGCTGAATGATCGAGCCGGCAAAGTGATGGACGAGGTCTTGCACGAGCTGCGTTCTTCGAGCTGCGGCGGCCAGGGCAGCGGCCGACGGTCGAGCCGGAGCCGGTGGAGAAGGGACGACCTTGCGCGCGCCGATCGGAGAAGGTGTCGTTGCCGCCGGGTCGGTGACCAGAGGTTGCGATACCTTCAGGGGAGCTGCAGGGGCCGTCGGCAAACGATCCGCAGTGTCTGGTATCGGGGAAGGTTGCTTCGCCTCTTGGCGCGCGGGAGGTACCGGCTGAAATGCGGACGATGGTTGCGCGGCCGGAGCTGGTCGAGAAGCGACAGGCATGAATGGCGAAGCAGCCGGGTTGAAGGACGGGAACGTCGGCAAAGGGGCGGAAGGCGGAGCCTGACCAGCTGGGAGCGGTTTCGGCTGGCCAAAGGGCACGAAAGACGGAGCTGAGGCGTCCAGATTCGTGAACGCCTTGACTGGGGCCGGAGTGGCTATCCGGGGCGGGGTGACGACAGGAGTCGAGATCTGGGATGTCCCTGTGTTGCCGAAGGATTCGGCAGGCGCTGGGCGGGGGAAGGCTGGAGCGGAAAACGGCGCAGAGGTTGCACGCTGGGCCGGCGCGGCAGCGGCGAATGCAGGAGTCGGCGCTGATGGCGTTGTCGGAATCGCTTCGACGCGCTCGGAAGAATGCAGCGCCCCATCGATGACGGCCTGGTAGGAAGTCCCGCCGCGCTTGCCCTCGACGAGCCTCCGCGCGACCTTTGGTCGGAGCGTGGCAGCTGTAGGCTTGATTACATCAGGACCGGCTCAAGAGGGTATGGCACGGGAGGGGACTGACCTTTGAGTGCCGCCTGCTTGTGCAGTTCCGCGACGTCCCGGCCACGCTCATCCGACCGGACGACGATCCCCAGCTGCTCGCACACTGCCCGCGCATCCGCCTCGTCGTCGCAGCCTAGCACCTTGGCCAAAGTGCGCAGCGGGAACGCGCTGTGTTGCTTCAGGAAGGCTGACCTCAGCGCTTCGATCGCGCCGCGGCGGACATCGTTGAAATGGGTCGAGAGGATGCAGGCGAAGAGGTAAGGCGTGCCCGGGTCGCCGACGAGCTTGAAGAAGCGCGAGAAGGCGTTCTGAGACGCGCGCTCGCCGCGCGGGATGTTGGCCTTTTGAGCCAGACGGTGCAGCGCGAGCGCCCGTTGGAGGAGGGGATGCGAGAGAATGTGCGGCGGGAGCAGTTCGATCGACCAGATAATGTCGGGATCTCGGAGGTGGGTGAGGAGGTTGTATGCGCGGAACTCGGCTTCATTTGGAGATGGGTGGGCTTCTCCGGAGAGTCGAAGGTCGTCGTAGAACTCGTTCAAGGATTTGAGGACTGGCCGGTGCCCAGGGTTAGCGCATGATCGAGGCCGGGAGAGCTGTCAACGAGCGACCGCGCACCTTTGCGGAGCTGTTCAAGCTCCTGCTGCTCGCTGAAACCCGTCTCTTCGCGCAGGACGCCGATTGCGAGGATATGGTACCGTGCGATCCGCTCGTTGCACTGGATCGCATTGATGTCGCGCAAGTTCTGGACGGTAAAGTCTTGTCGGATGGACCGTGTGCGGTCTCGGAGGAAAGGGTGGGTCGCGGCGAGGGGTTGGGTCGGAAGGAGGTCGTGAAAGAGGTAGTCGAGGGTGCGATGCAGTACCGGCGCCGGCCGGACGTCTGACGGTAAAGGCTGATCGTTGCCGGCCGCCGGTCGATGGAACGCTTTCACAGCACGAGCGGGATCAATCCGGGTCGTGCCCGGATACTGCGATTGTCCAGCCGGTCAGTATCATCGGGAACGGCGAAGTCGGAAGGGCCGGAATGACGCACCCGCTCGAGCGGATCCACGTTATTCTGGTATTCTCGCTCCTCCCGCTCCCATTCTGGACACATGTCGACGCACGTTCCCTGGAAATCCGTCGCCTGGTCGAGCCGCATCGGTTTCGACGGGTCGGGGATCGTTCCCGCCTTGATCGCCTTGAGCCGTTGTTCCTCCCGCAGCGGCTTGAGCTGGAGGGGCGGTCAGGGGAGTCAGTAAGCTCTACGCTATGCTGTACAACGCTGTATGGGCGCACCTGGAGGTAGCGGTTGTTCGGCAGCGTTGCCTCGAAGCGCTTCTTGCGGGCGTCAGAATCCTCGCCGAGCACCTCGAGCGCGCCCGGTGCAGCGCCAGCGCTAGGCCGACCGTCCATGGCGACTCGCTGTGCCTCTGGGCTGCGTCCAGCAGGGAGGAGGAATGAGGAAGCTCGTGAAGGGATGAGACGACGCCTTGTGGGGAGTTCGTCCTTGGACAAGCAACCGTCCTTTCCTCGAGCGCTGTACAGAATAGGCTCTGGAGCTTGTGAGTGTATCTTATTTCTCCTGGAGGCACAGCTATGAGTCCAGGTCACGAGAATACCTTTCTTCCCGCCCGGCCATTGTATCTTCGTCTTTTTCGCCGTTTCTCTCCGTCTCTTCTTTCAGAAACCCAATGGATGCTTGAGAATGGTGATTATGCAAACAACCGAGCTATCGTACCCGCAAGCATCCGCCGGCCTTATTCCGCCCTCGCTTCCGCATCCTCCGATTTCCCGGCACCCCGGTCCTCCGCCGCCTTCACCGGTACGACCTCGATCCCCTCGCCGTCCGGCCGCAGCTTCAAGATCGCCGTATCCCCGTTCGCGAGCTCGCCGCGGAGGATCGCCTCCGACAGCGGTTTTCGGATCTCGCGGCTGATCAGGCGGTTCAGCGCGCGCGCACCCCAGCGCGGCTCGTACCCGCGGCGGGCGAGCCACTCGCGCACGTCCGACTCGACGACGAGGTCGACGCGGCGGTCCGGCGCGGCGGCAGAGTGGTTCAGGAGGGCGCGCAGCTCGGTCAGGCGGAGGTCGACAATCTTCAGGATCGAGTCCTTGTCGAGCGAGTTGAACACGATTTGCTCGTCCAGGCGGTTGAGCTGCGCGCGCATCAACAGTCAGCGATCGGTGAGTGGCACACGTAGAACAGGGACTCTCACCAGTTCTGGAGGGTAGAGCGACTGCACCCGTTCGAGCACCCGCCTCTGGGCTGCCTCCGTCACAGTCCCGTCCGGACCCGTCGCTCCGTCTTCAGACAAGATGTCACTCCCAATGTTCGACGTCAGGATGATGGTCGTGTTCTTAAAGTCGACCTTGCGGCCGTGCGAGTCGGTGAGCACCCCCTCGTCGAGGATCTGCAGCAGAATATTGGCGACGTCCTTGTGCGCCTTCTCGAACTCGTCGAAAAGCACAGTCGCCCACGGTCGCCTCCGGACCGCCTCGGTCAACTGGCCGCTGTCCTCAAATCCGACGTAACCCGGCGCGGCGCCGATCAACCTCGAGACCGTGTGCTTGTCCTGGTACTCGCTCATGTTGATCGTGACGAGGTTCCGCTCCGTCCCTGTCAACTCGGCCGCGAGCGTCTTGGCCAACTCGGTCTTGCCCGTGCCCGTCTGCCCGAGGAAGAGGAACGACGCGACGGGGCGGTTGCCCGGGTGCAAGCCGGCGCGGGAGAGCCGGATCGCAGAAGCAACGGCCCCGATGGCGGGTTCTTGGCCCTTGACGCGGGCGGAGAGGACTTGCTCCAGGTCGAGAAGGCGGGCGCGGTCGCCACGCTGCAATGTCGACGTCGGAATGCCGGTGGCCTGCCCGGGAAGACTCAGCGGTCAGCGGAGGACTTACTTCGGCGCTTGCGATCGCCACTCACCTTGGATAGCACCCGGGCAACATCGTCCGAGGTGACCCGCGCCCCCTCGCCTTCGCCCTTGGCGACCTCCTCTCCCTCCTTCGGCAGCTTCTTCTCCAAGTCCGGCAAGACCGAGTACCTGAGCTCACTCGCGCGCTGGTAGTCGCCCTTGCGCTGCGCGTCCTCGAGCTCGAACCGCCTCCGCTCGAGCTCCTCGCGCACTTTCCGGATCTCCTCCGCCCGGTCCCGCTCGGCCCGCCATGCGCGTTCCATCTCGTCCGCGTCGCGCTTCAACGTTTCGAGCTCGGATTCGATTGCTGTGCGGCGCTCAGTCGCCGAGGCTTCGGTGTCCTTGCCGAGCGACGAGAGCTCGATCTGGAGGGTCGTGATCGTCCGCTTCAAAGCATCCAGCTCGTCCGGCGGAGATTCCTTGCGGAGACGTAAGGACGCAGCAGCTTCGTCGACGAGGTCGATCGCCTGTCAGAGGGGGCGACCCGGGTCAGCGGCTTTTCCTCTCGGCAACAAGCACCGCTTCTACTGGGCTCACCTTGTCAGGCAGGAATCGCTCGGACACGTAGCGATTTGAGAGCATCGCGGCGCTGACGAGCGCAGCATCCGAGATCGTGACTGTGGAAGCACAGCCGGGTCAGCGGGCCCGATGGCCCGGTTGGGAGCAGGCCCTGAGTCAGGGGACTCACCTCCGTGGTGGACTTCGAGCTTTGGCTTGAGACCGCGAAGCATGGTCACCGCTTGTTCGACCGACGGCTCCTCGACCAGGACGGGCTGTTCCGCGATTGTAAGCCGGTCGTCAGAGATGCGTACACCACATTTGCGGCGAGCTCGCAAGCGGACGTACCTGGAACCTGCGAGTCAAAGCCGCATCTTTCTCGATCGACTGGCGGTACTCGTTCAGGGTCGTCGCACCCGCAATCTGCAGGCCCCGGGCGAGCGCCGGCTTGAGCATGTTGGATGCGTCGAGCGATCCTTCGGCCTTGCCGAGGTTCAAGATTCTGTGAAAGTGGTCCTCGTCAACAACTTTCCGACCTCCGCAGACCGCGCCGGAGCTCACTGGTGAATCTCGTCGATGAAGGCGACGACGTCTTCTGCTTCCTCGAGGTCCTTGATCAACCCGCTCATCTTGTCTTCGAAGCTTCCTCTGACGCCGGTCTGTGTGTCCCTTCGAAGTCAGCGCCCGTGTCTTCGGTCGCACAAGCAAGAAAAACGAACTCACGCCTGCCATGATGGACGAGAGATCGATGGAGATGAGGCGCTTGCCCTTGAGCGATTCAGGCACTTCGCCCGAGGCCATCTTCTGAGCGAGGCCTTCGATGATGGCCGTCTTGCCGACTCCGGCCGGTCCGACCAGCAGAGGGTTATTCCTGAGGACGGTTATACCCGTGTCAGCGTGTGAAAAGAGAGCGGAAAAGCGCGAAACCTCAAGGCCGCAAGACGGCGACTCACTTGCTCCGCCTCGACAGGATCTCGATCACGCGCTTCGTCTCATCGGACCTGCCCACGACCGGATCGAGCTTCCCCTCCTTTGCGAGGGCCGTCAAGTCGACCCCGTTCTCGTTCAAAGTCTGACCGGGTTCGCGCTTCTGGCCCCCGCCGAAGATGTTGCCGATCGGGAAGCCACCCCCTCCTCCTCCTCCGCCGCCGCCGCCGCCGCTGCCGGGGGGAGGCGGTGGCGGCGCGCCTCCTCGTGGTGGGAAAGAGCCCGGGCGGGTGGTGGCGAAGGCGCGGATGGCGCAGAGCCAGAGGGCGGGAGACGGCGCTGCGGTCGCGGCGAGGCGCGGGGAGCGCAGCTGGCGCAGGGCGGCGGTGCGGGTCGTCCGTGTGAGCATGCGGTAGTGAGCTTGTGGGTGTTCCTTGGTGGTGGAGCGCAGGAGAGCGAGCGGAAGCGGGAGTTGGGCGCAAGTGGAGCTGCTCTCATCACAAGTTCCGACGAGCCTGAGAAGGTCCTGGAACTCTCCTCGCCACCGCGCGCTCCCGGCAGTCCTGATGCCCTGGTACCGTTGCAGGGCTGGTTTTAAGGGCTACTGAGGTCCCCTGCGCGAGCCCGGTGCTCCTCCGTGCTCGCGACACTGCTCCGATGACGACGCTCCCCCGACTTGATTGCCGTCGCAAACATCTGATCAGCGCCGTACAGGCGAATCAGGCCGTACAGTCGCTATCATGCCGTGAATACACAGCACACGTAGCGCGGCTCTCTCTCTCTTGCTGTCGGGCCAGCCGATGCGGTCATGCTCCTCGCCCTCTCTTCAGGCTCTCGCTCCCGGCTGCTTGTCGTCCCCAGCTGGAACCTGAATCGCTGGTGCGAAAATCGCTCCAAAGGCCACTTCCGTGACCGAGGCTGTATGCCGACCCGTGATTTGAAGGGGGCGGGCATCGCGCTCTGTTGCCAGCCGCCCTCGTCGGATACTTCGCCTGCCTCCGGGCTGGCCTTCCTCGGGCTGCTCCACCGGGAGATCGCAGTCGAAAATCGGTGTCATTTTCCTCAAGCTTGCGGGTCTGCACTTCCTAAGCAGATCTTGGAGTCCAGCCGACGACCGGTCGGCCGCTGCGCACGCCTGAGCGCAATTTGTGGCCTTAGCTAAGCACCGGGCTGTTCAAAGCTCGACTCGCGGCGCCTTCAATGTCTGCTCGTCGATGCAGACGGGTGCCAAGCTCTTCGAGCAGCGGTCAGGCGGACTCGCCGGAGTGTGCTGCAGCAGGCTCCTCCTCTTTCCGAGGCGGAAGCCCGCGGTTATTTCTGCCGCAGCGCCATGAGATTGCCGCGTCCGAGATTTCTTCGCAGCGTAGCACGCACAAGACTTCTGTTTGACTATCGTGTGCAGCCTCTGTCCAACTTCCTGGTGAATGTGGCGGTTTTGTGTGGCTCCAAAGTGAAATAGTTGCGCGCAGACTTGAAGTGTACCTGAGGGGAGGCTCTGAGTGCGAGTCGGGGTCGGGCGGTGCGACCCGGGCGACGAGGCGAGCGAGCGAGCGAGGAGAGGAGGGCGGTCTGCTGCCCCCCTTCGCCAGTCCCAGTGCACCATGAGTGAGTGCAGCCAGCTCTCCGAACGCCAGACAGGCCTCCCGTGCTCGGCCCCCGCTGACCTGAGCCTGTGCTTGGCCGCTGTGCCCGCTGGACCATGGTTGCAGGCCGCCTCGCCGCCCTCGTCCCGCCCAAGATTGCGTCGCCGTCCGCCATCGGCGCGCCCGCCTCGGCTGCCCGCATGGCTAAGGTCGTCGAGTTCTACAGCGCGGTACGTCTCAGAGGAGGCGCGCGCTCGGGTGGAGGGGAGGGGGGTTGCGAGTCTCGGCGGGCGGAGGGAGAGCGCACCTGCCGAGACTCGCAGTCCCGCCGCTCCTCGCAGCGACGCTGTGGAGCTAGTTGCGTACAGCGGACTGACTCGGACTCGCCTCTGCTCCCGCCTGCCCTGCCCGCCGCCGCCCGCTCGTGTTCAACTTGTCCCCCTCGATCCCCCGCCCACTCCGCATGACCCTCGACTCCCACAGCTCCCCAAGGGCGCCGCACCCAAGAAGAACGTCGGCATGTCGCCCCTCGCTCGCTACAAGGCTCGCTACTTTGACGGCGAGAACGCCTCGGGCGCGCCGTTCCTCCACGTCATCGGTGGCCTCTTCCTCGTCGGCTACACCATCGACTGTGAGTCCCCGGCTGCGCTTCTGAGCCTGAGACTTTTGGCCGTCGTCGTACGAACTGGGATCGTATGGGCGGCGCCCTCTTTGGCCACGCACTGACGCCGAGCGAGCCCCGCAGACAACATGCACCTCAAGCACCACAAGAAGTGAGCCCCCTGCCGGCGAGGGGTTTTGCTTCGACTGACCATTCGTATGCTGACCATCGCTGTGACCTTGTCTCCCTGCTTGTGTTCTGCAGCAACCACCACGTACGTGCCCTCCTTTCCCGTGGACCCGGCCGGACCAAACCGATGCTGACCTCGGCTTTCTCCCTTCTCCCTCGTCTCCGTTCGCCGTACCCTCTCGCTCCTTGACCTCGCGTTTTCGATCGGTCCTGCAGTAAATGGAGACTTTGTTCGAGTGTCGTGTGGATTAGAAATGCAGTCGTTGGCTCTTCCCTCCGTCCCTTCTTCAGAGTCGTTGATAGCCTCGCCCGGGTTCGGACTGGTGACTGGCTTGTATGGATAGCCTTCTCGTGTTTGATGGAAGCTGGCGTGCGAAAGATGAGAGTGTGTGCGGCGGCTAGACTTTCCCGGGAAAGTTGTCCAGTGTCCGACTTTGAATTCTCGCCGCCATCTGCCCGCCGCGATGGAGTCGGAGGTGGCGCAGATCATCCAGGCAAGCAGCGGAAGGCTATCCATTGATCGTACAATATGCTGACTGAGCTCGGGGCGCCCCGCAGGCGATCCAGGCGCTGTACGCTCCGACGACGCCTCCCGCGGTTCAGTCAACCCTCGAGCGGCAGCTGCAGCACGTCCAAGCTTCGCCCGCCGCGTGGTCGATCGTCGCCCCGCTCGTCTCGAACGCAGATCCGAGCGTACGCTTCTTCGGCGCAGCGACCCTCCAGCATGCGATCAGCCATTCGTGGCACTCGCTCGACTCGGAGGATCCGAATCCAAAGGACTTGAGCAGCAGACAGGTCGCAGCGCTCAAGGATTCGGTCCTGCAATGGCTCGCCACGAGCGCCGCCGCAGCCTATCCCGCACCAGGCCGCGCGCAACCGGGAACCGCCGGCGAGAAACCCGTCCTGCGCAAGTTGGCCGCGGCGACGACCCGGCTGAGCTTCCGCCTCGGGAGCGAGTGGCAGGACTGGCTCCTCGAGGTGGTTATGCGGACTGCGGCGAGCGGAGCGGCGAGGGAGGCGAGCCTCGAGGTCCTGAGTACCGCGATCGAAGAGATTGCCAGGGCCGACTTTGTCGGTAGCCAGAGGTGCGGAGTCGGTGTCAGGTCCCTGCAGCCGGTCAGACTGTTCACTGACTGCGGACGCCCCCTCCAGGACCGCCTACCTGAGCTCCCTCTCGTCGACGATCCCGCACCTCGTCTCGACCCTGACCTCGTCCCTGTCCGCGACCGCGAACCCGAGCGAAGTCAACCTCGCCCTGACCTGCTTCGTCGCCTACCTCAACGCCGGCCAGCTCTCCCACCCCGAACTCACGACCTTGTACCCGTGCCTCCTCCCGCACGTCTCCCGCTCCGAGACCGTCGTCGCCGCCGCGTCCGCCCTCGAAGAGCTCATCGAGCGTTCGTCCGGACTCGCAGAAGGCGGCGGCGGAGGAGGCGGCGGTTCCGGCGTAACGCGCTTCGTGAACCGCCAGCGGACGCAGGAGCTCGTTCAGGGTTGGGTTAAAGGCCCGTTCGTCGAGCAGGCGCTCGCGCACGCTGTCGCCGAAGCGAACGACGGCGCCGAGCCGGACGCCGAGGCCCTCGCGGTGTTCAAACTCGTCGCGACCGTCTCGGACCATTTCATCACGACGTTCCTGTTCGACCCGCCTCCCCCGGCGAGTTCAGCTCCGGCGGCGTCCGCCGAATACATGTCCCTCGCGCATCCGGCCGTGCACACGCTCTTCTCCCGGCTCCTCAGTCTCTCGACTTTCCCCGGCTACTCCGCCGAGTCCTACACCATCAATGAGCTGCCGATGAGCGCCTGGATGAACCTGCAGGAAATCGGCTCGGAGGAAGGGTTTGCGCCCGGGCCGGGGGACGAGCGCGAGGGACGGCCGGGACGGGAAGCGGAGTGGGGCGTGTATAGGAGCGTGTTTGCGAGCTTGGCGGATGGGCTGCGGAGGAGGGCGGTGCGGCCGCGGGAGGAAGAGTTCCTCGAGTGGCCGAAAGGTGAGTCGCTCGATGAAGACGACCGGGGGGTCGGGCTCTTAAGCGGTTTTGAGGCGGCTGACATTGCTGCACCCTTTTTCAGACATACGAGAAGCCTTCCGGGTCCACCGATCGACGACCGTGGCCGATACGGTCCAGTACGCCTTCTTTGTCTTGCGGGAGGACCTCATCGGCCAGCTCGTGCAGCTCGTCGCGGAGCAGATCGCCGCGCCGCCGGCTCCTTCATCCTCCTCCAGCAAAGATGCCTACGAAGACCTCGAAGCGACGCTCTTCATCTTGCTCTCGCTCGGCGAGGTGGTCCCTGCCGGCCCGACCCTGTCTGAGCTCGATCCCGACGCCGCTCCCGCCCCGCTACAGCAATACCTGTCGACGCTGTTTGGTCCGGCGGTGCTCGGCCGCATCCCTTCCGAAGCTGGGATCCATCCGTCGTTGCGCTCGACGGCGCTCCGGCTCGTCGGCGCCTACAGCGCGTGGTTCGCCGCCCACCCGGACGCCTGCCTCCAGGCCGTAACCTTTGTTGTCAGCGGCCTGCAAGAACCCGACCTCGTCTCTGGCGCCGCCAAGGCGCTCCGGGGCCTGTGCGACGCGAACCGCAAGGTGCTGATGCCGCACGTGCCGAGCTTTGTGCAGGTCCTCGGGAACCTCGAGGGCCGGATCCCGGACGCGGAACTCGCCAAGGTCCTCCAGAGCGTCGCGAGCGTCGTGCAAGCGCTGCCGGAGGGAGAGTTCGTAGCCCCCTTGCTTGTGAGGCGCGACATCTTGGCCTCGCGACTGCTGCAATCGCACCTCGCTGATTCCCCTGCTTTTTTGCGCGCGGTCTTGCAGGTCTTGACGAACCCGATCGTGAGCAAGCTGGCGAATGCGTGCTCTTCTGTACCACAGGTAGGCTACGCTCGACTGTGTGCTCCGCCAAGAGGGCTGCTCTCGCTCACTTCCAATTCGGACGAAACTCTGGAGAACGCCGAGCAAGCTCGCGAAGACTGCCTGCAGCAGCTCTCGTTCCTGTCCGCCCTCGCACGAGGGCTCGCAGATCCCGAAGGCGACGTGATCGACCTCGACGCGAGCCTGGACGAGACGTCCTTTGTGCGCGAGAGCGCCGCGCGCACCCTCGCCGACCCGCGCGTCGCCGAACTGCGGCGGATGCTCGCGCTCAGCATCGAAGGCGTGACGCAGACTTGGCCGGGGGACGCCGAAGTCGTGACCGCCCTCGCGGACTTTATCCGCCAATCGACCTCGGACGCCGTCCCTTCCCCGCTCGGGCTCGACTCGCTCGCCCTCTTGAACTTGTGCGCCAATGCTGTCCGGCTGGCTCAGTCTTCGGTGTGGCTCGGGATCGAGGCGCAGCTCGTGGCGCGGATGGCGCGCGACGCGAGCGACGGGGCCATCTCGGACGAAGCGCTCGCACAGCTGTGCGGGCCGCTGGAGACTACTCTGCAAGTCGTCCTCAGCGCACATTCCGACATGTCGAGTAAGTCACTACTTGTACTAGGCATTTCGATCATGGCTGCCGCTGATCTCTTCGGCTCCGGCGCAGCGATGAGCGAGAACCCCGACGTGGTGGCTGCTTTCCTCGCCTTGTGCTGCCAGGTGCGCCGGCTAGTACGGGATTTGTAGGTGACGACAGCTCACAAAGACCTCACGTGCTACATAGATCACCCGGCAGTACCCGCGGGTCTTCTCTTCACTGTCGCCGCAGTACCTCGACGCTGTACTCGCGTTCGCAGAGCGGGGCTTGGCCATGCAGGAGCAGTTCTCCCTCAAGTCGACAATCGAGTTGCTGGCGAGTTTCACACTGTTGCCGAAACGGACGTAAGAGACTCTGATAGCTGACCCCTCCGATGCAGCTAATGAGCGTGCAGCAAACCAAGATGGCCTCGGCGTCGTCCGCCACTTTCCAAGCGACAGTGCTCCCGAGGATACCCTCAATCATGCGGTCAACGCTGCAAGCTGTCGGAGGGGCCGCGCCCCGTTCGCACCTCGTCTCTCTGAGCGAGCTGCTCCATGCATGCCTCCTTCGGGCACCAGAGCAGGCCCGGCCCGCCTTGAAAGCGTTGCTTTCCGAAGCCAACTTTCCGACCGACCGCGCGACCCCGGACGCAAAGGCCCGCTTCGAACGAACGGTGTCGAGGTGCGCGGTCAAGAGAGCCTCTTGATGAGTCGAGAGGAATACTGACCGCCAAAGTTCTCGCCTACAGCGCACGTACCGGCAAGCAAGTACGGCAAGCGGTGAACGACTTTGCCCTGGTGTGTCGCGGCCTCGACGGGAGCGCATACGGTGCGGCAACGTCGGCAGGGCGCTACTAGTTCCGCATGCCTCGCGAGGAACCCGATCTCTCTGCAACGTCGAGCAGCTAGAAGCATTTCCAGGGAAAGTGGCAGTAGAGCTACACGCAATGGTCAAGTTGAGATCATGGACGACAGGGAAATATATGCGAAGAGGAAGACGTGACCAAGACTATAGGAACAACAGGAAACACTGATTCGATCAGGTGAAGATGCGCGCGAGACGCGGAGGCAGCAGGGTGTCGGCTAGAGTCGCGACAACGGGACCGCCGTACTCCTCCCAGTGTCGGTACGCATACCATACCACGGCGACGAGAACTGGAATCCAGAATACGAAGAGCATGACGTCGGTGCGCAGGCTAGCCGGGCGGTGGACCTCGAAAGAGACGCTGCCAGAGTCCGTCTCGGCGTCGGTGTCGTCGGTTGCCTGCGACGTCGAGGAGAAGCGTCGCTGCATGCGCGAACGGATACGTCTGAACGACTCTGTACGGCCCTTGGCTGGCCGCTCGACCGGGGCGCTGAGCGCGACCTGCTTCTCCGGCGGCGGCGACAGTGCGAGCGAGTCGGAGGGCGTATACTCCGGGGGAGGTGAAGACGGCGCCTTAGAGCCGTGCCACCACTGTGGTGCCTTGAATGCAGGCGTCCAGTCGCGGAACGGCGACGCGGAGAACCGGCTGGGAGTGCTCGAGTCGTTTCCATCGGTCTCCTCGAGGACGGCGCTCTCCGTAGCCCGTCGGCGGCGAGCACCGCGGAGCTGCAGTGCGTTACCAACGTCGGGCATCTGCATCGAAGGGACGCCGAATCCGGACGCCTTTGCCTTCTCCCAGGCGGTCGAGACATTCTCGGCGGTCGGGCGCAGTTTCTGCGAGAGCCAGGAGGTTTGCGACGAAGAGTTGGCGAGGTCGGCGCGAGGCATCGGTTCAGCCAACGGGATATGCTCTGCATCTGTACAATCGGGGGCCGTTAGTACACGGAAAGGAACGTTGAGGTCGAGACCAAGACGCACCCGGCAAGGGAAGCTTGCGAGAGCGGGGGGAAACACGCTCCCGCGGCGGACCGGCTTCCTCAGCTTCAGCCGTCAGGAGGTACTGCAGTGAGACGGTCGACGTGTTCCGCGACGCGAGGCGAGAACGCGGGAGCCGGGCCAACTCTTCCTCGGCCGATTCCTCGACGTCGGCCTCGTCGTTCTCGTCCCACGAGTCGTCGTCGACCGTCCAGTCGCTCGGGTACTGAGTCTCGGCCTCGGAGGAGTCGTCGTCATCGCCAGCCTCGAAGAAGAAGCTCGAGCGGCTTTGCAGGCTCGCGACGCTGCTTCGGCGGCTCGACACCGCAGACTCGGGCAGCGACCGATGACCTGCCGTCGGCGACCAGTGGGTGAGAGTTCGACCGATGCCGCTAGCGGACAGGGTCGGAGTCGAGGCGGGGGTATGCGACGCCTCGGCGCCGGACGCGACGAGCAAGTCTTCGACGTCGATGTCGTCTCGGTCGATCGCGATGTCGAGCGGCGTCCGGCCTGCCAGCGTCCGGACCGCAGTGTTGGCTCCGGCCTCGATGAGGAGACGAGCAATCGTGACGCGGCCGTACAGCGCCGCAAAGTGCAGCGCGGTGTAACCGTTTCGGTCCGCCGTATCGAGCGCGATCCCGCGAGGCAGGAGGAAGGAGACGAGTCGGTGGAAGCCGAGCACCGCGGCGAGGTGCAGAAGAGTGTGACGTTGCTGGTTGACCAGCGAGATGGGAGGCTGAGGCGAAGGCAGCGAGGGTGCTGCGCCCGGGATGAGGGAGGGGTCAAGGTCGAGGAGCGAAAGGAACTTGATCACGATCCCTTCGAAATTGCGCGTCTCGCGACCTCGCCCGCCACGCGTCGCCTCAATCTCCGCGACACCAGGCCTCTGCGAGCGCGCGAACGACGAACGTCGCGACGAAGCCTGAGATCCTGCAGGTGTGGCGTACGCCGACCGAGTCGCCGCGTCCAGCGTCGCAGCAAGAGACGCCGTGTCGGTTGCGCCGCCGGTCGGACCAGCCGCACCGCCAGTGGGTCCGCGTCCGCCGCCGTTGTTGCCCGCGCCCGAGCCGTTGGCGACGATCCGCATCGCAATGGCCGCAGCATCCTCGATACGACCGGTCATCTGCATACCCACGACCTGCAAGGCGAGCTCGAGCAGAGACCGATCGGATGTGTCCTTGTAGGTGAAGAGCTGCAGGCCGGAGCCTTGGTCGGGGGTGAGCGGAACACCCTTGATTCCGACGACGACGGGGCCGGGGTTGGCAGACGGCGGGAGAACGCAGACCAGCGTGTTGGCCGACCAAAAGTGCGTCGGAACGGCGGCATTGTCGCCGAACACGCACGTCAAGTCGCGGACAAAGTTGTCGCCGAGAACCGTGATCTCTATTCCTCCATGCACGGGACCCTCGCCAGGGATGACCCGGTTGATGCGCGGTGGCGCGACCGGCGGCTCGGTCTGCTGAGGCTGCTGCTGAAGGGCCCAGCTCGACGCGAAGCTGGCTGGGATCGGCTCCGTTGCCGGGATGGCGAAAGACGGGATGGTCCCAGGCGCCGAGGCCGGCTGACTCAGACCCGTGGATGCGCCTTGGACAGGCATCTGCGGCGAGGGGAATCCGGAGAAGATGGACTGGAACGGCTCGGCGACTGCTGGACCGGCCGAAGATCCTGGCGAGAGCGGCGGCGTCGATATGCCTGCAGGCCAGTCGATCGAGCTCGTAGAGATGGACGACCTCCGTGCATCCTCAATGCACTGGTTCGCGAGCGTCATGTCGGCATCTCCGGTGATCGTCAGCCCGAGAGCGGCGCCGGCTCCCTCGCCGGCGGGCGCAGTCGTCGCCTCCGGCTGGACCGATGCCCTCGACGGCAGAGTCGGCGAAGGCGGCTTAGAACTGTGCTGAGGAGTCGCAGCAAGAGGCGTCATCGCAAACATCGGCGACCGATGCTGGTTGCTCCCACGTTTCCGAGACGGCCGAGCATCCGAATCGTACGGGCGGCTCTTGCGCGTCGACTCCTGGTCGTCGTCCGACTCGGTCTGGCCGCGCCTCGATCGACCGGAAGCGCCACGCCGTGGCGGTCGGCCGGACGTGGCAGACGGCGAAGACGCCTTCTCCTTCTTGCCCTTGGCCGACGCCGCCGACTTGCTGCCCTTGCGCTTCACGCCAGAGTCCTCAGATGCAGCGGCAGCCGCAGCCGCGGCTGCTGCCGCTTTGCTCGTGTTCGTCTTATGATCGTCCGTGATCATGATGGCCGGACTCATGCCGCGCGCAACGACGTGACCGCGATGGTCGCGAACAGCGTAGGCGATGCTGCATTGAGAACGCTGCGTCAGCTTTCGTGAGACCATACACGCGTGGACCTGATTACGCACCAGAAGCCCTTCTTCTCCTTGTGATGGCGGCAGTAGCAGGTGACCCGCGTCGGCAGCACGACCTCTCCCGTCTTGAAGTCGACAATCTCCGGCGCGTTGAACACGACCACCTTCTGCCGTTCCTCTTCGTCGTTGCGGGGCGGGTCGCTCGGGTCCGGCGTCGGGATCGGGGCGGTGAAGGTCTTGCCCTTGGAATCCTTGCGCCGCAGGGAGCGCTTCAGCTCGCGCTGTTCGCAGTTGTTGCAGATGTAGATGCGCTGGTTCGGATCGGTGGCGGAGACGACGGCGACCTCCAAATTCAGCGTCGCTTCGACCGGCGGGTCCGGCACTGCGGAACGCGGAACGGACACGAGTGTCAGTACCAGGGGGTACGAGGCGCCTGAAGGGGAATCCACCCACTGGGCTGAACCGGCTTCGCGCTCGGCACCGGCGTACCCTTCTTCTCTTTGCTCTTGAGCGCGAGGTTCATCGGCAGCCGGAGGTGCGACCACGTCTCGAGGCGTTCGAGGTCGCCGGCCACGCGGTCGTCCAGACCTCCGTCGGGCAAGAGGTAGCCAGCCTTTCCGTCCACCACGATGTCGCTCGCGCCCCGAGCGTCCGCCCGAGGACGGACCAGTGCCAAAGAGATCTTGATCTGCGTCTCGACGCGAGACTTGGCGCCGACGGTCGGGACTCCGAGAACGAGCAGCTCCGGCACCGGACCGTGAGAGCCCGATGCGGACGCGACGACCTCGTCGACGGACGGCGCCGCCGCGCCTGGAATGAGCTTGGCCGCCTGCACCGCGTCGCGAGCGACTAGGTTGACCGAGCCCTGCAGCAGGGCGGCTTTGCTCGCCGCCGCCGCCGTCGTGGACGCCGCCTTCGAGCCCGAGGCGCTTTGCTTCGAGGACCCAGGATTTGAGCGCTGATTCTGTGCCGCAGACGAGGACGACGTCGAGGTGTCGGACGCGCGCGAGACGCTGTGTTCCCGCGTCGAGGCGCGAGAAGACCGGGTCTTGACGCACGCCCGCCGGAGGCCGTAGGTCTCGCTCGGGCCGTCGTTGCCGCCGTCGGACACGCTCGTCGCGCGCGTCGAGGCGATCTGCGGCGAGACGAGCGACTCGGGAGCAGGCGAGACGAAACGCTCCGGGGTGGCCTGGCCGCTCTGGCTGCCGTCGACGCTCGTCAAATTCGGTGCGATTCCCGCATTGACGGCAGTGAGGTCGATCGGCATGGAGAAGGCGGCGTGAGCACCGTCTGGAGCGAAGGTCGCGGCGATCGGACCGGCGGAACCAAAGGTCGAGGCGGAGGGGTCTGCCTGGGGATCCGGCGACAACGTCGCAGGTCTGTAGGACAATACGTCAGCAAACTACGCGAGGCCAGAGAGTCCCAGTGGATGCGCCGGCGGCACTCACCCGCAAACATCGCCGTGGACCATATCTTCAAAGTCCATCTGGGCATCGCCCGCCTCAACGCCTCCCTCCAGGCCCCCGAGCGAGCTGCCCTGATCCGATGCGGAACCCGTCATGCCGTTCGCGGCGTGCTGGTCCGGCTGCGGGCCGGGGTGGATGACGCTGCGCGGCGGGGCCTCCGAGTCGGGCGAGGCGCTCCAAAAGTCGTTCGTGAGGGCGAGCGAGTCGCTCGGTTCCTGCTTGGGCGGTGCGTATTGGTGGTGGTGGTGGTGGTGGTGCGCGCTGTTGTGCGGCTTGGAAGGAAACCCGCCGGCGAATCCGGGGTCGAGCGCTGCGAGGGTCGGGGGTGCACCGGGGGACCAGGGCAGCGCGAGGTCGAGGGAGAGGCCGTCGAGGGCCCAGTCGTGCTGGCTCGTGGCCGTGTAGGACGAGTCGGCGGGGCTCGAGTGGTTGTCGCTGCCGGACGAACTCGACGAGTCGAAGTGATTGTCCGGGTCGTGCGGCGGACTCCGCCCTCGCCCGGGCTGGTGCAGGTCTGCCACGCCGTACTGCATGCCGTCTCCGCCTGTGTAGTCCATCCGACGCTGCGCCGAGCGCCTGCGTGGGCGAGAAGGGCGGGCGCGAGCGGCCTGACGCGGCGGCGAGTCGTGCCGCGACTCGAGTCTCGGCACCGCGGAGTCCTCGGCGCGCGGCTACGGGCTAGACGAGCGGCCTGTGCGCAGCCTATTGAGCTTCCAGGTGCTACTGATTCGTGTCGGCGTGAGCGTATATGGGCGTAGACGGTCAAGGCCGTCGTCCAGGGCGAAGCGATATTCTCGCTCACTCTCCTGGAGACCTCGGGGAGGTGCAAACAGGGTCCCGGATTGATCTACACTTGCGCGCTCCAAGTAGTGTATTTGCACCAACTTCCACTGCGGGCGCTGTGCACGAACCCTCTGCTACCCCGCACCGCCGTAGCCGCGTCTGGCCCGAGTGCCATTGCGGGTGCCCGCACTGCGCCGAGCTCCCTCTTCTCCCGATACACAACCTGACGGACCGCAGCAGAGCCCCTGGCGTTCCTGACAAGACGGGCTCTCGTTACCTTCGCGCACGCACAACAGTCTCAGCTGCGCTCCGGAAGATGCTGCGGTTTTGCCCAGATTCGGTGCTCCGCCGCCGTCTTATCGCGGGACCTCGACGCTTGCCGTACCCTCCGCACGTGTAGCCCGCTCCATCCTAGCCTTTCGCGCTTAGGATCTCTCCCCAATCTCTCGACCGCGGGCCTAGTCGAAACCCTCAAACCTCGCGCGAAGGACGCAATGGAATGTCCGCGTCTAGTGGCTCATCAGCGGCCCGACTCTTGTACAACCCGCGGGAGTGATCTGCAAAGGCAGCCTCAGTAATCCTGAAGCTTGGCAAGCAGCAAAAGGATTCAGCGCAAGTGATCAAAGGCAGGATTGAGTTAGATAGCTGTCTTAACCCGTCGGTAGGACGTCGAGAGAAGCCGGTAAAGAGCTCTATCTCATCCACCGGGAACCCGGAGTTGTGTTCCCGGCTTTGCAACAGCTACAGCGCTCAGCAACTTAAGCTTACAGCCCAACTGCAGCTGCTCAGCTTCTGCTGCCGTAATGGATGCAAAGCCGGCCGTGATCGCACGTTTCGACGGTGCACTCCCGCACGTGCGAGAGCAATGCATCGTCGGCCCACAGCTCATGGCTCACAGCAACGACGGCTGCGTCGCATCAGCCACTGAGTGCGAAGCGCGAAGAGGGGTTTAAGCAGGGCGGACAGTCCGCATGCTGGTTCAAGGCTGCGATACCGGAGGAGGGGAAAGCGTCGAGACGGCTGCGGATATCGAGCAGCGATGGCACGGCTCTGAAGGAGCGTGCGACAGCGGCTGCCTGACGCTAACGGATCATCGCGTCGTCGAATGGGCGGGCTTTGCGCGGATACAAGAGCCTTGTCGCTCGGGGAGGGAAATGGTCCGGAGCAAGCCGCTGCAGCAATAGCCAACAATGCTCCGCAAGTCCCTCCGATGCTCTTTGCACCATCAGGGGCTGCAAGCCTGTCCGACGCTGTTCAGAGTCCGCCCCTGCAGCAGCGACGCGCATCCTCGCACGTGGTAGCGTCGGACTGAACCCGGTGATCATTTGAGCGGCGGTAGCAACAGGTCAAGAGCAGTAGCAGCGCTTCCGAGGAGCAGCTCATAGCAGCAAAACAGGCTCTGGAGTGTCCGCGCCAGGAAGCAAGCTGTCAGAGAAGATGACGGCAAAGTGGCGAGAGCGAAGGTTGTAGAGCGGAGAAGCGAACGCTGCAGCCTCCCTCCCTACGCTCAGCTAGACGCTTGAATCCGCATAGCCGGTCCCCTTAAGTCCAGTTTGCAAGCTCCGCCAGCTCGCACCGCCCCGACTGCTCGCGCCGGTGTTTCTGCTCCGCCTTCCGGTTCGCGTTTCACCCGGCAACCGAAACCCGGGCGACGACTTGACGACTACGATCCGGCGCCTCCAAGCAGTAGACAAGGCATACAGTGCGCTCTCGAACCGCAGGTGCGCGCTACAGGGCTGGCGGCGCTGCAGGATGGAGAAGTGGTGCTGACCCCGGCCCTCTCGCCTTACGGCCCCGCTGTTCCTGCAGGACATTTCTCGCCCAGACCGGACCGATCGAGTTGCACCAGAAGTACAGCTACCACCGGCTGCGAGCAACCATGGCTCCCTCCGCGCAGACCAAGAAGCTCATCCTCGACGGATCGCTCTTCGTCCTCTCGCAAGTGGCCTTCTACTATGCCTTCAAGGCGAGTTCTCTCCTCCCGGCCGTCGTCGCAGCGTAACACCACCAGCTCCTAACCGAGGCTGCAACCTCTCGCGCAGGTCATCATGAACCAAGTCGACCCGCAAAAGTCGAAGCGGAAGGAATCGAAGCAGAAATCCAAAGAGGCGCTCGGCAAACTCGGCATCGACCTCTCGGCGCTGGACCTGAGCGAGCACGAAGAAATCATTGCGAGCGAGGTGGTCGCGGCGGACGAGATTCAGGTGACATTCAAGGGTGCGCTCGAAACGGCTCACCTCGTCTCAGGACGGACACTGACGGCTTGGTCTCGCAGACGTCGGAGGACTCGACCCGATCATCTCGCAGCTCCGGGAAGCCGTCATCTTCCCGCTGTGCTACCCTCAGCTGTTTGAGAGCTCCGCCGGACTGTTCGGCGCGCCGAAGGGAGTCCTGCTGTACGGGCCCCCAGGCTGCGGAAAAGTGAGTCGCGAAAGTGGCCGTTCTTGTACGGGCTCAATACTGACTTTCTTGTCGCGGTGTCCAGACCATGCTCGCAAAGGTGGGTTGGCAGACACTCGGCCTCTCCCCTCTCTGCGCGAGACGCTGACCTGCCTGTCCTTGACCGACAGGCCCTCGCCAAAGAGTCTGGCGCGACGTTTATCAACATGAAGGTCTCTACGCTGACCGACAAATGGTGCGTTTCGACCCGGCGCGAGTCTGGGTAACGTTGCTGACGCTTGAGCTGCGCGCAGGTTCGGTGAATCGAACAAGCTCGTCGCGGCGCTCTTCTCCCTCGCGCGCAAGCTCCAGCCGTCGATCATCTTCATCGACGAGATTGATTCTTTCCTGCGCGAGCGGAGTCGCACAGATCACGAGGTTACGGGGATGATGTGAGTCTCGCCTTCTTTTCCCCGCGCCGTCCTGCCCAGTCCGGGTACTGATCGAGAGCTTCGGCGACGAACGCCGCAGGAAGGCCGAGTTCATGTCGCTGTGGGACGGCCTGACCACGACGAACGACACCCGGATCCTCGTCCTCGGCGCGACGAACCGTCCGAACGACATCGACAGCGCGATCCTGCGCCGGATGCCGAAACGGTTCGCGATCCGGTTGCCGGACGCGCAGCAGCGCCGGAACATCCTCCAGCTCATGCTGACGGATATCAAGCTCGACAAGGGGTTCGACATCGAGGCTTTGGTGAGGAAGACGGACGGGTTGAGCGGGAGCGATTTGAAGGAGGCGTGCCGGAACGCGGCTATGGCAAGTCACGAGACCTCGCCTTTGAGTGCCCGGCGGCGTGGCGCATGCTGATGCTTTCTCGTACATGCGCAGGTTCCCGTGCGGGAGTACATGCGGCAGAACGTGACAGGCGGACAGATCGACGTCGACAAGGTCAAGGCCGGGGTGAGCCTCCCACTTCCTCCCCACCGTCAGGACGTCCCATGTTCTGACCTGGTGCGGGGCATAGAAATTCGCTATCCGGCCTCTACGCGTGGCAGACTTTTTCATGTCAGACTATGCGACGCCCGCAGGAGGGTCGATGGAGCAAGAAGGGCTGGATTAGATGCCTGCAACGCACGTCCTCGCACTTCCTTTTCCGCTGTATACACGGCCATTGCAGACTCTCTACGCACTGCTCAGTCCTTTTTATCGTGTGAAGAAGGCGGCGGAAGCGAAGCCATCCTCTCAACCTCGCGCCACCCGTCCATCCACCCTCGCTCAAACACCTCGGCGCCAAACTTGTCGACTGCGTTCGCGCGCGCGTTCCGCCGGATCTCGTCCTGGCGCTCGAGCGGCAGGCTGAGGATGTGTTCGAGCTGGTGCGCGAACTCGGTGGCGAGGTCGGGGGGAGTGGGAGCCGGCTGCGGTGCTGCGGTCGTAGTGTCGGAGGCGGCGCGAGGGGCTAGGAACCCTGTCGAATCGGTGACGTCCCCGCTCGGAGAGACGATGTCGTTGAGAGGACCGGCAGAGGCATGGGCGAGGGGAATGAGTCCCGCAGCCTGGAGCGTTCCGCAAGTCAGCCTCGGCACGGGCCCCCCCGAAAGAGAGAGCGGCGCCGACACGCACCTGAAACTCGACGACCGTGATCCCAAAGTGCTCATCAATCATCGTATGCAACCCGATCGTCGCTTGCCGCATCAACTCGCACACGACCTCGTACGGCTCGTTCACCCTAAAGTCTACCTGCTCCCTGACGCCCAAGTCGCTCGCCAAGTCCCGCAAACTCTCCACCCGCGCCGCGTCCGCTGCGCCACGGACCGAACCCGCCAGTACGAGCCGGAGCTTTGCGCGGTGCGGGTAAGACGCGAAAGTCGGGGAGGCGAGGAGCTTTGCGAACGCGCGCAGCTGCGTCGGGTGTTCTTTCTCGGGTCGGAACTGCGCGAGCGAGACGATCGAGACTTGTTCCGCATCGGGACCGGCGCGGTCGGCGCTCGAGAGCGGGAAGGTCGCGAGGTGGCGGGTGTCGCAGGGCGGGTAGAGCAGCCGGATACGGGTTTGTGCGCTGGCAGCCGAGGCAGGGCCGGCCTTTCCGCCGCCGAGGAGAAGGCTCTGAACATGCGCGCGCGTCCAGCTCGAGTTAACCCAGAGGACATCGGCACAGGCGAGACTGGCAGTGTAGGCGGCCGCAAAGAGGCGGTAGTACGCGAGCTTGAGGGACGAGAGCACGCGGCTGCGGGCTACGGCGGCCGAGTTGGTGTGTCCGGCACGGCGGTCGCGAACGCGTCCGACCATGTCGGTGCTGAATACAGGTTGGTCAGTGCGTGAGGTCGGGAGGGCGCCTGAATATTGGGGACGACTCACCTGATTGTGGGATAGTGCGTGTAGCTGGCAACGGGCATTCGGCAAACGTATCGGACGAGCGGGTAGGCAAAGGCGTAGCCCATCGTGTCTGCGAAGCTCACCTCTTCAGATGCTGCGGAAAATCGACAGAAGCTTAAGCGCAAGGAGAAGGGAACGAACCGATCCAAACGTCAGGGACGACGCCTCGCGTCGAGAAGAGGCCTTCGGCCGCGAGGACGATGCTGCCGAGACTCTGACCGAGCAGCGTGAGTCGCGGCCAGGTCGAGTCCTCGACGAGCCAGCGGTGCCGGAGCGGGACGAACGCGACCGTGCTAGGGTCGATCCGGATGCCGAAGCGGGCCTGCCCGGAGGAAAAGCGAGTGAGCATTCCAAACCAGCTCGTTCTCGAGTAAACGTTCGATTTACCTGCGCCTTGGCGAGGATCTCTTCTTTGCTCGCCTTTCCGGGACCCGCGTCGCCGGTGTAGACGGCAAAGATGGCCGAGGTGCCCTTCTCGAGCTGCATGCGCGCCAGTGCGGTCCACAAGACTCGCTCTCCTCCGCCGCCTGCGTTACTGTCGCCGGGGCGAATAGCGACATGAGCGCTCGGGCTAAGCGTCGGGATACATGCCGTGGCAAGGACTGACCAGTACGGATGGAAGAAGCCGATGACGCATTTCGCGGTGCCCGTCTCGCTGGAGCCGGATGGAAGCGTGGCGGCAAGTCGCTTGCGCTGGCGATCAGTCCAGGCAGCGTATGCGCGGCCGACGGCGATGCGGGCGGCGACGAGGAGCCAGACGGTCGAGATGACGGTGCGGAGCCAGCCCATGGCAGCGGAAGCAGCGGTGCAGGTGCAAGCGGGTACTGAGCGTCGAGTGTAGTAGCTGTGCTATCTCTGCATACCTTCTAGCCTAGCTGTACGGTGCGCAATGCCCTGTACGAGCTGTATGAACCGCCGCCCGCCAGCCGGAGGAAGGCGCCGAACTCGGTCACGTGCGGCGAAAAAGCCAAACGAACCGCGGCGACAATGGCGAACACAAACTCGCCCACCTTACGCGCTCTACACACCGCTGCTGGACACGGGACAGGCTCAGGGACGCTGCGAAAGGCTCAAAGACTGCCTCGCCGATGGCCCACGCGCTGCTGCTGTCTCCTGCGACGCGGTTCGACTCGCCGGACTCGTCGCTCGGATCCGGCCGCGCGTCGAGTTTGTCGCTGTCGCCCGCCACGCCGCCGCCGCCGTCGCTCGCCTTCCTCGAGGATTTTGCGCACGACCTCAACCAGCTCGAGACGCCCTCCCGCCCCGCCACCAGCACCCTCAGGGACGGAGGCGCAGGACTCCCCGCCAACCCGCTCCCCGAGTGGTTGACCGACGAACTCGGCGCCCAATGGCTCTCCGAAGCAGAAACGCGCACGCAAGAACCGGAAGGGGAGCATGGCGAGATCGAGGAGCACAACCAGCTCGTGTCGTTCGTGCAGGACGAAGAGGGGCGAACGGAGGCAGACCTCCCCGACATGGACCAGCCGGACAACTCGCGTGACGACGTCGCCTCAGTCACCTCGTCCAGCGCGACGGTCCTCGCCCCACCGATCACTCCGAACTCGGTCGCCGCGCCAGCGAACCGCTTCGCGTGGCAGAGTCAGCCCCGCGTGCCGAGTTCCCTCCGACACGGCTTCACCGCGGCTTCCTCGCCGTCGACCTCGTTCGTCTCGAGCGCTCTGCCGACTGACGGCGAGCACACCCGCGATATGAGCCTCGCATCTTCCTTGGCCGACGATGGCGCGCAGGAACCTTCCTATCTCTCTCGGAACGTCGACGGTCTGCCTGGCTTCGAAGCTGGCGTCGACGGGGACGAGGGAGAGCAGGCCAGAGCCTCGGACGGAAGCATCGTCGTCGGCTCCGTCGTGGATCGTGGTTCGGCGGCTGCCGGCGGAGGTGACAATGAGCAGCTGCAGGCCGCCATCCGCGCGCTCAAGGGCCCGAACGCCGGCTTGTTCGCCACCGCGGACGAACAGGCAGAGGCCGATGAAGCCCGCGGGACGCCGCAGTCTCGAGGTCTGCTCGGTCTTTTCGAACCGCCAAGTCCGCCCGATCGTGAGTGCGAATTGAACTGCTCCGGGGTCACTATCCGGATTCACTGAAGACCCCTCCTTGCAGAGACCCCATTGCCGAAATCGACCCGACCTGCGCCAACGCTCGCCGCCTTCACGTTCGCCGCGCCCGATACAAGCGCTCATATGAGTCGCTCAGAGGAGACGGCGCCCGCTCCTCAGGACTCGGTCCCGTCAACACCCCTGACAGAGAACGACGCAACTCCAATCGCACGCGCGCTTCCGCTCGCCACGCCCCGGCAAAGACCTGTCGCGGCGCCGAGTCCGACAGGTGTCGCGGTCGGCAAGCGCGATCGGTTCCTCAAGCGGTCGACGTCCGCCGCACCGGAGCCGCAGGCGGAGCCGGAACCAGACTTGCGAGAGGCCGAGCCGGCGCGAGAGGAGGATGTTGCTGCGCCTTCGAGCGACAGCGAGAGCGACGCTGGTGCGGCGTTCGGTTTCCAACAGGGCGCCGCGCACGTTCCGAACGGCGGCCAGAACGAGACTACGACCGAGGACGACGAGACCGCCTCCAGTAGCGACGAGGAGGCCGACGAGCACGGCTTCGGGATGGCGGTGCGCGGTCCAGCCGGAGAACAGCTCTTGCTCGGGGAATCTCAGCCGGGGATGGGCTGGAGCAGCGATGAGGATGAGGGCTCTTCGACCGACGAAGAGGGCTTTTCCTCTTCACTGCAGCGGTCGCTTGCCCGGCCCCCTCCGGCTGCTGCGACGATCCCGAATGCGGACCGGCCAGTCTCCCCTGACGCGCTCGCGCCCTACGAGTCTTTGCCGATGTCGTCCACCTCGGGCTCGCGGGCCGCCTCTACCCTCTCGTCGACGATCCCGCCCGGATCGCCCCTGAAGCTGTTCCAACCAACGTACGACACCGTCACGCGCACGCACCTCGCCGCTCTCGTCGACGAGATCGACCTCCTCGACCAGTCGACCCTGGGCGGCAAGGAAGCGTCCGCGGACCAGGTCGAGACGAGCGAGGAAGGGTTCCTTGGGGACGAGGGCGACAAGCGCAGCTCGAAACGGATCCGGTTGAGTCCGCGGGCGTGGACGGGTTTGGAGCGGGTGGAGGAACTCGGCGAGGGGGACGAGAGCGGGGAGGGGCGGGCGGAGGAGGGGGAGGGGGAGGAGAACCGCTCGCTCGTGAGGGCTTCTGCTTCGAGGCGATCCGGTCGGATGCGCAGAAGCCCGGCGCCGGCGGGGTCTGCGAGGCGGCCGCCTCTGCCGCGCCGAAGGCCGACGCCGCGCGCCGTTTCAATGACGGAGGACAGTCGGTTGAGAGGCGGGCGGAACGAGCAGGTGAGCGGACTTCGCCCAGTTGCCCTTGAGTAGCCATCAGCTGACATGCCTTTCCTCTCTCCTCACAGGCATCGCCCTCGTTGCGAAATTCGCTGCGCATCAGCGGCCCCCCTTCCCGCTCAAAGTCTGCGTCGTCGGCTCGCCCTCCTCCTTCGGGCGACTCGCCCCCGACCTTGCCGAAACTCGCCGCCGCCGCATCCGCCTCGATCCGCTCCGCCCTTGGATCATCGACTCCTCAGTCTCCGTCGCTATCGCACGGAGTACAGGCTGC
The DNA here is from genome assembly GCA_024713535.1 of Rhodotorula sphaerocarpa. NCBI lineage: Eukaryota > Fungi > Basidiomycota > Microbotryomycetes > Sporidiobolales > Sporidiobolaceae > Rhodotorula > Rhodotorula sphaerocarpa. The sequence goes on from JANIBP010000011.1 coordinate 329,108, forward strand.
GCTCCGCCCTGAAGAGGGCGGGTCTCTCGGCCGCCGGCACTTTGCGCGGACCCCGTTGCGGCAAAGTCGGACTGCCCTCCCCGCGCCGGCCTGGGTGCAGGACGGTCGGAAAGGTCCAGACTCGCCGGGTCCCGGCTCGAAGAGCGCCTTCCATCGCATCGACCCGGCCGCCTCCGCCACGAAGCGCTTGCTTGCTTCGGCCGGTCTGTCCGCGCGAGACAAAGGTCTCGTGTTTGACCCGGAGCAGGGCCGCTGGCTCCGCTTGCGGCCTTCGCAGCGCGATTACCCGCCGCCGGGCTTGGAAGGCGCCGGTCCTGCGGAGGAGCGCAGCGCCGAGGACCCGTTTCACGATTGGAGCGACGTGGCGGATGGCCAGCGCGGCTCGTCGCCTTCAGCGCCGAAAGAGGACGTCGAGGCGCTTCGGGGCGAGTCCGGAAGCGATGACGCTGCGGTCGAGCGGTTCGAGGCGCCAGCTGATGCGACGGCGATTTCTGAGCTGCGCGGCAGCCGCCTCGAATTGAGCGGGCTGGGCATCTCGCAAGGTACACCGCAGCCCGAGACGGGAGCCGAGCTCGACGTGACCTTTCGGGCTACCACAACTCAGGAGTCGCCGACGCCTGTGGTCGCCGACACGTCGAGACGCGAAGCAGCAACAACATCGCCGTCGATTCCTGCTCCGCTACCACTCTTATCCTCGCCGGAGCAGTTCGCTCGACGCACAAGTCGGAGAGGCTCTTCTCAGTCAGAAGAGGAGGACCATGGCGCCGATACTGCCGAGACGACGCACTCCAGTTTGCCCCACCCGCAGCGCCCTGCATCGGACGACGACAGCCTGGTCGAAGCGAGCATGCTCAAGCTGTACCGCCGCGCTCACGCGTTCGTAGCGCCGCAAGAACATTCTCAGCAGCGATACACGAACGCGCCTGGCTCGGCTGAAAGCCGCTCACGAGAAGTCCGGAGTGCCTCGCTGCCGCCGGCTCCTCGCTCCGTGCTGAAGGGCGCGCGGGCCCAATCGGACCCGCTCTCTGGTGCGGCGACGCCGATCCCGAACCGCGTCCTGGCGGCGACCGCTCCGCCGCGGAGCGTCAGCTTCTCGGACGGTAAGACGACCGGCAAAATCGCAGGCATTGGTCGGCATCAAGGGGAGACTGGTGACCACCACGCGCGGTCCTCTCAAGAGCTTGACGGCTTCTTCTTCGACGGCCATGGACGTCCCGGTTCGCTCGACTTTGAGGGTGCGTGTCGCGACCCCGAGACTGTTGTGCCACACCCTTCGGCGATGCTGACATATGCCCTTATGCGCAGCTCCGGCACCGGCACCGAAGGCGGCTGCCCAGTCGTCGCTGTCCACGATCTCGCCCTCGAATGTTGCGTCGAGTGGGTCGCGCTCGAGCAGTCGGACCTTCAAGCGGACGCACTCGCAGAACGGCAACGCGACCTTCCTGACCGAGTGCTCCTTCGGCGTCTCGCATGATCGCTTGCTGCAGCTGATCACGGACGTCGTGCCTTTCGAGCCGGACTGGGAACACTTAAGCTCCATCGACCTCAGCTCGAAAAAGGCTGACAGTCTCATCCGCCTGAAGGATTTCTTGCCGAACCTGGATGAGATCAGCCTGTGAGTCCACCTGCTCCGTCCCGAGCGGCGAGTAGGATACTCAGTCTCGTATTGTACAGGAGCAACAACGAGATCGCCTATCTTACGGGCGTCCCGTCAAGTCTGCGAACGCTGCTGGCCGCGTCGAATCGCCTCACCGACCTCACCTCTTTCCACCACCTCTCGCTTCTCGAGCGCCTCGACATCAGCAACAATCAGCTCGAGTCGGTTCGCCACCTCGCTTCGCTCCGACACCTCCGCGAGCTCAAGGCCGACGGTAATCGCATCGCGAGCATCGACGGACTGGCCGACCTTGACAGCCTCGTCCGGGTGAGCCTGAAGGGGAACTCGTTGACGACACTAGACCTGAGCCAGACGAATTGGTACGTATCATGAAAACAAAGACGGCCGAGTCCTCCTACTCACCACCTTTGCGCAGGACTCGCCTCGAAACCTTGCATCTTGCTCGCAACCGTCTGGGCCGAGTCGGAGGGTTGTCTAGACTCGTCTCGCTCACAACGCTCGACCTCGGTACGTCGCTCTCCATCAAAGATCGGGGCATCGGAGCTCCTCTCGGCTGACGAAGCCGTGCAGACCACAATGCGCTCGAAGTGCTCGATGTCACCCGGCCCCTCCCTCGTCTCCGTGTGCTCCGGCTCTGTTCGAACCCGCTCAGATCGTTCGACGTCTCGTTCGCGCCGAAGGTGCGGACTCTCTATGTCGACTCTGCCCGTCTCGGGACGATCGGCGGAACAGAGTCACTGCGAAAGCTCGAGAACCTGAGCGTGCGGGATCAGTCTGGCGAGGCGCTGTGAGTCCCTTCAAAGCCCTCGTCCACGGATCGAGCTGTACTGAGTGGAAATGTCCCAGAACTTTGACAATGACATACCTGCGGGATGTCAAACGCCTCTACCTCTCGGGGAACCCCCTCCCACGCTCGTTCCCTTCGGAAAAGTTCTTCAACCTCGTGTACCTCGAGCTCGCCATGTGCCAGCTCACGACCTTGCCGAGCGACCTCTCGGCTGTCATTCCGAACGTGCGCGAGCTCAACCTGAACCACAATTTCCTCAGCGACCTGGCTCCCCTGGCGGGATTGGCCAGGTGTACTCGGCTGAGCGCCGTCGGCAATCGCATCGTCAAGGCACGACCCGTCGCCACGATCTCACACAGTCTTTCTGAGCTCGAGATTCTGGATCTACGGTGATTCGAAAGCCTTGCTGCATTCCTTGACAGGCTATCTGACCTGTTCCACCGTCTGCAACAGGATGAACCCCCTTACCCTGGCGTTCTACCCGCCCGTCGTGCCATCTACGGATGGCATGCAGCCTGTTCACGCCGAATATCGGATGCTGCACCCCGACTCCCTTGCGACCCCGTCCGAGCCGTCGAATCTGCTGGACCCGACCGCAAGCAGTTCGGCGTGGAGCCGACTCGACACCAAGTTCCGGCGGGCCTTGCCGGACGAATGGTACCATCGTCGTGCCGCCTACCGCACCGTCTTGCTGCAGTCCGTCCCGACTCTTGTCAAGCTCGATGGCGTCGACGCCGCAAAGGAGCGGGAGAGGCTCGCCCACAGGCTTCACAAGCTTGCGGCAGCATGACGGGCAATTTTTTTTCGTATTTCGATTGTCATAATATAGTCCTTGATTCTCGATGTACTCCTCCGGATTCGAGCGAAGAATTTCTGTAAAAAGTCAAGTCGATTGTCTCCTTGTGCTCGGTCAACCATCCAGCGCTACCTTTCAAGGCCCCCTCCCACCGCATTCTTGAGTCTGCAGATCACTACAACTCGGATCAAGCGCAGCCGGATCACGCGCTCAACTGCCGTGTGCAGCGTGCCGGCTGCTGCAGAAGATCCTGACTCTCTGTTTCGCGCTAATCAGGCTAATCCATGTCTCCGTCACTCTGGACTCGACGTAGGCAATGAGCGTCCTGTTGATATGGCCGATCCTGCCCGTGCACTGCATTAACACCTATCCATGAGGCTGGCGCTTGGTGTTCTTGGCGTGTGGCGTTTGGTTTCAATGACCTCTGGGACACGAATAGATGGGGAAATCGGCTGACGAGGCGAGTATCGCGGTTAGCAGCTTCTCCTATACTTCACAAGAGGCAGGAAGGCAAAATGTATGAAGTCTCGGGTGCTAGGTTGACAGCAGCTGCGGAGGCTGCGGTTCAGAGAGCTTTCGATCGTTGCATGGTGGGGGCGAGCGGAAGGCATACAGGCGAGCCGCGCCCGTTCGTCATGAGCTGGCGGCGCTTCGTGCAGCAGAAGGCTTACATACACCGCGCCAAACTACTCGGCGAGAAAGCCGGCTCGGTCGTGGAGTGCGCGGCCTTTGGGCGGTCACACGAAGGGGATCCAAGAGGTCTGGAGACTTGGCATAGGGTCTTTGAGAAGGCCCAGAAGCGGATACAGAACCGTCTCGTCTCGAGCCTACGGCGGGCTTTCGGTGGGGGTCTCAGCGATCTTCGCACTCACAAGAGCAATCGACGAGCCAGACGAGGGCGAAACTCCTGAGCCAGGCAGGAGGGACGGCGGGTGGCGAGTTCCTGGCGGCAGAACTCCCAAATGCCAAGACTCGCCTCGATCATCCTGCTGCAATCGAGAGGAAGATACACACCGGTGCTCCGGCTTTCTTGCTGAAGTACTGTGGGGAATCCCCACGCCCACACCAGGCTACGAGAGCCCTCTGCAGCGTGCCCTCCTGCTTTCAAAACGCATCCCTCTCGCTGCTCGCCCACGCTTTCTATCAACCCCAAGAGCAAACCATCACAATGAGCTCGACTTCCGACGTCGCCTCGGAGAAAGCGCAGTTCGAGCACAAGGAGAACGTCCTCCATGCCAGCGAAACCTTCGAGACGGAAGGCCAGACAGTCGACCCGGCCTTCGCAAAGCGAGTGCGACGCAAAATCGACCTCCGCCTCATTCCCATCATCGCCGCACTCTACTGTATCTCTCTCATCGACCGGACGAACATCTCCGTCGCCCGCGTGGCCGGTATGGCGAAGGACCTCGAGTTGACGGTCGGCGAGCGTTACTCGATCATCAGTTGTGTCTTCTTCGTCCCGTACAGTGAGCTCCCGGTTCGCTTTCACCCTTCCCGTCACAATGCACTGATACGCGTGTCGTGCAGTCCTGTTCGAGTTGCCGTCGAACCTCATCATTCGGAAGGTCGGGGCCCGGAACCAGCTTTCGACTATCGCCATTCTTTGGTACGTCCCGTCGCAGCCCTATCGCTCGTTCCTTTGGCTCACCGGGCTGTGCATGATCTATCAGGGGAAGCGTTATGATCGGCATGGCTTTCTGCAAGGTAAGCCCCGCCGTGATAGCAGCGATGGACGTTTTGCTCCTGACTCTAACGACTTGTTCCCGACAGACTTGGACGCAACTCCTCGTCTGCCGCATTCTGCTCGGACTTCTCGAAGCTGGGTGAGTCACCACTAAGGGTCCACTTCTCCTGCGCGATCCTCGGCGCTACTGGTGGAGGGCGACGCGAGGGACCCCCATCCAAGACAGGCGCTAACCCGATACGGCACTGGTCCGGCTACAGCTTCTTCCCCGGTTGCATCTTGCTCCTAGCTTCGTGGTACAAGCGGTACGAGCAGTCCCGCCGGTTCGCATGGTTCTACCTCGTCCGTCGCTCTTCCTCCCTCGTTTCACGCGCACTTTGCTGACGGCCATCTTTACAGTGTTCGATGTTTGTCTCGGGTTTCTCCCAGATTATCTCTTATGTGAGTCTGTGCTGCTCCGGAGCCATGGAGTTCCGTGGCGCCCAGGGACTGTCGTTCGCTCACCTTTTCTTCGTGGATTTCAGGGCATGTCGCTACTCGCGGGCCGGGCGGGCCTCAATGGCTGGCAATGGATTTTCCTGCTCGTCCGTCGCTCCACACCACAAGAAGACGAAAGCTGCATGCTAATTCGCTTCTCTACAGTTCGGCGTTATAACCGTCGCTGCCGCCATCATCTCGATCTTCTTGATCGTCGACTTCCCGGACAAGGCGTCTTTCCTCACGCCGGAAGAAAAGGCCTATGCCATCCAGCGCGTCGAGGAGGATCGCGGCGACTCTGTCCCGGACAAGGTCACTCTCGGCAAGGTCGGCTCTCACATGCTCGACCTCAAGGTGTGGGCCTTCGGCATGTGCTTCCTCTGCTCGACCACCGCCAGTTATGCCTTTGCCTACGTGCGTTCCTTTTCTTTTCTTGCATCAACGTAAGAACAAGTCCTAACTGATTGTCATCCCGATCAGTTCTTGCCCGTGATTCTGCAAGGAGGCGGTTACAGTACTGAGAAGTCGCTGCTGCTGTCCGCGCCGCCCTACGCCGCTGCTGCCATCTACACCTTCATCTCCGCGCACTTTTCCGACCGTACTCGTCTTCGCGCGCCCTTCGTCGGAGGCGCCGCTTTGGTCTGCATGGTCGGGCTCCTCATTATGGCCTTGACTGAGCCCCTCGGAGTCCGATACTTTGGTGAGTTTGCCTTCCTTAATTTCGGCCCCGACCGCAGTCTGGCTGACTCCGGAGGCAACCTTATCAGGTTCTTTCCTCACCATCGCCGGCTGCCAGTCGAACGTGTGAGTGCCTGAGCTCGCAGTCTGGAGGGTTTTCACAAGAGCTGACACTCCGCGTGCTCGAAATTCAGCCCCGCGGTCATGGCCTACCAGAACAACAACATCCTCTCGCACTCGAAGCGCGCGGTCGCCAACGCGATCACGATCGGAATGGGCGGCGTCGGCGGTATCATGGCCTCGTGAGCACGCACTGCACTAATTGCATGAAGCCAGAGCGCCGGACTGACCATCTGTGACTCTACAGGCTCGTCTACCGCCAGGTCGACTACCCGAAGTACCTCCCCGGTCTCGGCGCAACCAGTGAGCCAGGCGTCTTTGGCCTCTTACTCACTTTCACGACGAGCAGTACTGATGCCGGGACTCGCTTAGTCGGTTGCCAGGGCATGATCATCCTGCTGTGCACCCTTCTATCGATCCACTTCAAGCGGTCCAACAAGCGCGCCGACGAGGGTACCTACATCATCGAGGGCAACCCGAAGTTCCGCTACACGATCTGATCGCAAACTGGCCACCGTCCGCCTGCCCGTAAGCTGTTCTGGCTCCACCATGACCGATCATTGTTGTCACCCGTGTCGCGCTTAAAGTGGAAGGAGTTGAGAGCGAGGCTCCTGTAGGATTCCCAATGACTGCACTGTCTGTATTCTCAATTAGTACCCAAATCTCTCCCTTCGCAGAGGCGGATCGGTCGGCAGTCCTTGATGGGAAGATCTCCGCCGAGCAAGCCCTGAAATGTCGGGGGCGTAAGGTGAGATGGCCTTCTCAGCTTGCCCTTGATTCCCCTCACGCTCTTTCCCCTCAGCGCCCTTCCCTGATTCCCATTTTAAAAAGCTTACCTGGTTGTTGTCAGTGAGTAAACTTTGCGAGAGCCCTTTGGTCCGCTACTCAAATGATACCCTGTGCAAGCAAGCTGTAGCCCCGTATACCCTATCCCTCTTTTTTTTTACTGCACAGGCGCTACTTGCGCGCAGGACATTCTGATTGTCATTGTGTGTGCGCAGGCATTAGCCCAGAACATAGCCAGCAAGGGCTACATTGTCCTTGTCTTGTCCATCATTTATATTTCATTATTATTTAAAGGGGCAAATGTATGACCACGGATGCAGTCAGCGCTCTCTTGCGTCATACTGCTGCCATATTGTTACTGCCACAACAAGCGGTAACCCTGAGGAGGTCGGGCGTAATGCGGAGGTCAAGGTTGTGCTTTACGAAGATTTCACTCTTACCTGCCACACGGCGAAGCTTGAGGACTACGTAGAAAATGGCTGGCCGAAAGCGTCGAAGGTTGGCATCGAAAATATCACCAGACGACGTTCTCATCGTGTCTTTCAAGGGGTACGGTCGCATGGCCACCGGAAAGCATGTCACCGGTTACATAGACCATCGAAAGAATGTAAAAGAGGTCAAGTCCAAGCCAGGCGACAGTTGCAACTGTCTCACTGCCTTTTGACACCATGGCCAACCCAGCGGACATCGATGGGCTCGAGTCCTGTAGGGAAGGTCCCAGCCGACAAAGACTCAGTGGAGACAGTCATTTCTCTAGCTTGCACTGCTTCAGCCGCAGGGCGTAATCGTTGTAGCATCAGACTGGCAGCGTGATTCGTTGGTTGTCACAGTCGGGTTCGGGTCAGATCGGACTTCTCGCGGGTTTGATTGTCGGAGCTCTCGCTCAGTGGATCGATGGTTTGCCTCGATCATAAGCTGCAGTGGGACTGACACCATCTCCCTGTGCAATGCGAGCGAGCACCTCAAAGGTACTCCGCACTGGGAAAGATCCCGGAACTCTTTTCTCTCCGCAGGGGTCCGCCGCGCTACGACCTCCACCGCAATGCCTCTCCTGCTGACCCGTCGCCGAGCCCGTTCCCGATCGACCCCGGCAAGTCCTTGAGTTCCTTCCCGTCGAGCGCGCCCGTCCCGCCGGCCATGAACCCGAACCAGAGCGCGGCGGCAAAAACGACGTGCAGGACCGCGGCGATGACGATGAGGAGGCGCGCGGAGACGTTCGGGGCGGTCGAGAGGATCGGATAGAGGTTCCGGGCGAGGAAGGCGAACGAGAGGACGGTTGCGGCGAGGGCGAGGGCGATCCGCAGCGGCGAGAAGGGAATGAGCGCGAGCCACTGGGTTCGCGGGAGGAGGGTCAGTCAGGTGACAGCGAGGCGAGTATGGTAGCCGGGCACGTACCGCAACGAGGATCCAGACCGTCGAGGAGTAGCCATAGAGGCTGACAATCTCGACCGGGCTCCGCTCGCGCGCTCCCGCCCAGTACTTGATGGCGACCCACATAAGGATCGGCAAGCCAAGGAAATAGGTGTATCTGACCGATTTATGGGGTGAGTGTTCCGTCTTCGTGCCAAAGTACAAATTGCGCGCGGGCAACTTACACGACCGAGGTGGCCGCCCCGAGGCGAGTAAAATCGTACGAATACTCGCGCTCGTCGAGGTACGCCACGACTGAGCTCCACAGCGACGACGTCAGGAATAGCGAAAAGATGAGGCTGCTCGGTACCCAGATCGGGCCTGTGAGCGGGGTTTGCAGGTCAATAACGGCGTGGCCGGGCAGGAGGAGCGGGCGGAGGGAAGCGAGGCGCACCGTAGAGGTCGGGCATGCCGTTCAGGACATCGGCGACATAGTCCTCTTTCGGGATCAGAGTCTTGTAGCACCGCGTGAGGACGGTCTTGGTATCGACATCGAACCAGCCCGAATCTGCCAAGGGAAGGTGGTCAGGTCACGCTGGGAGCCAAGTCCCCTTTCACGCTGTCGACTGGGCGCTTACAAGAGTCGATGTTGAGGAACCCCCCGGCCTTGGTGGCGCTCTCCAAGCGTCCGCCGAGGCGCTGTTCGGTCGCGTACAGGTCGTTGGTCGCGCGCACATGTGGGGAGGCGTTGGGCGAAATGCGCCCCTGCGGCACGTCCGGCTGAATCGTCGTCGAGCTGAACGCTGCAGGCATCGGATGTACAGGTCAGATTGGCCCTGCCTACGCTGTGGGGCGAGATCTAGGCGGGTGCGGCGGCCACTCGACGACGCACTCTGGAACGCGAGGTTGTTGTTCTGCGACTCGCCAGAGTCGAACAGCAGGTCGTTGCGCGACATTCTGGGAGCGTTCTGCGGTGGTAGCCTGGTTCCCTGGACGTAACGACGGCGCTCTGGCAGGAAGCAGCTTCACTAGTCGGGGACTCATGACGGCCGCGGAAGCCGGGGACTGCGAATTTCCGCTTGCACCCATCTCGCGTCTCACACTCGATGTAACGCCGAGTACCGTTTATCATGCAATCACAGGTGCGGCGAAAACAGTCGAACGCTCCGAGGAGGGGAATACGCGAAATTGCAAGTTCAAAGGATCGATTGCCTCAGACTATATAGTCAACTGGAAGAGGCGAGTCTGACCGAAACCTATACGACATTCTGCTGCTGCAGCTCGGCAATCTTGCGATCTTCGTAGCCCAGCTCGCGGAGGACCTCGACCGTGTGCTGCGCGAGAACCGGTGGCGGACGGGTGACCTGGACCACGCACGACGGAGGATCAGTTCAGGCCCGTTCAAGTCGATCTCCCCTCGCCGTGCGAGTGAACCAGAGAAGGGAAAAGGGAAGACGCCGAACTCACCGCCATCCGGTGCCCGTTGTACTGCACGGCCGGCGAGACCAGCTTGACCTTGCCCGCCCGCGGGTGGTCGACCTCCGTCACCATCTCCCGCGCCTGCGTCTGCGGGTGCTCGAACGACTGCCGGATGTTGTTCACCGGCGCGAATGGGAACCCTTGCCCTTTGAACGTCTCGAGCCAGTGCGAGGTCGGGTGTTCCGCGAGCGCGGCGCTGATCAAAGGGATCAGGCTCGTTCGGTTCGCGACCCGGGCGGAATTGGTCGAGTACTGCGCGTCGGTGCTCCATTCGGGATGTCCGAGGAGTTTCGCCAGTTTGGAGAATTGTCCGTCTGCAGGGCGTACGAAAGCATGACCCGTCAGCACGGCCGGGTCGCTCCGAATGAAAAGCGGACTGGGAAGATCGCACCGTTCGCGCCCGCAATCATGATGAAGCTGTTCTGGGTCGGCAAGACTTGGTACGGGACGATACTGGCAGGGCGGATCTCCCCCGTCAGTCCCGAAGAGGCGTCTGGTGCTCGCGTCCTGAAATCTCACCTCGGATGCGCCGTCCCTTGCCGCGTCGCCTCCTGACCCGCGATGAGGTAGTTGCTTCCAATGTTGGCCAGCATCGATAGCTGCGAATCGAACAAGTTTGCATCGATGTGGACGCCTTGTCCTGTTGTCGCCCGTGAGAGGAGGGCAGCGAGGATGGCCGACTTGGCGTACAGCCCGCAGGCGAGGTCTGCAAGCAAGTGAAGGTAATAATGAGCTGACGCTCAGGCGTGACCGCGGGGTACAGGCGGGGCTGACCGGTGACGGCGACGCCGACTTTGACGGGAGGACCATCCGCTTCTCCCGTGATGTGCATCAAGCCCGCCTCGGCCTCACTGTGGCGGCGCACACGCTCGGTCAGCTTCCGATCCACGACCCTGTCCTGAAAGGAAGTACCGACATGATAACGTCGTAGCCCGGAGTTTTTGCGGACGGTCCCGTCTGGCCATAGCTGTAGAAACGACGTCAGATGTTCTGATCGAAATCCGTGCGTGCGGAAAGGCAGTAGCGTACCCGGAGATAGATGCATAGATGAGCCGCGGGTTGATCTTCTTGCACTCCTCAAAGCTGAACCCCATCTCGCCAAGTTTTCCTGCACGGGGCGACTCAGCAACGGCACAGTGCCTCTCCCTTTCGATCGGAAGACCGATGCGAGGCCCCCTCCGCTCCGAGAGACTCACCCGGGACGTAGTTCTCGACCTGGACGTGGGAAGGAAGGATCAGATTGCGTATCCATCGCAGGAATCCGGCGAAACTCACCAGCACGTCCGCCTCCTTGATCAGCGCGCGCAAAACCTCCTTGCCCGCCTCCTTCTTAAAGTCCAGCGTCAAGCTCCGCTTGCCCCGGTTTGCCTGCAGGAAGTAGGCCGACTCGGGCGGCATCGAGTTCCAGTCTTCGACGCGGAGCTGCGGTTCGTCTTCTGCTCCCATCTTGGGCGAGGGCGGCGGCGTCGGAGGAGTCTGCACCAGCGGCGCGCTGGGCGGAAGGTCTGCGAGCATTGATGGCTGCTGTCAATTTAAGTACGGGAGGAGTTTCCGCCAGCAGTCACATACAGGAGCGAGTGTCGTCTCCGCTTCCGGGTCGCTCAACTTTGATGACCTCGGCGCCTAGATCTGAGAGCATCATCTGCAGTACACATGAACTGTGATCAGAAGTGTATTGCGTCTGTATCGGCGGATGCGGAGAACTTGCGGTTGCGTAGGGCCCGGCGAGGACGCGGGTGAGGTCGACGATCTTGATGCCCTTGAGCGGAGGCGGCATGGCAGCCGATGCAGTCGCGAGCCATCTAGTGCTGCTGCTCTTCCGCGCTACCCGGCATGCGTTCCGAACGAGCATGGCGGCGGGAGCGTGGTTCGGGTGAAAGAAGGCGGAGCGGTCGCGCTGTCGGCCGGCAGAACGGCTTCCGGCCGACCGGCGTCCAGCGGCGGCGGACTTGCTCCAGCGTAAAGTCCGGGCCTCCGGAATGCCGCTCGTCTCCACCTCCCTTCATCAAATTTGACGTGGCACCTCGATCTCGAAAAACCAGAGCGATCGCTGCGTGCAAACTGATCTCACGACGTAACCGCAAACCTGCAACAGCTCCGCTCTCCCAAGCACCGACGGCTTGACACTTCACGTTCTTGCAACTGCTCGCTACATCGAACAGCTACCTGGCACCCGAGGCCCTCGACCAGCACTCCGGTTTCAACTCAGCTTCCTCGCCGAATCCTCCATTTCGCCGACCTCTGCGCAACTTTCTCCTCACAAGCTCCTCAGCCGACCTCAGCTTAAACATGGTCGCATCTGTCGCCGTGATCCAAGGCGCTGGCGGTGCGCTCGGCTCGCACTTCTGCCGTCACCTCCTCCAAAAATCCGGTCTCTCGGTCGTCGCGACCTCGCGAGACCCGTCCGCGACGCAGCGGACCATCCTCGAAGGACTCGAGGGCGGAGACAAGCTCAAGAGCCGGTTGACGGTTCTCGAGGTCGATGCGACGAGGGAAGACTCGATGAAGAAGGCCGCCGAGGACGTCAAGAAGGAGTTTGGCGAGAAGAGCCTCCGGATGCTCATCAACTCGAGCGGTGTCGTGCGTCGCCTCTCGTTTCTATCAGCGCCTTGGTGAGAGCTGTACTGAGACTTTCCGCCCTCTCACCCGGTTCCCACAGCTGCACGCCGACAAGTCGATCGCCTCGCTGGACGCATCGACCCTCCTGCACAGTTTCCAGATCAACACCTTTGCGCCGCTCCTCGCCTTCAAGCACTTTTACTCGCTCCTCCCCCAGAAGAACGACATCCGCTCCTCCGAGGCGGACCAGAGCGAGGCGGACCCGGCGAACGGGATCGTCGCGCCCGGACTCGGAGTCCTCGCGACCGTGACGGCCAAGATCGGGTCCATCAGCGACAACAAGAAGGGCGGTGCGTCCTCCCATTCCAGCTCATCAGAGTTTGAACTACCATGAACTGACGGAGAGGGACCGCTGTTCTCGCGAATGCAGGCTGGTACGCCTACCGCGCGTCCAAGGCCGCCGCGAACCAAACCATCCTCACCCTCCAGCGGGAACTCTCCCTCCGCTCGACCCCCTCGATCGCCCTCGCCCTGCACCCGGGCACCGTCGTCGGCACGAACCTCTCCAAGCCGTGGACCAAGCCGGAAGACGCGAACCAGAAGCCCGGGCACTTTGACCCGGAGACGTCGACCCGGAAGCTCCTCGAGACGATCGCCACGTTGCGCAAGGAAGACGGCGGGAGGTTCTTGAACTATGACGGCGCCGACATCCCGTGGTAGACCGGCTCGTCGATCAAAAGGCTGTGACTCGATTGTACAAAGCAAAAATTCGGAAAACACTGCGCAGGCCGGGCGGGTACGGCTTCTGGTTCTGGATCGGGACGGAGGGAGGACATGCAGTTGATAATGACAGCGACAGACAGAGGGAGAGGGACAAAAGGAAGGAAAGCATCCAGCCGTCTCGACAGAGAAAAAGTAATGCCCAAGGGCGAAAGGCCGACATCGAACCCGAGGCCCGAGGCCCAGCCGGAAGGAACGACGAGAGGAAGTGCGATATCGAGAGCCGAGTCGTGAGAGAGGGGGAGAGCCGGATCAGAATGTGCGCATCTGGACTTCGGGCGTCGTGTCCAGGTCGCGGTGCGTCGGGCAGAACTCTGTAGCACAGCCGATGTCAGTGCTCGTGACGCTCTGGAGGACGCTCGCTCGCAGCGTGCGGAGAAAGGACCGAAAGAGAAAGGGAGACGCACTGCTCGGGTTTCGCCAGTACGAGACGATGCATTCTTCGTGGTAGAGACAGTAGCAGGACAACCTCGCGAGGCGTTGCTCGACGGCAAACTCGTCGAGGCACATGATACACTGGGTGCGCGGTCGGGAAAGGGGTCAAGTCAGCTTGACGGTCTGCCTCGTATGCTGCGGGACAGAGAGCGAGAGGATGGCTAGCTCACCTCGAGGGCTTCCCCGGTGTGTTCATCCTTTGGCACGGTCTTGCTATCCGAGACGAAGACTAAGGAACGAGGACCGGAAGTTTCAGCAGGGGGCCCGAGATATCTAATACAAGGGGATGAAAGAAGTCTCACCGACATGTTCCCGCTTCTGCGCCCCCTTCTTCTGCGACGGTCCACCAGGCGTCCAGCGCACTCCCTGCGTCGCTGCCGCTGCTGCCGCGCCGCCCTCGCCTCCGGCCGCGCCGCCTCCGCCCGCCCCCAACCCCTGACAACACGCATCAACATGCCGCTCTCTCTCCTTGCTCGTCTCCGTCCCGCGAAACTTCATCTCGCACACGGGACACTCGCTCAGGGCGGCGCCTTCGCCGTCGAGGCACGAGCGGAGGTGCGCCTCGGAGAGGGCAGGGGAGAGCGCGTCGAGTGGGAGGGAGCACTTCGGGCAGGTCGAGAGGAGGAGCGGGGAGGGTTCGCGGGCGGCCGCGGCGGCCGGGGCGGGAGCTGCGGCGGCGGCCGGCGCGGCGGCGTTTCGTTCCGCCTGCGGTCGAGGTCCCAGCCGCTGGCCGGCTCGCGCAATCGCTTCCTGCCGATCGAGGCGATTCGCTTCCTGCTCATCCCGGCGCCGCATATGATGATCGTATCCGACCACCGCGTCCCAGTTCGCGTCCTCGGCGTCCTCGTCTCGGTATCTCCCGCGAGACCACCCACCCGATTCCGCCATCGTCAGCCAGGCCTCCTCCTCCTCGTCGTCGTCGTCGTCGGAGTAGCCGTCGGCGTCGCGTCCGCGCCACCCACGGCGGTGGAGGTCGTCCGGCTCGTAACGAGCGCGCCGGCCGCCGCTCCCGCTCCCGCTGGCCTGCCTCTGAGCCCCGGACGGCGCCGCATGCCTGTTCGAAGAGCCGCTACCGCCGCCGCCGCTGGATCCGCTGCCGCTCGCGACGGGCGGGTCCGCGCGACCACCAGTGGCGCTCGACGCGTCGCTCGTTCGGGGCGCTTTCGCCGCCCAGACATCGCCGCTCGAAGCGTCGCGGTCGCGAAGGTGCGGGTCGGCGGAGCCCGAGGGCTCGGGCATTGAGAACCGGGCGCGCTTGCGGTCGGTGCCTGAACCTGAGCCGGACGCGGGCGGGTTCGGGTTCAGGTTCGGAGTCGAGCGGGAGGTGGAAGGCCCGGCGACGGCGTTCGCAGAGGTGCTTGTGCTCGAGGAAGAATTGGCGGGCGGGTGCGCGCCTCCGAGGGAGGACGAGGTAGCGGTGGCTCTCGAGCCGGAGCCGGAGCCGGACGCGGCGGGTTGTGCGCCCATGTGCCGATGCGCGAAGCTGACATCTGTTCGGAGCGCACACCATAATGTCAGTCAGTCAGTCTAATATGCGAACGTACCGGCCCGAGTACTGACCCTGCATGGCTTGTGTGCCGAGGGGACCATCGCGTTCTCGTGCTTGCTCGAGTTCCGCCTCGGCTTCTGCAAGGGACCAGCGCGGGTATTCGGGGTGGTCGGCGAGGAGGGCGCGGAGCTCATCCCAGTGCGGATTCAGCGACTTGATCGCATCTGAGCGGGGAGGGAGAGTCAGTGGCCTGGTCCGTGAGCGCGGTGGCCTGAACGGAGGTGGAGGCGGACCGAGAATATCCTGGAATTGGTACGGGTCTGCGTTCTTCAGGGCTTGTACGTGGCTATAATACTGCGATGCGAGCCTTTAGGAACGCGTCAGCCAGCGAGAGAGGGGAGAGAGGGGGACGCTACTGTACTCAACTGGTTCACCCTCCGCTTGACGGACCCGTCGCGGGTGTAGACTGGTTCGAAGAGCCACGCGGTGATTTCGCGCAGGAGCTCGGGCCTCTCGCGTGGCTTGCTGTGGATCGCAAAGACGGCTTCGCGGTCTGGCCGAGGCAGCGCCTGGACGAGGCGGAGCAGACTCGAGGTGTACTCGGGCCGCTGCGCCCACCGCACAGACTGGTGCGCCGGCAGATCGTACGGCAGCCCCACGTACACTCCCGCCGCGTCCATCCCGAGCAGAGCTGGCGGCGAGCAGAGTGAGCTGGGTGAAGCGCGCGGGCTATGGTCGGGGACTTGTGATTTTCGGCCCAAAGTCGGACACTCGACTGGACGCCGTCTGTGCCACGCTCGCTCGCCCCTCCTGACGCGCGCACGGTCCAGCAGACAGTCTAGCTCTGCTTCTCGAGCGCCGTCCGTACCAGCTGCAGCCATGCCGCGCCCTGCGAGCGCCGTTGCGGACCCGGACACGGTCCTCGCCCCGACGTACCCGGACCACGACCAGGCCACCGACGCCCCCACGCACGCAGAACACGAGGGAATGGACGCAGCAGTCGCAGACGACGACGAACAGCTCGAAGAGGACGAGCACGATGCGGAACAGGAGCTCTACGGCGAGTCAGAGGCACCGCTGATCGCCCGCCCACTCCGCAAATCTGACACGCTATGCTCGCACGCAGAGTCGTCGTCGTCGCCGAGCACAGAGACCGACACGCTCACTTGGATCAACTGGTCCGTCCGCGCCACGCCCGGCGACACACTCTCGGGCACACGCGCTGACCCTCCGATCACGGCTTCCCCCAACAGGTTCTGCTCCCTGCCCGGACACGAGTACTTTTGCGAGGTCGCAGAGGTAAGAGCCATCTGCGTCGACTTGCTTGGGCCACCACCCTGTACTAACGCTTCCCCGACCTCGACCACCCGGACGTTTAGGACTTTATCGAGGATGACTTCAACTTGACCGGCCTCCTCCAACTCGTGCCCTTCTACAAAGAGGCCATGGAGATGATCCTCGACGTCGAAGCCGGTCCGTCCTTAGCGGCCTCGACATCTGACGCAGACGACGTGAACTGACCCCGAGTTCTTTGGCCCGACAGAGGAGGACGAGGTGCACCGCGTGCCGGACGTCTCGATTGTCGAGTCGAGCGCCGAGCTCCTGTACGGCCTGATCCACCAGCGCTACATCCTCACCCGTCAAGGTCTCCAGCAAATGGTACGTCTGCTCGCGTCTGACAGCTCCCGAAGGAGCCATACTGACGCCGTGGCCGTCGCGCAGTACGCCAAGTTCGAGGCGTCGCACTTTGGCACCTGCCCGCGCGTCTACTGCGCGCAGTGCAAGCTCGTCCCGTGCGGCCGGAGCGACCTGCCCGGTGTCGACACTGTCAAGCTGTTCTGTCCGAGCTGCTTGGACATGTACGTCCCGCCGAGTTCGCGCTTCCAGGGCGTCGACGGTACGTTATCCTCCCTTCTCCCGCTGGGACCATGTTTCTGGACTCGAATTGACTCCCGCCTCCGTGTTGCCCCGATCTATAGGCGCCTTCTTCGGCACGACCTTCCCGCACATGCTCTTCCAGACCTACCCCCCTCCGAGCACCCTCCCGCTCGCGCTCCCCGCCCCGGCGGACCCCTCGCGGAGGGAACCGACGACGCCCTTGACGAGCTTGAGCAAGGTGTACGTGCCGAGGATTTACGGGTTCAAGGTCTCGGAGCGGGCGCGGAGCGGGCCGAGGATGCAGTGGATGCGGATGAGGGTCAGTTCAAGGATCTCTTGTTTCCCTTCTGTGATTGAGCGGGATCAGGAGGCTGACTCATTCTCCCGCGCAGCCCCGGACGGAGGGCGAGATCGACTGGACGGACGAGAACGGCGTCCCGATGCACGCCGTCGATCCGCAAGACGGTAGCGGCGCCGGCGGACCGGGCACGGGCGGAGAGGGCAAGTTGTTCGAAGACGACCTCGAGGAGGAGGACGACGCGGAGGAGGAAGAAGAGGAAGAAGGTGCGGGTGGTGCGGCGGGTGGCGCGGCTGCGGGCGCCGGAGCGGACGCGGGAGGGGCGGGCAAGACGGCGACGGGCGGGGACCCGATGGTTGAGCAGGCCTCCTCGCCGCAGCAGCAGCTCCGGGGTCAGACGCCAGCGGCGGCGGCTCGGCGCGAGATCCGCCCCCTCCCGCGGGGCGGTCCGCCGCGGACTGCGCCCGCAGCAATGGCAGCAGCAGTTGAGCCTACCTCTGCCGCCACTTCCACCACGGCTTCGACCTCGACCTCGACCCGATCACCGCTACCTCCGACCGCCTCCGCCGCCTCGCTCGCGGCGTCCTCCGCGCTCGCGGCCTCGATCCAGCGGCACCTCGCGCATGCGTCCGCGGCGACGGGCGCAGGATCGGAGGGCGTCGGACTGGGAGCGGGGAGGGGGTTTGACCTGCCGAGGAGGCCGGCGCCGGTTGCGGTGGCGGGGGCGGGGGAGAAGCGGCAGACGGCGAGGGTTTGAGTCGAGTGGAGGCGCCGGCGGGAGGGCGGCAGGGGACATGGGACGATTGGGCCTGAACGGACCGTGATGCAAGATCCTAGGGCC
This sequence comes from Rhodotorula sphaerocarpa, assembly GCA_024713535.1. Lineage (NCBI taxonomy): Eukaryota > Fungi > Basidiomycota > Microbotryomycetes > Sporidiobolales > Sporidiobolaceae > Rhodotorula > Rhodotorula sphaerocarpa. The sequence continues at coordinate 347,163 of JANIBP010000011.1, forward strand.
GTGAGCCCCGGCTCGCCTTCTCTTCGTCTCAGTCCGGCCGCCTGTTTGGAGATCCCGCTCCCCGCTCCAGTCCAACGGCTCGGCCGCACTTTCCTTTTGTATGACTGTGAATCGATACCAATACCCCCATGTCTTCGACGCGAGAGCGTCTCGGCCGTCGGCTCATGGCCTGAGACTTTGGAAGCGGTTAGGACGTCCGGAAGTGGAAGAGAGGCGAGATAAGCTTGCCGAGAATTCGCCACTCGCGTCGGTTCCTTTTGACCTCCGACTTCCACCTTTCCGCTCGGTCGATGTCTGTTGCTCGGTTTTTTCGCCGCTATCTGAGACTCTCTACGTTGGGCGGACCCTCCGGCCCCTGCAGCGACGCTCAGGCCCTCAGTGCTGCTCTTGTCCTCGCTCGCTCGATCATTGACCTCGACGCTCGAATCCCCCGCTCTGCATTGCGCCGCGCTGCTAGACGACACCCCAGCTCGTATCGCGCTGCCGCTTTTCCTCCGAGAATGTACCTGCGGCCGCCGCGGGAATCGGGCGCCGCTCCAGACGCCGCAGTGGCGCCTTCATCAGCCCGCCCGACCCGCTTCGACCCGTTCCTCGCTCCCGCCGCTCTCGCAGGACGCAGCTCTCCCTCCTCCGAAGAGTCAGCCGAGACCGAGCTGAGCGAGCTCGCGCGAGCGCACGATTGGTTCGAGGAGGCGAACGGCAGGGGGAGGCATGAGGTCTCGAGGAGGGGGCCGAGGGGGACGGAGGGGGTAAGGAACCCCTGGGCAGAGTATGCGAATGCGGCGCTGAATTTGTACGTCCTTCTGCTCCTGCCGTTCGTAACCCGACTGATCCACCCGCCGCTGCGGGGATGTCGCAGCGACGCGCTCGTATCGGCGGAACGGACCGAGAGAGCGGGTTCGACCGTTTCCAAGCTGGACGAGATCCCTCAGCGCGTGCTCGACGTCGGCTGCGGGGTCGCGGCCGAGTGGATCCTCACGACCGCGCAACTCGCGGGCTGGGAGCGGACCCAGTTTGTCGGGCTCGACCTCGCTCCGGTCCTTGTGTCTCGGTCGATGTTCCCACCGGGGATCTCGAGCCGAGTGTCATTTGTCCAACACGATGCTATGAAGCCGCTTCCATTCCTTGATGGACTATTCGACTTGATCCGGTGCGCAGGCATGACGGTCGGCATCCCAGGTGAGTTCGCCCCGGTCCCGCTTCCTATGCATCTGTTCTGACTGGTCGACTACAATGTTAGAGCCGGCGTGGGACCCCCTCGTCGAAGAACTTGGGAGATGTCTCGCCGCCGGTGGCACCCTCGAGCTCCTCGACATCACCGACCGACCGACTCCGCCTCCGCGGCTGCGTGGAGCCCTCGACTCGGTCATGCAGCACCGGCTCCTCAACCTCGATGTCAAGACCGTCATTCCCGCGACCCTCGCGATGAACGAAATGAAGTCGATAACGTCTGTACGCCTGCCCGGAGGGTCCTCGACGCCACTGTCATCCGGGGAAGGTCGGGAGGACGCAGCGATCCGGAGACGGGCTCTATTGGCGGCGTGGGCGAGCCAGACCAAGATACAGGCCGAAGCGCTCGCCGAGGCTGTAACGGAAGCAGCCGGAGCGTCGACAACCTCTGACGCCACCGCCACCGCTGCGTCCGCGCCCGCACCCATATCCGCAGACCGCGAAGTCTCCATCGCCATTGACGACTGGGCCTCGGACCTCTTACACCAGTCCGGTATCGCCGCCTTGATGCGGGAACACTGGGGCTGGACCTGCACCTTTGATCAGGAGACGGAAAAGGCGCTCGCGCGTCGACTACCGCTGGTCGAACAGGCCGCGCGCGACGCCGCTGAGGCACTCGCCCGCGCGACTCGGGACCCGACGTCGGACTCTATGAGAAAAGGGATGGGGATCGAGCGGCTCCGGGCGGAACAGCACGAGGCGGCGACGGTTGTGAGGGATGTCAGGGCGCAGCTCGAGGCGGTTCGGGGGCGGCTGGAACCGGCTGGAGCGGAAACGGACTTGGCTGGACTCTTTGAAGGGCAAGCATGGATCTGTAAGAAATAGTCGCACGCTGGTTTCATGGAATCAATAAGGTGCCTGTCGACCGGCATCGACGAGACCCGAAAGAAGTTCTTTCTGTCCCCATTCGCGGAATCAGCTTGGCTGCGGAGAGCTTTGCGGACGTCCTCGCCTTCGTCTGTGCTGTGACGGACTGTACCCATGCGTCCTGACTGAGGTGTAGACACCCGAGGACAATCCGCAGCAGCGGGGAGAGGCTGGAAAGGTGGCAATACAAGGAGGTCTATAATGCAATCTGGTAATACCGGCGTGCCTCATTTCCGATTGTGCTCCTTCCTCACCGCCGTTTGGACCCGCCCTGCTCGGAACAGCCTCGCGAAGATGGGACTCAGTTTCTCCAAGCTCTGTGCGTTGCCCTGCCTCTCCTGGCCGCCTCGCAGCGCTGCGCCGCGCGGTGTCGAGGTCGCGTTCGCCCGGGCGACGGCGGCGATGCGGGACGGCCCAGGACGCCTCTTTGCGCGACTCTGGCGGCCTGACGCTGACTTGTACTGTCTTTACTTGTACCCCTTGCCTCCCTGCGCCTCGCCCACCGCCTGACGCGCGTGTGTCGGTCGTCTCGGGCACCACCCTCGCGCCCCCCTCCACGCGACGCCACGTCTCGCGCGCCGCTCCCGCTCGCCCTGGACGCGCAACGGAACGCCCCACGCACTGCTCCATGCACTCATACGCCTGTCGTGTGCTCGCGATGCCCTCCCGCGCGGTGTCGGCGGCGTGACGCGCAGTCAATGGCCTCTTCGGCAAGAAGGAGATGCGCATCCTCATGGTCGGACTCGACGCGGCAGGAAAGACCACCATCCTGTACAAGCTGAAGCTCGGCGAGATCGTCACCACCATCCCGACGATCGGTAAGCGGTCTCTGTTCTTACGCATCTGGAACCCGGAGGGGACTCTGCTCGTGCGGGGTGCGAGCACACGACCCGCCTCGACCCGCACGCGCGCTCGCGACGACTGGCCAGCCTTCCAGAGACAACTCGTCGCGTGCAAAGCGTGTGGTCTGCCCTGACACTGACGCGCTGGCACTCGCGAACAGGCTTCAACGTCGAGACGGTCGAGTATAAGAACATTTCGTTCACAGTGTGGGATGTCGGTGGTCAGGACAAGATCCGTCCCCTGTGGAGGCATTGTAAGTGGACCCACCGCCCCTGCCGATCTGACGCGATGCGTTCCCTTAAGACTGCCGCATGCTGACCTGATCATTTCGCTGCGCAGACTTCCAGAACACCCAGGGCATCATCTTTGTCGTTGACTCGAACGACCGCGACCGTGTCAACGAGGCGCGCGAGGAGCTCCAGCGGATGCTGAACGAGGACGAGCTGCGCGACGCGATCCTGCTCGTCTTTGCGAACAAGCAGGACTTGCCGAACGCCATGAACGCCGCCGAGATTACCGACAAGCTCGGCCTGCACTCGCTGAGGCAGAGGCAGTGGTACATCCAGTCGACGTGCGCGACGAGCGGTGACGGTCTCTACGAGGGTCTCGAGTGGGTGAGTGACCGGGTCCGAGGGGTGCTCCTTCCCGCTCGCGGCTCTTCACTAACGCATGACGTCCACAGCTCTCGACCAACCTCAAGCAGCGGGGTTAAGCGGTGTTGTGGTATCTCGGCGAGGGCGACGGGGAGTTGCTCGTCCACTGCGGCCTCACTTTTCCGTCTCGCCCCTACCTTTCTCTCACCACTCTCCGCTGTGCACACGTGTCGCCGTGTCCCAGACGGCACGAGCGACATTCCGAGAGGGCGCCCACGTCCTCGAGGTCCACCTCTCCCCTTCCGCCTCCCCTCCTGGTTTCACAGTCTCTCGGCTTCCGATCCGTTGCCCCCCTCTCCTTGTTTCCCCCCCCCCCCCCCTCTCGCCAGCCGACTCGGTGTTTGCTCTCCTTTTGTCATCTGTTCCCATTTTGCCCCCAACCCCAAAACGACGACATTACGCCTGCGTGAGGCTCGCTACGAAAAGAGAGAGCAAACAGGGGAAAGCCTTTTCCGTTCCTGCCCGCGCAGCTGCGGCTCCGAGCGCGACTTGGGTGTCGCGCGCCGTGCGGCCGGGGCAGCCTCTCTTCTTCTTCACCTACACATATTACCAGCGACCTAACCAAGGATGCAGGCTTTTGCTCTTCCGTGCCGAATTAGTCCATGGAGGTCGCTCAGAGCGAAATTTCCTACCCGCGGCCGTCAAAATGAGCGCTGCCGCTCCTCCGTCCGGCGCTCTGCTTGGCTCTTTCGAGGGTCGAGTGGGGTTGCTGGGCGCGAGAGGCAGAGCTTTTCGCTTGCGCCGTACACTCCTTTGCCCTCGACCGAACGGTCCTTCTGTAGCTGGTGCTGTTGTAGCGTGTCAAAAGGCATTGCCGTCTTCACTCCTTTCGTTCTTGACTTTCGCCAGCACCTTGGCTTCTGCTCTTGCTTAGGAAAGGTTCCGGTCGACGCGATATGGACTATACGCCCCGGCACGCGCAGCCTGTCACGCTCGCGCAGCTGCGCCAGTTGGAGCCGGAGCTGTTGACCAACGGTGCGTCCTCGCCCCCCTTTGCGCGGCGACTGCCCGTCTCTTACTCATCTGGACAATCTGACTGGCCGGCAGAGATCGCACGACTGGAGAACTCGATCCAGCACCTCAAGTCGAGCAACGTGGAGCTGAAGGCATGGGCGGGCGAGGGTCCGGATGCTGCTGGAGGGGGAGGAGGGAACGGTGACGCGGACGAGGTGGACGAAGAGACTCGGAGGGAGTTTGCGCTGGCGGTGCAGGAGAACGAAGAGACCATGTACGTCTGGGCGAATCCGCAGAACAAATACCCGGAACAGCGTCGACGAGACTGACTTTCGATCCCGTCTGTGGAACGTCCTCGACTTTGACAGCGCGAGCCAGCGTGAACGCCTGACGATGATCCGCCTCGCTCTGGAAGAGAAGATTGGGGTCTATGCGACGAATCCGCACTACCAACGCGCCGCTCCCGGACAGGCTGCCTCGACCCAAGCGGAAACCACCGGCGTCGATGCCCCGCTGAACCCTGAACCTGCGGGCAGGCGCCGGGAAGGACAGAGTCCGCCGAGCCTGAATGGCGCGTTGGACGGGCAGAGCAGGCAAGCGCCGGGATCCGACGGCGGTGACGACGACGGCATGTACCTTTGAACTTCATCCAGACCGCCGTCTCAGCCCTTCCGCGCCCCGGCATCGCCCGCTTGACGGGTTGCACGGGCGGCTCACTCTACTATGTCGTGCTACGATCGATGTACCGCCTTGCCCGGTCGCCCGTCTGGACACCAGCAGACCCGGCACCAGACGACTCTGGACGATCGGACCTCGTCTCTCGACCTCTCGGGCGAAGCAGGACCTGCCGGTCGCCAGTGCCGTCTTCCGGACCTAGCGTGCATCTCGCCCCGGGCGTCCGCACGCGCAACATCCGTAGCCCTGGGGCGCCGAACCTCGCCACGACCGGGAGCTTCGAGGCGTTGGCTCTACGCGTGCAATCGCGATCTCCAGTCAACATTGTCGAGACCACCGCAGTGTCGACTGCCGAGAGGTTAGAATATGTGGAGGCTCCGGATGGTCTGATCGTAGATGTAGCGCCCTTCGGGAAGCGATCCCAAGGGAGGCCGCCGCGAAGGGACTCTCGAGATTAAAAAGAGCTGCCCCCGGATAAACATCAGAAACCACATAGAAGCTCGTATCACGCTCTGTCTGAGGTGCAAAGCTTGCAACTGCGGGAGAGGTATACCCGTCAAGGCAGCGGACGCCGCGGAGACAAGGTGGTTCCGCGGCCTGGGAGCAAGTCGGGTCGCGTTCTACGCCCAAGTGCACCGGCCAGATCGCTGCAGAGGCAAAGCAGGAGAGTCCCTGACGGCATTTGCGGGCGCCGGTCATGTCTATCACGATCCGGCCGCTGTCGGCGCATCCGCTGCCGCCGACGTACCTTCTCAGCGTCGACAGCGCCCGCATCCTCCTCGACTGCGGCGCCTACGACAAATCCAATGAGGTCACACTCCCGGACAGCGCAGAAGGCGAGCAAAAGCGCGAGCCGGACGCACCGACGCACGCGCAAGTGACCGAATACCTCTCGACCCTCCGTGACCTCGCGCCGACACTCAACCTCGTCCTGCTTTCCCATCCGCTCCTCACGTCCCTCGGCCTGCTACCGTACCTCCGCGCCCGCTGCGGACTCCGATGTCCCGTCTATGCCACGTTGCCGACCCGCGAGATGGGTCGGTACGCCGTCGAGGAATGGGCCGAAGCGCGCAGCACAGCCGAGCGGAACGACGCACGCTACGAACAGCTGCAGCAGAACCAGTCGGCCGCGGCAGCAGCTAAGGCGGACGCGGCGGCCGTCGTTAAGAAACGGAAAGGCAAGGCGGCCAAGGTCGAAAAGCCGGCGGAGGACGTCGCGATGGTGGACGGTCCGGAGACCGACTCGAAGCCTCTCAGTGAAGGCGCAGAACCAATGGACGGAGTGCAGGAGAACGGCGCAAAGGACGGCGACGAGTCTCGGTCCGACCCTTGGGATTCGGCGTGGAAGTTGACGATCCAAGAGATCCGCGACGCTTTCCTCGCCATCAACGCCGTACGATGGACGCAGCCGATACACCTGACGGGTAAGCCGGCACCTGTGCCCTGCGAGTCTCCTCCGACATTGACGCGGATCTGTTGCAGGCGCCTTGAAGGGCTACACCATGGTGGCGCATCGCTCCGGGCACACTCTCGGTGGATCGCTGTACACCCTTCGACCCTCGCTTTCTTCATCCCTATCCCCCGCTTCCTCTGCTTCGTCTTTCCTCTACGCTCCCGCCTTCAACCACGTCAAGGAGCATCACCTCGACCCGACCTCCTTGCTCAACGCCGGAAACGTCGACGATTCTTTCCGGAGGATGGGAGTTGTCGTTGTCGGGGCGCAGCGGAGTCAGGTGGTGAATGTAAAGCGGATCGATCGAGAACGCAAGATGCTCGGTCAGTCTCAGGTCGCTCCCGAATCTCACGCTGTCGCGCCGCCCGCTGACGGCAAGGCCGTTCGCGAACAGACCTTATCAACGCAACTCTCCAACGTGGAGGATCCGTCCTGATGCCGACTGACCCGTCGGCACGACTGTTCGAGCTGCTCGTCCTGCTCGAGACGCACTGGCAGTTCAACCGGCTGGGCGCACAGTTCCCGCTGTGCCTGATCAGCCGAACGGGCAAAGAGGCGATCGGCTTCGTGCGCAGTCTGACCGAGTGGATGGGTGGTCAGATTGCGAGCGACGGCGCAGAGAAGCTGAAGTTCAGGTGAGTCGGGTCCGCCAGGGAGTCGAGCCAAGTCCTGCCTTGGACACTGACAGGCTACCTGTCCCGCGCAGCAACCTCCGCATCTTTTCCTCTCTCGCCGAGATCGGCACCGCCATCCCGCCGACCGTGCCAAAGCTCGTCCTGACCGTCCCGTCGACGCTCTCGTACGGCTACTCGCGCGCCCTCTTCCTCGACTTTGCGCAAAACCCTCTCAACCTCGTCCTGCTCACGGGGCTCAGCGAGCCTGGGACGTTGGCGAGATGGTTGGCGAAGGAGATCTGGGAACCGCAGCAGGAGGCGGGATCGCGCTACGGACGGGGCAAAGTCGGTACGGAAGTCAAGATGGAGCGGACGATCGAGCTCGAGGTGAGCTCGCTTGACATTACATCCAGAACCCACCACTGTGCTGATGCGGTGATTCCTGCATAGATGCGACGGAAAGTCTACCTCGAAGGCGAGGAGCTCGAAGCTCATCTCGCTGCCGAGGCTGAAGCCGCCGAACTGGTCGCGCAGCAGCAGGCCGCCCTCGAGCGCTCTCGGCGCATGCTCCAGGACGCCAACGACGGCGAATCAGATTCAGAGTCCGAGTCTGACGGCGAAGGAGCGGAGGAGGCCGATGCGGCTGCCGAGGCGGTGGCGGATGACGAGCAGAAGGTGGGACCCGTCCGGCGAAGGCGGGTCGGCGGCTTCACCGGCGGCGCCGGCGCGTGGGACGAGTTCCTCGACGCGGACACGCTCGCCGGTTCCGCCGGCGGCCAGTCGTTCGACATCTACGTCCGCGGCGCATACGGTATCCGAAGCGCGACCGGCGGTTTGACCCGGTTCCGGATGTTCCCGGTCGTCGAGCGAAAGCGCCGCGTGGACGCGTACGGCGAGGCGATCGATGTCGAGGGGTGGCTCAAGCGAGGGCAGGAGGACGACCCGTTGGCGCCTGGAGGGCAAGTGCTCGGCAAGCGGACCCGAGACGCCGAGCCAGAACCCGAGCCAGAGGTGCGCATCCTTCCTCGCTTGTTGTCTTTCCGTTTGTCGGATCTGAATTGCTGAAACGGACCGCTTGCAGGAGAAGCCGGAGCCGCCGCACAAATACGTCGTCGACCGGATCGAGGTTCCATTACAAGCCTCTGTCTTCGTCGTCGACATGGAGGGTCTAAGTGACGGACGTGCTCTCAAGACAATCCTGCCTCAGATCAACCCGCGCAAGCTGGTGAGCTCTCCCGTCCGAGGTTACTCAGCATGTCGACCGAAGGCACTGATTGCGGGCAACCCTGGCCAGGTCATCGTCGACGGGAAACGCGCAGCGATCGAAGACCTCGCGAACGCTTGCAAGGCAGTCACTTCCATGACGCAGGATATCTACCTGCCTTCGCTCGGCGAGACGATCAAGGTCGGCGAGGAGACCAAGAACTTCTCGCTCCGACTCGGGGACAGCATCATGGCGACGTTGCGCCTGTCGCGCGTGAGTCTCTCTCTTGCGGGCCGCGTCCAAGGCGTTCTAATTGACCCCCATGGTGACAGGTCGACGACTATGACGTGGCGTACGTTTCGGGAATCATTCACCTGGATCCCGAGTCTGCTATGCCGGTCCTCGAGCGACCCTCGATTGCCGATGCCACGACGACTCCGACCCTTGCCTCCGAAGTCACGAACGCAGCAGAAGAGGCTGCACCCTCGGCGGAGGAAGCCGAGTCGACACGGGCCGAGGACGAGGCCAAGACCGCAGCCGCGGCCGGCGACGGCACGGTGACGTTCCCGGCCTTGAAGCCGTCCCTCTTCATCGGCGACCTGCGTCTCGCCCTTCTGCGGGAGCGCCTCAACGCGCTCAAGGTCCCTTCCGAGTTCACCGGAGAAGGTATCCTCGTCTGCGGACCCGCCCCGCCCGAGGCATTCGAGTACGACTTTACCGCCGCGGCGCAACGCGCGGGGCTGGACCTGCGCAAGGGCGCCAAGTTCATTCGGGATGCGCTCCTCGAGGAGGCGATGGAGGCGAGCGGCGGACGAGTCGCGGTGCGGAAGGCCGGTCGCGGCCGGCTCGTGATTGAGGGTTCGCCGGGGGAGACGTACTTTGTGGTCCGGAGGGCGGTGTATGCCTTGCACGCGCAGGCGGGCTAGGGAACTCGTGCCGTCGCGATCTTGACGGAATGAGGAACCTATATATCGAATACATTGTGTCTCTGAGAGAGGCGCCGCGACTACGATGCTTTCTTCATTTTCTGCTCGGCCATCGCGGCAGGGGCTCGGTAGGCGAGTAAGAGTTGTGCGAGGACAAAGGTCTGGATGAAGAGGAAGAGGATGCTCGCGGCCCAGACCCGCAGGTAGACGCTCTCGCCAAGCATCTCGAGTCGGTATGCCTGAGAAAGCCAGATCGCCTGCGCCATGAGTACACGGGGGAGTCCGGAGTCAGTGCGTGCCCGCTCATCAGCGGAGATTCTGAAGACTCACCTGGCCGGCAACCCACATGGCGGCGGTGACGGCGGCGCGGCGCGGGTTCATCGCGAGACGAGGAAGAGCTGCCGGCAGCAGCCAGAGGTACCACAGAAAGTACTAGCGTTGACAAAGGGGCGACGTCAGCCGAGTGCTATCAACTGCAAAAGGTTCGCCGAGGGCCGAGACAGATCCGGAAAGGACTAACTTGCGAAGTGCAGACTTTGTTGAAGGTCACGAACGCGAAAGTCTGGACCAGCCAGGCGTACGCCAAGTCCTGCGCGCCGAAGAGAAATCCGAGGCCGAGCGAGAGGACGAGTTGAGGCAGGAAGGCGGCGAGCGGGTTCCGCGAGAAGAGCTGCAACCGGGTCAAGGCGCCCGACCCCGCTTCGACGGTTGCGGCTGCGGCTGGCGAGTTGGCGAGGTAGTATGTGTGGAAGTAGGGCGAAAAGTTGTGCCGGTGATCGACGCGGGAGAGGTGGTACAGGAACGTCTCTTGCACGAAGGGCTCGCCGAAGCTGGAGAGCCGCCAGTGAGCGCGAGCGCGAGCGAGGAGCAGAACGGAGCGCTCGAGCAGGAGCGCGGCGGGGACGCACAAGAGGTAGCAAAGGATGTTGAGAGCCATAAAGCAGGTGAAGCTCATCACTCCGAAGCGGAGCAGGCTAGCGACGGCAGCGCGGGGACCGGACGCCCGAGCAACGAGCGCGGCCACGAGGCTCGAACCGTACATGAAGGGGAAGATCTTGACGTGGACGGCCAGTCCGAACATTGCCGCGGCAGCGTTCCAGCGGCCGCGGACGGCGAGGAACAAGGTCGCGACGACGACGAGGCCGACGACCGACTCGCTGCTGCCCCTCGTCGAGATGTTGGCGATGATCGGGTTCAGGAGCCAAATGGCGGCGACGGCTCGAGCAGCATACTGAACCGATTTGGCTGCCTGTAGCCGCAGGAGGCGGTACAGGAGCGCTCCGACGGCGAGATCGGCGACTGCGAACAGAACCTTGCCGAACGCGGGGTGGACCGCCTCGTTCGGGGCGAGCAGGAGGGCGACGAGCGGCGTGTAGCGGTACGTCGCGCGTGCATACGGATCTCCGAGCCAGTGTGGTGCGATGGGCCCTTGCGCATGGCGGCAGAACGGCTGCGTCGGGCGAAAGAGGCACTGCGCGGCGTCGGAGAAGACAAAGTAGTCGACGTCGGTGTACGGCATCGCGCTGTGCGCGTCCTGGTATGCGCCCCACGCGAGCAGCGCTATTCGTAGAGCTGCTGCGAGCCCTAGCGCGAGCCTGAGCTGCATCGCTGCGTGCGGCAGTCGCCTGGAGGGGACGCGGCCAAGGTCGCTCAACTCGGGTCGGCAGCTGGACAAGCTTCGGCAGCTCGTTACAAGCACAGGCTGAGCTCGGAGGAGGCAGTTCAGAGACTCTTTACTCGCCTGTGTGCCTGTGCGCTTCATCAGCTGAGCTCTTCTTGCGTCTACGCGGCGCTACGCCCATCCGCCGCTCCCCGCTTCGGCTCGGCGCTGCACCACCAAAAAGTTCCCGCCAACTCGGAACGCACGGCCTCGAACGACGCTGGAGGACTAGACGGGGAAAACAGCGCGGCACAAGATGGGCAAGGGTGTCGGGGTCGCGTGGGAGGCGCTGCCGGCCGCAACCGACTTCGAGACCGTTCGGGCCGACGTCGAGCGACACCTGCCCCTCCGGAACCTGCACTGGGTCCGCAAATCGGCCGCCAACAGGACGATCAGGACGATCCAGACGCTTCCGGTGCAGGTCCGGCCGCGGGAGACGTTCCAGGGCGCAACGGACCTTCTAGACATGCCGTACCTCAGCATGCTCTTTGTCGTCTGCGATGCGCGTTTGAGGACTCTCACCCCGAGGCAGCTCGACTGGATTCTGACTCTCGGACTCTCGCAGGACAACGAGGTATACCGGGCCACCTTGCGCACCCAAATCCGAGAGTGGCTCGACTCGATCACCGCCAAGCGACACCAGGAATGGCTGATCGTCCATGTCACCACGGGCCGCGGGACCGGAGGCAAGTTCTACCAGCGAAAGGGGACCGTGGTCGACAAGATCAAGGCGGACTTCAACACTGGCAAGCGAGATCGGTAAATCCTTTTGCTCCGCGGACAGGAGATCTCCTCAACCTAGCGACTGACAATACCGCTCGCCGCGTACACCTCAGCTGCATCCAGGTCATCCAGGGCGCGTCCGCCGAGGATCCGACAGCATGGGCCGACTTTCTCACCAAGATGAAGGAGTGCATCGTCACGACGTTCGATGCCAACGTGACGCTGTACGAGGAGAACATCCGAAAGGCGGACAGTCAGCGCATGCTCGCCGGTTGGCAATTCCTACCCTTTTGTCGGCAGAAGGTGCGAGTTGCGAGATGTACAGCACGAGGGTTGTACTGACCAAGGCCTGGCCGACATGCGCATAGGAAGCGCTCGCGGATTCGTTCGAAGCGATGACCTTGTTCGAAGATTCGCTCATCCAATACGACGAGCTCGAAGCATCCTTCTTTCAGCACGTCAAGGGTGAGCTCACCGAACTCTGCTCAAGAAGCCAATCCAGGTCAGACTGATCAGCGAGAACTCCTCGTCTCTCGTCAGAACACAGCAACGCCCCCTGGCTGGAACGCTTCGGCGGCCTCTCTCGCGGCGACGACGCAATTCCGCTGCTCTCCACGAGCTCAAAGCCGTACCGCAAGCTCATCGACATGAACCAGATCACCGTCTTCGACTTCCGGGTGTACCTCTTTGCGAGGCAGGCGTTCATGCTCTTCCACCTCGACCGCGTCGTCGAGGTGGCGAGGCGGGGCGCCTACTTTGTGAGCACGTTTGCGCGCAAGCTGCGGGAGAACCAGGTAAGGACGAGAAACCCTCCTGCGCTTCCGGTCGGGTGGCTCATCCTGACTCTCTCGCGCAGGCCACGCTCGGGCCGAACTTTGTCGAGTCGTGGACCTATTCGGCGTGCCTCGATATCGTTGCGGCGTGCGAAGCAAAGGTCTCTGCCCAACCGAATCCGGCGCCCTCGGTCGCGCTCGTAGCCGTCAAGGCTGAACTCCTCGAGCTCCTAAAGAAACAGGTGCGGCCGAACTTTTCCTTCTCGAATGCTGGAGGGAGCTGACCTACGAACCTTCTCCTTGGCAGCTCGACAAGCTCGGAATCTTGGCTGGACACCTGCCCCCGCAGCACCCCTTCACGATGAGCCTGAACGAATCCTCCCCGGCGTCCGTCGCGCCGAGCCCGACCGCTTCTCAGCTCGACGCGCCTGCACAGTCGCCCGTCACGCGGCAGGACCTCCTGGACGCGATCGAGCAGCGCGAGGTCTTTGATCGGTTGTATGCGGATTCGACGCATCGGGCGATGCACGCTTACAACTCGGCGGGTCGGCGGCGGTGCGCGGCCAAGTTGCACGCCTGTCTCGGAGCGCTCGAACAGTACGTGCTTGTCCTAGCTTGAATCAGGCAGTCGCCTTATACGTGTATGAAACGAGACTGACTCCAGCGGCCGGCGCGATCACAGGGAGCGAGGTCGGAACGCCGCCGCGCAGAAATTGCTCTCCGGACTCTCGGCGCAATACACCGAGCAGCGCTGGTCCTGCGTCGAAGCGTACCTGCACTCGCGCTCGGCCGAGCTGCAGGCGTCTCTGAACATGCCTCGAGATCAGCTGCTGTCGACCCTCGCGCTGGTCAGGGCGGGCGTGCCCCCGCATGCGAAGGAGTGGGCGTTGGATGCCGTCTTGGACGAGACGGCTGGCAAGCTGGAGCGGAATGAAGATCTGGCGCGCAGGCTGATGGCGGATGTCCATGCTCTCTCGGGGGCTCTGACCAAAGGTGCGGCCGCTCGGTCCGGTCCACACTTTTTTTCTCTCCATTCCGCGCTAACCGAGTGTCCTCGTGTTCCCTCTGGCAGATTTCGCCGCCGTCGCGTTTCCAACTTTCTCGATCTCCCTCGAGGAAAGTACTGGAGGACGGCCCGCAGATGAAGACGGGGTGACCGCCGTGGCTCTGATCAGGAGTCTCCTGCCTTGCGTGCGTCCCTTCGCTTCTACCCTTTCACTACATCCGCCTGCGACTGACGACACCATTTCGGGGCATTGCACTAGGATCTCCGCGTCGACGAAGTCCGACTGAAGTTTGCAACCGACGAGGGCGAGCAGGTCTGGCTCACCACGGGGGCCTGCACTTTGCGCGCAAACGCCTCGACGCCCGCGACAGTCTTCTGTCCGGTAAGCTTCGACAGATTCTCCTCCCTTGCTCGTCCACCGCGCTGACTGTCTTTCGTCGACCTCCCGTACAACACAGACTTCCATCTCCGGACGCTTGACCCTCGAGCTGTCTCAGCTGCGCTTCTCCCGGATCATTTTCCAGTATTCTCATCGTGCTCGACCTGACGACCACCTCGCGCTCCCGCCACGACAACGGCAATCGACTGTGCTCGTTCCGGACCCTGAGGCGGTATCAGTGACACTCGAGGAGCCTCGTGAAGGTCAGCATCCCGCATGCTCAGATCCGCTCGGCGCAGGTCGACTGACCTTTCGCGCTTCACAGTCCATCTGGACCGCCGGCGCGAGGCCATTGTCTGCGTCGATACCGGACGGAACGAGATCCTGCGGATCTCCCTGCGCTTGTCGGTCGAGGAGCAGGATGTTTCGTTCGATCTCTCTCGCGCGGTACCTCTCGAGGCAAATGGTAAGTTTGCGAATAGCTATCAACGAATATATCCGTATGCTGACGCTGTCGCCATGCTAGTCGATTTGGCTGCCGATGAGGGTGCTCTCGTCATGCGCAATCTGCCAGCTTACACCCTCGTCCGACTCCGGTTACCGCTCACTGCGTCAACAGTACAGCCTGAACTCCGAGTGAGCTCGCCGTCTAGCACTGCATCTAGAAATGTAGTCTGACAATGAGCGAGCAGGTTCTTGTCTCTGCCGACTACAGCACGTCCAGGCGACCGCAGCTACGCAGGACGCTCCGACGCACTGTCACCTGGTCCATCGCCCTGCCGCTGGCAGTGAATGTACAAGACTACTTCCGACAGGACTGGTACGCCGCTCCCGATGCTCACGATCGGAACACGGCTGATCAATTGACCATGATCGCAGCCTACTCTCCAAGTTCTCCGTCACGACGGACGGAACAAAGGGCCTGATCATCAAGTCGGCCGAGATGCAAGCCCCAGGCTCCGTCACAGTCCAACCTTGTCGAAAGGATTGGAGCAGACCGGTCGTGAGTCCAGTTTTCCTTCCGGCAAAGGAGCCCAGCTTCTCCGTGCTGAGCCTCTTCGCGCGCAGATTGTCTCCCCAGTGCAGACCGCCAACTTCCTCTTCAAACTGACGTGCCAAGATCCGACCGCTGTCGAGGGTAAGTGCTGAGCATCACGCGCTACTGCTGCCGCCCGACTCCTGCTGATTGCCGCGCGCTTGCAGAGCCCCTCCGTCTCGTCTTGACCTACGTTTCGACAGAACAGCGTGAGACTCGTATGATGTATTTGAATAGAAGCGCTTGGGCTGACGGGCTTTCTCCGCAGGCATTCGAGCTCGCGTTCGACGAGTTGTGCAGGACGCGCTCCGAGACAACCGTTGGCGAAGTGCTCGCCGATGGACCTTTGACACCGTCCTCGCGGACGCATTGTCTTCGTTCAGTACGGGTACTGCAGAAGACGGTCGGCCCTTCGACGAGATCTTGTGGAAAGAGCGGATCGAATCGCGCTTTTCTCCCGCCGGGGCCACCGCGGCCTTGATCCCCGTCCTGAAGGAGATCGACCAAGTGAGGGACTATCTCTGCAGGTCACTCTCGCCCTAGCTGATCCTTATCGCTGCCACCCAGGCTCTCCAGGAAGCAAGCCCCGACACGGACAGCTCGGAACAGTGGTACACCCTCGAGATCCCCCTCGACTTGCCGGCCTTGAGCGTGAGTACCTCGACTTCTGCCATAGGGACTGATAGGAGCTGACAAAGAAGAGATCAGGTTCTGAACCTCGTCTCCGTGGAGCCGGACGCTGAGCGGGTCGAGCTGGGCGAGCGCTTCGCCGCCGCAGTCGAACTGAAACCGACCTGCCGGTGGGATTCGCGACCGGAAGACCAACGCTCGCCGCTTCAACTTGCTTATACTGTGGTGTATGACCATCACGACTGGGCCGTGACCGGTCCCTTACAGGGTCAGGTGACGCTCAGCGCAGGCGAGACGTCCGAGTTCCAGCTCGAGCTCGCTGCGCTCCGGACAGGCATGCTCTTCTTGCCTTCGCTCGCCGTCCACGCCACTGCGGCCTCTTCGTCGTCCGCCGAGTCGAGTCCAATTTCGGGCGAAACTCAGCACGTCACGGCCGCCCGGACTGTCGAGGTGCTCCCAGGGAAGCCTCGCATGCCGATGAAGCTGTCGCAGGCCTATATGGAAACTTATGCCGTGTAGAGTACAAGCGTTCCTCTCCTCCATGATACCCTCAGATCTCGTAGATCCCCATCTTGTTGCCATAACAGCTTTTGCAACCTTTCGCTTCTTTCGTGCGGATGCACTGGACAGGTGCTATGGCTCGCCGACCTTTTTGACGCCTTTCAATACGTCGGTGCGGTCGTTGCGCTCCCAGAACGACAACAGAGTTTTGGCGGTCCGGCTCGGGGCGTCCTGTACCGACAAGGCGAGTGGGACGATTTTCAGCGACGCTGGAAGAGCATTGGGTGCGGGCCTAAAGCTCCGGGTCCGTACCTCGTGCACGCAATGACCGACGTCAGGGAACACCTCGAGTTGGTATCGGCCTGCAAGTGGGAGTGGTCAGGACGTTAAAGCTGCCGAGTTGCGCTGTACAGATCATCGCGTCGGTCTGGACTGTACCTTGCATCTGCCCGATCAGGAGATCCTTGTCGAGTCGGTCCGTTCCGGCCAACAGCAACAGCTTGGCCGTCCAACAGCCGAGGAACTTGTTGCTTAAGCCCGTGAACCAGCCTGAAGTGGTGGCAGCGGGTACAGAGTCAGGAACGTGAGACAGGATCCGCCGGCATGGAGTGCAGCCCCGGTCCCGTGGGGGCGGAGGAAGACTGACCTCTCCAGTAAGGTTCGGTCTTCTCCAGCTCGACTCGCCAGACGTAGCCCTGTTCCGCGCTCATCTTGTCTGTGCCACCATCCTCAGCTGCTGAGCGTGCGGGCTTGATGAGCGGGGGAACCGAGATTCGCGCCGATTCGAGGTTGTTGATGGTCCGAGAGTGGACACTGTTGAGTGCGACAGACATGCGTGAGTATCGCTCAGGTCGAATTGTCTGTGAGCATGGTCGAGAAGCGGACTTACTGCCAAGCGATCGCGTCTTCTTGCGTCTCGAACGATTTGGGCTGGGCCGCCACCAGCGCCGACATCCCCGGAAGGGCTTCGATTGCGGTGCCTGTGGATGAGAACGGACGCAAATCAGCGTTTGTATCAGCAGAACTTTGTCGCGGCTGCGGAAACCCACCTTCGACGACGTCAATGACGGCGACCCCGGTGACGGTCGTGACCTCTTGCTGTATTCGGTTGCTCGCCTCGGATACGACTGCGCCTCCCTAGACATCCGCAAGAACGAGGGTCAGCGGCAGTAAGTCGAGGGTGAAGGAGCAGTCTGCGACTGCGAGAACGAGGAAGCACTGACCATGCTATGCCCGACCAGCACGACTGCGGGCGCTTCTGACCGCTCGGGATAGATCGTTTTGAGGAGGCGTACCAAGTCGTCGGCCATACTCGCGAGCGACATGTCGACGTTTGCGCTCGCATCCTCCGGGTCTGGATTCGGCAAGCGTGTACGGCCTGATGAAAGAATGCCACCCATCAAAGTTCAGTTGTCCGCATCAGTGCCCAGCACGATGACCTCTCCAAAATGCCGTCTCCTGAAATGAACCGCAATGCAGAATGAGAACGCACCGTGACCTCTCGCATCGTACGCAAGCACGCCGACCTTGCCCCGGTTCTCATCGTCTGTTCCTCCTCCCGCCGCGGAGGGTTGCATGTTCACGCCTCGGTTCGCCTCGACGAGCTGCTGCGCCAATTTCGCGAACGAGAGCCCGCTGTAGCCTGCGCCGTGCACGCAGACAAAGACGGTCGCCCCCTGTCGGTTCCCCACTTCGGGTGCGGTGTAGTACACCCTGAAGTGCGCCGGAGAAGTCGTAGCGGCATCACCCGGCGCGGCGTAGGGGTAGGAGATGGCGGTCTCGACTTCGAGAGCTTCGGCAAAGTGGCCTTCGGCGGAGAGCGGCGCGTATTGAGCGGAATTGGCGGCGAGCCCTCCGATGCGGCGGCGACGAGACGTCCTGCCCGTACACCGCTCGTAAGTCAGAGAGCAGCGACCGTTCGTAGCAGGCGTACGCACGAGTTTATGGTCGCCGGATCTGCCGGAAACGCATCGCGCGCTTCGTCGTCCTCGTCCTCCTCGCCCCGCAGCGTCTCAACCGTCGAGTCTTCCTCCGCCGCCGCCGCAAGCGGGTCTTCTGACTGTGGCGGCATCTGTCGCGCCGGGTCCAGGCGAGACAAGCGAGCTCTGAGCAAGTCGCGCTGCATCTCAAGGTTTTGGTGAAAGAGCAAGAGGACGAGGCTCTTCTGTTTTCCCCAGTCTCAGGGCGAAGAGTTCTCTTTCTCGTCCATCTGGTGTTAAAGCGGCGGGGCATGTCGAACTCATCGCAAGAGAGGTCTCGCTTTCCATCTTCTGCCGACGACCCCTTGAGCGAGACCGGAGCGGAAGGCCGACCTCGTCTGGTCCCCGTTGGTTTTCTCGCACAGCCAGACTCCCGGAGACTCTCGGACGCATCGCAGGGCAAGGTTGGGTGCTTGGGGGAGTAATGCAGGGGTAGAAAGTAAGAGAAAACAAAAGAAGGGGAAGCTTTGGCCCTGCACAACAAGCCCAACGACCTCCCTGGACTCCCTCTCCCGTTTAGACGACGGTGTAGACACGGACGACGTTGTCGGTGTAACCGAGGTAGAGGTAGTCACCGGCCGGCGACCACGCGACCGACGTCGCCTGCGGCAGGTTGCCGTCCTTGGACGCCTCGAGTTCCGGACGGATCTCGTCGACGATCGTCTTCGTCTCGAGGTCAAACACCTTGCAGCCCGAGCCCGTCGCGGCGCACAGCCAGTAGCGGTTCGGCGAGAACACGAGCGCCTTGATCTCGTCACCGGCCTCGAGCGAGTACAGGTGCTTGCCCTCGTTCAGGTCCCACAGCATGGTGATGCCGTCCTTGCCGCCCGAGGCGCACAGCGAACCGTCCGGCGAGACGGTGACGGTCGAGATGTAGCCGGTGTGGCCGAAGTGGTTGGTGCGGAGCTTGCACTTGGAGAGCTCCCAAACCTGTGGGCGCGAAACCGGGTCCGTCAGCAACGCGGCGTCTCGAGGCGATCAGGCGCGTGCACGCGCGCGCGTGAGACGACAACGACGACGATGGAACGCCTCCGCGGAAACCGCGCTCCGATCCCTCCGCAACCGACCCCCACCAGAAGTAGGGAGGGGTCGAGTTGTGGATCAGCGATCTTGGTGGATAAATAGATGTTCTCATAGGGGAAGATAGTCCCTCTGAAGTAGCAAATATATGACACAAGTGTGTGGAATCATCATATGTCGGAGGGAGCGGAGCAGAGACCTGCCCCGCGTCCGACGCGTTCCAGCATCGTCGTCGTCGTCGTCGTCGCGCGGCGCGCGCACAGAGTCGAGGACAGGGAGTGCTCACCTTGACGACCTTGTCCCATCCAGCCGAGACGATGACCGGGTTCATCGGGTTCGGCGAGAAGCGGACGCACGAGACCCACTCCGAGTGGCCGTCCTCAGTGATGTTGAACTTGCACTCGCCGAGGGTGTTCCACAGCTTGATGGTGCGGTCCCGCGAGCCCGAGACGATCTGGCGGTTGTCGGCCGAGAACGAGACGGAGAGGACGTCCGAGGTGTGGCCGACAAAGCGGCGGGTCGTGACACCCGTGTTGAGGTCCCACAGGCGCAGGGTCTTGTCCCACGAGGACGAGAGCGCGAACTGGCCGTCCGACGAGATGACGACGTCCGAGACGAAGCCGTTGTGGCCGTGCAGGATCCGCTTCGGGTAGCCGAACGACGACTGTTGGCGGCGCGAATGAAGGAAAAGCAGGTCGTCAGCTTGGGTCCCGGCGACGGGGGAAGCCGTTCGTGCGTCGCTGCTGCCGCGGCGGACCGGTCATGGGCGCCACATCCCCTGCGACACCTGACCATCCCAGCTCGTCTCCCGCAATGCGCCATGCGCGGCCTGCTCGACCGCGCTGGGAGCGCGTGCACCGCGAGGTCGTTCCGCGCCCTTCCCTTGCGACCTCGCCCCCCATCCTCATTTCCTCCGCGGCGACTCCGAGCGGCAGCAGCGACTGTGGTGGATGTGATGGAGGGATGCTTGAACGCACCTCGTCACGGGTGAGGGACCACATGATGAGGGTCTTGTCGCGCGACGCGGTCAGGATCATGTCGGGGTTCTCCGCCGACGTGGCGATGGCGGTGACATCGCCCCTGTGATCATTCGCCGCAGATATCGAGGGAGACGGTGTAGCCGAGCGGATCGAGGACGAGTGCGAGGGTGAAGATGGCAGCGAAGGGAGGAGCAACAGGCGTCAGTCTCCGCTCGCCGGCGGGTCCAAACTCCCGACGGCGAGCTGTTACGCACTTGTGGCCGACGAGCCTGTGAAGAAACCGCAAAGAATGAGTGTCAGTGACTGTCTAGGGCGATTGGGCTGTGTGAGCGAGCGAGGTAGGCTCACGATCCCTTGTAGACGAGCTGCTCCGACACTGCGCGCAGAGCGGGGGCGAGCGAAGGCCGGTCGAGGTCAGCGTTGCGGCCTTGGGATCCGGGTGAGGCCCGGGCGGGTAGGCTGGGTGGGCTGGCGGGCTTACTGATTGACTTGCGCGGGCTAGAAGACGAGGAGGAGGGGGGCGTCGGTCGGAGCGTGCACTCGAACGCGGCCCGGCGGAGCGGCTGAGCTCGAGACCCGAGGCCAGAGGCCCGCACGCGCGCGCGCGCGCGAGGCTGCCAGCGGCCGCCGGCCGCACTCGAGGGCCAGCGCCGCCGCCGCCGCGCGCGCCAGAGCCGCAGCCCCCCTCAGCCAGCCCAGCGCTGCGCTGAAAACCGCCCGAGCCACTGCCCGGACGCTCACGCGCACCGCCTGCTTCTCGTCTCCCCGGCGTCTCTCCCACTCCCAAACCCCACCGAAACCATGCCCGCCAAGGCCGACCCGTCGGAGATCAAGGTGCATCCAGCCAGCCGCGCTCTGGCGCCCGCGCGCGGCCACTGGGGGAGGAGAGGGCAGCTGCTCGCTCGCACGGCCGCTGCTGCTGGCACCCTCACCAGCGGCCACGCTACGGCCACTCCTCGGCGCCTCTACTCTAGACACGAATGCTGACCCGCCCTATCACAGATCATCTACCTCCGGGCTACCGGTGGAGAGGTCGGAGTGCGTCCTGTTTCGCTAATCGAAGGCGACCGCCCGAGCAAGCGCTGACCACCGTTTTCCTCGTCCGACAGGCTTCGTCCGCTCTTGCGCCGAAGATCGGTCCCCTCGGTCTTGTAAGTCGACACTACAACTAGCAGGCTGCAGCGACACGCGCGGTGGAGCGATGCGGGGGCGCGAGAGACTCGAGGTCGACGAGACGGGAGGTGTACCGAGCGCGCCAAAAATGGATCCGCGCGGACGACAATATGGGCCCAATCTGAGGGGAGGGCACAGTGGTCTACGGAGATAGGACAGGCGGGGCCAGGTTCTGCGGCGTGGACAGCGCAGAGGACCAGACTCGGGCGGAGGGGAAGCCGATCGGTCTGGAGGGGCAACATCAGCTCCCAGACTTCCGGTGGACAGGCTCGGCTGACCGCCTCTCTCTCGCACCCTACAGTCGCCGAAGAAGGTCGGTGAGGACATCGCCAAGGCGACCGGCGACTGGAAGGGCCTCCGCGTCACCGTCCAGCTCACGATCCAGAACCGTCAAGCCGCGGTTGCTGTCGTCCCGTCGGCCTCGTCGCTCGTCATCCGCGCCCTGAAGGAGCCCGTCCGGGACCGCAAGAAGGAGAAGAACATCAAGCACAGCGGCAACATCGAGCTCGACCAGATCATCGACATTGCCCGCACGATGCGCGACGCCAAGAAGACCCTCTCGGCGTCCCTGGCCGGCGGCGTCAAGGAGATCCTCGGAACCGCCCAGTCGGTCGGTTGCACCATCGACGGTCGCCCGCCCCACGACATCATCGAGTCGATCGACTCGGGTGACGTCGAGATCCCCTCCGAGGTCAGTTTGCCCCCTCTTCCCGTCTCGCGGTTCACTCAAAGGGTCGGCTATTGACATGGTCTTTCCCTGCCCCTTCGCCCGCTTGCGCCTCGCTCACTCCCCTCGGCCTCTCCTCGCTCGCCCCCGAACCCCGAACCGGACGGACATTGCCGACTCTGCAGTAATCTCTTTCATTTGTTGTGAACTCGGTTGCTTCTCCCTCACATTGCGCCCCCACGCCTCGCTCCGCTGCGCACTCGGATGTCGTCTGGCGCTCTTTTGGCCCGAGAGAGGTGAGAGAGCGAACGGGACCATGCGCGCTTCGCGGCGCTCGGCGCAGTCCACCTCTCGCCCTCATTTCCCAAA
The DNA here is from genome assembly GCA_024713535.1 of Rhodotorula sphaerocarpa. Lineage (NCBI taxonomy): Eukaryota > Fungi > Basidiomycota > Microbotryomycetes > Sporidiobolales > Sporidiobolaceae > Rhodotorula > Rhodotorula sphaerocarpa. The sequence continues at coordinate 369,478 of JANIBP010000011.1, forward strand.
CACCCCTTCGCCTAGTTGCCGACAAGAGCGAGTACAAACTTCGCACCAAGATTCGCAAGCACGCTTCCGAGGCCAGCCTCTACGCGCTTAAGTCAACCAATTGAATTCTTTTTGGCAAGGCGAAACCGGATCTCTACGGCGAGATCACGTTCTCCCCTCGCCCCTCAACCTATACCATGCCTGCGCGGCCTAAGGCGCACGCGTCTCGACTCGAAGGCGCACAGTCTAGTTCTTGTGCTTGAGAATCTCCTTCGAGATGACCTTGCCTGTTTCGCCGTTTCGCGACGAAAGGCTTCCCTGTCAGTCCTGGATGCTCCGTGACGTCCGACCACAGCGATGCAAGAGAGGAATGGGGACTGACCGTCCTTGTCGAGGCGGTAGACGATGGGGACACCGGTCTCGAGCTCCGTGTTGACAATCTCGTCCGGCGAGAGGTCCTCGAGCTGCTTGATGATGCTCCGGAGCGAGTTGCCGTGCGCGGCGACGAGGACCTTCTTGCCCTCCTCGACGAGCGGAGCGATCTTGGCGTTGTAGTACGGCAGGGTGCGCTTCGCGGTCAACTCAAGCGACTCGCCGCCGGGCGGGGGGACGTCGTACGAGCGACGCCAGATGTGGACCTGGTCCTCGCCGAACTTCTTGCGGGCTGTAATGCCGACGGCGAAGCGGACGACGAGTCAATGCCCTGTATCTCGAGACGGGGTGGCTGCTCGGGGAAACGCACCGTCATCCTTGTTGAGGCCGGTCAGCTCGCCGTAGTCACGCTCGTTCAGCGCCTGGTCCTTGTGGGTCTCGAGGCCCTTCTGGCCAATCTCCTCGAGGATGATGTCGAGGGTGGTGTTGGCGCGTTGGAGGACCGAGGTGAACGCGATGTCGAACGAGGTCAGGCCGGCGGCCTTGAGGTTCTTGCCGCCCTCGAGCGCCTCGGCGCGGCCCTTCTCCGTCAGGGCCGGGTCCTTCCAGCTGCGCGATGAATATGAGCTTTCGTCCTTCGCTTCGCCCAGGCGGCGCGGGCGGAGCGAGGAAAGGGGGGTTCCCGGCCTCACCCGGTGAAGAGGTTGAGCTGCCGATCCGTTCCGCTCCCGACAGGTCAGCAAACATTCTCCGGCCAAGGGCGCCGATAAGACTGCAAGCGCACCTTGTTCCACTCAGACTCGCCTGCGGAGCATCACCGGGAGATCGCGTCAGCTCTGCAGCGAGGAAAGGCACGGGTCGGGCGGGGAGGGACTGACCGTGCCTGATCACACACCATCGCACGATAAGGGCCGCCTTTGGTCAGTGCTCAGCAGTTACACAGCTGTTCAGCCTCGACAGCGCACCTGACGAGGACGAGCTGTTGCGCGAGCGGGCAGCGGGCGATGGCATCAGTTGCGCGGTTGGGCAAGAGGAACGGCACGCAAACCGACGTACGAGGTTGCCAGATGCGTTCGAGGCCATTGTATTACTAGCGAGACTTTAGCAAAGAGATCAGCGCGCGCTCCGGGCGTTCAGGGGCGACGAGGAGCGAACCGAGTGAATGTGTTGAGGCAAACGGGAGATTTGAAGATTGATCTCGCGAGATGGACCCCTGGGTCGTGCACATGCCTCTCAAAAGCTCCAAAGCAACGAAAGGGAAGTAGATGGGATTATTCTCTGTGCTTCACGCGCTCGTCCCGCCCGAATCCTCCGCGCCTGACATCGACCGCCGGGGCTCAGCCGGCCGGCGTCGCCCGCAACGTCCTCCCCCGGTTCCGCACGCTAAACATAAAGTTCGTCAACGTCTCCGCCTCCTTCAAGCTCTCGCGCTTGTCCCAATGCTGCGTCGCGCGCGCCGCAAGCCGCGCCAGGACCACGTCCGGGTCGTCAAACGCCGACAGGCCGGCGAATTCGGGGGTTTTCGGTTCGATCCACGGTCGTGTGGGACCGAGGGCGGCGCGGTCCCTCGCACTGTCTGCTGCTGCCGCCGGAGTTGTCGTCAAGGTCGCCGTCCCGCCGGCGGGTGTCGTGGTGACCGCAGAGACAGGTGGTTGGAGGCCGCTGGAAGTCGAGGCAGGGGCGACTGTCCCCGTTGCACTAGAGGGTCCGACCGCAGCAGATCCCTCGGTCGTAGCTGCGGAAGTCTGCAGATCGAACCCTTCGCCCGTTCCTTCCGGTCCGTAGGCGGCAGGACCCGAAGCCTGGGCCGCCTCTCCCCGCGCGGCCAGTATCTTTGCGTTCCTCGCGGCGGGGATGTAGCTCTGCTTCGCCTTCCGGACGTTCAGTTGGCGACCTTCGAGTGGCGGGACGAGAGTCTCGGGGAGCGGCGGGACGGGGAAGACGGCGTGGTGGTACGAGAGGAGGCCTTGTGGGTCGATCAGGCCGTCTGCAGTTCGGGACGCGAGGTCAGCTAGACATCTCGCCCATGGGATCAGAATGACGCACATCGGCTGAGGTAGCGCTGGAGGGCTTCAGGTGGGAGTGTCGCGAGGGAGAGCTAAAGAGGAAAAATGCGGGGTAGGGTCAGCGCCGAGATGAGGGGGACAGTGCAAGGAAAGTGACGACGCACGATGGGCTGCCGGGACTGGTGCGAATCGGGGTCTCCGCGCATGTGCTGCTGCTGGTGGGCCTGCATCTGTTGCTGCTGCTGCTGTTCCTGCTGCTGGAGAGCGGCGTTCCGGCTCTGGAGCTGTTCCTGCGCGGCCTTCCAGTTCGCCTGGGCGCGCTTTGTCGTCGGCGCCGCGCCCGGGTAGAAATCTGGGTCGGCGTTGGCGCGACGGCGTTTCGTTCCGGCTCCTCCGCCGCCTGATCCGTTGCCTGTAGAGGCGGGTGCGGACGGTCCGGCCGTGGTCGAGGCGCTGCCAGCGGCACCGGCGGCATGGTTGGCGAGGTTGGGCGTGGCAGACGAGGACGGCGCTGCGCTGCTGCCGCCGTAGGCGTAGGCGGCTCCTGGCGAATCGTAGCCCGACATGAATTGGCGTGCGGGCTTGGTCGTCGAGTGTATGCTGCACAGCGCTCTTCATCGAGTGGAGTAGAGACCGCGGGCCGAATCCGAGGCGGTGCGAGGGGAGGCACCAGCGTGGACAGCCTGCCAGCCGAAGATCTCGCCCCGCGCAGCCAGCGACTCCTGGCTAGGTGCACACACTACAGCCAGAGACAGCGTACGTAGGGCACAGTACAGCCCAACAATGGCGTCGCTGCCGTCTCCGCTCATCTTTGGTATGTGAATGGGAGCAGTCATTTCGGTTCACCCCCCCGCCCCGCCTCGAGCGGCCTCGTCACCGCAGTCCTCCTCGCCGACACTCTCATGCTGACCTGAAGCTCGTTCCGCAGTGCCGAAGAAGGCGACTCAGGATGTCGACTTTGCGCCGAGCTTGAAGGGCGTCATCGCGCGTACCTACTCCGAGTCGCCCGATGCGTACAACGACGAACTCGGCGCTCTGAACCGCGCCCGCCAGGACGCCCTCCGCGGCTCAGCTGGCTCGGACTCGACCGCGAGGGACCTCCTCTACAAGTACTTTGGCCAGCTCGAACTCCTCGAGCTGCGCTTCCCTGAACTCCGCGTCCCCTTCCCTTGGTGAGTACCTCGCCCGCTCAAGTGGGGGAGATCCACTCAGACCGGAGGACGCTGAGACGGAACTGCATACCCAACCCACTTTCAGGAGCGACGCCTTTACGAATGTCAAGATCTCACAGCAGTCGCTCGCATACGAAAAGGCTTCCGTGATCTTCAACATCGGCGCGACCCTCTCCTCCCTCGCGGCCTCGTCCCCGCGCACCGGCCCCGAAGGCCTCAAGCGAGCGTTCCACTCTTTCCGCTGCGCCGCCGGCATGTTCGTCTACATCAACGAGAATTTCTTGCACGCCCCCTCGACCGACTTGAGCAAGGAGGTCGTGAAACTCCTCGTCGGGCTCATGGTCGCCCAGGCGTCCGAGGTCTTTGTCGAGACGATGGGACCCGCTACAGGCAAGGGTGCTGGGCTGCGGAGCAAGCTCTGCATGCAAGTCTCGAGCGCGTACGCAGCGCTCGTCGAAGACGTCAAGGAGTGGCATACCAAGGGCGTGTTCCTCCGCGAGTGGAGCCTCCTCATTCAGGCAAGTGCCTTGTTGTCCGGACCCAGCACCGCTCCGCACCGCATGCTGACTTATGCACATGGCGGGTAGACCAAAGCCAAGTACTTTGCTTCGCTGGCTCAGTACTACCGGTCGACCGCCGATACAGCCGCCGGCAAGTACGGCGAGGCGCTCGCACGCCTGCAGGTCGCTGAAAATCTCGCGAAAGAGGCGAACCGGCTCGCGCAGCTCTTTGCGTCGACGTTCGCCCCGACTCCGGCCGCTGCGTCGCTTCAGTCCGATGCGCCGAACGCGATCGCAGAAATCGTCAAGACGCACCTCTCGCTCGTGTCTGAGGAGCGCACCAAAGCTCAGAAGGACAACGACATCGTGTACAACGAGGTCGTACCCAGCGAGGCTTCCCTCGCGCCGATCGACAAGGGGAAACCGATTGCCGAGCCGATCCCGATCCACGACGTCTATGCCGCGCCGGACGTGCAGAAGCTCGTCGGTCCGGACCTGTTCCAGAAGCTGGTCCCTCTCAGCGTGCACGAGAGCGCGTCGATGTACTCGGAGGAGAAGGCCAAGCTCGTCCGGGCCGAAGCGGAGCGGGTCGAGCTCGCGGACGAGGAGCTCGCGAGCGCGCTCGAGTACATGGGGCTCCCCGCCAGTCTCGCCCGATTCCAGGCGGGTGCGGCGGCGCAGGCCTCCCTTGCCGACCCGGGGCCTCAAGTCCGCGGGTGGGCGGACGAAGTCCGGCACGGCGAAGCCAATGGCCGCGTCGAAGACTTGTTCCGCCGGCTCGCTTCGCTCAAGGACCAGGCCGGCAGCCGGCTCGCCGCGTCGTCGCAAGACCTCGACGCCGAGTCGCGCGAATGCGAATCGCTGCGGAGCAAGTACGGCCACCTGTGGGAACAAGCGCCGTCGTCGAGCGCGACGCGCTCCTTCCGCCAGGACCTCCGCTCCCACCGCGAGTCCCTCGACCAAGCCGCCAGCTCGGATGCGCAGGCCCAAGCGCTCTGGGACCAGGTCAAGTCGGACGTCGAGATCTTTGCGGACCCGAGCGGGGCGGCGCTCGAGCGGACGTTCGTCGAGGCGATCGGGTCCGGCGGGGCAACTCAGGCGAACTTGCTCGATGCGGACCTGGGCGACGACGATGAGGCGGAGACGAAGCGCCGCGTCGAGGTCGTGTCGGACGGCCTGTCCCGGTTGAACAAGATCAAGAAGGAACGCGCCGAGACTCTTCGAGACTTGAAAGAGAGGGTGCATCCGCTCCTGAGATATCTGTCGAGTTCTTCGAGCTGACTATTTGCACCGACTACACCTCCGTAGGTGCAAGCCGACGACATCTCGCACATCCTCATCCTGAACCGGAAAGCCTCGGCCGACGCTCAGCCTGCCCTCTTCGCGACTGAACTGGAAAAATTCCGCGCGCATCAGCAGCGCCTCACGCAGACGCTTCAGGCTCAGCAGTCTGCGCTCGCGGACGTCAACAATGGCTTCAAGACTCTGACGGAGGGCTCGAAGGCCCGCCAGGTGCAAGGGCAATGGGCCGAAGCCGAGCGGAAGAAGCGGGACTTGACCTCCCGGCTTGGCCGCGCCGCTCAGGCGTACGCAGACGTGCGCACCGCCCTCGAGAAGGGCTTGCACTTCTACTCGGACTTGAACGATCTCGTCGAAGGGTTGCAGCGGCAGGTCGACGGGTGGGTCTCGATGCGGACGAACGAGAGGGAGCGGATGGCGGCCGAGGCGGACATCAAGCAGCGGCTGGAGGGTACCGGCGGCGGCGGAGGTGGCGCTGGTCCGAGCGGGCTCGAAAGCGCCATGGGCTCGATGCACCTGGGCGGCGGTGGCGGCGGTGGCAGCGCAGCGCGATCGCCGCCCCCTCCTGCGCAACACACGGCCGTGCCCATGGCGTCGCAATATAGCCCGCAGCCGTACTCGCAGCCGATCTCGTACCCCTCCTCTTCGCCCGCCCCTCCGTCGCAACCCGCAAACCCGTATGGCGCGATGCCGAGCACCGGCGCATTCTCGCTTTCGTCGTCGTACTCCCCAGCCCCGACCTCAACGGCCGGACAGCAGCAGCGTTCTGCGCCTTCTCCTTCGTCGTCCTATCCGTACCCCTCCGCTCCCGCGCAACCGTTTGGAAATGCGCAGCCTGCGTACCCTTCGTCGCCGGTACCGCCCGCATCCCCTTACGGCCAACACCCGTCCTACTCCTCTTCCTCCTCCTATCGGCCCCCGCCACCTCCCTCTGGTTCATCTTCAAGTTCCTTCCCAGCTCCACCCCGACCGGTCTCGCAGACGAGCTACGGCAGTCACAACCTGCCACCGCCTCCTGCGCCGGTGTCGTACGGAAGCGGCTACGGGACCAATAACGGACCGCCCCAGCCGCCCCAGCCGCCTTCGAGACCGCCGCAGCCGGCATACTCGTACGGGGGTGGGCCGCCTCAGCCTCCTCCGCGACCGTACTAAGCGCCGAGGGCGCATTTCTTTGGCCAGTCGGAAGGGAGCCACCGGCGGGCGTAATGAATTCTGTTGATACATTTTCTGTCGTGGTCGTTGCGGTTCCTACTTTCAAAAGTCCAAATCAGATAAGCTCTCATGAACCAAAGTCATTCTAAAGTATAGCGGATGCTCGACCCAATCTCAACTTTCCCCTACTCTGAACCGATGACGGAGCGAGGCGGTGCACTGTTCCTACTTGTGCAATCCACCGCAGGCAGCGCCACATAGGGCTTTGATGGCAGCTGCTCCGCCTAAGGAGTTCCTTGAGCGCCTGCTCGAGCTCGTGCAGCAGGAGCGCGCCGCCGAAGAATCGGAATCCTCGCTCCTCCTGACGAACGCGCCGACGTCGGTCCTCGAGCGGAATGGCCTGGCTCTCGGCAATCTGAGCGGGCAGACCTCGGTGGGGCTCGGCGGACGGCTACTCGTCGAGCTAACTCGACCGGCGGCGTATCACACCTCGTCCGAATTTCCCCCGCATGACCTTCGGACGGGAGACTTGGCCAGGCTGAAACAGCAGGGCGCGGGCGGCGGGAGCGGTCGAAAGGCGGTGAAAGGCTCCTCGAAGGAGGACAAGGACAAGGGTAAAGCGAAAGCGACGGAGGACGCCGGCGTTGACGGCGTCGTGTACAAGACCACCTCAACCAAGATTGTCCTCGCCGTCGATGACCCGCCAGAGGACTTTCTGCTACCGGAGCGGATCACCATGTGCGCAATGTCCCCAAGTTGCATGATGCCGATGTTTTGCTGAAGTGGGACCCTGTCGGGACAGCATCAAGGTCGCGAACCCGACAACTTTCGTCCGCCAGGAATTCTTCCTCCGGCGAGCGCTACGCAAACTCGAGGCCGCGGAGCCACTGTCCCCGTTGCTCTCCGTCCTCTTGGGCCAGCGAAAGCCGACAGTGACGAAGCGATTGTCCGACGAGCCGCTCAAGCTCGTAGACGAGGACCTTAATGCCTCGCAGGCGGCGGCGGTCGACTTCGCGCTGCAAAGTCAAGAGGTCGCTCTGATCTGGGGTCCGCCAGGTACTGGTGCGGCCTCCTCTCGACTTGTCTCACTTAGCCGCGCCGTGTGACTGACTGGAGAGGCGAATGCAGGCAAGACGCAGACGCTCATCGAAATCATCCGGCAATGCGTCCGGGCGGAGCAGCGCGTTCTGGTCTGTGGCGCCTCAAACCTCGCCGTGGACAACATCCTCGCCCGACTCTCCGTTCCACATCCCAATTTCAACCAGCCTATCCCGCTCACTCGAGTCGGTCATCCCGCTCGAATCTTGTCCGGTCTCGGCCGACACACCCTCGATGCACAATCCGCCACGTCGGACACGAGCGCGCTCCTCGAAGACATCAAGAAGGAGCTCGAGACCCTCGAGAATCAGCTCCGGAACGGGACGGGCAAGAACCGCATCAAGGGTTCCGAGCGCAAGAAGATGTGGGAGGAAGTGCGTGAACTGCGCAAGGAGTTTAGGAAGCGCGAGGGAGGCGTGATCACGGAAGTTATGACCAAGGCGAAAGTCGTGCTGGCCACGACACATGGGTGAGTCCGTCCGGCCCCTTGGACCGTGAGATCATCGAGCGCTGACCCTATCTTCACCAGCGCCGGCGGACGCTCGCTCGATCGCTTCGACTTTGATGTCGTGATCATTGACGAAGGTTGGTTGTCGCAAGCTCGCCCCGTCGCTCAGAAGTCACACCAACCCCAGTCCCGCTCTGAACAGCTGCGCAAGCGACGGAACCGGCGTGTTGGATCCCCATTCTGAAGGGCAAGAAGCTCATCCTGGTAAGGATGCGAACCTCCCGCTCAACAAACTGGGAGCTTATGTTGCAAGTGCAGGCCGGCGACCACTTGCAATTACCGCCAACGCTCAAATCGTCCAACCGCTTGACTAAGACCTTGTCGAGCAAGAAGCGCAAAGCGGATATGACCGCGGCTAATCCGACTGTACAGGGCAAGCTGGCCCTGTCGCCGGATCTGGAGGTCACCCTCTTTTCGCGCCTCCTCGACCTCCACGGTCCGACGATCCGCCGAATGCTCCAAGTCCAGTACCGCTTCAACGAGAAGATCAACTCGTTCCCGAGCGCGACGTTGTATCAGAACGAGCTGGTGCCGGACTCGACCGTGCGAGAACGGAAGTTGAGCGACCTCGAAGGCGTCGAGGCCGACGAGGACCTTGACGAACCGGTCGTCTTTTTCGACAGTACGTGCCGCTCCGATCGAGCTCTACCAACGAGGAAGACTACTCAAAGGCAGATTTCCCGACTCTAGCCGCAGGTCAAGCGATGTATGAGCGCGCTGCCGAAGACGGCTCATTCGGGTCCGAGTCCAAGAGCAACGAGAACGAGGCCGAGTGCGCTCCAGTTCGGCACAGCGTCCCGATACCCTGTTTGACTGACAACTTCCCTATCGTGAACAGTATTGTACAGAAATATGTCGGGATACTCGTGAGCCTTGCCCAGGGGCGAAATGGGGCGAGCTCCGCCCTAATCTCGCTAACGAGGTGCTTGCCTGGTACAGATCACGGCCGGCGTTCCCGCCACGTCGATCTCGATCATCTCGCCGTACAACAGTCAAGTCGTCCTCATCGCTTCGTTGGTCCACCCTCAATACCCCGAGATCGAGGTCAACTCGGTCGATAGCTGTCAAGGTCGCGAGAACGGTACGCATCTGCCCGATCCTTTGCTGGCTCAGCCATGTTACGGCTAGGAGTGCGGCATGAAGTGGAGAAGTTCCGCTGACACCGAGGGGCGTGTCGCTTCCGTCGTAGATGTCGTCATCATCAGTCTAGTCCGCAGCAACGAGGAGGTAAGGCTCTGGTCTCGCTCACTCGCTGGCTCGCTTCTTACGGCGAACAGCTGCGACGATAGAGCTGACCCCGACCCCGCGCTCGGGTTGCATCGGGATTACCCCGCTCCGGTAGGGCGAAGTTGGATTCCTGCGCGAGCTTCGGCGCCTGAACGTCTCGATGACCCGGCCCCGGCGGCACCTCGTCGTCGTGGGGGACTCGGAAACTGTCGCCAAGGGGAGTGAGTATCTCCGAGCGTGGATAACGTGGTTGGAGGACGAGGCGCTCGTAAAAGTGCCGGGTTGAAAAGGGCGCTTGGGGAGCGTCCGCGGGGGGTGTTCTTCAGCAGGGTAGCCTTGAACAGGCTTGCGACCTGACAACGGCCTCCCCAGAAGACGTCGCGATCGGACATCGTCGTTGTCTGAATGAGCGGCGCACAGAAGGCCTTGCAAGTGGAGACAAAGGACGGAAATGAGGTCGAGAGGGAGAGCCACGATGTGGTAGAGAAACGATGAAGGGCGAGCTACAAAAACTGCAGGAAGGGGGAAGCAGACGTGATGCTGAACTGAGGAGAGGATATGAGGAGCCTGGGAGGGCCTGCAGAGCGCGCGTGTCTGCGCAGCGGAGCAAAGGAGCGCTCGCATGCCGCGAGGGAGGCGCTCAAAGCAAGCTGTCCCACCCGTCGCCTCCGCCCATAGAGGCGTTACCTCCCTTCGTCGAAGTTGAGGCGAATAGCGAGTCTTGCCTCTTTTGCGCCGCGATCGCCGCCAAACTCTGACCCCCTCCAGCCGGAGTTGCCGGCTTGCTTGCGCTCGCACCTCCGCCGCCAACCATGTCGAACAGGTCGGAGAAGTCTGCTGCCGCCGGTTTCTTGCCGTTCGTACCTTGCTGACCTTGACCTTGCCCTTGCGGCGACATCGTGCCGCCTGGCGGACCTGCGCTTCTGGCGCTCGAGACGCTCGACTGAGAGGACATCGTAGGTCGAGACGCTGCCTGCAGCGGCTGAGCAAAGTTGCTGTTGCTCCGGTACTGGGAAGGCCCGCCAGCGGCAGGGGATGACGCCGAGGTGGAGGAAGGGGTTAAGAGGGAAAAGACGTTCGGGGCTGCTCCGGCTCCGGGGGCGCGACCGCCGGCAGCGGGCTGCTGAGGCGAGATGGGTCGAGATGCCGAAGCGCCAGGTGAGGCGACGGGCGTGGCGGACTGGAAGTCGTCAAAGTCGTCGTCGAGGGATGAAGTCGGGGCCGCAGCCGTCGTCGAAACGTTCAGTTTCGGAGGCAAGGTCGGCAATCCCGATGCCGGCGCGGGAACCGCGGCGGGCGTGGCTGCCGCTACGTCGTCATCGTCGTCAAAGTCGAACAGATTCACCTCGGGCTGTTTGGGCGCCGGTGGCGGTGGCGCTGCGGCGGGCGGGGCTGAGGCAGCAGAGGAGCGGCTCGAGGCCATCCGGGCCGACGGGCCGCCGGTTCTCGAGCTGTGGGAGGACGATCCCGTTGCGGAGCGTCCTGCGCCTCCCGACCGTCGGACGTCGAGGTCCTCGTCGTCGCCGGCATCGTATTCCTCGAACTCTCCTGCGGACGCATGCGAGTCCGAGAAGCCGCCTGCCGCGCGGGGGCAAGGGGACCGGGGAGGGCTCGTGTCAGTGCGCTAGCCGCGAAAACAGCAGAAAGTAGAAGACCCTTCAAGTGGGGAGCGTACCGGATGCACCTCCGCTGCCGCCGCCGTTCCCGGCGTAGTACGAGTCGGAGCCGAACCCGCCGTAGCGGCTGCCGGACGCAGCTCCTCCGCCGCCGCTGAAGCCTCCGCTGTAGCCTCCCCCACCTCCGCCGCTGCGGAAGCCGTCGCTGCTGACGCCGGTGTATTTGGCGCGGTTGGCCTTGGCCTTGCGGCGTTCCTGGCGGACACGGTCGAGGTCGCCGAGGAGTTCGTTGATCTCTTTTGCGCGGTTGCGGACGTTGATGCCCTGGTCCTTGCCGTTCTCGTCAATGTAGTGGAAGTTGCGAAGGACGCGGATGACGCTCGAGTTGGAGCGAGCGTCGTCGACGACGCGTTCGCTGCCGTTCTTCACGAGGTACTCGAGGAGGACGAGAGCCTTGTAGATCTGGCGCCACTGGCGCGCCTCCTTGTCTGTGAAGCGGGCGTAGATGCAGGGCATGACCTCGTTGAAGAGCTGGAAGTTGAAGGTGGCCTGGGCAATGTCCTGCATCAAGGTCGACGATGCGCCCCACGGCTCGTCGTTGGTCGCCTCGTGGACCTTGGCCTCGTACTCGGTCAGGTTGAGCGCGTAGGCCTTGGCCTTGTTGTACGCCGACTTGATGTCATACACCGTAATCTCCTGAAATCGGGCGAGGGAGCGAGCGGGTGAGTGCACAGGTCGGTCGGACGTGGAGAGGGGAAAAATGGGCCGGACTGACCGACGCCTGCTTCGTGAGCGTGTCGACCTGGTTCGCGAGCCAGTCCATGGCGTGTCTAAGTCCCCTGTCGCTGTCCTGCCCTGCAGCAAGTCCTGCGAGGCTGCGGAAGAGGCGCGAGGGGCGAGTCGACCGTGTCCACGGCGAGTCGAGTCGTCGACGCGACGGCCAAGTCCGGCCACCGCCAACTCCGCGCCCTCGCTTCCCCCGCTACGGCCACACGCCTGTTCAGGCCACGCAGAGCAGGAGCGCAGCCATGTCGGCCACCTCGACCGAGCGCGACGCGCTCTTCGCCATCCTGCGCGCGCAAAAGGGCAACAAGGTCCGTCTCCTCTGTTCCACCGCATCACCCCGCCCACGGGCTCACCCTCGCTCACGTACACAGTCCTGCGTCGACTGCCGCGCCAAGAACCCGACCTGGGCAAGTGTCACGTACGGCGTCTATATCTGCCTCGATTGCTCTTCCGCCCACCGCAATGCTGGCGTGCACGTCACCTTCGTCCGCTCGACCAATCTCGACATCTGGCATTGGCACCAGCTCCGCGCGATGAAGTGCGGCGGCAATCAAAACTTCCTCGACTTCCTCGCCCGTCACCCGACCGGGCACGCCCACACCGGAGGCAACGCCGCTAGCGTCAAGGAGAAGTACTCGAGCCGCGCCGCCCAGCTCTACCGCGAAGAGCTGAACAAGCGCATGCAGGAGGACGAGCGCGTGTACGGCAAAGACATCGTCGTCGTCGAGGGCGCGCACCCCCAGCACCTCTCCGGCTCGAACGCCATCGCGGAAGCTGTCGGCTCGCCCACTGGAGGTGCCGGTGCCGGCGACTTCTTCGAGACGTGGGACTCGCCTCCGACGTCAACGAGGGCGTCACCGTCTCCTGCCGTGTCATCCGCCGCCGCCGGTGCGCGCTCTCCGCCTGTTCTCGGCTTCGGAGGAAATTCGCCTGCCGGCGCGGGGTCTCGCCCTTCGACGCCCGGCAGCGCAGCCGCAGCCGCACCCCCAGCTCCCCGAACAGTCAGCTCGTCCTCTTACCGGAGCGGGGGCAGCGGGCTTGGCGGTGCGGGCGGGAACACCGGCACCGCAGGGGCCTCGTCTCGTCCGCGGACGCTTGGTGCGACTCGGCCGCACACGTCGTCCCTCTCGATCGGCAGTGGTACGGGAGGCGCGGCGGCCAGCCCACTCTCTCCCTCTGGTGGCGTTGGGGCCGCTGGCGCAGCGACCACCCTCGGCTCGTCAGGTGGGATCGCCTCTTCCTCCGGCGGCAGGGTGAGCAAGCTCGGCGCGGGCAAGCTCGGCGTCAAGAAGGGCGGTGCGATCAACTTTGAGGAGGCGGAGCGGAAGGCTCGCGAGGAGGAGGAGCGGATCAAGCGGCTGGGATACGACCGGCGCAAGGAGGAGGAGGAGCAGGCAGCGGCGGCGGCTGCAGCGGCGGCGAACCGCGGGACTGGCTCCACCGCTGCCGGCGCGAACGGAGCGGCGCGAGGGGCCCCGTCGCGGCTGGCGGCGCAGGCAGCCGCGCTCGAAGCGAAGAAGGACAGCGGGGAGATGGAGCGCCTTGGCATGGGCGTCCGGAAGCTCGGGTTCGGGCAGGTGATGGGCGTCGGAGGCGAGCAGGCGGCCAAGGAGGCAGCGGCGAGGAAGAAGGCGGCAGAACGCGCGGCCAGTGGATACGTCGAGCCCGGTGCGTTCGCTTCTTCCCGCCTCCGAAGGAGTGGAAGTCCTCTTCCTCCCGCACGGGGCGAGTCGGACTGACTCGTAGGCCAAAACGTTCCGCCACATCCCCCTGCAGAGGAGACTGACTATGCGCGCAAGACGTTCGGCAACCAAAAGGGAATCTCGTCCGACATGTACCACCAAACGGGGTCCTACGACGCGAACGCAACGCGCGAGGCCCAGACCCGTCTGCAAGGGTTCCAGGGTGCGAGCGCCATCTCGAGCAAGTGCGTCTGTGTGCCCACTCCTTGCAGCTCCGGCAGGGAAGGAGAGCGTGTGTTGCTGACCACCTTCGAGCGATTCTTCCCGGCCTTTTTCAGCATGTACTTTGGGCGCGACGAGGACGAGGCGGCGAGCGACATGCGCATGGAAGAGTCGATCTTGTCGGCGAACGGGTTTGGGAACCTCGAGACCTCGGCGCGGGACGCGGTCCGGCAGATCATGGATGTCGCCGGGATCGACGACTTGAGCGATGTTCAGAACGCAATCCGGACGGGCGCGATGCGGGTGAGTCTGAGTCTCGATGTCCCTAGCCTGCCTTTTGCAATGCGGCGTGCCGTCTGCCCGGGAGTGAGGCTGACTATACTTCTTCCGAATAACAGCTCGGCGACATCCTCGCGCGGTACGCCTGAGACGACAAGGCCCGACGCTCGTTTCATCGCGCGTCACATCTCGCTTCGGCCCGACTCCGGCAACATTGCTCCCTCGGGTTACCCTCTTGCCCTCCCAACAGGTGGCACAGGATGGCTATCTCTTTCTCCACCCCTCTTCTCCCGATGCGCCGGCGCCACCCGAGAGTAGCCTCTTCCGAGCCGCCCTTCCGAGCTTCTACCCTCCAACACAATGTTTGTTCACCCCGTAACCCCCACTTGCTCCACTCCCTCTCTGTTCTCCTCTTCTTTCTTGCATTCATAATGTGCACGCCAGATCACTGCTATGCTCAGTCCACTTGGTCTCTGTCGGATCCTGATGCTGCCTCTGGTATTTTCCCTCCTCCTCACTGGTGCCTGATTCCTTGTCCAGAAGACCATCTCATCGGCAGCCTCTGATGCAGCTATTTGCGGGCTCCCAACTGCAAGAAGCTGCAGTGTCTGAAACAATAGACCTGTCCTCCAGTACGGTGGTGTGCCTGATTTTCTTGAGAACAAGGTGGTCACACCTCAACCCATGCAGGCTCCTTCTGTTCCATCAGCGCACGGAGTCCACTTTGAAGGCCCAAGGCAGATACAAACAGCAAAGAAGCAGCCTTCTGAGTCCAAAGAGCAATGTACGAAGAGTGAGGATCTGAGCAGTCTCCACCTTCAAGACCAATCTGACACCACTCCTACAGCAAGGCACAAGTGAATGCAGGAGGGGTGGGTCTGCATTGGATCAGAAGCTGGGAAATGTCATGTTCTTCAACTTCTTGTTCAAACTGCTCTATCTTCCGCTTTCTCTTCTCTCTCTTTCTACATTTCTCCTTTTGTCCACACAGAAACTGGAGGCACACTATCTTGCCCACAAGACACTGAAGTGCGGCGAGCTAGGAAGAAGCAATGCTTGAGAGCACACTACAATGCCACATTGCTGAGAGACTCAAAACTTTATACAAAATGTTGGAGCCACGGTATGGACAAAAGTCCGCCCTTTTGGGCGGATGCCCTTACCGCCGCTTCCACTGGCTTGGGTAGCTCTAGATTGTTACCATATATGCATTGTGATTTCTGAGCCACAGATGTGAGCTTACGAAGGGTTTGAGCCATAGATCAGAGAACCCGAGACGCTGAGACACGCATCCGCCCGCAGATCCGCCCGCTGGCACGCCGCGTCCGCAAATCCGCCCGCCAATCCGCCAGCTGCTTCATGGGCGGACCGCTGCTTGATCCGCCGTCAAATTCGCCGGTCGATCCGCTGTCCGCCGCTCGACCCGCCTAATCCGCCTGCACATCCGCCGCACCGCCTTCTGCCGCCCTCTCATCCGCCACTGAATCCGCCCAAACGTAGTGCTCTCTGACGGTTTTGGATTGCAATCGATGCCCATTTTCTTTGTCGACAAAGCTGCTAGCAGGTTTGATGTTGTCTTGACCAAAAGCTTCCCAACACTGGCTGCACTTGGACCGAGTGAAGACTGTCTCACCAGCGCAGAAGACTGTGCCCGCAGCTCACGCTTGCAAACAAACGGATAATGCTGCAGTAAAAGCTTACAGTAATTTTGATGTTGTGTAGTCAGTACTACCTTGCAATAGTAAGAGTATTTACCCGACAAAGGAAGAGGGAGAAGCCGATTTATCTGCGCGGAGGAAGTCGCGAGTTTAGTGGCGGATCTTGCGGCGGAGGCAGGCGGACAAGGGAACTCGCTGGCGGATCTATGGGCGGATTCGGCGGCTTTACAGGCGCAACAAGGACGCGCCGGCGGAGCTTCGGGCGTGCGGGGTTGAACCGGGGGAAGGCATTCCTGCGGTGCTTCCAGCTGGCAAAACCCCACCGGCAAGGGTGTTGTTAGCAAAGCGCACACCTTTGGCAGAGTCTAAGCGGAAGATCTAGGCGTACTGCTGGCCTGGAAGATGTTGCTGCAGACGCTCTCCCATCCGGCTGATGTGCCCTGCGGATCTCCTTGGCATCCAAGGACCTCCGCGGACTTGGCAGTCTTGGTCCTACGGACCTCCTCGGAGTCCTCGGACCTCCGCAGACCCAATTGTCTTCGGAGCTCGCGCTCCTTTCCTCTCTTGTTCTCCAGCAGTTCACTCTCACTGTCTGGGGAGCAGGTCCGTAGTCTCTCTATCACTTTCGCTCTCGACTGTATTGCTCACGCAGCAGTTCACTCTCACTGTCTGGGGAGCAGTTTGCACAGAAGAGAGCAAAGCGACCTCGAATATTGAGCGAAAGAGTCCGGGGAAGGCGGCGGGGAAGGCGCGTTTGAAGGCGAATCGAGCGGCGGACGGCGGAGCGACCGGCGAATTTGACGGCGGACCAAGCAGCGGTGCGCCCATGAGGCAGCTGGCGGATTGGCGGGCGGATTTGCGTACGCGGCGCGCCAGCGGGCGGATTTGCGGGCGGATCCCACTTTAAAGGTTCGCTGCGGGTTCAGACAGCAACGGAGCGACATGCAGACTTCATAGAGCAACTTTTCGGTGAGCAAGTAGCTATGGGTGCAGTTTGAGACAGATCAAGCGGTTGTGCAGAGAGGGAGAGCAAGCCAAAGCTGGGCGGAAGCATGGGCGGAAGTTGGGAATTGCCGTTGGAGCCAGGGCAGAAGCATGACCTCTCAAGCCCAACACAAAAACAGACTCAGACTTTTATTTGGTCCTTTGCAAAAAATAAACTCAGATATGGTGAGACTTGTCACAGTGATATTGCTCAGCTAGCATGAAGCTGTGTGATCAGCCTGATTGAATCAGTAAGGTCCTTGACAATGTCTGTCAAGCAAGACAACCTTCACATGCAGATTTTGAAGGCTTGACAAGCATGTGCTGGCCTGCGCAACGTAGCGTCAACAAGCACTGTACAACCAAGTGGATGCACCTCAGATCAAAGACCAACCATGAGCCTTGCTTGGTACCCCGCAGCATGTACTTTGCTTGATGTCATAACTCTCTCAGTCACTCCGCATGCTTGTCACATGGATGCATCAAGCTTGCAGAGTGGCCTTGTGACTTACAAGAAAGCAATGTGCGCATGCAGCCAGGAATTGCAGGACACGACAATCATCTTCGTTCCTTCTCACTACGTCAAGCAGGCCTGTCAAGCCCTACAGAGGCAGCACAAGCTGCTTGCTATTGGATACTGTCCTGGCACTGTGTACGCGCACAGCCTTGCCGGATGCAGGGAGCCTCCGCTTGATGCCAGGCTCAGCCTACAACACACTCTCTTGCGCGCGCGTTGACACCATCTGGCTCACCATTAGGCTTTGCCCAAGAGACATGCTGTACAGGCTAGCACCGTAACGCGCACGGCTCCAGGTGGCGCAAGCAAGGTGCATCCTCGCTGCTAAGGCGAGAAGACACACAACAATTAGATATCCACTATCACTTGCCTTTCAGCACATCTCAAAGTATGAGGAGAAGTGTGCACTCTTGACTGCTCATGTTACGGCCCAAAAATTCGCGTAGACTGATTCCTATGTAGCAAATCAGCAGGGGACCCAGAAAGAAGCATGGCTTCAACTAGTGGGCAAGGAGGTCAGGAGTTTGCACTACAGACATAGGGAAGAGGGTGAATAAAGGAGGCAAGGATTGAAGTGAGGTCTTACTCAAGTAGCAGACAGTCAAAAAGAGGTGGGACTGAAAGCAGGGGGATCAGCTCAGAGCTTCTTGCAGCGTGATTATCTCTTGCCACTGCATCAAACTGGCCTTCTTGAGCAGGAAATTGTTCTCCCTGTGCGCGGACGGGGTTTTCTTGGTGATGAAAGCAGACAGCACTTTCTGTTGTTGAATAGGCAGCGGTTGGCACTGCAAGCACACAAATTGCAAGGGCCGCAGCAACATTGACAACAAGACGGGGCATAGGGCTTGCCCCCGCGCAGTGCGTCAAGAGCAATGGACCAGGGAGTGTTCGCAAGATCTTCACCCGGCTCAAAAACTACGCGGAGCGCACTGCTGTGGTGTGTGCAGGCGCTCAGTCATTCAGAGAAATATACTGGTACCACATGAGCTTGCTGGAGTAGCAGACAAAGGCAAAGCCAGGCAGTGTCTGAGCAGTGGCGTGCAGCTGACCACCAGCGTGAGCTGTTGCCCAGCTGTCTGATCAGTAAGCACGAACAGCGGTGGCAAGGGATTTGATAGCCGGAACACTGCGTGGTAGAAGGCGGTTGTGCGGACTTGGTCAATGCAAAGGTATACGGGAGGAGAAGAATGACTGCAGGAAAGAAGGGCGGCAGCACCTCTTGCGTGACTCAGTCAGTTGCAGGTGCATCTGCTCATATGCAAGCAGGCAATTCCAAGCTCCAAGGTGGGATGTGGATTCCTACACCACCTCAAAGAGCAAGAGCCCTCTTCCACCCTATCTCGTTTCTTTAGTCTGCAGTCCGGCGTGCGGCATGTCTCGCAGAAACACAAGCATTCAGAATTGTCTGATGGTCTGCCGCCCAAGGATGGACCCAGCAACTCCGCTGTGGCCTCGAGGCCTGCACGGTAGCCCACCGCTGACCGTCTCTGGACTTGAAGACATGCCCCTGCAACACGAAGCGCAGGCCAAAGAATCTGCTCTGTTGCCAAGGCTAATCTCTGAGGCAAGGAAATGGACGTGGTATGATGGCTCTGGTAAGGCATTCGGCATAGGCCGCCACCAACAGACCCAAGTGCAGATCTAGCAAGAGACCTTGCTTGAGTGAGACTCACAGCGCCTTCGGGCACTCACTCAATTGCATGATTTTTTTCTCTGCTTTCACGCCCGCCCAATGAGCACGCCTCCGACTCCGACCTCGGCGACGGTCGCCTCGGCGGCGGCTACGACCTCCTGCGCAGCGTTTCCGCAATCTGGGTCGCGCTCAAGAGACTCCGGCGGGGGTCCTGGCGCTGCGCCTGGCTCGCGGCGCCGACCGGAAAGGGGCTCCGAGCCGTTGCCAACTCGCCCCCTGGCCCGGCCTACACCCGCACCCACGCCAAGCTCATCCGCCGCCATTTGACCCTCCTCTCACGCCTCCGCACCGGCGTCTGCGAGCTCGGCGCCTACCAGGCACATTTTGGCGGAGAAGACGGCCTGTGCGAGTGCGGCGAGGCACATTACCGCAAGCACCTCTTGCTCTCGTGCCCCCTCTTTGCCACCTCTTGCCATGCTCTCTTCGCAGCCGTCCCCTGCAAGACCCTGCCTCTGCCGCGCTTTTCCTCGACAACCACCGCCTGCAGAAGGCCACGATCCGCTTCCTCGACGTCCGGGCGCTTCCCGGCCCTGCACTCATCTGTCCCCTCTGAGTCCAGCCACCACCTCTCTCTCTCTCTCTCTCTTTCTCTCTCTCTCTCTCTCTCTCTCTCTCTCTCTCTGTGGGGAAAGGTGGCATTTGCTGACACAACGCACAATATTCTTGGCTGAGGCTTTGCCTGTGCACCACAACCCAGTGCTTGTCAGGAAAGGGCAGCTGCTCCTGGAGGCAGGACTGAGCTCGCTGGGCCTGGTCGCGGCCATACACGCTGCTGAGGCCTTTCAGCAAGCTCCTCTGCGCACCACAATGCCGTTAGAACGCCACTCAAGAGGGCCAAGTGGCTGCACTGGCGCAAGAAGACCGCTTGCCAGTCAAAAGCCTGATCTGCCCATCTCCCACCACTTTCCTCCCACTTCTGTATTCCCCTCTCCCTGCGCGTGTCTCCTGCACTCCCTCTCCGCTTTCCTGCCTTTGCTGCCAGTCTGATACTGACACTTTTTTTCATTCCTCTGCCCTCTTGCCTCATCATCTTCTAGCTGGAGCCACAATTTCTTCCTCCTCCCCCTTGCAACTTTTGTTCCTTTGCCTTCTATGCTGTAGACTGTCAACATGGGACACCGGCCCCTCGGACACAAAGAAAGAATCAATTCCTTCCTCTCTGCTACCAGCAACCAAGGAGGCTTGTGACAGTTGTGTTTGGCTCTTTGCAATGTCAGGACCAGATTGCCTCTGGTCTCCTGGACCCAGAGCCTTCTCCATGCCCACTATATATCTTGCATTGATCTTCTCGCAGCAAGCTTGTCAAGCCTACCTTGTGGACACAGAGGACAGGGGAAAGGCTGACATTGCAGCCTAGACACCCTCCCCTGCCGTCCGTCCCTTTTGTGCAGGTGTCTGCGCCCCTGTGTCTGCCTCGCAAGCTTGTCAAAACGCAACTTATCAGGGGTTTGTAATGGGAATTCTTGTTTCGCGCGCGCTTGGCACCCCTCTCCAGAGGAGCTTGTAGCAAATTGGCGCCTTTGGCGAATGACCATCACAAAGCCCTCATAAGTGGAGCTTGTGGCGAGCTTACCTGCCTCGTATCCCGCGCCTCTTCCATCGCCGCCTGGCCTGAAACGAACTCCTGACCACATCTTCCACTCCCCTAAACCTTGGTATCTGCCTCTTCACGTAGATATTTCCCCCCAGGACCCTCTCTCGTGACAGAGAATTCAAGAGCCCCCCCCCCCCCCTCTGAATGCTGCTACCTTGTAGCTGGTCTACATGAGCCTCAGGCCTGCATGTATGAGCAAGAGTACCGCTCCATTGCACACAAGAAAGCAGGCTGTTCCTCCTTGGCAGTCTTTGTATCTGATGTGACCAGGGGCTTGTCTCAGGGTTCGCAGCTTAATAGCTTCACTGGCCTGCTTCTTCTGCAAGACAGCACCAGGCTAGTCAATCCGGCCCCACCTAGTTGTCAATGCTTTGCTGTCTCCCATGACAACAAGATCTTACATTATAGCTTTCAATTATGAGCGGATTGAAGACCAATCATGCCAGGTTGCTGCATCTGAAAGGAAGCCAGAAGGGGTTCCTTGCTGAGTTGCCTATGAGCCACATCAGGTAGTTAGATGCTATTGCACCTGATCTTCAGGAAGACCACTGACGCGCGAGATCAAAGGGATTTATTTTCGCTGACTGCCTATTCAGCTACTTCCCTGCCTCTCCAGCTGCTCCCCTGTAGGAGAGTAACACAGGCCTTGCCTGCTTAGTGGTGTTAGTAAATGCGGTTCTTTCAGTGAAATGCCAATTGCCACCTTGACCATGTTCTGGATTTGCCTTCCTTCTGCTCACGGGGGAGACTCGCTTGGTATCTGGCTCATACTGGCAAGACATGCATACATACAATCTCTACAAAGAGGAACACATGCAGGTGCGTGAACTGCTATGCTAGCTGTCTATGCAGAGCCACATCATTCCAGATGTTGCAAATGCAATCTTGACAGTCCGCGTCAATGTGGAGCAGAGGGGACACAAGGCAATGTCTTCCCTGATACCGTGACAAATCATTGCTTCCCTCACTCTCTTACATCCAGAGTAGGTGGGGCAAGTCAGGATCACAAGCACAGATCAAGGGTAGGAGACAGCTGCGTGTGTCCGGTGCTTGTCTATGAACAGAAGATGTCTCTGGCATCACTGACCGCCTCTGCCTTCTGCACTTCTTGTCACACATTGCTGCCGCGATGGGACAGCTACACTATGTACCAGGCGCGTACCAAGTCAACTGTCTCCGGAACGCTCGCGCTCCTAAACCGCTCCGAAGCAGTCTCGGACCTGCACAATGCACAGGAACTAAGACTCAGCACTCCGGGCCTCTTTGCGCATAGCATTATGAATGTACATTGCTGCTCCATCTCTCAGGTCTGAATGTAGAGTTTCCCGCTCTATACATGTGCCCGTCTCTACGTCCTGGCCCACTCTCAACCATGGGCACCAATTATGCGCACATCATGCCCGTGATTAGCTCTGTTCTCAGGCAGACTTGCATACATGGGGCCACAATGATTTGGGTGGTCTACTCAAAGTCGCAAGGCATTGCGGCATCCTTGATCATGGGCCTCACTCCGTGTGATGCGCTTCATCTCAGTCGCTGCCAACCGCTTGCCACCTGTGCCTGTCTCCGGGTCTCATATTTCCACAATGGCCTTGACTGTAGTCAAGCAGGACACTGTACAAGCTGTGTGTGACCCTGGCATTTACCAAGTGCACCTTGACCAACCACGGGCAACCGCGCATGCAGACATGAGCTTGGGACACACGGTCAACCCCTTCCTTCAGCTAGACTGCCACAACTACGAATCGAGCTATCAGAGGCATATGACATAGCAAAAGCGCGAGACCGAGGGCTGTTGCCTGGTCGTGTGACAAGTAGCAGACACGGCCACTGTGCAGGTAGCAGGAGAAGAGCCTTGCTTTCTTTTGTCTGTGGTCAAGCTTCAGACATGGAGACACAGGATGAGCACAACTCGTTTTGGATTACTCTGTTGCCCATTCAATCAAAGCAGACAGAGTCTGACCCAGATACAAGCAAGCCACATCAGGTGCCAGATGCTCAAATCGTGCACCTCTGTCTCCCATGCTTTTCATTGGCTCCTCTTCTGTCAACTTGCCTGCAGTGATCATACTCATCTTAATATGCCAGAGCAGCTGGGCTGCCCTGCTACGCTGAAGTGCTACTTCTGAATTGGCACTGAGATATTGTGAGTAACATAGCTGCACCCCGAAGTGACCAGTGACAGTGCAGTGACAGTACAGCTTGAGAAAAGCGTAAGTTCAGACCACCAGCATTGCTGTGCAGTGACTCGCTCTGGAACCTCAGGACATAGAAGCATAGGGATACAACCTTCACGTAGGTGGCAGAGGATACCCATCGAAGCTTTGTGTGTACTATTTCAAGCAGCATCTTCTTTTCCATTGAGAGGGATGTCCACGCAACTGCCAAGAGTGATGGCATCAGAGACAATCAGTCCATCATATCTGGCTGTAGCTGCTGCCTGACAAAGGCAAGAGTCCCAAGCCCTGGTGTCATGCAATGGTGTCACCAGAGCATTGCCCAGCGTCTGCTGATGTATGCTAGCTGGGTGCTGTGAGCATGATGGCATCTTTGCCAGTGCCAAGGTTGATCTGGACAACTTAGCACTTGGTGTCAATGCATCAGATTTGAATCTTGCAAGCGCAGAGCACTTTCTGTAGTGCAGCTGCTGCTGCAGATGTGAAGAGGACATGCAGCAAAGGTAGCAAGGTTAGCAAGCTCCAGCAAGCCTGCCATTTTCCAGGACAGGTTGTCTGCTTCAAAGCAAAGAACCTCGTACTCAAGAATGCAAGGCCAATGAAAGATGTACCAGGGTGCATCGATCCGCATGACATCCTATGCATTTTTTTCTTTGCTGGGCTCCCACAGACTCAACCCTGCACTCTGCAGACAAGGAGGTTGAGTTGAAACAGAAGCTGGTACTTGTGCTCAGTGATGAGCTGCACATGTGGAAACACATGCTGTCAACTTATCTCCTTTGACAGCATGCTGACACTAAAATTTGTCAAATAGGAGAGTCGGACAAGACAGCTGTTCTTCTACGTGGGCCGACCACTCTTCCCGCGGGATGGTCGGCTGCTGTGTGGGCTGTATATATATTGCATTATTTACCATCCTTTCATGAAAGGCCGCGTGGCCCAATGGCAAGGCGTCTGACTACGATTTAATTCGTATATCAGGAGATTGTGGGTTCGAGCCCCATCGTGGTCAATTTTTTGGCACCCGTCTACGAGAGTGCTGTTTCTTTTGCGTGTCTAGCACAAGACAGCCTAGGCGGAGCTTTCCCTCCATTCCCCATGACAAGCTCAACCCTGTCTCCATGGTTTCGTCCGCGTGGGGCGGGGCAGACGAGCAGCGGAGGAGCGGATTGGAGCGGAAGGGCCGACATCGGAGCAGCGGCGCTGAGCGGAGAATTATGTCTGGAGTATGTGTTTGTACTTATATTTTTACTGAACATCAAGGTGTTTTGGCCGAGCGGTCTAAGGCGCTAGCTTAAGGTTCATCTATAACCCGCTAGTCCGAAAGGGCGTGAGTTCGAATCTCACAGACATCAAATCTTTTGCTTCGACAGTGTCCTAGCTTTTGGCTGCCTGGCTGCGGCCTATCCCGGGACCAATCTCTTTCAAACACGGGCGGAGCGGCCACTAGGCACAGAGAGCATGGATCTGGAGTCGCGAGTACTGAACAGCTTCGAATTCCAATGGACACTCTGCCCTAGATGACGCCCGCTTCCTTCATCTTGCTGACAATGTCGTCAACGGATTCGACCTGTGAGTCGACAGGGTCAGAGGCAATATGCGAACAAACAGAGCTGGATGCGACTGACCTTGGCTCCACCCTGGCGGGCGGGCGGCGCGGCAACGTTGACCGACTCGAGCCGCGGAGTAAAGTCAGCACCAAGATCGCTCGGCTTGATCTTCTGCAGCGGCTTCTTCTTTGCCTGCCGTACGACAAAGCGTGAGAGCGGTCAGCAATGTGAGAGCAAGAACAACATCCACCTGCACACACCTTCATGATATTCGGCAGGCTGGCGTATCGCGGCTGGTTCAAGCGCAAATCGGTCGTGATGATCGCAGGGAGCGACATCTTCAGGGTTTCGAGACCGCCATCAATCTCGCGCGAGACGGTCACCGACTTGCCTGCGACGTCGAGGTCGACCTGACTCGCAAAGTTGGCCTGCGGCCAGGAGAGCATGCCGGCGAGCATGCCTCCGACCTGACTCGAGTCGTCGTCGATGGCCTGCTTGCCCATGATGACCATGTCCGGCTGCTCGCGTCCCACGACCTCCTTAAGTGTGCGAGCGACCGCCAACGGCTCGACGACGTCGTCCTCGGCAGTCTCGACATGGATCGCGTCGTCGGCGCCCATTGCGAGAGCAGTACGGAGGACCTCGGACGCCTTGGCAGGGCCAATGCTGACGACAGTGATCTTCTCGATGGCCTCCTTCGCCTTCTCTCGCAGGCGGACAGCCTCCTCCACCGCTGCCAGAAGAGAGAGACGAGTCAGCCTCCATGCTCAAACCCTGAGCCTGAATCGCACACACCAATCTCGTCAAAGGGGTTCTGCCGGGAGAAAGTGCTCGTCAGCCTATCAGGCACGAGCGGGGATACGCTGGGGAGATTTACCATCGAGTGCTTGACTCCCTTGGTCTCCACGCCCTTCGGGCCGACGCGGATCTTGACAGCATCTGAGACGCGGGTGACCTGTTAGTATGCGCTCGTCCGAACCGTCGTAAGGCCTAACACTGACAGTCGACAGTCCGCTTGACGGGGACGAGCAGCTTCAGCCAGTTGGGAGGTGTGGGGCGCATGTTGGACAGCGAGGGGCAGCGGATCGACGCGAGCTGACGTTTACGTAGCTATGAACCTGTGGCCTAGCGAAAAGCCCACGGTAACCGGAGTGCGGGTCGGGATGTGGTGTCGAGCGTGGCGGCCGACCCGCTCGGCTGTCCGATGGGCCGGCGACTTCCGCGCCGTCAGGTGCCGAGGCAAATAGGCAAATTGACCTGCACCTCGCCAGGCATGCAGAATGTAGCCCTTACTGCACACGATGCGCGGTAAGTACAACATCAGTAGTCACGCTGTGCATTCCACCAGCAGGCACGTCTGACGGCAACTGGCGGTCCGAGGACCTTCGTGCCGGTGCTTTTTGGTGGCGAGTCTGACGATATGTCGAAGCGTCTTCATCCAGTCCGAAAGCACTGCACATCGGGCGGAGCCAGAGAAAAGGATATGTTTCATGAAACGCGATCCGCGCGGATATACCACATATACCGGCTGAAGTAGATGAAGAGGGTACGGAACCACCGTGCCTGGCTCTCGTGAGCGCGGAAAGAGTCGAGAGCACGCCCATACTGACTCCACGTATTGATGAAGAGCGCCTTTCGCTCTGAATCGGCCGCAAGGACGTGGCGGATGACCGCCCACGGGAGTAAGAGGACCGAGGTGAACTTGGCCACGACGCTCGTTGAATGGACGGCGTAGACAGGCGGCATAGCCGCGCGCCGGACCATCTCTCTGCCAGGTCAGACGGAAGTCAGAGACAATGACATCGGGAGATTGCCGGGAGGGAAACGAACCGGATCGCGACGGCAGTCGCACGATGGTTTGCATGACCCGAGACCCCGTATCCGTCGAAGGTGAAGATCTGGATGCATCGAACAGTTGAGAAACGTGTAGATCCACGACGTCTGAAGGTCTGAAGGGAATCACGAACGGTGTCGATTCCCCAGTCCTTCACACGCTGCAAGACTTCTCGTTCGATGACCGGCGCTGGCCACCACACTCCTGGATTGTCGGGAAGTTCCCTGCAGGTCTCGGTTCCGCCGTAAGCCGGAAGTATGAAGAAAGAGCCATCTCGAACTCACAGAGAATCGAGAGCCTCGCAGCGGTCTGCCTCGATTCCCAACCGTGCGCACGATCGCTTCAGCTCTTCTCGCCTTGTCGGGCCCATCCCGTCGTGATCGCCTGCAGTCACGACCGAATCAGTATCTTCAAGCAAGGACTGGAGCACAGGAAAGCGAATCACCGATCGACAGGCATAGCAAAGCGCCTCGTTTTGGGCCGTGGAGGAGATTGAGTATAGCGGGCGCGAAGAAGAACGACTCGTCGTCAGCTGCGAGGAGCCCAGCCGGTCGTCAACGATGCACAGGAAGTGAGGCTGCCTATCGTTGAGCAGCTCGGCGACACTCACGATGGGCGATTACCCAGAGGAGCGAGTCCGCCTCCTGCAGGGACGCCGGCACGAGGTGGTTGACAAAGCGATCTTTGAAAGCCAGCAGTACAGCCGTCAACAGCAAGAGGCTGAACAGGACACGTCGTAGCAACCGTCCCAGGCGTCGTCGCCCCAGTAGCATCGTTGTTGCAGAGCCAGCACGTGCGTGATCGAGGGGCGGACCTCGGCGAAGTGACGAGGTAGGGGAGCGCGCCGCGACTGCAAAGGATGGCGAGGTCGCTGCAGACCGCTTGCAAAGACGCTTTGGGGTGTGAGCCAGGCGCCTGCAGGGCAGTGAGCGCGTGTCCGACGTGTTCGCCGCGGAGGCCGACTTGGGCGGAGGCAAAACGCCTCGACCCGAACACCGCGAACGCAGCCGGCCACCTCATACATTGCTCTCCATACTACTCCCAGGCATTCTGTCACCATGCTCGACTTGCTGAACGAGAGCCTGAAGGGCCGCTGTCTCTTTGCCATCCCCAAGAAGGGTGCGCCGACCTTCCGGACTTCATCCTGCCAGCCGCCGAACATGAGCGCTAACGACATGCCGAGACTGATGCGACAGGCCGACTGTACGAGAAGTGCTTGCAGCTGCTGGCCGGTAAGCTGAGCTGATCGGTCCAGGCTCCTTAAGACCGGATGGACGGCTCTGCTGACTCTTGCGTTTGGATCTGCAGGTGCCGACATCCAGTTCACTCGGTCGCACCGGCTCGATGTCTGCCTCGTCCGTAACCACAACATGGCTCTGTACGTAGCCAGGGACGCCAGACGGTCACCTGGTTCGGCCTGGGCGCGAAGGCACGCGAGCTCATCATGGAAACTCCCTTGTGCAGCGTCTTCTTGCCGGCAGCCGACATCCCGCGCTTCGTCGGCGAGGGCAATGTGCACCTCGGTATCACCGGCCAGGACATGGTCGCCGAAGCGGACGTGAACGGCCTCGTCTCCGAGGTCCTCCCGCTCGAGTTCGGCAAGTGCAAGCTGCAGGTCCAGGTTCCCGAGAACGGCCCCGTCTCTACGGTCCAGGATCTCGTCGGCAAGAAGGTCGTCACGAGCTTCGAGGTTCTCGCGGGGCGCTACTTCGGCGAGCTGGATGAGAAGGCAGGCAAGGAGAAGGGCGCGACCAAGATCGAGTACATTGGCGGAAGTGTCGAGGCCGCCTGCGCCCTCGGCCTGGCCGACGGTATCGGTGAGTTTCGAACCTCACTGTTCTGTCGCTGGTTCGCTTCATCGGCTGATGTCTGGCCCTCGTGTCTGTACAGTCGACCTCGTCGGTCAGTTCTCGCTCCCGTCTCCAGATGGCGCGTTCACTCTGCTGAACAAGCCGATTCTTGCACGCAGAGTCGGGCGAGACGATGCGTGCAGCTGGTCTCCACGCGATCGAGACCATCCTCTCCTCCCAAGCCGTCATGATCCGCTCGAACAAGCCGTCGGCAGAACACGACGAGCTGATGGAGCGCATCACGTCTCGCATCGCCGGTGTCGTCGCGGCCGGCAAGTACGTTCTCTGCAACTACAACATCCCGCGGAAAGTGGTCGCCGAGGCAACCCAGGTCACGCCCGGTCGGAGGGCGGCTACCGTCTCGCCGCTCGACGACCCGGAATGGGTCGCCGTCAGCAGTATGGTCCTCAAGGCCCAGGTCGCAGATGTCATGGACCGGCTTCAGGTACGGATGCACGCCCTCGAAAGGCCTCGTGCAGAAAGTCCCTGATCAAGCTTCCTCGAAACTCCAGGCCATCGGAGCATCGGACATCCTCGTCATCGGCCTCACAAACTGCCGTGTTTAACGGCAATTCCTTCCAGACTGCAACATAGAGTAGATGCCCAGTGTAATCTTCGCCCTTATCCCTCCTCGTCCGAAGGAATGCGAGAATGTTGCGCGACTCTTGCGTATCCTTCGCAATTGGCGTGAGCCAGGTGGTCAGTGCACGACAGACGCGGTGTGTGGAAAGTAGTATTGGCATATGTGGCACGGGTAAGCTATGGGCGGGACAGGGGGATTGGAGGTGTCATGATACAGGGGAAAAGAAGCCGGCGAAGTCTGCGGACGTCGGGGGAGCGCAACCGGAGTCCGCTGGTGCGCAGGGCGATCAGACTATGGAGTATGTACATGGTCGCCGCGCAAGGCATGGGCTCCGTCAGCACGGACGTCACTCTGCAAGTAGTGAACGGCCGGGGCGGTCTGCCGGAGTGCGCACCTTGGAACACCGAGTCCCGGTAGGACCTCGTGGTCTTGCCCTCCTCTGACTGCAGAATCTCCCGCAGCTGAGAGAAGGAACAACGTCAAACTCGGGACAAACTCCCACAGAAAAGTCAAAAAGAAAAGGAAGGACAAGCGCACCTCAGGATCCGGCTGCAAACCGAGTTTTTCTGCACGCTCCCAGCGTTCCAGGCGACTTTAATGGACGAGCACAGATGAACCATGGTCAGCCCTTTCGCGCCCTCTCCGGTTGCGTGCAGAGCATGGAACAAATTGACTCACGTCATGCGACTGCACGGCCCGAACTCTTCATCGGCGTCGAAGACTCGCAGGATGATCTCGATGTCGTCCATTTCGTCACGATGGACTGCGGCGGACAATGTATCAGCTCGTCCCGCCCGCGGGAGCTGTAGTATCCGCAGATTCAGGGCTTACTCGGGTTGCCCATCTTTCGCAAGGCCTCCTTGTACAAGCGAGGGTACAGTCCGGACAAAGCCGTCTTGCTCTTGGTCGAAGCAGGACTCTCGGACTTTACGGCCTTGACCGCCTGCTGCTTCGAAGCGGGTGTGACGCCCTTCTTTGTCGAGGCGAAGCCGAGCGAGGCTTTGGTGGCCGACTTGGTCGTGGAGGACCTCGCTTTGGGAGGCATGGCGTAGGGTGCTCGGGTAGACAGCTGGTCTGTGGTAATAAGTCTGTCAGTCCCCGCCTCCGAGCTAAGCCAGCGTATCCAGCGATCCTCGAAGGGAAAGGTCCGACTCTGGGCTGAGGCGCACCTGAGACGGGCGTCCAAAAAGCAAGGCGATAATGGCTAGCACGAGGTGTTCAGAGTCCGACTAGCTGAGAGAGGTATAGCGCCCCGGTATGCGAGCAGAGCGGTCGTTGGCGATGGGTGGCTGGAGAATGTGCGGGCGAGCGACGTCACAGGCGTCTGCATCGGAACCGGCCGGGAGAGACCGTCAGCCGGACGCCACAAGCACTCACCTGTAAGTACATACTTACGGGCGAGTGTGCGGGCTGTTCTAGAGGAGAGCGTTGAGTTGTAGTCGCTCAACATGCAACCTCGATCGCAAATGGCGCTCAGCCGCAATGTCAAAACGCTCGAAGATTGATTTCTCCAGCTTCCCGACTGTCGACGGATGTAATGCAAAGAATAGTACGACAAGAAAGGAAGAAGCGAACGACTGAGCATGAGTGAGGGCGGGGGGGGGGGGGGGGGGGGGGGGGGTGGGGGGGGGCGGGGGGGGCGAGCGCTTGCTCAATGCGCGAGGACCGAGGCGACGAGTTCGTCGAGCGGCGCCAGCTCTTTCCGGTCGACAAGCTTGAACTGGAGGTACACTGCGTTGTCAGCTTCACGTCCGCAAGTGGCGAGAGGAAGCGCGGCACCTCGTCCAGGAAGAGCACAAAGTGGTGGAAGGATGTGTTGAGGTGGGCTGCGGACGGTATCGGATACGGTCTCAGCGACTCGGCCCTGTTCGGAGGATGTCGGACTGCACACAAGACTCACCCTCGATGCTGAGCGCGCAGAGTTGCGCAAAGTGGTGGTTGTACAAGTGCGCATAGACCCGGAAGAGCCTGCGGTTGATCGACTTGATTGTGGCGAAGAAATCGTCTCGGAAGGGGACGCCTGCATACGAGCGAGCTCCATCATGAGTCCCTGTAGAATATCCTCTACATCCCGCATCTTTGCGAGACTCCTCGAGCTCGGCCAGAAAGGACCCTTACCAATCTGGCTCGGGAAGATGCTTTCGTCGTCGATCATGCCCTGAACCCAGTTCATGAGGTGATCGACATACTCTGCAGACAGGGAATACCTTCGATAAGCACATCGGTCGCCGGTAAGAGGAAGGCTCGGCAGCACCGCCGAGAGCGCAAGGGAAGGTGAATCGACTGACCAGGCGCAGACATTTTGGTCGGTCTCCGATAGCGGACGCCGTCCTGCCAGTGATACTCGAAACGCGGTCCTGCGCTCATCGTCGGGCATTCTTGCGGCGTGCAGAACTCGGTGATACAGCCGTACTGGTAATCGAGCGTTTCTGTCAGGGTTCTCATCGAGACTCGTTCGCTTTTGAGTCGACTCACGAGCATGTTGAGCTGATTGAAGAAGTCGACGGCTGAGCGCAGGTATCGAGCTGTCAGCACTGGCGGGGTGCCCTATCCGTGTACCTGGAGCTTACTGTTCACAGCCAGCCATTCGTTCAGGTCCTCCCCCTCGGGAAGAACGACCGCCTGCCGGAGATTGCCCGAGCCGAGTCTGCCAGCAGCGACGAGATGTCAGTGTATACTCCCGGGTCTCGGACCGGAAAAGTGGACCTCTGGCGCACGTTGCTTCGGCATATCTGAAAACTGGGAGTCAGCCTTCCGCACGGCCGAGCGGGATGTCCGCAAACGGGCGCTGCACGTACTTCTTGAGCTGATAGGCGCGTGTTCCGCTGTCTCCGGCCTTGCGCGGGCGGAAGGGGCGCGCTCTGCCGCTGCGAGGTCCGGAGGTGGGGGTGTGAGCGGGCCGTGTCTGTCTCGCCGCTATCGCACAGCCAGTCAGAGGCGGCCCCCGGCGTACCCAAGAAAGCTCATAGCGTGTCTGTGTGTCTCAAGCTCCCAGCCAGGCGGTGTTGGCGGAAGAAGCGGTGAGGCGGACGGCAACCTGTTCGCTCAACATCCGCCGAACGCTTCGTCCTCGTCCACCGCGTCGGCATCGCCAGCAAGCGCTCCTGATGCGTCGCAGGACTCCTTTCGTGGTACATCAAGATGGGGATGACTTGCAAGATGGACAGGAAGTGATTCTCGACGAGACCGGTGCGCCTGCCCGATGACGTTTGTGCCCCGGACGTCGGAGCTGATACTACACTGTCCGCAGAACAGGACACTCTGATCAATACGCTGCTAAATGATGCTGTCGCTGCGCGCCGAGGCTACTGCATCGTCGCTGCCCTTCTGCTGCTCGTCGCTCTCCTGTGCGCCGGGTCACCCTCCGTGCCTTCTCCACAGCCTGACGCGCTCTCCGCGCGCAGGATGCCGCAACGAGATCAACCCTTGCTCGTAACTCTGCTCGTCCGAGCCTCGCTGCTGGTCAAAGGCGCCCTCCTCGCATACGACCTCGTGCAGGACGAGCATGTCCGGCCTTTTGGCCCCGTCGACGCGACCCTTCTGGTCGCTCCGGCCGCGAGCGGAATCCTCAGACTTCTTACAAGTACGCAGAGTGCGCTTGTTTGCACTGTGCCTTTCCTCTGCCTGGGCGGCGCCGTGGGCATCGCGCTGCAAGGCGAGGCTTTGGTCCGAGACGCACGCGAGCTCGACAAGCTCAAGTATGCAGCGCCCGGCGCCTAAATGACATGGCGTGTACCGTAGGATTCTCTACCTTGTATTGCTGCATCTCCCCGAAAAATTACGCAGTAATAGAATGGTTCCTCGTTTTTTCACGAGCCGAGCCGACGGGGAGAGAGAGCTCGCGCTGATGAGCATGATCGCGCCTTGAACACCAAAATGCAGTTTGAAGACGCGGACGAGGACGTGCAGGTCACTGCAGCTGCTCCCACTGAGCAGCATGCAACCGCTCTGCAGGCGCCCCGCACAGCCCAAGGCCCCTTTCTCGACGAGGTCGCCGCCGACGACTCGATGCCGGAGGAGGAGGACGACGACGAGGAGTATGGCGACGAGGACGAGGACTGGGCAGACGACTACGACTTGGCTGGAGGTCTCCATGCTGTCATGGACCAAGACTGGGCGGATGCCGCTGGCGGTGAGCCCGTTGAAACGAGCCTGCACTGCTTCGCCGAAACTCTGCTGATCGACGAGGCCGACTCCTACAGACTTCACGAAGCGCTACAATCGCATGAAGCAGCAGGTCATCGTCGCTCATGGCGGCTCGAGCGAGCGAGCCAAGGCGGGGGAGAAGGGCGACGCGTTCAAATCGTCCCGGTCCGGCGGCGTGCTTCCAGCCGTCAATCGGACTCGACGGCATGCACCCGCCCAGGGAGGTCCCGCCGCCGATGCGACCAAGCCAGGAGAGAAGGCTCCGGTCCACGGGGACAAGGTTACGGACCAGCTGTCGCTGTATTCGCGCTTCGCCTCTCGCCTCCAACTGGATCCGCTGTACCAGGCGGGCACGGCGACGCGGAAGGGAGGCTCGGAGAAGATTCTGGTCAAAGACAAGAGCGACCGCGCAACGAACGAGCAGGTGCTCGACCCGCGTACGCGCCTCATCCTCTTCAAAATGATCGGTCGCGGCGTCGTCGAGCGGATCGACGGCTGCGTGTCGACGGGAAAGGAGGCCAATGTCTACCACGCCCTCTCCCCTGAAGGCAAGCATATCGCCCTGAAGATCTTCAAGACGTCGATCCTCGTCTTCAAAGACCGCGATCGTTACGTGACGGGCGAGTTCCGGTTCAAGTCGGGGTACGCCCGCAGCAACCCGCGGAAGATGGTGCGGCTCTGGGCGGAGAAGGAGCTGCGGAACTTGCGGCGGATGCATGGCGCCGGCGTGCGGGTCCCCGAGGCAATCGAGGTGCGCGAGAATGTCCTGGTCATGGACTTTGTCGGCCAGGACGAATGGCAGTAGGTCGCTCTCCAAATCCTCAGCTTGTTCTGTTTTCCGAGCTGATGCTCACGATTCCGCAGAGCTTCACCCCGACTGAAGGACGCCGACCTCTCGCCCGAGGAGGTCCCCGAGCTCTACATCGAGATCCTCGTCATCCTCCGCGCCATCTATTATCGCTGCCGCCTCGTGCACGCCGACTTCAGCGAGTACAACATCTTGTGCGTCCAAAGCAGATCCTGAGGCCGCGAGGAACCTTGCTGACGCTGTACGCTTCCTGTAGGTACCACGACGGCCACCTCTGGGTGATCGATGTCTCTCAGTCGATCGAGCATGAACATCCCGCCGCATTCGACTTCCTCCGCGCCGACATCCAGAACGCCGACGACTTCTTCGCGAGGCGAGGGGTCAAGACTCTGGGTCTCCGACGGACCTTCAACTTTGTTACGGGAGACCGACTGGTGTCAGACCGCGAGGAAACCGACGACGACGTCGCTGAGGCGGTGCGGCGGCTGCTCGCCGAGGAGCCCGCACCACGGCCCGGGGCTGGCGAGCAAGCCGACGATTCTGCCGCGGCGAAGCGGCAAAGCCCTTCGGCCTCGGACGAAGCGGTCTTTGCGCAATCCTATATCCCTCGCACGCTCGACCAGGTGTACGATGTCGAGCGCGACGTTGAGCGCGTTATCCGCGGAGAGGGTTCGGACCTCATCTACGCGGACCTCACCGGCGTTGCGGGCGTGCAGAAGGCGCAAGAGGTGCGGACGGACGAGGCGAACGCTGGAGACGCCGATGGAGCGGCGGCCCCGAAGGAGAAGCTCGCAGGAGACGGCGAGAAGGACGAGGCTTCGGACGCCGACGGCGACTCCGCTGAAGATGACAGCGCGTCAGATGCTGATTCTGATGGCGTCCGGCGTCCGCGAGGCAAGAGGTTCGAAGACAAGGACGAGAAGAAGGTAAGTGCCTCAGCTCACATAGCGAGCCTGAGTGCTGTAAGCTGACGCCATATTATTACAGGCGCGGAAGCAGGAGACGAAGGAGAAGGCGCGGGAGAAGCGGGCGACCAAGATGAAGAAGGGGGAGAAGGCGCGGCGGATCAAGAAGACGAGCGGCAAGCGATGATACTAGAATAGGCTGCTTCTCCGAGCTGCTCTTGCTCCTTGTTGTGTATCATCACCTGCACGCACGTGAAGAACCTCGAAAACTTCTGATGAGATTGTGGAAGCTCCGGGATGCGAAAGCTTCGAGATGCAGATGCTTAATTGCACAACAAGCAAGGTACGATGGGGGAGACGGGTCAGGCCAGGAGGAAGCCGCGAACGGTAATGATCGGGGTCAGCACCCGCGGCTCGAGGGAACCGGTCGCGCTGACTTCGCTCATCTCGTCTGCGCCGCTGATTTCGTCGCCCTCCACGG
Source organism: Rhodotorula sphaerocarpa (assembly GCA_024713535.1). Lineage (NCBI taxonomy): Eukaryota > Fungi > Basidiomycota > Microbotryomycetes > Sporidiobolales > Sporidiobolaceae > Rhodotorula > Rhodotorula sphaerocarpa. Next base: position 404,156 of record JANIBP010000011.1, read on the forward strand.
CGCCCAGAAGACTCTCGGCGATGCCCGATGCCTGCCACTTCTCGCGCCGCAAGCCGTTGATAGGCGCTTCTACTGCCGACGAAAGAGCAGGCGACGGCGACCCGATGTCGAATGCGGCCTGGGAGGCTCGGACCAGATCGAAGCTGGCGCCTGCCAGTTCGGCGGCTCGACGGGTCGTGAGAGGCGCGTCGAACAGCTCGAGAACGAACCTTCGCGAAACGAGGCGGAACTGGTGCTCAGACAGCATCTGAAGTGCGCGTCGAGTCATGATGGACGACCTGAATTCGAGCGGGTGCCGGAGCTTGATCTTGGTCAACGTGCGCGAGGCCTTCGCGGCGAGAATATGATTGGAAAGGTCGGCCAGCGCGTTGAGGATGTCGCGCTGCACGCTTGAGCGAGTGGGTGCGAAAGAGAGCGACAAAGGTGCCGTGGCGGACGGACACTCCCAATAAGGGCTCTGAGGGCTCGCGCGACTGCGTCAGCATGCGTCGTGCTCGCAACAAGGTCAGCCAGCTGGTTGGCGACGCACAGCAATATAGTCCGCGAGGTAGCTCGGCACGCATAGTCCGACGGCCCTGCCGTGCAAGTCGAAGACGCTATCCCAGCCGAGCTCGTCAAGCATCTCAGCTCCGACCTCGGTGCTCGACAGGAGGCAAAGGGCGAAGGTCGCCGTCCTGCTCAAGAGCGGGTCAGCCTATGCGCACAATTGACGAGTCTCTGGCAGAGAGGCGACTCACCCTCGCAGGGAGTAGACCGGCGAGAACGCAGCGATTTGCACAATCTGCGTCAGAATGTCGTATTCGTCGAGCATGACGAGTCCGGGAGACGAAGAGCCGATATGACCCTGCGAATTTGGGCCCCTTTAGTTGGATCCTTCCCGCGGCCAGCAGGGCGAGAGACTGACGAGAGCCCAGAGCACAGTCTTCAGCATGACCACATATTCCTCGTCGAGGTCCGAGTCTTCGTGTAGGGATACGATTGCCGCAAAGTCGTCGAGGTGGCCAGATTCGCGCAGGTGCCGGCAGCCTTCGTTCGTTTGCACGAGCTCTCCGTAGAAATGGGGCAGCGGGACACCGTCGAATCTGCGGACAAGGTGCTGACGTCAGCGGCCTCAGGCGTACGTGCACGAGAGGCATGCTTGCTTACGCCGGCTTGTTCTCCTGAGGTGTCGGAGAGAACGCCGATGCCAGCGCAAGCTCAGCCTCGACCATGTACTGCAGATTGCGCTCCTGATGACGACAAGCAGCGACGCCATTGGTCAGATTCACGGCGCAGCTTGCGGTGGCAGGATCTGGTCAAGCGGCTCACGTCGAACCATATCTCGAGCTCGTGCTGGATGTACTCCAGGCTATCCAGGTAGCGGACTCCGGTAGGAGTTGCGAGAAACCTGTTCCGTGCGCATAAGCGACAGGATCCCAGACTTGTGAGAGCAGCCTCGCAGCTCACCGTTTGAGTAGATCTGCGCTGTGATCTCCGACGAGCTCGAGAGCTGGTTGCAAAGCAAGGACTTGCTCGAGCACGTCGTCGTCCTGACAGATCTGCTCCACAGTCTGTATGGCGAGCCTGACGATATCCGGTGCCGAATCGTACAGCTGCTGGACGAGCAGTCGGACAAGCCAGTCGGGCGCGCCCTTGACGGCTTCGGACTGTCCTTCGGTCAGTAGCTTGCCGAGATGCCGGGTGGCGATCAGGCGGATATGCTGTCGAGAACGGGTCAGTGAGCCGTAGGTCCGACCTCGTGGTTCAGAGCCAGACTCACCCGGAAGCTTGACGTGAGGACGCGACCGAGGAAGACGCGAGCATGCCCGTCACTGAGGGAGGGCGGTCAGCATATCAACATCCCCACGGGTACGGGAGAACAGGAGCTTACAGCGAGTAATTGAGGTTTTCAATGGCGAGGATGACCAGGTCGTCGCGGCTTCGCAGTTCCGCGAGGCGGTGAATCGCAGTGAAGATCCTTGCCTGGTCGAGCAATCTGAAACGACCAGTCAGCCGGGGAGCATGAGACCCGCGTCATGGCGAACAGCGTACCTCAACCCTTGTCTTGAGCCGCTGAGGAGCCCAATCATTTCGAAGTATCCTCGGGTCAGGGTGTGCTCGACCCGGTCGCGCGAGAAGATGGTCTCGACGCCCGAAGAGGCGTTCATCTGCTATTCTCCGTTTCAGTACAGAACCTCGTAAAGATGGTTTGCAGATCGCACGGACGGAATCGATCTGAAAGAGAGATTCGGCGATTTGGCGCAGGAGCTGATCCTCGGCGAGGTAGTCCCGACCCTCGGCGCTGTCAAGGAGTGTCTCGAGAAGGGCGCAACCGAGACGAGTCCACTGGGCGTTTGACTAGAGGTGAAAGTGTCAGCAATGCTTAAGGTCGCCGTATTCATACGAGACGGACGAACCGTTGAGCGAGGCATATCGCTATATCGCAAGCTGAACGGGTGAAAGAACCCGAGCAACCGACTCATGAACTTTGTCGCACGCGTCGTCTCTTCGAGCCGCTTCGGATCGCGCAACGGCCCGTCGACGAGCTCGAGAAGGATGTCGCATCTCCAAGGGATGTCCGAACGGGTCGAGAGGACCTCGCTTTGGAGCAAAAGGTTGCGAAAGGCCATGTCGTCGATTTGCGAGGCTGCCGCGCGTCGGCTCTGCTCAATCTGTTCGCGCAGCGCAGCAGCTGATTGCTTAGCACGCTGCGGCAGCGCAGCCCTGCCAGGAAGAGTGTGAGCCGCTGGAGGAGCTCGAGACTTCGAGGACGGTAACACTGACCTTTTCGCCGCAGCATAGTCTGGTACTTCGCGCGCATTGCGCTGCCAGCGACGCGAATCATCGACAGATAGCAATGTCGTGCTGGCAAACCGCCGTTGCTCGCTCGTGTCGAACGAGAGCGCCAAGGCGACCAGTTTGGGGAGGGCCTGCGAGAACGAGGACGAGGGCGTGAGCCGAATGGTCTGCGAATGAAGGAGCCTAAGGAGCACAAGCCCAGCGTACCTGAATTCGCATGGCGTGGTGCGGTGGCAAAACGCGCCCGGCGACGTCGAGCACGAGCGCGATCAACTGCGAGACCTTGGCAGCGGTCGAAGGGTCCTGCGGGTCCGTGGCGAGAGCAGATAATGCCTGTGTGGATCAAGGGTCAGCGTGCGGGCACTTCGACGCGATAAAAGCAGAGTCTGGCTCACATCGGGCAACCCCGCCTCCGCAAAGACCAGAAGCAAGATCGCCAGGTACTGATCGAGCAGGTTACACCGCGACCCCGTACCGCCCGGCCTCGCCGATGCGGTTCCACGAGGGTCTCCTTCGCCTATGACGCGTGAGGTCATGGTCAGTCCTTTCCCTGCTCGCTCGCTCGGCGGGTTTTCAGGAGGTCAACGCACCAGAGCTTGGAGCGCGAACGCTGAAGACGTCGATGAGCATGTCCAATAACACACCCTGAGTGCCAATAGAAGCGTCAGCACAACTGAGCTGAGCGCGAGTCAGTCGTTCGGGCGGCTCACGCGGATGTCCGCAGACGGGTTCGAAAGTGAATCAACGAGAGACGTGACGGCCTGACGGCCGCTGATGTTGAGGTAAAAGAGTCCTGAGGGTATGCAGAAGCGCTAAGCCTTCCTTCCCCTTTCCGAATCAGGTAACGACGTGGGACGAGGACTGACCACTCCAGCTCTTGAGCAGCATCACGACGATCCCGGCGCTTGCCTTGACCTTTTCGAGCACGAGCGCGCCGCTGCCGTAGACTTCGGTGAAGCCAGCGAGGATGACCTGGCAGAGTAGTGAGGATCAGTATGAGTGGGCCCCTCCTGCAGTCTAGAGACCGGGAGGGAGAAACTCACCTCGAGGTCGATGCCGGGCCGCAGCCACTGCCGTGTTTCCGGGTGATCGACCGCGACCAGGAACAGGCGAGCGACGTGAGACCCAAAGTCAGGTAGACTTTCCGACAGCGCTTCGAGAATGCTGCGGAGACCACCGCTGACGACCAAAAGCGGCAGGTTGCGGACGACTGCAGGACGCGAGGTTCCGCTCAGCTTGGCCGGCTACCTCAGCAGTGTCATCTCGAACGGGATGGGAAGTCTCACTGAGTTCACCGAGCAGCTCGAGCGCTGCCAGCCGCAGCTTCTCTTCCGGTGCATCCGCGACCGCGATGACGGCGCGCAAGACCGACATGGGCATGGTATCGCGGGCCTCGAGCAATCTCGGCCCGGTGTGCTCGATCAACACCCGGACCAGTCGCAAGCTTTGCTCCTTTTCCAGGTCGCAGCGAGCATCGCGGGCGAGGGTTCTGTCACGGATATCCGGGGAATCAGGAGTGCGCACGAGGGAAGCGGACAGGGTCGGTCCACCTACTTGACGAGGAAATACTCGAGGTGATAGCGATTCAGCTCGGCCGCGTCGTGAGCGTCCACCACCAAGTGGCGCAATAACCGGTACGCTCCGGCGCGGACCTCGGTCAGCACGCCGTCCTCGAGACAGCTCATGATGCTGCCGAGTAAGAGCGCGTCAGAATCCGTCGCATTGTAGGTTCCTGAGAGAGGGCAGCCTTTCGAGAGAGCGTACCTCGGGAGGAACCGCTCGATCTGCAGCTCGTACTTGAGCGCGGTCTCGGTCTCGAACCGTTCGACGACCGCATCCATGCTTCGTATTCGCTGCAGCGGGTCCGGCATTTGCGCGAGCAAGTCGAGCTCGGCTGCGAGGAGCATCTGCGGAGTCGGATCGGGCTCTTGTCCTGCGGCACGGCGGTCAGTACGTAGGATGCGTCCGGCGGGTCGAGAGACGAATTCGCCTCACGACTGTCTTCTTCGCCATGGTCCTCGGACCGGCCAGACCCGTGCTGCCAATTCTCGGTCGAGTCGTTTGTCCAGTTCTCGACGCTGTAAGGAGCTTCGACGCCGCTGTCCGAGCGAGGCGAGTCGGGCGCCGAACCGTCTGTTTACGTCGCGAGAGGGGAATGGTCGGTCAGCTGGGCCAGCTACGCATTGGCGTTCTTTCTCCGGCCGAGCAGCGAGGTGAGCGTACTGCAGAGCTGTTGCAAGTGGGCGAGCCTGTGTTCGAGGTGCTTGACATCGTCCTTGGCCTGGGCGAGGACCTGCCGGATCGCCGGCAAGTCGGGCACGTCGGCGTCCGGCTCGACCCGGCCGTCCTGCTCGATCCTCCGTGCAAACTCGGCAGCTCCAGCGACGACATTGCGAGCATCTTCAAGCTCCTGCTGGACGGTGTGGAGCTGTTCGCGGACGCGATCAGTGCCGCTCGTCGGCTGCGGTGGGGTAACGTGAAGGTGTGGTCGACTGCTGGCGACGTACCTCGGCCGTGAGATCCCTCGCCATCCGAGCGCGCCACTCCTTCTGCCCTTTGTGCGCACGCCTTGTTCCGCAACGATGCGCCGGGAGTGCTTATGCCCGAGACGGCAGTCGGCCGACGCGCATGTGGGAAATAGTTTGCAATAGTAATGAGAATTGGAATAAGATGAGTTTGTATTAGGTAAATAGACAGAGCGCGCGCGCAGGGAGGCGGGCGGGCGGTGCGCGGTGCGGTCGTGAGCGCGAGCGCTGGTCGCAGTCTGTCCTCCAGGTCGTGTCTTCACCCCCTCACCCTCGTCGCAATGGCAAGTCTGCTCTCCTGCTCGTACTCGACAACCTTCGTCCGTCCCGGCCCGCGCGCCCCGACCGGAGGCCCGTGCGACGACGTCGACCCGGCCGGCACCGCCTGAGCTCTGAAAAGCTCGTCGGCCCCCAACTCGCCGCGCCCGTCACGCACGCTGGCGCACTGGACGACGGCACAGACGGCATGACGGTCGGGACAGATGGGCTATGGCGCAGTCAGAGCGAGCGCAGCGGCGAGTTGACGGCTGGGGCAGCCGGTGCGAGGAGCGGCCCAGCGCGCACGAAGGCCGCTTCCGCCGGCCGACGCTCTCCAGTCCTCGCGCGGCCATGCATCGCTCGTTCAGGGCCAGGGAGATGTACAATGCGGTCAGAAACAGATATGCGCGCCCGCCCGAGTGCGAGGACGCCCTTCGGGATCACCCGTGGCAGCCGCAGCGTTGCGCCGCCAACGACCCTGCCGATGTCTCGCACCTGCCCCTGCCGCAACGCCTCGCGGGGCACAGCAAAGACGACACGATACGAAGCTGTACATCCGTGCTGACTCGAGTATGCCCGCCCTCCGTTTGCCCCTTTCTCCGTCTCCTGCAGGCCAAGTACGCGTCGTCGCACCTGATCACGGACCGCAAGGCCGTCGGCATCTCGAAGGGCACCTACCTGCGTGTTCACTACAAGAACACCCGGTGAGTACCTCGACTGCTCTCGAACGGCAGCGGATGAGGGCGAGATACGCGCCGTGCGAACGAGATCGGGGCCGCTGACCCACCCCGCTCCGCAGCGAGACGGCCGCCGCTGTCCGTGGCCTGTCCCTCGCCAAGGCTGTCAAGTTCCTTGAGGACGTCCAGACCCACACCCAGTGTGTCCCCTTCCGCCGCCACAACGGTGCCGTCGGCCGTACCGCCCAGGCCAAGGTCCACGGCGTCGTTCAGGGTCGCTGGCCGGTCAAGTGAGTTCGCTCTCCTTTCCTTCTGGCGGATATCGAAGACATGGCATACTCCTCGAAGGGCATGCTCCTGCGAACTTCGCTCACCTCGCGGTCTCCGCTCGCCAGGTCGGCCAAGTTCTTGCTCTCGCTCCTCAAGAACGCCCAGGCCAACGGCGAGGTCAACGGTCTTGACAAGGACGAGCTCTACGTCAAGAACATCGTTGTCCAGCAGGCCCCGAAGATGCGGTGAGTACGCAAGCGCGAGAACCGTCGAGCACACCACTGATTTTATCATTTTCCGACGTTCTCCTCTTCTACGTACAGCCGTCGGACCTACCGCGCACACGGCCGGATCAATCCCTACCAGTCCAGCCCCACGCACCTGGAGATCATCCTTGCGCCGCTGGGCGCCGAGGTTCCGGCTGCGTCGGAGGAGGTTGCTGAGCAGGTCGAGGCGATCGAGGCGTAAACCGACTGGAATTTGAAACTCCCGCGGACTTGCCCTTGCTACATGACTGCATGCGATGCACTGGCTGCGATACCGGCTGTGGGTACGCCCAGCCCGAGTGAGGAGAGGAGGGTTGCCCAGCGAGAGGGAGGGGAGGAGGGCGAAGGGTGTGGCGCCGGTCCGCGGGCCGATTCCTCTGCGCTTTCGTGCCAGCGGCGCCTAGACTTGGACCTTGCGCTGCAGCTGAAAAGGTACTGCTATTCTTTTACCGAAAGAACAAGACCGAGTCAGCACTGGCGAAAGACTGGCATTCGCTGTGGTGGCGGGCATTGTCTTCCGTACTGCTTGCCTTCAAATTAGGTTTTGACCAACCCGGAAAGCACAGTCTTGCCAATGCCTTATAGGCAGGCTCTCAAGGAAGAAAGGCAGTCTGTGCAAAGACCTGATCCCACCTTTTTCTGGATTTCAGCAGCTTGCACCTCTCACCCCTACCTTTCAACCCTTGCTGTTCTTGCTGCTTTTTCTCTCGGTCCCGATTGGTGCAATGACCTGCATAAATTCGCAGCCTCAAAAGTCCAGGTCCTGTCCGGGTCAAGTTTGTGTGACGGAAATCGACCCTCAACACAAGTCCGCTCTTCTTTGCAGCATGGCGAGTACAACTGTGCTGCGAGTATGGCAGCTCAAGGCACGCTTGTTGGAGCACAATCAGCTCTCGGCATCTGGGCACCACTACTGAGACTTGAGGCCGCCCCTCAATAAATGAATGCTAGTCCTTCCAGTTACTGCAGAGCCGCAAGATATGCTCAGTCCCTCTGCAGGGCGAGAGGAGATGAACATTCTGCGCACCATAAAGTCCTCGTTCGGATCAAACTGTGGAAAGACGACACGGCACGGTCAGTCTCGGATGGGACAGGTGCGAAAGTAGCGAGAGAACGGGACGCACCTCCCCTAACCGCTGACTCGCTTCCCACTGCTCCTGCTCATAATCCTGCGAGCCGTTCCCTGCGTTCAACCGTGCATAGTCCCGGGCCTCCGCGTCCGCCTTCCTTTGCCGGGCGAGGAGCAACTCTTCGTTTCGAAGTCTGTTCGCCACCTCGCGCTTCTTGCGGTGTTTTTGTCGTTCCCGCTCGCCCTTTTCTGCCTCATGGTCGACTTGCCGTTCCACTTTGGTCTTGCTGTTGTCCGGAGAGGAGAGGGGTGGGGTTCAGATGATCGGCTGCAGTGCAAATCCCGGGAGCGAGAGTCGAAACGAGGCGGAAAGTCTCACCTCAACCGGTTCACCACGGCATTGACGCGCTCCTCTATCCGAAAGCGCTTGACGAGCCGGTCATTGTGAAAGGAGACGGCGCCCGTCGCGTAATCGCCCCGCTTGAGCAGGTTCGAAGCCGGCGTGAACAGGATCGTTACGGCCTGCTTGTTGCCCTGGATCGAGCCGGCCTTGACGAGTTGGCCCGCATCGGCCATGAGCTTCTCAGGCATGGCGTCCCAGGCCATTCCCTCCGGCATCCGGATGTAGATGTGCGGACTGGAGAGTTTCTGCGATTCCGGCAAGGAGCGTGAGTGAGGGGAGCAGGTTCTTCAGGGACCAGCAACCAGCCACATACGTCTACGTGTACCCAGACGTCGCGCTCGGTGAAGTATCGCAAGAGCTCCTCGTCTGTCGGCAAGCGAGACCAGTCAGGATGGGCGAAGAGGCCGGAGGGATTGCGGAGCCGCTTCAAAGGGCGTACTCTCGAACTGCCATAGTGGGGCGGTCAAAGTTAGCGACAAGCTGTCCTCAATCCTCTGCTCGAAGGCAGCGCGAGGGTGAGTCGTACGGACCTTGTCTTTCCCGGCGTAGATCATGACCGGCTCAGCGTCCCCGAGGGCGTTCGATGTGTAGAATAGCACCATGCTGCAAGCTGGGCGAATCCGAGCGGTGCGGGGGCAACTAGGGCCGCAGCCAAGCAGCCTTCGTAGGGACGAAAGTAGTGTGTTGCTGCACGAGAGGAAGGATCGCCATCAAAAAGCCGCAAGCTGCCAGACCCGAAGTCTCTCCCACCGTCTCGCAAAAGGGACACCGATAAGGGGAATTGTCATGAAATGCTAGGTACAAGCGTGAGACAGAACTGAAAAGAGCGGGGAGTGGGCGAGAACCGGAATCAGATGAGAGTGAGAGAAACGACAATAGAGCGGCGGATCAAACGGCAAGAAGATGTACACGGGTGGGGCAGAAAGCCTCGAGGATTAGAGCGCAATCGCCTGGACAGCCTCGTCGCTCCTCTGGACGTTGCGCTCAAAGTCGCTCAAGAACTCGAGCGCGCCCTCGGCGCGCGACACGACGCCCTCGACCTCCTTGCGCTCGGCGGCCGACTTGTCGAGCGCAGCGCGGAACCGCTCTCGCAGGTCCCAGCCGGCGAGACGGAGCACCTTGCGCACCTCGCGCGAGATCCGGTCGGAGTGGGCCGAGGCAAAGGTGACGGGCTGAGCGGACGAGTCCGACGGTGCCGGCGACAGCGCGAGCGCGAGCTTGCGACCAATGTTGCGCGGAATCGCCCGCGGCAGGTCGACGATCACGTAGACCACCAAGCCAACGGCTGTTTGAACAGAGTCAATAAGAGGACTGGAAACGACAGAAGCGGAAAAGTGAGGGACTCACTCAGAACGCCAATGACCGGTCCCGCCCACTTCCGCGCCTGCTTGCTGCCGAGCACCTCGATGACGCGAGTCAGGCTGCTCATGGTACCGCGGATACCGATGAGTCGCGAGCCGATCATGCCGACGCTGCCGAGCCCGAGCCCAACGATCGTCCCCTTCTCGACGATGTCGTCCTCGCCGCCCGCCTTGGGCTGCTTCAGCCCGCGCAGCGCAGCGCTGTGGCTCGACATGCGTTCGAGGTCGAACATGTCGAAGAACGAGACGTCAAAGTCCGTCGCAGACCAGTTGACGCCGAGTCCGGCCGACCCGAGTCCGAGGCCGGTCGAGACGCCGCGAGCAGCGAGACGGCCGACACCGCGACGACGCTTGGCGAACATGACCTCCGGGCGGAAGACGCGGTTCGCCTTCTGCCGCTGCTGCTCGGCCGTGAGCTCCTCGCCGGCGACTTCCGGCAGGTACTTGTCGCCGAGGTCGTTCATGACCGTCTTGACGCCCGTGGCCGTCTCCGTCCGAGCATCGTCTTCCGCCGCGCGGACCTCGGCCTCGAGCGCACGCACGAGGGTCCGCTTGACGTCCGCGGCCCATTCCCAGATACCGAACAAGCCCGGATACGGCGGCAGGCGGACCGGTCCCTCGAACGAGTCGGTGCGTTCGAATGCCGGACGCGCGTCCGCTTCGGCAGCGACCTCCTGCGGAGGGACGACCTTGCCGTCGTAGATGTAGGACAAGGCACGGTCGAGGCGAGACCACGCCGCGCCCTTGACATTGTCGACGACAGTCTCCTCGACGCGGTCGACTCCTTCCTCGACTTCGTCACGCTGGGCGGACAGGCGCTCGTGAATGGGACGAATGCGCTCGAGCTCACGGAGAGCAGCTGCGAGCTCCTCGTTCGCGGCGATGACGTTGGCCGAAGCGAGAGTCGACAGGTCCGCGAGGAGGTTGAGGAGGTAGTGCTTGGCCGGGGCGAGCTTCGACTGCGACCGCTTCAGGAGGACGAACGACCTCAGAGACTGCTCGAGGTGATCGAACGAATTCGGCTCGGTGAATTCGACCTCGACCTTGGCGGGCTGGTCCACCTCGTCGATATGGTCGGCGGCATCGACAAAGTGCACGAGCTCGGCGCGGTTCTCCCACGTCGCCGGGGACAGCTGCTTGATCTGCTCGCCGACGACGCGCATGCACCGGGCCTTGTCGCGGATGCCGGCCCACTTGTTGACGACGATGAACACGAAAGCCTTCTCGCGACTGGCGTTCCAGAGGAACTCCTTGGCCGACAAGGTGAAGTGGTTCTCCGCCGAGACGACAAAGACGATGACGTCAATCTCGGATTGACGAGCAAAGAGGGCGGTCGTCGAGAGAGTATCGCGGTTCAGACCGGGAGCGTCGATCAAGGAGATGTCGACGAGACCGTTCTTGAGGAACGACGCGCTCGTCGACTCGTCCTGCTCCTGCTCGACCTCTCCTTCGACGGCGACGGTTCCGCGGTTGTCGTGCACGTACGCCTTGACAAAGTGATACTCGCCGGTCATCTCCTGGACGTCGTAGACCTGCTCGAGCGGGAAGACATCGAACGTCTTGTCGTCCGCGCGGTCATACTTTTCGAGGTCCCGGATTGCGTGCAGCTCTTCCGTGCCGCCGTTGATACCGGCGTCGACGACCTCGCAGAAGACGGTCGTGCACGGCTGCTGATCCCACGGCATGACTTCGCGACGCAAGAGCGCGTTGACGAGCGTCGATTTGCCGGCGTTCAGGTCACCCGTGACGAGCACGCGCGACGACGAGTCGAGCACACGCGTGCGGAGGGAACTGAGATGGCCGACGGAGCTGGAAAGGCGACGCGAGAGGAGCTGCGACAGGGTCGACAGCGAGAGCGACGGGATCAACGCCGGGAGCTGCGCGGTCGACGTGCTCGGGTGACCCATCTTGAGGTCGATGGACAGGATCGAGAGAGGATGCGCGGGCGGAACGGGCACCGCTGATTTCGGGACCAGCGTCTCGACGCCGGACGTCGACTGTGCGCGCGCGGCCTCGGGGCGAGACGGGGTCGCGCCCTCCTCCTCCTCGCTGATCTCGTTCATGCTCGCCGGCCGCATCGACATGCTGCGCCGCAGAGCATCCTCCCGGGGCGACCTGCTGCTCTGCGCTGCGGCGGCGGCATTCGGAGTGCTCAGCGTCCGATGGGGCACGGGCGCATCAACTGCGGCGACGCCGAGCTGGTGAGGATAGTGCACAGTCCCTGAAAAGTGAACGATGCGGTCAGACCAGGTTGTACGCGCGGGGACCGCTCGAGAAAGAATGTGGCGAGGGGGCCGCTCGGCAGGCCGGATCGACGCAACTCGGCGCCATACAGTCCTGCGCTCCATGGACCAGCAGACTCACATTTGCTCTGGTTGAACGAAGAGAGACTCTTGACAAGCTTGGTGCTCTCATCGAGCGAGGTGACGAGCCTGCAAGCGATCGGGACGAACGGACAGTCAACATCGGCCGACCTGCTGACCCGCGGCATCCCCGAGATCTCAGCCGGTCTTGGGCAGGGACTCACAGCTCGCGGTTGTCAGCGAAAGCCTTCTGATCCTTCTCGTGGCGCTCAGCGATCTCCTCGCCCGACTCGGCCCACGCCTTGCCAAAGAGCGCCGTCAACTTGTCGCTGCTCGCGCTCGGAGAGCTCAGCAGCGACGACCGCCTCGACGACGGCGCAGCGGACGGGCGGGCCGCCTTGGCTGCTGCGTCCGAGTCGCTGAACGGGAACTCGGGCGGCTCCTGCGCCGCGTGCTGGAGTGGCGCCGACTGCATGGCCGTGAGCCGAGCGAGAGGATCGGGGCGGGTCGGGCCGGCCGGCGGGAGGCGAGAACGGCGCACGCGCGGGCGGGTGGCGGAGTTGCGAGAAGTGCTGCGCTCTAGCCTAGTTGCACAGGGCGTGTCTAGAGTGAGCTGGTGCAGTCGTGCAGAGTGCGCGCGAGGGCTAGCCAGGAGCAACTGGACCGAAAGTCGCGAGTTTGTGGAGGCGACGAACGTCAGGCCGCCCGCGCCAAAGTTGGCGATCGCGGCCCTCTTCACCGAGACTCCTCTCCCCTCTCTCGCATGCGCAGGAGCTTCAGAAGCAGAGAAAGGACTTGACAGGAGGTAACAAGCTAGCACTACAACCAGGCAGAGGCGGGGAAGACAGATCGGGCGGGGCGGAGCAAGCGCTGCCTTGGAACGCGAGAGAAAGAACGGTCAAGGTGGCCTCTACGTTCTTCGGGTCTCGCTGTAGGTGGTAAGTAGCTCGTCATCAGCACGTGGTACTCGATGATCCGGAGACGCAGGGGCGACGCACAGACTCTCAAAGTGCAGGATAAACTCCTTCCGGACCCGCTCCCACAGGACCGGGTCAAAGAAGCTGCGCGAGGTCAAATGCGCCGTCAGTTCCCCGAGTCGAGTCAAGGCATTGGCGCCCGAGAACGCACATGTAGCTCCCCCGCTCGTAGGTGGCCGTCTTCTGAATGGGCTCGGATCCGGCTTCCTTGGTGAGCCAGAGGCGCAGCTCCTTGTGGTATCGCCAGTTGTGCTTGTACCTGTCGCCACCGTCCGATCCGTCAGCTCTATCACGAGGTGTGCAGGCACATTACCGGGACGTACAGCTCGTGCGCCGCCATCTCCTGCATCGCGTCCCGCGGCTGGCTGTAAAAGATGAAGAACAGCGTCTCGTCGCTAAAGTTGCCGATTTTGGTGTTGGCTGGAGGAGGCTGGACGTTGTAGCATGCCGGCAACGAGAACTCGGGCTCGATGTTGAGCATCTGCGCCGTCTTGGCGTCCGTCCAGGGCGTGATAAAGGTCGAGTACAGGTTGCTGCGAGGAGTGGCACGGAGAGTCAGCTCTCGAAATGTCGAGCACGGGGAGCCCGAAATGAGAGGCAACGCACTCTGCCGAGCCGAGGTCGAGACCGAGATTGGTCAAGTCGGTCCCGAGCGCAAGCATCGTCTGGTCCGGGTCGCTCGACTTGATCGTGTGCAGCAAGCCGAGCAGGCCGTACCGATCTGCCGGGCTGAACAGGACCTGCTGCGCCGGCGTCTGCGGCACCCCACCCGTCGTCACGCTCGACGTCGGAGGCGGTAATGCGTGCGTCGCCGCTCCGCCGGCGCCGGCGGCCGCGGCGGCGGCGAGGAGCGCGGCGGCCTGGGCCGAGCTGGCCGAGTTGGTACTCGGTGAAGAGTGCAAGGTATGCCGCGGGTCGGAAGCACTCGGCGCGTTGGCGCTTGGTGGCAGCGGCGACGAGGTGTTGCTTGCTGCACTCGGCGAGCCGTTCAGGAGGCTGGCAGGGTAGTTGGCCGTCGGCTGCGGGCTGTCGGTCCATGACTGCGAGGCGAATGCTATCGTAAGTGTGTGGGAAATGCGGTCATGGTGAGGCTATCGCTCACCTGCTTGTCACCACCGGGAGGGTTCCGAGGTCCGTTCATGCTTCCGAGCAGGTTGGCGCGATGTTGTTGCTGCGCCTGCAAAGCCGCAAGCGCACTTGCCTGTTCTTGGCCGCCTGGACTTGCGACTGCTCGCCCTGCTGCTGCTGCCGCCGCGGCGAGCGACAGGCCGTTGAGCCCGGCAGACAGGCCACCGACGTCGTGCAAGCCGCCGCCTGGTGCTGCGTTGACCATGCCTGCCGTCGGAGGATGCAGCGACTGCTGTTGTTGCTGCTGCTGCTGTTGTTGTTGCTGCTGGGACGAGAGCGGGAGTTGCTGGCCTGCGCTGCCGAACGCTCCTGCGCCTCCGAGAACGGGGAAGTCGTCGGCCGAGAAGTCTCGTCTGGACCCAGGTGCGCCTCCAGGTGCGGCTCCTGGTGCGCCGTTCAGACCGGGCGAGAGCGCGGTCTGCCCTGCTTGGGACGCGTAGCTGGAGAAGAGGCTGGCGGCGGAGCCTGAGCCGATTCCTGAAGAGGCGGGCGGTGCACCGAGGGCGGGAAAGTCTGACGGGTCGAGCGACGCCGAGCTGATTCCGGGTGGCAGTGTTGCTCCTGCTGCAAATTTCAGGCGCCCACAAAGGCTGTCGTCAGCGCGTGCGGGTGACTAAGGACGAGGCAGGCGCGGGTCCGGCGTCGGCCCGCCACGGTGGCAGCGTGCCGCGTGCCCACCGCGGGAGGACCAGCGCCGGTTGGGCAAGATGCACAGCAGAATTCAGCGTACCTGCTTGTGGTGACAGCGCTGCTGCTGCTGCGCCCATCGGGAAGTTTCCCCTCATCGTCGCGCCTGGCGAAGTTGGCGGCGCGCCGGCGCCGGACGCTGGCCGTTGTCCTGCTGACCGACCGCCGGGCAGGGTCGCCTGGCCGAGGCCGAACGGTGACTGCTGTGTTCTGTTCAGCATGACTCTCGCTGTGAGCGTGGTGCGAGCCGAGGCTGCGACTCGTGCCGGTCTCCGCTCGCAGACAGCTGCGCGGACCTCACCAACTTTGGACGTCTTCGCCAGCACTGTCCGTCTACCAAATGAGCAGACCTTTCCGTCCGACACCGTATCTACTCCGGCAGCTACAGTCTGTGCATTACTCCATCTCCGTTAACCCTAAGCCCGTGCAAAAGCCCCAAAATCTGCCCCCGATTCGACTGCTTGCGCTCTGCCTTCTTTTCGTCGTCGCCTTGCCTCCATGCTGGCTCGTGCCTCGTCTCCTGCTCGGACCGCTCGACCGCTTCACGACAAGCTCCCCGTCGAGACCGAGTCCCCCAGCAGAGTTTGCCAGTCCGGCACCCCGTGCTGCAGGGAAGGACGGCGACCTCCGGCCACGTCGCCCTGCAATCCGAGCCGACCTCCTCCTGCGCCAGAGGCCGTCGGGGTGCGGCTGCCGTTTCCGCCGCCACCGGCGCTGCTCCCGCCATTCCCGCCGCCGCCTTCACCGCCGCTGCCGCTGCCGAGCCCGAGGATCGTTCCCCCGATCGTCGGCGACGTCGCCGAAAACGCGCTGCCATGACCGAAGCCCGCAGCGCTGCCGTTGTTGTTCCTCCCGGACATGCTCGCGCCGAGCGTCGGCATCGGGTTCGTCGCGCTCCACAGGACGCCCGTCGGCGCCGGCGCAGCGGGCGCATGCTGCGAATGGTCCCCGAGGAGGACATAGTACTGCGGCGTGGCGGTCGCGCGCCCGTTCGCATCGAGGCCGTTTCCGGGGACGGGTACGCCCGTCGTCGCGGTCGGGCTCAGATTCGCCACCGTCGGGGTCGATCCGGTCGGTGCGATGACCGAGCTGGCCAATGCGGCGGGGGGCAAGACCGAAGGGACCGGCATCGCGCTGTGCACAGGCACGAACGGCAGCGCGCTCACCACGGGCCGCTCGTATGAGACGGGGTGGGACACGCTCGGACGCTCGAGTGGGCTCGTCACCGGCGGGACTCCCGGCCCAGGGCAGTCGACCGCGTCGAGCGGGGCGCGGCTCGTCGGCGGTGCAGGGTACGCCGGTACGGTGCTGACGGCGTACGGACTCGCGAGGTGGTTCATGCGCGGCGGGACGTAGTAATTCGGGATCGGGGGCATGATCGTCGGCATGCCAGGCGGGAGTCCGGAGCTGTTCGTTTGGCCGTTGTGCGCGGCGGCGGCTGCATAAGGAGCGAAGGCGGCTCCGTTCCCGGGAGGGTAGACGGACGCGGGCGCGCTGTACGACAAGAAAGGGACGCTCGTCGGATGTGGACGAAAGTTGGACGTGCCGGCGGCGGCGCCGCCCGGCCTCTGGTGGTGATGATTCGCGCCGAGTGGCAAACTCGGAATGGGCAACAGCGGAGGCGAGTTCGCGGCGGTGGCGGACGAAGGAGAGCTCGTCGGTGATGAGCCTTGCGCGGCACTTTCCGCCGACTGTTGACCTTGACGGAGGAGTGCGACCTGCTGCCGCAGGTCCTCCATCTCGGCGCGCATGTTGACCATCTGCTCCTCGAGACTCAGCTCTTCGACTCTGCGCCCAGCGGCCCCGAACACGGGTCAGCGTTTCGTGCAGTTAAGCCTAGAGGGACAGACACGCACGGGGACGCGGGCTCATCGTCCGTGTAGACGCAAGGCTGCGAAGCGGACGTTGGCCGAGAGATGAAATTCAGCGCAAGGTCTCGCTCGGCGGGCGCACAGGACGCGCACCTGGTTCCTGACGCGACAAGCCGAGCACACAGGTTCGCGCGAGCACTTTGTCTTGCGTTGGCGGCACTGCACAACGCCCGCCGTCGCGCGATCAGCGTGGCCTGGTCGGGCGGAAGGAAGAGAAGGCCGACCGCAGCAGCGGCGCGTCACGTCTCGTCCCCTCGCTCGCTCGGTCGACCTGTAGAAACTCTCGGGACTCACGCCTTCACAGCTACGCTTCTTGGGACTGCCGCTCGAGCTCGCGCTGGCGCCTGCAGCGTCGACCGAGGGCGCCAAGACGGACAAAGGCGCGCGGCCGGTCGTGCTAGCAGGCTTGGATTGGCTCTGCTGCGGTGTCGCGGTCGCTTCGCTCGGAGACGGTTCAGACGAGTCCATACCAAGTCTAGGGACTTGTGGGTCGTGTATACTCTTGGGTCCGAGGCGGTCCGAGTCGAGGGGAGGGAGAAGGAGAACATGCCAGATCCCGCGGGCGGGCTGAGGAGAGCAACCGGCGACAAAGTCGGCCAAGCGAGCTCGGGCGAGAAGGATCTCCGCTCGATAAGCTTAGATAAGCCCCGTAAGCTTCATTTACCAACGTCAGGAATACAAGGGAAGGGAGAAAGGGGAACAGTCGTGGTCATGGGCAACTACACCAGTCCAGGCTCCTCCGCAATGTTGCGCTTGATCGTGAGGAGCAAGCCCGTCTTCCATGCGTCGAGGTGTGTTAGTCTGTACGGATGAGTCTCCATCAGTCGTGCGTCTCCGGAGACGATGCGATGCTCGCGGACGAACCGGTCGTAGTCGGCGACGGCAGCCGTGAACTCCTCGGCGTCGCCGGCATCAAAGGCATCCGCGATCGTGTTCAAGAACTTGCACTCGCGCTGAGTCGCGAACGAAGGGTCGGCGTTGCAGTAGTTGTCGATCGCCCGCTTCGTCGAGACCACGTCCTGGGCGGTCGCGCAAAGAAGGTCAACTTCCGTTCGCCGATTCGCCGGTCGAGCCGGACCGGAGCGGCAAGCAGGACGAGGAAGCTCACTCCTGTTGCCAGCCAGCAGAGACCCGCCTTGAGGTAGTACTCCTTGACGCCGTAGCGGGTCAGAGCCGACCCGAGAGACTGCGACGCGACGCGCTCAAACAGCTCCACCGCGCGAGGGTACTGGCCGAGCGAGCCGGCAAGCTCAGCAGCCTCCTTGTAGCATCCGTTTGCGGACCTGCGGAGGAGGTATGGATCGAGTCGTCAGGGCCAGCAGCTGCGCTGCCCAGGCCGAGAGAGCGGGAGACGCACGCCGTCGCATCTTCCTGCATGTAGATGTCGCCCGCCGCCTGGAAGGACTCAAGCGCTCCGGTAAGGTCGCCACCCTCTTGCTGCAGGATAGCGGCGATCTCCTTGTGCCGGTCCGCCGCTTGCCGGAACCGACCCTTCTCCTTGTACAGCTGGATCGTCTTTTGCAGCGCAGCGACGGCAACTGTCGGGGTTGCGGAGGGGTCAACACGCGAGAAAGTCCTCGGAGAGAAGGACGGACTGTGTACTGACGTTCGGGGTGCGCCTTCTTGTACGACTTGCTCGCGGTCCAGTAGTCGTTCGCAGCGTCGTCCTTCTCCTCGTTCTTGAGTGCCATTTCGGCCGCGCGGGAGAAGGCGTCGCCGGCTTCTTTGTGCTGGTTCTCCATCTTGTAGGCATTGCCGGCCTGCTGGTAGAGGTCGTGCGCCTCTTCGAACTTGGCTGATGACGAACTGAAGAAGGAGAAGCCTCCGGACGCGGACGCCTTCTTGTCGGCCCTGCAGGGAGCGGGAGTAGCGGTTCGATAGAAGACGGGCGTGGCAGCGTAGCAGCAGCAGTCGAGACGGGGCGGAGGGAGCAACCGGGACGGCGGGTTCCGCGACGAGGAGAGAGATGACGATGTTGGCGGTCAGCGCACGCAGGCGCACTAGCACAGGCGCAGACAGCTCACTTTTGCCTGTAGTATTCGCCCTGGGACGACATGTTCGCTGCTGTGCGGTGTGTGTAAGCGTGGCGAGAGGGAGACGGCGAGTGGGGCCTCCCGCTGCGTCCGTCCTCGGCTTCAATTCACAGCCGCACCCGCCAACGCTCCTCAGCAGGCTCTGACAGCTATACGACAGCTACAACGACCTATGCTGCGCCCCTCTGCCCTCCCACAGCGACGCTGCTGCCGCTCGCTGTCACCGCCGCCCCGATGCGCTTCCCGTGCAATCCCGACGCTGCTTCGTCTGCTCTCTCATAGCTCGCTACTTGCTCGCTCAGCCATGCTCTGTACCTCGACAAACTCGCTTCGCCCGCGCCGGTCGCGCCCCTCCCGGAATAACCTCGCGTCTGGTGCTCAACGACGCCCACATCTCCCTTCTGCGGCGGCTGCACAAGCGCGTCCTTCCGTTCTCGCGCGCGTGCAGAGCACCCGGTTGGGCAGGGCGGTGCTCGCGCTCTGTTTTTTGCCTATCACCCAGCTGGCGCCGCGAATCCGGAAACCCCTACGAGGTCGAGCGCCCAAGACCTCGCGCAGTGCTTCAGCTGACGGGGCCAGCGGACGGGAAGTTGTTCGCCTCGTGGCCGTCGAATTGCGGAGACTTCTCGACCTGTGCTTCTGCTCTGACCGATGGGGCGTGCTCCCTGGTCTCCGTCCCCCCAACTTGGGCGTCGCCCGCCGGTTCGACCCATGGGAGCCCGGCCACATCGGGGTCCCGCACCTAAGCGGCGCCCTTGGAACCTTGAATGTCGCCATAGTCATAAAGATGGATCGACGGACGGATTTCCGGCGCCAGATCCCGCGAAGCAGCGGGCGGTACGCGGACGACCGATCCGCCAAGGTCTCTTCACCTTTGCCCTTCGCTCACCTGATAGTCCCCCTGGCGCGTGCGCATTCCTTCCGAATCGCTCGAATTCAGCTCGTTTGTGGGCCGTACGCCTCGAAGGACCTATGCACGGTCCCTTATCTGATGAACGCACCCGCGCTGGTTCCCCCGCTCAGGCCCCCGTGGACGGTGCTTCAACGGATGGAGGTGCTGCTCGCGGCGGTCATCCTCAGACTATACGCTCCCTGAACGCTGCGCACAAAGGCTCCCGCCAGCCGAACCCTAGCTTCACCTCCCCGCCATGCTCTCAGCGCTGTCGCCGTCTGCGCTCCCGCCCGTCTCGCCACGGGCGCTGCCCCCCTCCCTCTCTCGCACCACCGATCGAACTCCACCTCGCGCCGACCGCACGCCGCAAGGCCACCGCCTCCGCCCCGGGACGAGCTACCAAGCCGCGTACGAAACCGACCCCTTCTCGCCGATCCGCCCGCTCGAGTCGTTCACGTCCGCGGCCGCCGTGCAAGAATACCTCGCGGCGTTGGTGCGAAGAGATCCGCATGAGGTAGAGGTCTTGATCAAGGTGCCGATGCAGCCGGGGGAGGAGGAGGGAGAGGACGAGGAGGGAAGGACGGCGGCGGTTCCGGCGGTCGAGGAGGGCGTCTGGCTGTACGAGCACCTCAGGCGAGTCTCTACCGGGAGCATCGCTACGCATTCTAGAGAACTAACGGGAGGCTGTGTCGTACAGACGGATCGTCCAGGATCAGCATCTGTGGATCGCCACCCTCATCTCGGACTGCTCCGTGACGACCTGTCCGGAGATGCAAGCCGGACCAGACTGGTACTTTCTGTGCGCGTACGTGCCACGACCTCACCGCGAATACTTGTGTCATGCAAGCTCACCTCTTCGGACCGGTCAGCGCCCACTCGGTCGAGCCGACCCCGCCGTGCTGCGCGATCGACTACATCGTCCACACGAGCGAAGGCGCGCAGGCCCTCTTGACTTCTCCGCGCTACTTTCCGAGTCGGCTCTCGATCAGCGAGTCGAGCCGGCGGTTGCTCGGGACGGTCGCGAGGAGGGTGTACCGGAGTTTCGCGCATGCGTACTAGTTGAGTCCCTCCTCTCTTCCCTCCCCGCCCTGGCCGATTTATACTGGACCGCGGACCACTTCCGGAGCCGAAGCCTTCGTTCCAGTAACATGTGAGAAAGCACTCATGATTGACGCCCTTCTCCGGATCGTTAGCCACCACCACGACCTCTTCCTTGAGCTGGAGAGCCAAACGAGCCTCGTCCGGCGATTCGACGCCCTGAGCCGGCGGTTCGGCCTGATCCCATCCGACATGCTCATCATCCTGGTTGAGGCGATCGCGGCGGCGGACGGGGAAGAAGGGGAGGGAACGGTTCGAGGAGAGGGCGATGAAGGCGAAGGTTCAGCTGAGGCAGAGCAGGTCGAAGCTTCCTCGATCCGGGCAGTAGACTCTCCGTAACCCGAGATCATTTCGAAGAATGGGTATTGACCTGTCTATAGCGGGATGACGAGTCGATCCTGCTCTGCTCATTCTATGCAAACAAAGGACGCCCCTCCCCCTCACATCAGCTCCCCAGTCGGCTGCTCCGCACATCTAGAGCTCGCCTTCCGGAACTTTTCAATCGCCTCCTTCGCCTTGCCGTTCCTGATACTCTCCCTCGCCAACTCGACCCCGTGCTTCTCGTCGGTCGCCTTGCCCGCGACAAGCAACAGCGCCGCGGCGTTGAGGACGACAAAGTTCTCGATCGGGTCGGTGGGCGGCAGCTCGTTCTCGAGGAGGCGGACGAGGGTGAGAGAATTCTCGAGCGGGGTGCCGCCCGCGACGGTTGAGAGCGGGGTGGGCGTCAGGCCGAACGCGGAGGGGTGGGTCGTCCGTTCCGTGATCTTGCCGTCCCGCAAGTCCCACACCTGGACCACAGAGAGTAAGTGTGAGCTCAGCTGTCGGGGCCTCGGTTCCGCGCCGGGGAGGGTGCACGCACAAACGTCTCTCCCGCAGGGCTGATCTCGTCGAGCCCTTCTGCGCCGCACACGACCCACGCGCGCTCCACGCCCGTGATCCTGAGCGCTTCGGCAAAGATCGGACCGAGGTAGCGCGAGTGGACGCCGACGATGACCGCCTTGGGTTTCGCCGGGTTGATCAGCGGGCCGAGGGCGTTGAAGACGGTCGGGAAGCCGAGTTGTTTCCGGACGGGGGCGACGCGGACCATGGCGGGGTGGTACAGCGGGGCAAAGAGGAAGAGGAAGGGGGATTCGGACGCGACTTGGGAGAGGGACGAGGGGGGCAGGGTCGTGACGGGGCAACCGAGGGAGAGAAGGATGTCGGCCGAGCCGGACGAAGAGGTCGCCGCCTTGTTACCGTGCTGTAACGCCGGCAGGACGGGACTTAGTTCCCTTGAGAGTGTGGGCGCACATCGCTCAACGCACCTTGTACACGCGGAGGCCGGCGCCGGCTGCGACGATGGCAGCGGTCGTGCTGACGTTGAATGTGTTGTGGCCATCACCGCCAGTTCCAACGATGTCGCACACGGGACCGTCATCCTCCTCACTGCCGCCAGCAGAGTGCTGGATGTCGACCTTGCAGGCGTGGTCCTGCATGACACGGGCGCACTCTGCGACGACGGCGGGCTGCCCATCCTTGCCCGTCAAGCGGAGCGCAGCGAGAAAGGCGCCAATCTGAGCGTGGTGTGCGCCGTCGTGCTCTGCGAGGTGGTTGAACGCGAGGCGGGTGTCGGCGAGCGAGAAGTTGTCCGGGTCGGCGATGAGCTTTTTGAGAAGGGGCGCAAAGGATTCGGGCGAGTGGACGTTGCCCTGTGGCTCGTGCAGAGTCGGCGCGGGCGCAGAGTCGCTGTGTGCCGCGTAAGAGTCAGTACTGGGTCGGGTAGGCTGAGGAGGAGGAGGGGAGGGTGCGGACCCAATCATCTGGACGACGCTCGGATCCGAGTCGGCGGTGCCCTGCCGATGCGAGTCCATCGTACGGTTCTCGGCTGCTGTACTGCCTGCTTGCAGCGTAGAGCGAGACGGAGGCGCCAGGGTCGACTGCACTCGACTTTGAATTTTCGCCAAGTCCGAATTTCTGATCGACCCCACACGCGAAGGACGGCCGCACGACCCGCCGACGCTCCAACGTAGCGCTCAGACCGCATTGCAAAGCGCACTCACGCGAAGCTCGATCTACCCTAGTCTGGATCGGACGCTGCCCGCTGCACTCTCTTCCTCCGGCGTACTGCTGTGCTGCCCCGACGATGGCTTCGGCAACCGAAAAGCCGGTCAACTCGAAGCGTCCAGCTTCAGCCCGCGATGACCAGGAACACTACACCTGGTGCGCTCCCGACCTCATCCTCGGCCATCCTGAGCGAGCTCATCGGAATCCGGAACCCGGACAGCGTCGTGATGGGCGCAGGCTTCTCGGGCATGGCGGCGGCTATTCAGTTGAAACGCCACTTTGGACTCGAGCACGTCCTCGTCTAGTCAGTCCATCGTCTTTGCGAGCGCTTGGAGGTAGTCTCGAGGAGGAGCGCTGAACTCCGGAGCTATTGCCCGCAGCGAAAAGACGGATGACATCGGCGGGTGAGACTCCGTTACACCTCGGAGGAAGTGGATAACGCTGTGCTCATGCCCAGAGTCCTCTCCGCAGCACCTGGAACGTCAACGCAAGTCCCGAAGGCGGATGTCTCCTCCCGCTGCTGCCGGTGGCGCTGACGAATTCACTCTCGACTTCTTAGCGCTTCGCCGGTGCAGCGTCCGACATCCCCATGAGCCTCTATTCGTTCTCCTTCTACCCCGCCTACCGAGTCAAGAGCGACTGGGCGAGTCAGCAGCAGATCCACGAGTGTGCGTACGCCTCACAAACGAGCGAGTGGTGAGCTGCGCAGGCTGACATCGGAGGTCCCGCCACCGGCATAGACCTGTACGAAGTACGGGATCACTATCAACTGTACAACGTCGTCTACCGCACGGCCGTCCAGGAGGCCCGCTTCTCGCGCGACGACGGGCTCTGGCACCTGCAAGTCCTCGACGTCGAGACGGGCCTTGTCCGCCTCCGGACCTGCAACATCCTATTTGCGTGTCTCGGAGGCTTGACGGTCCCGCAGGATCCGCCGTTCGACCCGAAGGCGTTCCGGGGGGATGTGTTCCACACGGCGAGGTGGCCCAAGGAGTACAGCCTCGACGGCAAGGACGTCGTCGTCGTCGGGAACGGTGCGTGCCTTTCCCTGTGTCCTCTCGGGCGCTGGGTGCGATCGGGCGACTGACGGCTCACTCGCTCGCGCCTGCAGGCTGCACTGCCGCGCAGGTGGTCCCGGCGATCTCCGACAGCGTCAACTCCGTCACTCAGGTTGCCCGCTCTCGGCAAGCGTACCTTCCCCGCCCGCCGATCCCGAGCAGTCCGCTCCTGCGCTTCCTCGTCGCCTATGTCTGGGGGGTGAGTCAAATCATCTTCTTCCGTTCACGCCCCATCGGCATCCTGACGCGATCCGTCCGCCTCCCAGGTCGGCTGGCTCATCCGGACGGCCATCTTCTTCTTCGCCGAGCAAGGGTTCATCGCGAGCGACATCACCAAGGGCGTCAAGGAGCGCGCTCGGCTCAGCCGAGTCATCACCAGCTAGTCCGTCTCGGCTCTTCTCACCGGTCCGCCCCGGCTCTCGGCTGACTGGCTCCTTTTCCCGCTCGGGTTCAGCATCAAGAAAGGCGCCCCCGAGCGATACTGGTCCGCTCTCGAACCTGATCACGAGGTCAGCGCCAAGGTACGTCTCATTTCAGGCACACTCGCCGCCGTAGAACCCGCCCTGATGGTTCCCTGCCCAGCGCCGAGTATACGACATGGGCTACATCGCGGCGCTCAACAAGCCGAACGTCGAGCTCATCTCGGACGACGCCGTCGTACGCGCCGAGGCGGACAAGGTGTACACGAAGAACGGCCGCGAGGTCCGCGCGGATGTCGTCGTCCTCGCGACCGGGTTCAAGGTCCGCGACTGTGAGTACTTCCTTTGCCTGTCCGTGCGAGATGCGGAGCTTCAAACTGACATCGCCGTCTCCGCACGCGTCCGCAGACATGTTCCCGCTGCAAGTGTTCAACAGCGAAGGCGAAGCGCTGCAAGACCGCATGAACGCGACCGGCTCGAAAGTCTACCAAGGGACCGTCGTCTCGGCGTTCCCCAACTTTTTCTGGCTCATGGGCCCGAACACGACGACGGGGCACTCGTCCGTGGTCTTTACGTCCGAGTGTCAGCTCTCGTTGGCGTTTCATATGCTGAGGCCGGTGTTGGAGGCGCTTGCCCCGGGCCCAAAGAGGGGCGCACCAAGGCTGCCGACCTCCCCAATCGCCTCCTCGTCTGGCCCGGTGCCGTACGTCGAAGTGACTCCCGACGCCGAAGCGGCGCAGTACGCTGAATTGCGGAAGGAGATGCGGAACAAGACATGGGAGACGAACGGCGGCGTGTCGTGGTACACCGACAAGCAGTCCGGACTGTGCACCGTGAGTCTGACGAAGCTCACTCCACGAAAGGGGCTTCTGTTACCGCACGACGCGAGACTGACCGACAATCGCGCATGGGTGTTGTGGGTCGACGGCAGGCGCTGTACCCGTGGTCGCAGGTCCACTTCTGGCGCAAGGCGACCTTCCCGGACTATGCCGCCTTCCGCTGGTCGCACTGCGCTCCGGGCTCAACCTGGAGGAGCTGGCTCGGGTGGTACTGATCCCATCGAGGGGTTCGAAAGTCCTCTTCTCTCCTCTCGCATCCCTCCAGCAGAGGCTCTTGTTTCATTATGACGCCCTGTTCTCTTTCCCTCGTTTCGTCCTCACGGTTGTATTGTATTGCGCTGGGTGCATTGCGAGTCCGCTTCTCCCTTCCAGTCGGACAATAGTGAGGATGAGCTCGCCCGATGCGGCGGAAGGAGGGGATGTGGATGTGGCCGTTCTTGACGCGCGCGCGAGGATAAGGGAGCGAGTGAGCGGCTGGGTGTATAAGTGGAGCTGTACGGCTGCAGAGCAAGCGACATTCTATCGAAACCGCATCCGGGAAATGGTCGTCGGCCGAGAGAGAGAGAAGTCCGCCCGGAGACGATCCAGATTATTATATCCTCGCCGTCACACGACACCAACAGCTACACAGACCCGGCTCAGACTCTTACTGCTGGCTTGAGCTCGCCTGCCACCTCCAAGCTGCTACTCCTGCTGCGCTGCCCACGCTCATCTCCTCGAGACAGCCGGCCGAGTGCGTCACCGTACGAACGCTTTCATGGCCAACCCCGCGCGCAACAAGCGCCTCACGCGCGAGTTCCAAGAATGCCAGAAAGACGTGAGCTCTACGGCCGTCTCCTGCCGTCGCGGTTCGAGCTGATTCGAGGACTTGTGACCGGGCAGACGAGCGGCGTTACGATTGAACAAGTCGGAGATTCGCTCGACCACTTTGTCGGATCCTTCCCCGGCCCCGAAGGTCCGTGCTCGCGCTCGTAGCCCGAGCAAGATGCGGTCAACTCATCCGGTATCGCTTGTTCGCCCTGCGCAGGAACGGCATATGACGGAGGCCGATTTGTCGTCGACATCGGTGAGACGGATCCCTCCTCTTATAACCTCAGGCCGTCCCTCCGCTGACGCCGCGGAATCCCCTCCCTCACACGCGCAGTCGCACCACCACGGTATCCGTTCGAGCCGCTGCAGATGAAGTTTGTGACCAAGGTGAGAGCAGAGCACGTCGACGCCAGGCCTGCTCGAATCCACGCTGACCTCCGCCCGCGTTCCCGCATGCAGGTGTATCATCCGAGTGAGCGAGGGGCTAAGCTCTCGACTGTCGGTTATCTCCGGCGCCACTGACTTCGCGACATCAATCCTCCTCATCTTTTTTTCGTTCCCGCTCCCGCCACCCCCGCACAATTCCCCTCGCGACGCCCCTGCACGCCTTCAGATATCTCGTCCCAAACCGGCTTCATCTGCCTCGACATTCTCAAATCGAGCTGGAGTCCCGTCTTCACCCTCCGGACCTGCCTCGTCTCGCTCCAGTCCCTCCTGTCGACGCCCGAACCGAGCGACCCACAAGATGCAGAGGTGGTGAGTCTCAATATGCGCTCGGACTGCGGTCGGAAAGACGTACCTCGTCGTGCGGGGCGCTGACGGATCTCGGGAGATGGGGATTGCAGGCGAAGCACTACTTGACAGATCGGGCAGGGTTCGAATCGACCGCAAAGTACTGGACCGAGGTATGTTCCTCGTCTCCGCACTTCCCTGGCATAATGCATCGTACCGAGAGTATCGCACTGATGAGACGCCTCTTCCCCGTTCAATTCTCCTGTGTACATCCTCCCCTCGATCGAGCAGGTCTACGCGCGACCCGATCCGGCCTCTCGAACACACACACCGATCGGTGGCGTAGCGGGTGCTCCGCCGCCACCGAAGGCTGACGACGCCGAGACGCAGGCGCGGTTGGCGGGGTTGGACTGGGCCGATGTGCGGGCGTGCGTTTCCTTCCCTTCCCCCCCCCCCTGTTGATACTTAGCCCTCTTCCTCTGCCTGTACTTTGACCCGGAGGCGGGGTGGAGAAGCGAGTCCGGAAGGAAAGGCACTGACCAAGGCTTTCCTCGTCGCTCTCCCGCTCGCTTGCAACCGCCGCCGCTCACAGTTTCAGCGACATGGGCTTCCCGACGGAGCAGGTCGTCGACGCCCTCAAACACCTGAACTACCGAGGGTCGAATAGGCAGCGAGTTGGGGAAGATGCCGTCATCCAGCGGTTAGTCGGATGAGGGGCAGTCAAGTGCCTCCTTCAGGAGGCGCAGGACCACGACGGACGGTGCAGCCCGAGCGGCGATGGAGAGGCGAACCCGTCACTCGTGTCTCGTCGCAACTCATGCATACTCTCTGCATTCGCGAAGCGATGCCGCCGGGAACAACTCAGAGAAGGGGCGCGAGACGAGAGAACGAGATTTGCAATCCCTCAGCGGACGCCGCGCGTCCACGCTGAGTTGCTACTGCGATGCTTGGCCCTCAGCTGGCAGCTCAGGCAGGCGAGGCCATAGTGGCCGACGAGGGACTTGCCTTGACTTGCCATCGCCCGCTGGCGGTCCAGGGTCAGGGCGAGTTGCATGGCAGCCGCACCAGCTCATAAGCTCGGCTGCGCGTGGTGTCACAACTATTGACTACACCTAGGCTAAGATGAAGCATACGCGAACGAGTGGACGTTCAAGATCATTCTCCGCGGAGCAAAAGCGACCCCTGCCCGTCCCCAAGGTCCAGAGTGCTACCGGCGCATCGCTTCTTGTAGAAGCCGGATCATATCACCTGGTCTTTCGTCCTTTCCCCGCCGCTCTCCATCACATTGCAGTGTGCACAAGTCTCGACTGCAGCTGGTCTGCGGTTCCTGTATGTGTGGCAAACCGCACAGGGAAACGCTCGGCACTCCTCGGCAGGCCGGTCCAGAGGAGAAGAAATCCCTCGCCAGGGCAGAGAGTTGATGCTGGCTAGCCCGACTACGATTTGATACGCATATGCATCGTCTACAGCTGGCACATCGGCGTGTGGCTCTTATGCTGCAGGGGGCTCTTCCGCTTCGCACCCCGAGTTCGTGGGGTCGGCTGCGGGCGGCAAAACGCGCTCTCCCTGCTGGGGTTCTTCTCGAATTTACACCGCAGCTGCAGGCTGGGTCTCTGCTGTCGATGCAGAATGTACATGTATATCGCTTTCTTCGCACGCTTCGGTGCAGGCTTCGATCTGTGACGTTTGGCTGTGTTCTGAATCAGTGCGAGGCTCGGGAGCGGTCCGGACATTCTCCTCTCGACTCGGGTTTGCCTTGGAGGGCCTCAGACGCGATGTTCTAGCAGCCGTACGTGGATGCTGTTGCGAGTGTCCTGGCTGCACAGGGACGAAGTCGAATAGATCACAATTGATCCAGAATGTAAGGCTCCGTGCTAGAGGGAATATTTGAATGATCATTCCTTGGCGTCGAAACTTCGAGAGCTCTGCAGCTTGATCTATGCGAGCTTTACAAGCTGCTGCAGCTGCTTTGCATATCTGTATGTCGAGCTGTAGGAAGGATCGGCTCCACCGGCCGGCGGGGTCCAGCTAGCTGCTGCAGATCTCCGAGCTCATTCGCGCAAGCTTCGCGCCCGGCGGCTCCGCAATGTCAGCTTTGCATTCGACCCTCGGCGCGGGAAGGGTTGTCAATGCAGTATATTGCGCTGCCCTTAACTCTCCCTCGATCTCCATTGTCACGGCGCGGCCGGGAAGGGCTCGGCGCGGCGCTTGCAGTCACCCTTCTGTCTACCGCAGGAACGTCTGTAGGCCGGCGTGACAGGGCAGCATGTACACTCGCGCTCAGATATCGCCAGCTGCGAGTGTCGCCCGTCGCCGCTGCAGTACGAGCGCCGTCTGGCCGTCTTCGGCACGTACGGCGGCTCTCTTGTTGTACCAGCGATTGCAAATGGGTCTTGCAAACCTCGCGAGGATGATCGAGTTGACGATTCCCGCTCGGGGCGCGAGCGAGACAAGCGATCGAGGCGGCAGCGCGACGACGGCGGCCGGGACGCTCGCGGCGGAGTGCGGCTTGCCTCCTTCCACTGCGCTCAACCTACTGCTGCGTCCCCAGCTGAGCGCTGCGGACTTCTGCTCCCCACGTACCGGTGCTGGCGATAGGGCTAGAGCAACAGCTGCTGCAGGCTAGAACGACGATGGCATTTCGATCCGGCTGGTCAATTCCCCCTGCTCAGAAAACCATTGACGCCTCGCTCTTCGTGCGGACTCCTCCGCGCCGGACGCATTAAACGCTCCGAGAATCGATCGCCGCTCTGGCAGGATAAGCTCAAAGCACCGGCACGGACCGGGAACACGTACCGGACTCTGATTGTCCGGCTGGACTGCGTGGCGCTTGCAATTGTGGCGGAAAAGGAGCTTGTTGGCAGCTGTTGGACGCGCTTCGCGAGGTCTCGCTTCCGTCACCGCGCTTCTCGGACTTGGAACGTTCCCGCTCAATACCGAGCGGGGTGCTGCTCTCCTCTCACCATTGGACAACAGTCCGGGCGCACGCAATGCTGGCAGCACCACACTTCCTCGACGAAAGTCCACAGCAACAGGCGACCATTGCCCCTTCTGCCGTCTTGACAGAGTCGCCGTCGCGGCGCCACACTCAGTTCTCCGAAATCCCGATGGATTCGGACCCCTGGGCGCACCGACCCCTTGCTCCCGATTCATCTGGTTCTGCGATCTCCGGCGCCGTCGAGGGATCTCGTTGGATCGCTCAGTACGCTCCGCCCGTACCGTCTTCGTCGGCGACGAGGCTGCCCCACCCCGACCCGGCGTTCGAGCCTATTGCCCCTCCTCCGGCTTCCGGCTTGACTGCGCCCCTCAATCTCTCCCCTCTGGCGACCGTCTCGCATTTGCCGGTACCTCGCCGCGCCTCTCTCACATCGCCCGAGAACATCACCGTCGGCGACTATTTGACCAGCTTCCCAAATCACCCCGCTCCGAATCCGTCCCCGACCCGCACTCTCGCCAGTCCTTCTCGGCGGAACTCTGATGGCGGGTTCGAGGCAGAAGTGAGCTCCGACTCTCCTGAGTGTCTCGAGGGAAGGAAGGGAAGCTGACCCATCCCGTTTGTTGTGGGTGCAGAGCGTCGTCGACGGACCCATCGGTTTGACTCCGCGGGTGAAACCCTTCATCGCCAAGCTGGCCCACCTGCTCGCACGTCCTGAGAGCTACCAAGATTGTATCGTCTGGGACGCCGACGGCGAGGCGTTCATCCTGAACGCGAGCAAGCGTCTTACCGGGGAGGTGTTCCCGCGTCTCTTTGGCCACAGCACACTTGCGAGCTTTACCCGTGCGCCGTCTTTCCTCGGCCATGCCATCCGTATGATCTGAAGCTGACACCCTATCATCCGGAATACAGGCCAGCTAAATGTGCGTTATCGACGCCACCCGCATCCCCCACCGCGCGCCTCCACTCGAGCTGACCGCTCTTTGATTCCGCTTCTTTCAGGTCTACGGATTCCGCCGCTTGACCAATTCGGAGTTGGCATCACGGATCGACGTCGCCGACCAGAGCGGCTACAGCGGCTGGGAGCACGAGCTCTTCAAGCGCGGGGACAAGTCGACCCTGCACTTGCTCAACCCGCGGCCGTCTCGCGCGCGACAGATAAAAAAGGCGCAAAAGCAGGACAAGGCGGACGCCGAGACGGAGGCGAGGGAGCGTAAGGCGCGCGCGACCGCGAAGGCGGCGGTCGAATCGATGACTCGCGGGGACGGCCCTCGGATCGACCTCGCTGCGCCGTGGTGGGGGAGCACCGTGCCCTCGTACGACATCGCCCCCTTCCCGCGACGAGACTCACACGAGACCGTCTCGTCGAACGCCTCGCACAACTCGGCGGCGTACGACTCCGCTTCGAGCGCGACAACGGCCTCGACTGGCTCGCCGCACACCCTCGAGGACTATGCGCCGGTGTCGACCATGCAGCCGACACCAGGTCAACACGCTCTATGTGGTCCGGCGTCCGCATATCAGATGCCACCATGGGCGTCCCCGCTACATACCTGACCTCTTTGTGGAAAACGCTAGGTGGACCTCTCCCTGCTTGTTCCGTTATCCCCTATCTGTCCCTCCGCGGTCGGGCCGAAGATTCCGTACATACCTCTGTGTGTGAGTCCTCTCGGGACTCGAAATCTCCTGACACTAGGGCGACTTTCCTGACTGCTTCCGCGTCCCCGACCTCAACAGCGGTCCCGTGTTCCCGCCTGTCATCCTTCGAGCTTTCCTCTTTTGGGGTATTTGTCGTCTACATTGCAGTCCTATTCTCTACCCTGTGTCCGCCGGAGTGCTTTCGACTGTTCCGTCGGGACCGTGTCCGAGAGAAATCAAGCCAGAGAGCAGCGCGACTCTTCCCCGCACGCGAGATGAGGGAACATGGTCCACCCTCGTCTAGTATGACATCCACTCATCAATCCCCCCTCCTGACCTCTACCGCCAAATCCAGCTCACACCCCCTCGGCACCCTCCGCATCACATGCCGCGCGACCTCCTCCGTCGCCTTGAGCAACTGCCCGTCGGACGACTCCCTTGCGAGCGTCACGGCCGCGACGGCCGCGAGAGGCATGCGCGCGCTGGAGCCGTCGCTGCGGAGCCAGATGTGGGGGAGGGCGGCGGCGCGGCAGCCTGATACAGACAGCTGCGAGAAGACGGAGGGGGGGAAGGCAGTTGAGCTTTGCCCCGCGGATGGATCGGTCCGACCGCCCGCGGAGAGGCGATCTGCAACGCAACGTACTGCTTCGGGGGAGAGCCACGTCTGAGGTTGTCCGCTCGAAGTCGTCGAGACCGGCATGGCTTGCAGGAGGACGCGCCCGCTTGCCATGGCGGCCGGACGGGCGATCTGGAAGATGACGACGGCTTCGAGGAGGGCGAAGAACCGGTCGAAGCCGATAAAGAGGGAGCTGTGTTTAGAGAACCCAGATTAGCGCTCCTGTGAGTGAGCCCGGAGACGGTAGAAGCTAGCTGCGAGACTTGCGGAGGGAGGGACAAAGCTGCGACCACGAGAAAGGCGACCATGCCCACCAGCGCAACCACGAAAGGGTTCAAGGCAGTCGAAGACCCTCGCACTTGTGCTTTGCTGTCCCGTCGGGAGGGCGCGAGGGCCACGCGGCACGACTCGGACAGCGCGCGGTGGTTGCGGGCCGAGAAGGCGAGCACGAACGCGAGGGTCGCGGCGAGCGAGAGAGCGAGGGTCGGTACCGGAAGCCTGCGCAGACACCGCGGTCAGCGATGCAAAGTCGACTCGGAGAGGTAGATCCAAACGGGCAGAACGCACGCCGAGAGCGCCAGCACGTGCTTGTTCAGCCCCTCCGCCTCCGTCGAGGTCGACGCCGCATGCCCGTGGACATGCCCACCCGTATGCTCCAACGAGCCGGACAGCAAGAGGACGTGCTCGATCGACTCTTTGCTGATGTAGATGGCGGAGAAGAGGAGGTAGACGGACTGGGCAAAGTGGGACAGCGTCGCGAGGCGGTCCAAGCTGCGGGGACACAGAGTTAGAGCAACGTGCGGGATCGAGGCTACGAAAGCCGGTGCGCGACGTACCCGTAAGGTCGCCTCAACGACCACTTTGCGTCGGGTCGCGCGCCCAACGTCGACTCCTGCCGCGTCCCGACGTTCCCGACGAGCCGCGCCACATAGCTATCGAGATGAACGGCGATGCCGTCAAACACGACCAGGTAGCCGAGCCCGGTGGTCGACAGGCTTTCTCGTCGTTGGCCCTGCACCCAGAGGAACGCGCCGAGGACGATCTGCAGGCCGGCAACGAAGAGGGCGGCGGTAGGTGGTTTTTGTACCGCCGGATCGCTGGTATGGGATATAGTATCATGCGACTTGTGCCCTTCGTCGAAAAGAGCCTCGTCCGGCGGCGCTGAGGAAGAGGGAGGCAGGCCGAGAGGCGACGACGTCCGCGGGATCGCAGAGGGCGAGATCTGCAGCGAGACCGAATGTCGATGATGATGCCCCCTTCGTTGTGCAGGCCTCGTCGCCGAAGCAGCACCCTGATTGCGAGCTGGTCCTTGTGTGGGCGAAGAGGCGATGTCGACGGGCAGAGGAGACTGCGGCAGGGCGGGCGGTCCGCTCAGGGGTCCGTCGAGGTCGGGCGGGCCCTGACCGGGTCGCGGGAAGAAGACGCTCAAGTTGCGGGAATGGACGCGGGAGTGTCGGCGCGAATGCTCTGCGGAGGGCGGTGCGATCGGCTTGAGGTCTTCGAGCGAGTCTTCGGGTTCCTCCTGGACGGCGGACAGCGACGACATGGCGTCCGAGGCGGTAGGATCGACGCCCCTCGCCTACCAGTCGCAGTATGGAGCTGTTCGAGCGTATAGATCGTCTGTAGAGTGCAGTAATCGCGTAGAAGAGCGTGGCCCGAACGTTGCTTCGTGTTCGCGGTGGCCGCCGGGTCGCGTGAGTCGGCGGAGCGTGCGCTGCGCCTGTAGCTCCAGGCGAAGTCAGGGAGCTGTTGTATAGCCTATTGTCGTCTCTGTAAGCCTCAGAGAGTAGTGTAGCGGGCGTAGGAAGAGCGAGTCGGGTCCTCCCTTTCTCTTTCTGCTCCGGATCACTCGGCCGAAGATGTCGTCACCGCCCGCAGCCGCCCCAGCGCACCAGGACACACCACAGGACACTCAGAACAACGCTACGGAAGCGCGAAAGTCTCCCGCAGCGCCCGAGACGCGTTCGTCGCCGACTGTGAAGGAAGAACCGCCTTCATCAGCTGCACCTGAAGAGGGCGACCAGGGGGCCACAGAGCCCACAGCGGACGAGGACGGCAGCGCAGAGGATAAGGACAACGCAGAGGACGACGCATGGCAGGCCGTGTTCAGCGCCGAGTCGGTCCACTGCTCCTCTTCCCCACCACTCGTCGACGTCAATACTGACGACTATTCGCCCTAATAGCGCTAATGCCTGGTACTTCTGGAGTAAGCTCTACCCCTGTACATCCATCCTTCCCGAGCCTGACCCGGAGACCGCCGTATAGACGCCCGGACAAACGAAACGACCTGGTCCAATCCTCGCGCATCGACCAGCGCCGCCGCCGAACTGGCACCAAATGAGCCGGCACCTCAAACCGCAGCCGAAGCAGGGCCCTCCCACGCAGCCGCAGATCCAAACGGCCTCCCCCCCATCGACCCCGAACTAGCCTGGCTCGACCCGGCCGCCGCGCGCCGGAACGCGGGCCAAGTCACCCAGACGGCCAGGTTCAACGCCCGGACGGGCCGCTTCCAGGCGGATCCGGCGTTGAACCCCGATCGGATCAGCGAGTTCCAGCGTGGGCAGAGGCAGCAGGAGGCGTTCTATGACGGTGCGTCCGCGATGGGCTCGGAACTACCGGAGAGAAATGGAGCGGAGCGACTGACGCCGTGTTCCCGATGTTCAGTGCAAGGATGGGAACAGTCTCTTGCAGGCAAGGGGCTCAAACGCGGAGCCGAAGACGAGTCGACCGGCGAGCGGAAACGGCCCTCCGCCAAGCAAATCGAAAAGTTCAAGCAGGCGAAAGAGGTGCGCCTCCCGGAATGCCTCGCTTATGTGCCCACGCTGGTCACTCACGCTCTTTCAACCTGCAGGAGAAGAAGCGACGCAAAGTGGCTTCCTGGCTGGCAAATTGATATTCTGTACATTCCCCTTGTTGCGACCCCTTGCGATACAACCCCCTTTACGAAACCTCCCATTCGCCCCCCGATGCCAACGACGCAAAGACTCCGTTCGGTCGTGCCATAAGCTCCGTCATCGTGCCCCTGCAGTGGACCAAGTCGGAAGAGTCAGCCGTGATCAAAGAGAAGCTCTGAGACAGCGGGAGAAACTCACGTCTCGACGACCTCTCCGTCCGCCATAACGAGTAACCTGTCGCAATGCTCCATGACCGCAAGCTTGTGCGTAACAATGACCGTCGTCCGTCCCTCCTTGATGCGCAGAATCGTCTCGAGCACCAGCTTCTGGTTCGTCGGGTCGAGCGCCGACGTGCACTCGTCGAGAATGAGCAGCTCCCTCCGTTGGAACAGCGCCCGCGCCATCTGCAGCCGCTGCGCCTGCCCGCCCGAGATGAACGAGGCGTTATCGCCGAGCTTGGTCTCGTACCCGAGCGGCAAGCTCTCGACAAACTCGTCAATGTGCGCCGCGCGCGCCGCCGCCCGAACGGCCGATGGGTCCGCGGCCTCGTGCCCGTAGGCGATGTTCTCCGCGACGGACATGTCGAACAAGGCGGGGTGCTGCGAGACGACGGCGGTGTGGTCCCGCAGGAACGAGGTCTTGGTCTCGGCGAGGGCGCGCCCGTCCAGTCGGATCTGGCCCGATGTCGGCTCGTACAGCCGCTGCAGGAGCGCAGCGATCGTCGACTTGCCCGACCCGGAGGCGCTGCGAAAGACGGAGCTGCGATGAGTCGCCCGTGCCGGATCAGATCAGAAGGTCGAGTCTGCACGTACCCGACGACCGCAACGCATTCTCCAGCTTTGATGTCGAACGTCACCCCGCGCAGGATCGGCACCGACGGTCGCGAAGGGTAAGAAAAGTTGACCTTGCTGAACGCGACCTCTCCGCGCACGGGGTAGACCAGTTCGCCTTCGGACTCGCGGGTCTTTTCGCTCAGGTCCAGCAGGCGGAGGAGGTCGTCCGCGGCCTGCAGCGACTTGGCCATGGCGGGCACTGCTCAGGTCGCAAATGGTCAGGAGGGGTCCGACTAAGATATCCCGCTCGAGACCTACGGTAGTTCATGAGTTGACCGGCGAAGGTCACCGTGAACATGATCAAGGAAAAGACTTGGAGCATCTTGCTGAACGTGTAGCGACCGTGGACGACAAAGATCGCACCGACGAGCAGCATGACGCCTGCGCGCCTCCAAGCAAGGTCAGCTCGTTCACGATATCGACGGGTGGACGGGTCTTCGCACCTTGAGAGATGTACGTGAGGGCGAACGTGCTGGCGAAGCCGAGTCCTGCAAACGGAGCCGCACGGATGCCGCCCGAGTACGAGGATGCGACAGAACGGTCGTACGTCGAGTCAAACACCGGCTGGATCGACATACTGCGGATCGCCTTGACGTTCGCAAGGACCTGTCGGCAGAAAAGGATCCGGTCAGGCAAGCCGTTGCGACTGGCGAAAAGATGAGTCCGCGCACCTGCATGAGGTTCTTCGAGATCTCCTCGCGCCGACTCTTGTTCTCGGCCTCGAGGCGGTTGAGGACACTCGCGAGGGAGCGAGACACGACGATGATGATCGGGGCCATGCCGAACCCGACGAGCGTGAGCTCCCAACCCGTGACGAGGGACCACGCGATACCGATGATGAGCATCGACGCGAGGAGGACGAGTTGCGGGACGATGGTCCCGACGACGGTCCGGGCGTCTTCAGAGTCTTTGATGATCGAGTACGACAGTGCGCTGGTCGTGTTGCCCGGCGCATCGAAGAACGCCTTGTCCTGCCGGACGACGTTCGACAGCGCGCGGCGACGAAGAGCCGTGACCCACCCCATGGCACAGCGCTCCATGCAGTAGAACTTGAGGAAGGAACCGGTTCCGTCGATGACGGCGAGCGCGAGGACGATGATGGCCGACTGCGTGATCAGCGGCATCGCGTTTGGGTTACCGAGGTTGCTGATGACCTTGGAGAGGAAGGCCGAGAAAACGGGGGTGCACGCGCCGACCATGATGGAGAAGGACATTCCGGCGATGAAGAGGAGCTTGTTCGGGATCGTTCGCCAGTAGCGGCGCGCGAGCTGAGTGATCGAGCGACGTGCCTTCCGGACGTTTGGGGTCTCCTCCGCGGCGGCGACTGCCTCCTCGGTGTCGTCGACGGGAGCTCGTGAGCCCCGGCGCGGGCCGCCTGTCCGCCGACCGTCGACGCGACTCTGCAGTGCGCGCTCGCCCGCCATCTCGAGGGCGGCGAGCGAGAAACGATGACTCGTACGCTTGTCCACCGCTAGGTATCCCGCTCCGAGGGACTGGTCGGAACCGGCGCGGCGAAGCCCCCGGTCCCACGCAGCGCCATGCACATCACTCCCTGCCGCGCCCGTGCCGCTCGAGCTCGAGAGCCGATGAGCAGCCCACAGCTGACGACCGGACGAGACGACGTCGTCCGCAGCGGGAGGGAAGAGCATCGTCATCGCCGACAGGCGCTTCGAGGAACGGCGCTCGCCTGCGTCGTCCTCGACGACGATGTCCGGAATCGGCAGCGGCATCCTCCGGGCTCCGTCGTCGACTGACTCGACCAGCTCTTCGATGGATGCGGTGTCGACATGCTGGCCGTCGCCGCCACCACCTTGCGCTTGAACCATCTCGAGGAACTTGCCCGCACCCTCGGCCTCGAGGTCTTCGCGAAACCCTTGCTGGACGACCCGACCTTCCGCCATGACATAGACGAAATCGTGCGGGCCGATCGGGGTCAAGTCGTGGGTGATGATGATCGTCGTCCGGTTGTCCCGCCACTTCTTGAGCGCTTCGTTCACGAGGACGCGAGAGGTCGCGTCGAGGGCCGAGGTCGCCTCATCTGGTGCGCAGCGGAACGGTGAGTCAGACCACGGAGCTTCGCGGCAGAGAGGAGCGAACGAGACCCACCGAGGATGAGGACGGTCGGATCCCGAATGTAGGCACGCGCAATCGCGAGCCGTTGTCGCTGACCGCCTGAGAGACTAGCCCCGCGCTCACCACTGAGGGGCGTATCATACCCGAGCGGCAAATCGCGCACAAAGTCGTGCAAAAGCGCCGCCCGACACGCGGCAATAACCTCCTCGCGCGTGACGTCGCTCGCCGAGCGAGGCCGGCCGTTCACGTCGAGGTGTCCGACCGCGCCGATCGCGACGTTGTCGTGCACGGTGCCCTCGAGCAGGACAGACGCGCCCTGCGAGACGCACGCGACGTGGCTCCGCAGCCAGCGGTCGTCGATCCACTCGAGTCCTTGCTCATCGACCTCGACGCGCCCCTCTTCGACGTCGTACAGCCCGAGAAGCAACGAGCCGACGGTACTCTTGCCCGACCCGGACGTGCCGACCACGAAGGTCGTTTCGCGCGCCGCAAAGTACAAGCTGACGTTGTCGAGCGCGGGAGGCGCCGGCGCCGGCCGCGCGGGGTAGTGGAACGAGACGTTCCTCAAGCTGATCTCGCCGGAAAACGTCGCCGGGCGGAGTTTCCGCAGCGCGCGCGGGGCGTGGGCCCGGCCGCGCTTGATCGTAATTCCGGCGAGCGGGACGAACGACGTCGCGGGGGTCTGGGGCTGGAAGTCGGCCGAGAGGGGCGAGATGGGGTCGCGGTCGGATTTCTCGTCCGCCGAGGCAGGGATAGGCCAGCTGATCTCTTGCGCGACCGAGCTTTTCCTGCGGTTGGCGCTGCGGGACCAATCGGTCCGTTTCGCGCGCTCGGCGGCGGCGGAAGCGAGCGGACCGGTCGAGGGCGTCGAGTCGAGGGCGTCCTGACTGTCCCGCGCGAGCTGCAGGAGCCCCGCCATGGCGACCTTGGCCTTCTCGAGCGTGACGAGCGTCGGGATGCAAGTCTGGAGGTACGAGCTGCCGAGCAAGCACGCCCAGAACGCCGTATTGACCGAAGCGGGCGTCGACTGACCCGTCTGGATCAAGTGCGCGCCGTACCAGAACCCTTGGACGAACATGGCCATGAGGAGGAACTGCGTCAGGCCGCCACGGACGCCCCAGACAAAGTGCAGCCGGATGTAGGCGGCCCAGTCGGCGTGCGAGAGGTGCTTGAACGCCTTCTGCTCATACTCCTCGGCGTTGAAGGCTTTGACGGTGGCGATGGCGCTGATGATGCGATTCACGCGCGAGGTGCAGTCGGCCGTCGTCGCGCGGTTCCGGTTCGCGAGCGGGCCGGAGAACCGCTCGGTGAGGCCGACGACGAAGACGACGGCGGGGATAGTCGCGAGGACGACAAAGGCGAGTCGCCAGTTGCGGTAGAACGCGAGGATGATACAGAAGAGGGAGGACGAGAGGTACTGCAGGACGAGCCCGACAGTCTGCGCGCTGCCGACCCTCACATCGTCCGTGTCTCTGCGGGTGCGTTCACATCGAGGAGTCAGTTCGCTGTCCACGCTAAAGAGCGACCGCACGAAGGAAGCGACTCACTTGGAGAACCGACCGGTCAACCCGGCCGCGTCGACCGCGCTGCTCGCCTCGTCCTGCCCCGCTTCCGAGTTCCCGCCCATCCCCGTCTCGTACCAAGCGAGGCTCTTCTCCGTCACGCCGCGGTACACATGCGTCCTCAGCTCGCGCGCGACCCGCTCGCCGTGCAGAACCCACAGCGCGACGTTCGACGCCGAAGCGATGAGGACGACGGCTGCGAGGACGAAGAACTTGATCGATTGGGAGCGGATCGAGTCGAGGAGGGTGGAGCGCGCGGCGCTGAGGGCTGCGGGGGAGAGGTCCTCGACGCCGGTGGCGAGGCCGTAGTCGGTAAAGGCTTGCAGGGCGTCACCGAGCAGGATGGTCATGTACGGGGGAATCAACCCGGACCCGACGGCGAAGGCGACGCCGGGAAGGACGACTCCGAGCAGGGTCGAGCGCGATGTGAGCGAGAAGAGGGTGCGGAACGTCGGCGGGATGGGCGGCCTTTGTGCGGCGGCTGGCGCTCCTGACCTGTCGGCAAAGGTGACTGTCGTCGCCGCGGCCGAGTGAAGGGGAGTCGCAGGGATCGAGTCTGCCCATTTGTCTCCAGGCAGGCTGCTCGGGGTGTAGAGCACGTCCTGGTGGTAGCCGTCGTCGCCGACACTCGGAGGTCGCTTCTGGTCGCTGTAGGACCGCTGCGTCGTGATGGACGGTGCAGAGAGATCGCCAGTCTCCTCTGAGGAGAAGAGCTGTCGGGGGCGAGCAGAGTAGGGCGGAGCCTGGGCGGCGTCGGCCGCGACCGAGGCATCAAAGGTGGCTTGCCCGAGGCGAGGTGACCGACCGGGTGACGGCGTTGCGTACAGCGTTCCCGAGATCAGAGCGCGAGGCGGCGAGAGAGGTGTGCCCCGTGGTGGCGAAGAGGGCATCCTTCCGCGAGGCGTTGACGGCGGGGTGGTCGAGTGCGCCGGAGCTGCGAGCGGATGGTCCATCGGCTCGCCAACCATCCTATCGTCGTCGTCGTTGGTCGGGAAAGCAGCTCGGTGGCTGGAGTGTGAAGCGGAAGTGTCGATAAGCTGATGGGCCAGAGCATGGCGAGCAGTCGATCAGGCGCAACAAAGGCTGCCGACGAGTTGGACGAGAACAAGGGGTGGCTGGCTGAATTAAAGACAAAGGCCACCCGAATGGGGAGGGTCCGTGTAGCGAGTTGAGCGGGCGCCTGACTCTGAAGCTATAGCCGCATTATCCTCTCGTGGCTAGCTGCGCTTATGTCGTATAGCGCGGCCACAGCCGGCAGACACTGGGCGGCGGAGGGCGGAGCGGCGAGGACAGCATGCCCGCGAACACGAACCAGCAGATGGGCGCACCGCAGTCTAGCAGCAGCGGATAGCCCTCTCGGCACGTCGTGTGTAGCACTGCAGCCTTGCAAGCGAGTCCATAGACGCCTGGAGGAGCGAGAGTCGTCCGCCGCCGTCGAGTCGCCGGTCGAGGCGAGTCGAGTCGATCGCGCTGGCTGCTACTGACTCGTCTGGGAGCTGTACGACCAGAGGGAGAGAGCCGGTGCATGCTACAGCGCTCACAGGCTACGCTCGTACGGATCCGGTCTCCCTTCCCCCGCCTGCTCAGTCTCTCCGCCGTCAACTCGCTCCCAGTTCTCCGCCCGCCGGCCAACTTTCTTCCGCGCTTCTCTCACGTCAAGATGGCCTCCACACAGTCCCAACAGGGCAACGGACCCGCTAAAGCTCCCCGCGTAGCTCAGGCACCGTGGCAGGTGCCCGTCCCCGTCAAGCCAGAGCCCAGACTGGCCGTGTACAACTCGCTCACGCGCAACAAGGCGAGTGCCCCTCCTGCCGTCTACAAGCGCCCACCTCCGCTAATCCAGCTCTGCACAAACAGGACGTCTTTGTAACCAAAGTCCCCGGCGTCGTGTCCTGGTACAACTGCGGTCCGACCGTCTACGATGCCTCGCACATGGGTCATGCCCGGTTCATCCTCCTCCCTTCGATCAACGTTTCAAGAGAGCTTACTGACGGAGACGAACTACACAGCAACTACATGGCGCAGGACATCATGCGCCGGATTCTCCGGGACTACTTTGGCTTCGAAGTCAACTTTGTCATGAACATCACCGACGTCGACGACAAGGTGCGGCGAGCTTTCACCTTTCCCCGCTCCTGGTCTATCTTTCAAAGCTGACGATTGCGCTCGCAGATCATCATGCGCGCCCGGCAATCTCACCTCTTGGACCGCTACACCTCCGAGAACGCCTCGTCCGCGTCCGCTTCGAAAGTCGTCAACGACGTCTCCACCGCCTGGACCGCCTACGTCCACAAATACATCTCCAAAACGCCTTCCGACCAAGCAGACGAGTCCAACTTTGCCGCCGCCGAAGCAGCCTGGCAAGGGATCGAGGCGCAGGCGCGAGACGGACCCTGGCTCGAGGCGCAGAAGCTCGCGGACGAAAAGTTCTCGATGCACTTTGCGGCCGTCGCGGCCGGCTACGCGGCGCTGCGTCCCGTGCGCGAGAAGGCTGCGGCGGGCTCGGTGGCGCCGGAGGAGGCGACGCAGGTGATCAATGCGAACCGGGATGCGCTCGGGTTGTGGCTCGACAAGCAGGTGCGGACGCTCGCTGAGACTTCAATGGCAAGTCGCGCAGAACTAACACCTGGACTGCCTGCCCCAGTTTGGTGCCGGGATTACGGACCCGGCCGTCTTCCGCGACCTCGCCGCGTACTGGGAAGACGCCTTCTTTAAATCGATGCACGCGCTCCACATCGAGCGCCCGACGACCCTGACGCGCGTCTCCGAGTACCTCCCCGAGATCGTCTCCTTCGTCGAGGGGATCGTCCAGCGCGGTTACGCGTACGAGGGCGGTGGGAGCGTCTGGTTCGATACGGTCAAGTTTGAGGGCGCCAAGGGAGAGGGTGAGGGCGATGCCGAGTGGCAGCATACGTATGCCAAGTTGCAGCCTTGGAGTAAAGGCAACCGCGAGCTGCTCGAGGACGGCGAAGGTATGTCTCCTCGCCGAGGTGGGCGCCGGGGACCCTCGCTGACTTTGGCCCTTCTGCAGGTTCTCTGACGAGCACGACCGGCAAGCGCTCCGCGGCCGATTTCGCGCTGTGGAAGTCCTCCAAGCCGGGCGAGCCGGCGTGGGACTCGCCGTGGGGCGCGGGTCGTCCGGGCTGGCACATCGAGTGCAGCGTCATGGCGAGCGACGTCCTCGGCTCCGGCATGGACGTCCACTCGGGCGGGATCGACCTCGCGTTCCCGCATCACGATAACGAGCTGGCGCAGAGCGAGGTGCGTTCCTCAAGCCTGTCCCTGCGCGCGAACGCATTCGCTCACCGAGGGATGAACCTGACCGCAGGCCTTCCACGACTGCCGCCAATGGGTCAACTACTTCCTCCACACCGGCCACCTCCACATTGAAGGGCTGAAGATGTCCAAGAGCCTGAAGAACTTTATCACGATCGACGAGGCGCTCGAAAAGTACACCGCGAGGCAGATGCGGTTCGCGTTCCTGCTGCAGACGTGGAACGCGCGGCTCGACTTTAAGGAGTCGGTCATGCAGGAGGTCCGCAGTGCCGAGTCGCTGCTGAACGTGAGTCGCGTCTTATCACCCCGCGAAAG
The DNA here is from genome assembly GCA_024713535.1 of Rhodotorula sphaerocarpa. Classification (NCBI taxonomy): domain Eukaryota; kingdom Fungi; phylum Basidiomycota; class Microbotryomycetes; order Sporidiobolales; family Sporidiobolaceae; genus Rhodotorula; species Rhodotorula sphaerocarpa. The sequence continues at coordinate 446,795 of JANIBP010000011.1, forward strand.
GGCCTCCGACCGAGGGGGCTGACCACGCGCGTCCCGATTCTCTAGAACTTCTTCACGGCCGTCAAGGCTCGTGCTTCGGAGGCGATCGAGTTTGCGACCGCTTCGGACGGCCGGCATCACCACGACGCTGCCGAGAAGGACCTCTTGCAAAAGTGCGTCCCGATGGCCCGCGCTTCCGGCCGCGCATAACTCACCCAGCCCTTCGTGTGCGCAGGCTCCAGGACGCGCAGTATGCTTTCCGCGTCGCCATGTGCGACTCGTTCGACACGCCGACGGGCATGCAGATCCTCCTCGACACCGTCTCGGCCGCGAACGTGTACCTCGCGCGCGGTCGCAAGAACGTCAACGTCGCGACGCTGCTCGCCGTTTCGGAATGGGTCACGCGCATGTTGCGCATGTTTGGGCTGGGAGAGGGGCCGGCGACGGATAGTCGGGGGGAGGCCCTCATTGGGTGGGGCCAGGCCCCGACGGGCGGGGCGGACGGCGCCGCCACGGAGGTGGACGTGAGTCTCGGCGCCTCCATGACGAAGGCCCGAAAGCAAAGCTGACGCCTGTGTGGAACAGCGAGAGACGCTCCTGATGCCCTACCTGCGAGCCATGTCCGGCTTCCGCGATCAGGTCCGACAACTGGCCATGCGCGGCGCCTCGGCGGCCGAGTTCCTCGCGCTGTCGGACAAGCTCCGGAACGAAGACATGGTCGAGCTCGGTGTCGCGCTCGATGATCAGGAAGGTGCGTGCCCCCCTCAGCGCCTTCGCAATCTGGGGCAGGCGACGGACAAGGCTGACTGACTCCCCGCCGACGATGCCTCGATCTCTAGACGGCCGAGCCATGATCAAGCTCGTCTCCCCCGAGTCCCTGCGCGAAGCCCGGGACGCGAAAGCCGCCGCCGCGCACGAGAAGCAAGCGCGCAAAGCCGCCGCGGCTGCCGCCGCCGAACAGAAGCGCCTCGAGCGCCTCGAGAAGGGCCGGACGCCGCCGCAGGAGATGTTCCGTCCGCGCGCTGGCGAGGGCGAGGGCGGCAAGGCGCTGGAGTACTCGGCGTGGGACGAGCAGGGCGTGCCGACCAAGGACCAGAACGGGGAGGACCTGCCCAAGTCGCGCGTCAAGAAGCTCAAGAAGGAGTGGGACGTGCAGCAAAAGTACGTCGCGGAAGCTCTCTCTTTCTCCCTTCGAACAGCACCGTCGACTGACGCACGCGTACAGATTGCACCTCGAGTTCCTCAAGGAGCAGGAGCAGAAGCAGTGAGGCAGGTCCCCGGATGCCCCGTAGACTCTCCCACCCCTTGCGCCCTCTCTCGTGCGGGACCGGGCCGGGCCGGATCGCTCGTGCACGAACGGCCTTAGAAATACACGTCGCGTGTCTTCGGAAAGAGAGAGAGAGAGAGAAGAGGAGAGAGGAAGAAGGAGAGTCACTAGAGCGTGACTCGCGGGTGCCTACTGGATGCATCAGAGAGAGGGGGTGGAAAGCCCGCGCGTATCGTCCCCAGCGCGCGCGCGTGCGCTCCCAGCGAGCGCCTGCAACCCGTGTCGAAGTCGCGTGACGGGGTCCACGACATGCGTGAGAAGGGGAAGAAGACACAGGGTGTACCAGGCGAGAGGAGAAGTGTGAGGTAGGGAAAACAGAAAAAGGCAAACGACTTATGAGCAGGAAGGGAAGGGGGAAATGACATTCAGGGGGGAGGGAGGAAGGGGCCGGACGCCGCGCCGACGACGACGACAATGACGAAGCGGAAGCTGTACTGGAGGAGGCTGAAGAGGGCGGACGCGCAGGCAGGGAAGAAGGCCTCTAGAGGATGCTGCACTTGCCGCTCTTCTTCCGGCCCTTGGTCGACAGCAATGCGAGGCGGGTCGCCGTCTCAAAGACCTCCCGCACGCCTTCGCCCGTTCGGGCCGAGCACTCGAGGTAGCGAGTCGCGCCGATCTTTTGACGGACCATGTCTCCCTGCGCGTGGTTGCGGGCCCAGTCAGCGGCGGTACTCCTCATGCGACAAGACACGATCACACACTTCTTGCGGTGTGACGGGGCGCTGACCCGTCCGCCTCAGCTCGTCGATCGTCTTCGGGTCGTTCCGGAGATCCTTCTTGCACCCGACGAGGATGATCGGCAGCCCGGAGCAAAAGTGGAGCACCTCGCTGATCCACTTTTCCTGGACGTTGTCGAGCGAGTCGGGCGAGTCGACGGCGAAGCAGATCAGGATCACGTGCGAGTCCGGGTACGACAGCGGGCGGAGTCGGTCGTAGTCCTCCTGACCGGCGGTATCCCAGAGCGCGAGCTCGACTCGCTTGCCATCGACGACGACGTCGGCGACGCTGCAGGAGCGGGAACTTGGGGGTTAGTCTCCTTCGCGGGCGAAGGGAGGTGGTCCCTGCGGCGGCGAGCGGAGACGTACTAGTTCTCAAAGACGGTCGGAACGTAGACCTGTTTGCGGTGTAGGGAGTGCTCTGTCAGCATACTGCTACTGCAGACTGCGTGCAGGTGGGTCTGCATGGGCGGCGCGTGTCTGCCCGCGTGCGCCGTGCCCCGCCCCACCACCGCGACGGCGGCAACGCGGCGCCGTGACACGACGCCTGCCGACCGCTTGCGCCCTCCGTGCGACGCGCGCAGACGACCAAGCCTCCACGGTAGCAGAGAGGAATGGGGCAGCTCACCTCGGGGAAGGTTCCCTTGGAGAAGACGATCAAGAGGCAGGTCTTGCCGCATGCACCGTCACCGACGATCACGAGCTTGCGCCTAATCTCAGACATGTTGGCGGGGTGGTCGGGGCGCAGGGCGGGCCTAGAATGGGCGTAGGGGAAAGCGTTCGGTGCGCGGGACGACGAGGGGCGGACGCGGTGCGCGGTGACGCGAGGAGCGTGCGGGTCCGACGGGCGGGGCGATGCAGGCGGGCGAGCGGCAGCGGCGGCAGCGGGCGGCGCGAGGCTGTCGGCGCGGCAAAGGGCAGCAGCGCAGATGCAGCTGCAGTCAGTACACGCGTTCTCGTAGCCTCAGGAGCGCGCGCTGTGTCGCCGCGGGGGCTTGCTGCGACCCGGCCCGTGGGTCGAGGCGTTGCAGCCTGCGGGCGCATCTCGCGCGCTCCCAGCCGCCCCTCGAGGCCCTTGGCGCGGCTGCAGGACGCGCAGCGAGGTCTTGTGGATTCAGTGGCGGGGACCGTGGGCTCACCGAGTCGGCTGCGGGCGTGCGGGATGGAGGCGGAGGGCGGCGGACGGCCCTGGGGCAGGCGAGGCGGTTCGCGCGTCGCACAAGACACGACACAAAATCCGCACACATGCCGAGCCTCTCTCCCTCTCCTTGATCGGACCGACTTCAAAGTCTGCTTTCTGACGAGATATCTGCGCTTGAGCTCATACTCCGCCCGTCATGCTTGCTTTCGATCTAATGCCGCTTGTGCAGTCCTTCTTCGGACCGGACCTCCTCGCTCGAACCACTGCGGCTCACTCGTTGCTCCTTTCTTTGTGCATTCGGATTCCAGGCTGCCCCGGCTGCTTTTGCTCTCCACGAATACGAGTGGGCTGGCATCGGGTTTCGGATCGCAGCTCCGACATCGAGCGCTTCTTTCGCTTTGGCCTTCGCTGCGGAATGGCCTCTCTGCCCGTTTACGCGCTTCGGAGACCCAAGGTCCGTCAAGTCATGCTCCGGTGAGCGATCAGACACGTGCTGTCCAAGCCGCACTCTGGCCGCGCCCGCCGTGCCAGCCGCGAGCCAGTCGACACCGTCCACAAACCGCCCCCACCCCTTGGGCGCTGCGTTGCTCTTCAGCTCCCGCCGACAGAAGTCGCCCGTTCTGCCGAACTCGCATCCACGCTGCTGTTCGTGCCCTCCGCGCACTGCAGGAAGACTGCTTGCGCACCGGGGCTGCAAGCTTGGGAAGACCGTCCTGGCCTCTTCGCCGGAGGACTCGGACTTGGCCTCTCCTCTCGCTCAGGCTGCCAAAACTCGTCCTTGCACGGGTCGGCCAGCTTTACCTTCAGCTACAGGTGTAGTGGTCGTGCTTTGACCCGCAAAGACGCCAACGCCAGTTGGAACTGATTGATCATCGATAATCGGAGAAGAACGTGCCTGAGACATGAAGCGGGGGGACTCCGGTCTGCCCATGCACCGCCATGAGACGAGGGCGTGCTGACCACCTGAAAGCGAGTAGCATAGTGCAATTACTGTCTCGACTGCCGGCGAGATCTACGCGTGCGAGCCTGCAGTCGCGCGGAAAGGATTTTCCGTCCGGGGGGGGAGAGACGATGACAAGTTCGTGGTCTCCCGGGCAACAAGGTCTCGCCCACTCCCTGCTTAGCCTGTACCGCGCACACGATGACTTCGACGACGAGAGCAGGCAGGCGTACGCAGCCTCGCCACTCTGCGCCCGCGCCCCGCACGCTCGCCTGCCGCACCTGTGAGTCCGCCAACCAGCCGGGCTCCCGCGATGGGCGATCCCACCTTCCCATTCTTCTCGCCCCCGTAAACTGACGCGCATTGGCCGCACACAGGCGCGAAACGGCGCGTCCGCTGCGATGGCATGAGCCCGTGCGAGGCGTGCTTGCGGCACGCGGCGTGGAAGGGCCGTCCGGCGCCGACCGAGTGCGAGTTCGACCCGGGCGTCGTCCCCCTCCCGAACCCCGCCGCGTGCGCGGATCATTCCGGCGGTACGTTCTGCGCTCTAGTTGAGCGTTCCAGAGGCCGCGACTACGGCCTCGGGGGCGCGATGCGAGACCTTATCTGCCGCGGCCCTTGGACCGTCCGCTGACCTCGGATCTGCAACACAGCCGGCCACGCGATGCCGAGCACGTCGTCGGCAGGACCTCACCCTCATTGTCACGGCAGCGATAGTCCCTCGGGAACGACGCCCCAGCCCGGCTCGGACACGACGTACGCGTTCGGGAAGCAGCCGGGCAAACCGCTCCAGAAGGGACTCGCCTGCATCTCTTGTTCGTGCTCCGGTCTCTCTGGCGCTCAAAGCGACTGAGCTTGAGACTGACTTTGAATCCGCCACCAGGCAAAGCGCGGCGAGTCCGCTGCGACGGCGCGAAACCCGCGTGCTCTTCCTGCGTCAAGAGCGCGAAATGGAAACGCGAGGCCGTCTCGTGCGTGTACCGCGCGGACCTGTACGTGCAGCAGTGCCGCGAAGAGCAAGAGCAAGAGATGCAGCGCCGGGCGAGTGACAGCGACATGAAGGCGGACTCGTCGGGCGACGACGGGTGGCAGGCCCCGGCGGACGAGGTCGAGCAACCGCCCGGGCTCGGGTTGGACGAGGAGGACGAGTCGCCCGCACCGGCGACCCCGACGTATGACTTTCGTGAGTCTTACGAGAGACTCTCCCACGAGCGCCCACGCAGCCGGCTGACCGCTTTGAGGACACTCCCGTCCAGCCGACGGCATCCCCACCGTCCTGCCGGCGATCCTCCCGCCGCTACCGCCTCTGCCTGCCCTGCCCACCCTCCATCGGAAAACGGTTAAAATGCAAGAAGACACCGACATGACGTCGTCGGACGACGCCGGCCTCGCCAGCTCGGCCTCCTCCGCCGGCAGCCTCCCGCACCAACCCACCCTGTCCGGCATGCCGGATTTTTTTACCGCGTCGCGTAACTCGTCCCAATCGGGTATAACGACGAACCCGCCGTCTCCGGCCGTGACGCACACCGAGACGGACCTGTCGTCGTGGCCTTCGCCTCGGTCGCCGCTCGATGAGTGGTGTGTCCACAACGGGACGACCTACCCGCCGGTGCCGTACCCGCCCGCGTCGGCGCTCGGGGGGATTGACCCCGCGTGGATAGCGGCGCTCAACGCGGGTGTGATCCCTCCCCTGAGTCTCGCGGACACGCTCGAGTCGCTCGGACTCGGGAACGGCGCCGGCGCAGCGGGAGTCGGGAACGGCGCCAACCCCGGCGTCGGCGTCGGGGTGGGTCCGGCGGGTTTCTCGATGCCGAGCCTGTCGGTCCCGCCGCAGGTGGATGCGTCCATGCTGCAACCGCGCGGAGCCGGGGCGGCGGCGAGCGCGGCGGCGGCGGCGATGAAGAGCGATACCGGCTTTGGCATCGATGCGACGCTGACGTTGCCGATGGACACGCCGTGGACCGGGGCGGGTCCGCTCGCGTATGACTGAACGGCGACGGCGACGGCGACGGCGGGGCGGCCCCGATTCGTGCGCCCATTCCCGCCCGCGGGGGAGGGAATGCCGCGCCCCCAATGCGCGACGATACATGCTTTACGACAACGAACAAACCCAGTGGTTTACCTGAACCACCCCCTCTTCCTGGATCGAACCCTAGATGTGAATATTTCTCCTGTTGCGGTGTGTGGACTTGGACTCAAAAGGCATGCCATCAATTCCATTTTGACGTTCTCGGCGGAGTGTGTTTGGGAGAGTTCTGCTTCTGCTTTCTCACTTCGCATCGGATGCTCTCTCGGAGTGTATGATTCGCTCCCGCTGCTGCTCTACGGCGGTTCGTAGGCCCTGACGCCCGACTGATATGTCCGCAGGTTTTCATCGCCCCGACGCTGCTCCGCTCTCTCCGCCCGACCATATCCACCGCTCTGCCCGCCCGCTCCTCGCCTTTGCTCTTGAACCGCAGGATGTCGAGCTCTATGAATGTTGTTTCGACGCCGAATGCGCCGTCGGCGGTTGGGCCGTACTCGTCAGTCTTCCATTTCCACTCTTGGTGGGGGTCCGCGCCGGCCGGGGTGCTCCTACGCAGCAGCAGCAACAGCGGTTGAATGGACGTCGATACACGCGCTCTATCGATGCGCTCGACAGGCCCACGGCTGCCGCCCGCCGCTCAGTCTGCTGGGCCCCGAGGAAGTCAAGGCGAGCGGCCGGCTGACCCCCCTCGAACCACCTTTCCGCCCGCTTCCGGCTTCGTAGGCAGGCCATCCAGACCGACTCCCTCGTCTTCCTCTCCGGGTGCATCCCGCTCGTTCCCGAGACCATGAAGGTCATCGAGGGCGGAATCGAGGAGCAGACTGTAAGTCCGACGGAGCGCAATTCTACCTTCACCCCCCTCGCTCAAGACGGATCCTGACGCGGCTCTCCTGCACGCCCGCAGCGCCAGGCTTTCCGCAACTTCAAGGCCGTCCTCGAGGCTTCGGGCTGCAAGATCACCGACGTCGTCAAGACGACCGTCTTCCTCCAGTCGCTCGGCGACTTTGGCAAGGTGTGTAGCCCTCTTCCTTCCTCCTCCGGAGTGTGGATAGCTGACTCCGGCTCGGGAACGGCAGGTCAACGAGATCTACGCCGAAGTCTTCGGCGACCACAAGCCGGCGCGGTCCTGCGTCGAGGTTTGTCTCGCCTTTCTCTCCTTCCCCTCCTCCAACGCGTTAACGGTGGAGGCTTCGACCGGAACAAATTGACTGATTCTCACGATGCCCGGCTTTGCTTTGCGTGCGGACAGGTCGCCAAGCTGCCGCTCGGCGTTCTCTTCGAGATCGAGGGCATCGCTTCCCGCAAGTAGACCGGCTCCATGATGGAGTCGTAGGAAACAAGAGTGAAAAGCAGAGGCCTTCCGAGCCTCCAAGTCCCGAAACTGAAGTCGGATCTCCTTTCGCGCATCTGCATCGCTCACTCTCTCGACCGGATCGTCGACGGGGACTGGAATTGCGGAGATTTGCATGGTCCGGGTAAGTGGAAGAACGCAAATCATCAACAACAAGAAAACACCAAGTAAAACACGGTCGCCCCGACTTGACCACCTCAACAAGCAATTGGTCATTCTGGCTCTCCGGACGCCCCACCGAAGGCTACCGGCCGCTGCTGTTGCGACCCGCGCTTCGGCGGCGGCGTGCTCGTGCGCAGACCTCGCGGGGCCGCACACCGAGCCTTAGATGCCGGAAGAGTCCGGCGCCGTGCCTGACGCCTGGGCGGCCGCCCCGAACTTCTTGCTCGCCGAGGCGGCGACGGTCGAGGCGAGAAGGTCGCTCGACGGGTTCTTGAGCCCCTCGAGAGAGCGCAGGAGGGACGCGAGGCCGGACAGGCTTTCGACTCCTGGGGTTTGCTGGTAAGCCAGGATCTCGTCCGACACATCAGACAGGACTCGACACCCTGTGCTTTGGAGAATCCCGCCTTCGATGTACCGAAGGCTTTTGAGCACAACCTCTTGGAATCGCTCGGTCTTGGCAGCGGTCGTGCGGGCGAGCTCGAGCTGGGCGTAGGCGATGAGGAGGGCGGTCGACTCGGCGGGCGGCGGGCCATCGGCTTTCTACTCGACTTCGTCGGCCTCGCACAGCGGGATCGTGTGCTCGGACTGGCCGGCGTCGCTCGCGGCGTCCACGTCGCTCGCCGCCTGGGCTGCACTCGGAGCTTTCGAGCTGTCGGACATTGTCGTTTTTGCTGTCCCGGACGGGAAAGTTAGCAATCGGACGGGTGCGAAGTGGCGACCCGGACGAACCAGACCAAGGTGGGTCCGGTCGGAAGCTTCGGACGGAGTACGGGAGAGTTAGGCGACACGAGGGCGAACCAACAGGCGGTAAACAGGAAACTCTTGAAGGCTCAGACCCGAAGCTGCCGGTGTAGGAGGGCGTGTCGCGCGGCTTGAAGAGCGCCGGGTGTGGTCTCGAGCAAGGTTGATGACTGGAAAGAGGGAAAAGAAGCAAGAGTCGCTGGGGGCGAGATGGCTCGGGGACGAAAAAGGGGCGGGCGGTCGAACGATAGCGTCAAGCTAGAGCGAAGCATGCGAGCCGGGCGAAAGCCGAGTCGTGTTGGGTGAACTAAGATAGGATGACCGGTAAGCAGAGCCGTCGCGGAAAGGAGCGAAGGTTTATGTTTGAGGGCTCGAGCGGAGCTGACGGAGCTGACCCGGAGGGGGGGCCTCTCGCCTGCCTCGAAAGGAGCAGCGGCAGAAATGGCGGCAGGCTAGGCGACCTAGCCAATGGCGAGGTGCGGACGAGTCGAGAACGTCGATAAGAGAACGCGAGCGAGCGAGGCCCCGAAGAGCGAGCCGGCAGCGTGTGCGCGCGGCGCGAGGTACGCCTCCGCAGGAGGTGGGTCGGGGCTTGCATCGCTCGCTCGGCGGGACAAGTGCTGCTGCTTCTACACAGGCCATGTGGGAAGACCAGCTGCATGTACCGTCTCCCGGCGCCTTTTACGTGCGCAAGCTCTCCTCTCCAAAGCTTTCGTCCCCGGGCGCAAGTCCATCTAGATCAGATTTGCCGGGCTATCAGTGACTTGTACCCTCCGCGTCTGTGCGCTGCCTTCTCGGCGGAAGCTCTGACCGAGGTGAGGCCTGGGTATCGCGGTGGCGTGGGTAAGAAGGCCAACCTGCCTCGCTGCCGGACAGGAATTTGACAGAGGCGGCCACACTCCTGTTTGCTATGGAAGACGTGGTATCTTGCAAGTGGTTCACCTCCGCACAGCCGGGAAGAAAGGAGTGAAAGAGGGAATCATCGAACCAGAAACGCGATTCGGGTTTCAGGAGTCGGAGCGTATCGCGTTGGCTGCACTGAGCTCTCCCCCTACACCCCTCGCCTAATCGGCCCATGTGTGCGCCGTAAGTAGTCAAGAGGAAGTATTGCACGGGAAAGGTCATTGAAAGCATGTGAAGAATCAACAACAGAGAATGAGGGATCGGTACCGACTTGACCGCCTCGACAAGCGCGCCATTCTGCTTCGCCGGTTTCGCCAAGGGATCTCGCTGCTCGTGTATATTGCACGTGGATGCTGGGTACCCGAGTGCGGAGTCAGGCTGTCGTCTGTGAAGCCTCAATTGTTGCGAGAGCCCGCCGTTGTCCCCGATGCCTCAGCGGCGGCATCGGCCAGGGTTGTCATCACCTGTTCGACACCAGCCGGGACAGCGAACCCATGCTGGGAGGGCGTGCCCGCGTCGAACGCACGAAGAAGCGGCTCAACGCTGGGTGCGTTGCTGGCTCCAGGCACCTACTGGTAAGCCTCAACCTTTTGCCAGAGCTCCGCGAGCTCGGCCGGGGATGCGCCATTGTTTATTGCAACGATCACTGAGCTAGTGAGCATGGCGTCCTGGTAATTTTCGGTCTTGAGAGCGGTCACATAGGCGGCCTTGAGCTGGGCACGCGCGATGAGCAGGGCAACCCATTCGGCAGACGAGACGGGCTGGCCACCCTTGCAAGCCGGGTTGGCGGCTCCTTCCGGCATGATCTCATCGACCTCATCCCAGGCTTCGACCTCGTCGCCGAACTCGCTGGTGGGTGTTGCATTGGTCGGAGCGGTTGAATTGGACGCGCTGGTTGCTGGCTGCTCCCCAGTCAGGGTCTTTGAGTGGCCATTGCTTGTGGCGCTGCATGAGGCAAAGGGTGTAGCAGGGCCGCTGACGGGGTCGAGGGCGCGAAGCGATGCGGCGTACGTCTCTGCAGGGCAGTTTGTCGGGACTGAGGGGGGAAGCAGAGTCGCGCGAGGATAGGCTGGCTGCTACAAGCGGAGAGGCTCGCAGGACACAGTGTTGGCAAGAGCAAGCGATTGCCAAAGGAAGCGAAAGCGGGCGGGCTCAAGACTCAGGCGAGCGCAGGGCGGGAGCGGCTGTTGAGAGCGGCAGACTTTGCGGAGCGGTAGCGGAACACCTTCGGAGCCCTCGCTCCTCCGAGGCGCGCGCATGGGGGCACGGCCAACTGGTAGGGAAGCATGGGCTGGTAATACACCGATGCAGGCGCACAATCGGGGGCACTAGCATGGAGGTGCTCCGGCGGAGTTTCACGTGCCTGGACGCTCCATGTCGGAAGCTTACGCCCGAGGGGATACGATCAGCCGGACTTGTTTTCTCCGCTTGCCCAGGCTTTGTTTTCTCCGCTTGCCCAGGCTTTGTCGCTAGGCAGACCGGAAAAGAGTAAGTACTGCGGCACCCTATACGCTCTACCGCTGGCCGAGAGCATCCGCGGTCCACCGCAGCTGATCAGTGACGGACGAGAATCGGATCGAGCGTGACCACTTTCGCGCGTGACCGCCGGCGATGAGGTGTTCTGTCGCCGCTGCTGCCGCCCACACCGCATGTTGGGTACTCGGATGCGGTAAAAGCATTGTACAGAACATTAGCCGAGCTACTTGAGCTCATCCGATGGCATCCGAGGGGCTGTAGCGAGGAGAGGGGAGGGTGGAAGGGGAGCGAGCGGCGTGCTCGCCTGCGCGCCCGTTTCCCCCAAAATGCGGGGTTTTTGGTCGAGGCGGTGCGTGGACGGACCAGCTGCTGCACGAGTTTCCACATTCTCTCGCACAAAGCTCTCTTTCTCCCTCTGACCCTCCACAGTCACCCTCACACGACCATTGACACTATGCCGTCGGCCACGCTCAACCCGCCGTCGCCGCTCGAGCACCTCAAGGACCGCCTCGAGGTGCCGAGAACGCCCTCACCAGGTCCGCCCTCGTCTTGGCCCTCCGCGTCTCCCGCCCACGCTGACAGATCCTGCTTGTCATACAGCACATGGAATCATCAAGCAGGATGACCTCGGCTACCGCACAGCCCGCTTCGCTGGCAAGGAGACGCACAAGGCAGCCGTGATCGACGTGAGGGTTACCCCTGCCGACTTCTCGCCCTCCTGGCGACCGTCACAGAGCTCTTTGGCCCGATCTGACTATCCTGGACGCTACAGATTGTCACGTCTAATGGGTTCCTGCCGGATGCGCTCGTCCAGAGCGAGTGAGTCGTCGCGCAGCCTCCCCCAACGGCTTGCCGAACATTCCCGCATGACCCGCCAGAGCCGCCCGCATGCCCTCAGAACGCGAGCTGACCACGCCTTCCTGATTGCACAGAGTCGAGTGGTTCTACAGTCAGCTCGGAATCGACGACGGTTACTTCAGCCTCACCTCCCCGGAAGAGGTCGCCGACCATGTCGAGGTCCGTGGAGCTCCGCTTGACTCTGCCACTTCCTCGCGCTATACTCATCTGTGCCCGCCCGCAGAGCCTCTATGGTGCCAAGGTCCAGGCGCATGCGAGCCACCAAGACTACCTCGAGATCAAGCTCGAAAAGGAGAGCGACGCTTCCGCCGTCTACATCTACACCTCTCCGCCGGGCGTCTCGCTCAAGTCGGGCCCGCAATACGAGCAGCGCATCGACAATCAGTACCTCGACGTGTCTACTTCTGAAAAGGCCTGGCGCCTCGAATCGTACCGCGCCGCGCCGGCCCTCCCGGATCAGGCCAATGGCGACGCGAACGGCGCTCAGCTCGAGAGCGTCACCGCCCAGCTCCGCTCCTACTTCATTTCGGCCTGCGACTTTGTCGACACCAAGCTCTCGGCCGAGGAACTCTCCAAGTCGGGCGTCGACATCCGCGAAGTCGCGGACCGCACGTTCCTCGAAAAGGCGACGGACAACACCCTCGAGATGTACCAGGAACTCATGGATGAGGCCCTCCGTCGCATGGGTCCCGTCGTCGCCGCGTACGACGTCGAAGGCAGCCGGGAACGCCGCATCGTCATCAGTTACCAGCGCGGCGGTACCCGCAGCTTCTTCTCGGCCCTGTCCGATCTCTACCACTCCTACGGCTTCTATTCGACGCGCAAATACGTCGGTACGTCGCCTGTGCTGGAGCTCCGTTCGCGGACGTCTCGCTGATCCATTGGTCTCATGCGCGCAGAGAACTTCCGTAACGGCGTCTCCATCATCTCGCTGTACCTGCACCCTCTGCAAGGCCCCCCTTCGGAAGCCAACATCCTGCAGATCATCAAGGAGGCTTCGCTCATCTGTGCGTCTCTGCCAGCGTATGAGCTCTACCCTCATGCTGACCCAACTTCGATGGTTCAGACGTCCTGCCGAGCAACCCGCTCTTCCTCGACACTCAGCTCTCCGCCCAGGAGGCGACGTACGCGTACTCGGCCTGGATCTTTGCGCAGCACTACATCAACCGCCTCGGACCCGCCTACTCGGCCTTGAAGGACCTGCTCGACGAGAACGACTCGGTCCAGGCCGGTGTCCTGAGCGACATCCGCGCCCGTCTTCGTCAGGAAACGTTCACGCGCAGCAGTATCCTCGAGACGCTGCAGCAGTACACGGACATTATCCGTCTCGCGTATATCTCGTTTGCCTACAACCACTACTACAACGTGTTTGGCAACTCGCTCGTGTACGTGGACCGGATCGCTGCCTCTCTCGCACCTACTCAACCCGCCTGCTGACGATACATGGGATGCTCGCTCAGCCCGACGCTGTCGTACGCTCGCCTTCAGTCAGCCGAGGTCCTCTCGTCGGACCAGCTGCGCGCCTTCATCCGCAAGAACGTCCTCAACAAGCACGACGCCCAGATCCTCGAGAGCTTTGTCACTTTCAATGATGCGATCCTCAAGACCAATTTCTTTACGAGCACCAAGACGGCCATCTCGTTCCGCTTAAACCCGGACTTCCTCCCGGAGAGCGAGTACCCGGTTCGCGCGTACGGTCTCTTCCTCGTCGTCGGCGATGGCTTCCGCGGTTTCCACCTGCGCATGAAGGTACGCAGACTTTAGTGCTTTCGCGCGAGGAACCAGATCGCTGAATTGCTTCCCTTCGATTCAGGACGTCGCCCGCGGCGGTCTCCGCATGGTCATGTCGCGCAACCGCGAGAATTACTCGATCAACGTCCGTAACCTCTTCGACGAGGTCTACGGTCTCGCGTCCACTCAGGCGCTCAAGAACAAGGACATCCCAGAGGGCGGCTCGAAGGGCGCCATCTTGCCGGATCTCGGCGCGAACCCGGAGACGGCGTTCAAGAAGTACGTCGACGCGCTCATTGACTTGCTCCTGCCCGGTCGCACGCCGGGCGTCAAGGACCGCATTGTCGACCTCTACGGCAAGGAAGAAATCGTAAGCGCGCATTGAGCTCCGAGCGTCTTCTCGCCTGGATGTGCAAACGCTGACGCACGCGTCGGCTGCAGCTCTTCTTTGGTCCGGACGAGGGAACCGCCAACTACATGGCCTGGCTCGCCGACCACGCCCGCTCGCGTGGCGCGCCGTGGTGGAAGGCCGCTTCGACCGGCAAGCCTGCTTCGACGCACGGTGGCATGTGAGCCGGAATCCTGCTGGTCCTCCCTCCGCGCCGACAGCCGTGCTGACGAATCGCGCCTCTCCTCCCCTCTCTAGTCCCCACGACACGTACGCGATGACGAGTCGCTCGGTGCGGGGTTACACGACCGGCATTTACCGCAAGCTCGGTCTCAAGGAGGAAGAGATCCGCAAGGTCCAGACTGGTGGTCCGGACGGCGATCTCGGATCCAGTGAGTTTGCGCGAGAAAAGCTGGTTCGGAAGAGATGACTGACGGAGGGACTGCTTTCGCAGACGAGATTCTGCTGTCGAAGGACAAGACCATCACGAGTTAGTCTTCTTCTGCTGGCGACAGGACGTGGAGACAAGAATCGGGGCTGACGTTACCCTTCCCCCCTCGCCCTGCCAGTCATCGACGGCTCCGGTACGCTGCACGACCCGAATGGCCTCGACCGCTCCGAGCTCGTCCGCCTCGCGACGAACCGTCTCATGGTCAAGGAGTTCGACCGGTCGAAGCTGACCAAGGAGGGCTACCTGATCCTGGTCGACGACCGCGACGTCGAGCTGCCCAGTGAGTCTCCTCTCAGCCTTTCTCGCCGGTCCCCGATCGAATGACTGACCGGACACTGTCTGAGCAGATGGCGAAGTGGTTGTCGACGGCACCGACTTCCGTAACGGCGCTCACCTGCGGTACAAGGCCGACATCTTTGTTCCGTGCGGTGGCCGCCCGGAATCGGTCAACGTCAACAACGTCTCGAAGTTGTGGGATGCCGAGGGCGTGCCCAACTTCAAGTATATCGTCGAAGGGTGAGTCCGATCATGCTCTGTCCGGGGAAGTCTTCTGCGGGCACGTTTCCTGACGAAAGGCTTTTCCTTCCAGCGCGAACTTGTTCATCACCCAGGGTGCCCGTCTTCAGCTCGAGAAGAAAGGAGGTGAGTCGGCAGCCGCATGCACTCTCAGCTGGGGACTCAAAAGCTGACCATGATCTGTCCTTTGAACAGTCGTCCTCTACCGCGACGCCTCGGCGAACAAGGGCGGTGTCACGTCGTCCAGTCTCGAGGTCCTCGCGGGCATGGCGCTCAACGACGAGGAGTACCTGAGCCTCATGTGCTCGCCTGCCGGCCAGGGTATGTCGTTCGCCACGACCCGAAGAAGCATGCAGACTTTGACTCTGTGCTATCCCACAGAACCGTCCGAGTTCTACCAGGAATACGTCGCGTCGATCCAGCAGACCAGTACGTGCCCTCTCGCCTACCTGGATCCCGGCAGCATAACGAGACTGACTCCATTGGCTTGCAGTCTTCGACAACGCTACCCAGGAATTTGAGACCATTTGGGACGCGCATGAGAAGACCGGCCGCTCCTACACCCTGTGCGTTTCTTCCTGCCCTGAGCGGAGCGAGACACCCTCATTGACCGACAATCTCTCTGCACAGCCTTTCTGACGACCTCTCGCGCAAGCTCGTGCGGCTGCAAAGCGAGATGGAGGAGTCGGCGCTGTACGACGATGAGGCGCTCCGCCGTGCCGGTCCGTCCTCCGCTCCCTCTCTCTTCTCGGGTGATCCCGCCACTGACGCGACATGGTCTCACCTGCAGTCATGAGCCGCGCCCTGCCCGCCAAGCTCATCGAAAAGTGCGGTCTCGACACGATCCTGTCCCGCCTGCCGGACGCCTACAAGCACTCGATGTTTGCCTCTTATGTCTCGGCCCACTTCGTCTATTCCTGCGGCATCGACGCTAGCCCGATCGACTTCTTCTTCTTCTTGCGCTCGCTTTCCCCCGAAGGAAAGGCATAAGAGCGCTCACGGACACTCGCAGCGGCTTCGCGACTTCAGTGCAATTCAGTAGATCTCTCGTTTTCCGTGCCCGCGATGCGACGACTTCTTGCAGGACCGTCCGCAACTTCTCGCTGTTGTCTTGGCTCGGTCAGGATGTCCAGCCGCAAAAGTTCAGCTGTTCCGCAATATGCTATCGCTAGCTACATCAGGGTTGCTCCTCTAACGCTGCAGCCGCGAGCTCCAGCAATGCTGGGACGTCCTTTGTGACGTTCTCCGGGTCCTTGACGATGGTCGGCCAAACCTGTCCGTGTCGAGGGTCGGCCGCGATGCACTTTTCCTTGAGCGCCGCCTGGTGCTCCTGTCGGCGGTCGAACGAGTATCAGCCGCCATCCCCATCATATGAAGCATACGTGCGCCACAGGGCGAGAGCGCGAGCGTACCTCCGTTCCGTGCTGCTTCTCAAACTTCCACCACCACGCCCAAGCGTCGCCATAGTCCGGATCTGCCGCGACGGCGCGCCCGAACCAATCTCGTGCCTTCTCGATCTTGCGCTCGGCCCAGAACAGCCGCGCGACGGTCACGATGACCGACGGGGCGTTGTTGGTCTTCTTGAGGGCATCGACCGAGCGCGTCTTCCGGGTCGGGCGGGGCTCGAGCCAGACCGAGTAGGAGTGCAGGAGGCCCGAGGCGGGCATGGCTTGGATCGCTGTTGTCCGGAGAGGGACGAGTCAGTTTCTCGAACGCCCATCTGATCCTGGCGCAGAGAATCGCGAGAGGGAGCATACCTCGGGCCAGCATGGGCTTGTGCGCGCCCGAGCCGTCGCGCTCCTCGACCTTGACGCTCTCGAGCCAGAGCTCGTCGCTCTTCGGGTTCAGCGTGCGGCCCTTCTCGAGCAGCGCACGGGCCTTGATCCGCAGTCCCGCGCTCTCCTCGAGCCGGGAGGCCATGATCCACAGCGGGACGGCCGTCGGGCATTTCCGGAGGCCGGCGGACAGTGCCTCGCGGGCGGCCGGAACGCTCGGCGGGGTCTGCGTTTGCAGCAGTTGGGCGTGCATCATGTGAAGTTTGGCCGACGCCGGATAGACCTTGAGACCCTGCTTGACCATGTCGAGCGCCGCATCGTTCCCGCTGTGAGTGCGCTCGAAGACGGCCGACTTGATCCAAATCTGTGCGCAGCGAAGCCAGGACTGCATCAGCGCTTCGTAGCGTAGGGTCTAGACGAAGGACCACACGCACCCGCTCGGTACCAGACACCTCGCGCGCGCGCTGCATGAGCTGCTTCGCCGCCTCGATCTGGCCGTTCTCCGCCTCGAGTTTGACCGCCGCAAGCCAGATCCCTTCGCTGTCGGGGTTCGACTCGAAGGCGCGACTGAGGATCTGTCGCGCGCCGTCGACGTCGCCGCCGTTCCACGACTCCTTGGCCGCCATGAGCCAGAGGACTTCGGCCTGCGGCACCGATTCGACAGCACGCTCGAGGAGAGCAAGCAGGGATGCACTGCAGTCAGGATGGGCATTCGAAGGTCAGTCATCAGATATCCGTAGAGCCGCGAGGCTCAGGGACGACGTACCGGTCTCCGTGCTGCTTCTCCAAGTCGGCGGCCTTCCGCCACAAGGACTGCTTCTGCGGGTACACATTGAGCGCATAGGCGTAGATAGCCCGTGCCGTCGCGACGAGCCCCTTGCTCGCCATCGTATCCGCGTCATCCATCCAGACGACCTGCCGGTCTTCCTCGTCAAGGTCGAGGTGGATCGTCGCCTTGACGATCGCCTGCGCCGTAACCGTGCTGCCCTGGTGCTCGGCGCGCTCCGCCTCAGCAAGCCACTGGTCGCGGGACAACTCGGCGCCGTTCTTCTTCAGCGCGGCGACACCATTCGCGATGATCGCATCCACCTGCTTGATGTTGCCCTCCTGCTCCTGCAACCGTCCCGCCGCGATCCAGATCTCGTGCGAAGTCGGGATTGTCTTCCGTGCCGTGTTCAGGACCGCGCGGGCCCGCTCGGGCGTCTCGAGGCGGGCGAGCGCGAGCCAGAGCTCCTGCGAATGCGGGATGACCTCGACCGCGCGCGCGAGGAGGACTCGCGCGTCCTCCGGGTTCTCTTCGAGCTTGACCGTCTCCTTCCACAGCTTGACCGAGGCGGGGATGTACTCGAGGGCTTTCCGGAGGACGCGCTTCTTGGCCTTGACGTCGTGCTCGAGCTCGACCGCCCGCATCCAGATCCGGACCGACTGCGGCAGCTCTTGCACAGCGTTGGCCAGGATGACCTTGGCGTTTTCGTTCGTCTGTACGAGCGAGCGGACATGTTTGACGATCAACAAGGGGTTGTTATGCGCCCGAGGAGAGGGAGGGAACTCACGTTCAGCTCGCTCGCGCACAGCCAGACGTCTTCGCTCTTCGGGCACTGGGCGCACCCTTCGGCGATGAGCTTGCGCGCGGCGACCTGCTTGCCGGCGACGTTCTCGAGCCAGGCTGCGGCGACCCACCCGGGCGCGTGTTTCGGGTTCGTTTTCGTGAGGGACTGCAGGAGGGCGCGGGCCCGCTTGATGTCGCTGTGGACGTCCAAGATCTCGGTCAGGACGCAAGTTCCCGCTCGAGGTTGCGAAAGAGCGGTCGGGGGGCGGGGACTGACCCGATCTCGGTCGAGCTCTTGAGCAACTGGCTGTCGAGTCCGGTCAGGTACCCCTTCGGGTCGATGTTGGTCGCGCCGAGCGCCGAGTCCGTTCCGGCCTGCTCGAGTTTGATCGACAGCATCTTTTCGCGGGCTTGCCCGATCTCGGCAAAGTCGGTCATGGCGTCCGCGGGCGTTTGCAGGCCGCCCTTCTGTGGAAGGAGCCGCCGAGGGGGGGGGGGGGGGCGCGGATGTCAGTACCGCTCAAAGAGCATACGAGCCAAGAGTACGAGCCGATGTACCATTTCTTCCTCTGCGAGCGAGCTCTCGAGCGTATTCGAGTCGCGCGCGCCGACGAGGATGCTGTCGGGCACGACGTAGCTGCGGCCTTCGAGTCGAGGCTTCTTGACCCGGTTCCCGATCAAGTTGCTCACCTCGGCTGCGGGGGGCACGAACCAGAAAGTCAGACTCGGACTCTTCTCACCGAACACAAAGCCTCGACACCCGCGCCGACCCACGGAGGTTGTACCACTCGTCCTCGGACATGTCGGCCAACCCGCGCTTCAGGTCGGCGAACTGGCTCTGGATCGTCGGTCGCTCGGCGAGGAGCTGCGCCGCCTCTTCCTTCTCGCGGGCCTCCCTCCGGGCGCGCCGCCGCTCGTCAATCTTGGCATCGACGGCCTCGTAGATCCGGTCGGCCTCTTCGTCGTCCGCCTCGTAGACCGTGCCTGTCGATTCTTTGTACCGTTAGCCGTCTCGTACTTGGCAAATGGCCAGGGCAGGGACTCGCCTGCAAACAATCCAGTCTCGTTCTCCGGGTCCTGGAACTGGTCCGGATTGTACTCCTCCTCCTTCGGCGCGGCATCCTCGCCCTCTTGGACCTGTTCCCGCGCAGGACCGATATCGCTGCGGGTGGTGAAACCCTGGGCGCCACGGCCTGCGCCGGCGACGTAGGAGGGGGGCGGGGCGAGGCGCAGGAAGGCGTAGCGGTCGCCGCGGAGGCCAAAGATGTCGGCCATGATCGTCCTTGCGCGGCTCGACGCTTCAAGGCCCTTGTGTAAGACTGTGAACCTGGTCTGGAGGGCTCCGAGGCGAGGACGAAGGATCTGTGAGCGAACCGATGAGCAGAATCAGCGCCGCTTCTCGTCCACGTGCAGGGGCGCCGCCTGGCCGTGAGCGCACCCTTGAGACTGCTGCTGTCGCTCTCTCTAACGTTCTTCCGCGGGCGTGCGCCGCGTACTCGGTTCTGCTGTGCGAGTTGTTGGTGGATCCTCCCTCTGACGATTCGCTCGCTCGCTCCTTTTCTCCGACGCTCGCGTCGCGTGCGTAAGCTCTGGACAGCACAGCGCAGGGCTCAGGCCGCTATGGACTGGAGTGCTTGGGGCGTGCTTGAGGCTGCTGCCCTTCTGCTTGCGCTGCAATGACGTCTGCTGGTCGTGGCGAGGCCCCTTGGGTCGCCTGCGTTCTTCTGAACCTGCTCGCTCGTTCGCGTTCGCCTTCTCCAGAAACTCGCTGGCTCTTGCTCTCTCCCTCTCCCTTGCTATCTGCAAGAGACCGTACGCTATGCCCGACCAAGCTGTGCCCGTCGCGTTCGATGTCCTCGGGACTTGCTTCGACCTCCGCGCTGCGGCCGACCCGCTCCGGAACGCGTGCCCCACCTTGAAGGACGCCGCACCGGAACTCGTCAACGCCGTCATCGACGACTGGTTCCACAGCACCCAGCGTGACTTTACTTGTACGCCCTCGCGCTCGGTTTTCTAGACCAGACCCCGGCTGAGAAAGGGATGCCCCTCCCTCAGATCTCAGCATGAACGGATCCTACACGCAAGTCTTGCCTGCCTCGAGTGCATACGCTCCCTCCAGAAGCTAAGACGGATGACCCTGCCCCCAGTCCGATGGCCGAGGTCTTCAAGGCGTCGCTCCCGCGCACCCTCGCGATGCAGGGTCTCCTCCCCGAGCGCCCCGAACCGTTCACCTCGCCGGACCACTACTCGGACCTCCTGCAGCCCGTCCTCGGCAGCATCAAGACCCTCCCCGCCCGCCCGGGGCTCGGCGCTGCGAGCGCCAAGCTGCACCAGCACGGCTTCCGGACGATGGGCGCGACGAACGGCGGACTCGAGACCACCCGCGGGTTGTTTGTGAACGCGTTCGGGGAGGAGACGGCACAGAGGTGGGACTTTTACAGCTGCGATGAGGACCAGATTGCCAAGCCGGCGCCGCCGGTGTATGCGGCGATCCGGAAGCGGCTCGGGCTCCAGCCGGGAGACGAGTGCTGGTTCGTGGCCGCCCATACCTGGTGCGTTCCGCCGCGTTCGGCCGGCCGTAATTTCGCGCACACGAGGCTGAACGGATGGCGCCGACGCGGAACAGGGACCTCCTCGCGGCCAAGAAAGCCGGGTACGTCAGTCTCTCTTCCCCCGAGAAATGCCAGACCTTCCCCACAGACCCTCACTGACCACCCACGCGGACATCTCAGCTTCAAGACGGCGCTCGTCACGTACGAAGAGCACTTTGTCCTCGAACACCTGTTCGGGCGGCCGGACGTCGTCGCGCCCAACCTCGAGATCCTCGCCGAGCAGATCATTGCGAAGACTCGCCAGTGAGGTCGGGTGGGCGGTCCGGACTTGGATCGAAGGGGCAGGGTATCCTGCACGGAGGAATGGGCATGCTGCGGTGGGCGCAGTCTCGTGCGATATTTGTCTCCGCAGTCCGTGGTCGCCGGGGATATATGGCCTGCCTCAATCTCCCATCAACCCTTGCAACTCCTGTCAATATGCGAAGCGATTCAAGCAAATGACTAGTGGGAATACAAAGACCGGAATAGCCTGTGGTGCTCGCTCTCTTGGATATTCAGTAGATGGTAATTGCGGGTGTTTGGACCATCCGACGGCGCGCGTGAAATCGCGTTCCTCTGCGCGCTGGCTGGGACTGACTACGGCGCCGCGCCCGCTCTATGCTGCTCTGATCGGGTCAATAGCGGCTTTCGAAGCTCTACGTCGAACACATTCTTGGGGCTCTGCTGGGCGACCCAGGAGTCGCGATGTCGCTCGCCGAGTTGGACGACGAACCGTCGTTTGCTCTCAGTCGCGAACAGACGTCGACGCCGCAACGCGGGGCAGCCTACAGCGGGGCCCAAACACGACGGGAAGATCAGTACGGGAACGCAGGCGGCGACGAGGGACCGCTGCACGAGAGCGACACGGAGAGTGTTCCCGACGACCGCGACCGCAACCGGAACAGGGACGGACTCAAAGCCGAGGAGCAAGAGGGAAACACGTCCGGAGGACGCTCTACGCCACTCACGCGTCGGAGCCTCCTCCAGCTCGCGCGCGACGTCGACCACCAGGACCACAAGCAGGTCGCCGCTGTCGACCCTGTCCCTGCCGACAGCAAAGGCAACCTCGAAGCGTTGCGCCGCGAACACTTGTATGCTCCGTCTCCGAGCACGGGCAGTAGCACGCTCGTCGACCATGACCTGCCCGTCTACAAATCTCGGGCAGCTGCGGCAGCGGGGTTCGCTTCCCTCCCTTCCGCCGCGCGTCCGAGCCCGCCGAGACAGCCGGCCGAGTCGCAGCACATCTACAACCACAACTTTGGCGACGAAGCTTTGACGAGCGGGTCAGATTCGACTGCCCCGGCTCCTTCCGAGCGACCGCCTAGGCGGAACCGGATCGGCGACCTCGCCTCGTTCGTCGATTCGAGGCTCTCCGCCCGTGCGCCTCCGCCTTCGGAGGATCTGAGCTCGCTGTCTCGCCGGCAGTCGCGAAGGGGCTCGCGCTCTCCCGCAGCGGGGGCTCCTCTAGCTGCGATAGATCCTCCCGACGCGGCATCATCCCCTCGCGAACGGCGGATGCGCACATCCGAGCGCTCGTACCGAAACGACGACCACCCGCCACTCTCAGCCGGAAGCCACCAAGTGCACGACGTCTTCCGCCGTCTGATCACCGGACCCGAGGGCGCGCTCGCGCATTCTGCCGAACGCCGCGCCGCCGCTGCTTCGAGCCCGGGCGAGGCTCCGTCCGTACTGTCCGCATCCGTGCCCGCTTACGCCAGTCGGCGGTACGACTCGCCGGCGCCGGCGCCCATGGGGCAGTACACCTTTGTACCCTCGTCGTCCCTGCCGGTTCAGCGTCCTGCACCGGCGCCGGCGCTGCAGCGAGAGGAGCGCGAGACTGGGCGCGAGGGGTCGTCGCAGCTGGAGCGGGCGCTGCACCACCTGAGCGAAGCGCAGCGGCGGGAAATGAGCGCGGGGCAGGACGACCCTCTCTCGGACAGAGCCGTGCGGGTCCCGTCTCCCCGAGCACGCGGGGATGCAGGAGGGTACCGCTTCGAGGAGCGGACTCTGCCCGAAGGACGGAGCGCGATCCAGTACGCTATGGCGGAGACGTCTGCGTTCTCGCACACGGATGAAGACGAGGCGGACGACGGCGGCAGGCACCGCGGATTCCCGCCGTCGCGGTCGCCGCCCGACAACCGCTCCCACCTCCGGAACAGCGTCCGCTTCGCCGCCGAACCGACATATCATCTCCAGTCGCCCTCCCGCTCTCCCTCTCCACCTCGCCAGCCCGACTCCCCGCCGCAGCTCTCCCTCGGACAGCAATCGGGCTTCGCAGGGCCTCGCGCGTTCCCGCGCGCCAAATCTCCCGACTTGCCCCCGCTGCCGTTGCCGTTACCGCCCGAGTCGCCGGACCCAGTGCGGATCGCGACCGTCAGTCGCACGCGGTCACCGGCGAACCGGTTCCGGCGGTTGCAGACCCTCCCGCCTGAGCGGGACTTGACACCGGAGGACAGACCTGTCCAGGCGGTGCCGTCACCGTCACCGTCGTCGTCGCCGCCGCGACGGAGCCGACGATCGGGGTGGGAACGGCCGGCGTCGTCGACGCCGCCCCGCCGCGGAGGTGCGTTCGAGCTGCCGCGGCCGCAGTTGACGCCCGAGGACCGGCCGGACTTGAGCCTGTCGACCGCGCGCTCGACTCGTCGGTCCGGGTACGGGTCGCCTCCTGCTGCGGCTTCGGCGGGGGCGCCGATCTGGGCGGATGGACTCGAGGAGGAGGAGGAGCAGGAGCAGGAGGAGGAGGGGCCAGGAGAGGTCCCGCCGCTGCGTTTCGAGGCGTCGCCCCGGTCCGCGGAGGCGGACGACTCGACGACGTCGGTCAAGATCCGGGAGCTCGTCTCGCAGCTGTCGGCTGCGGTGCAGACGCTCGCCGAGCACGAGTCTCCGGCTCGGAGGGCGAAGGAGGGGACACCTACTGCCGCCGCTGCCGGGAAGGGCGACCTGGCGCAAGGGGCCCGGCGCGTGAATGAACTTGCTGGGCAGCTGCGGCATCGGAAGGAGCTCAACGAGCGGCGACGGCAGGAACTCGAGCGCGAGCTGAACGGCATGGAGCAACAGACTGTATCCCAGACCGTGCGTTCTCTTTCCTCCTGGTCCGGATCAGCAGGGCGAGTGCTGATCGGCGCATGGCGGATGCAGCACGACCGCTCAGAGACATTGAAGCGATTGGTGGAGACGTACGAGCTCGAGCACGACTTGGGCTGTCGCATGGACGAGCTGAAACGCAGCATCGAAGGCATGAGCGAGCTCGTCGGGAGTCAGGTGAGCCTTCGTCTGCCTGTCGGGGCCCGCTCTATGGCCGCTGCCCTGGTGGCTCACATCGGCGCGCTCCTCGAATAGGTTTCCGAGGCGATCGGCCAGACACTCAGCCGAGAGTCCCAGTCCCGAGCCCGCTGGTTCGCGATCGCTTGCACGGCTCAGGTCGCCATCTTCTTATTTATTCTCAGGTCAGCCCCGCCGTGCTGCTCTGGTCCGTCCATTACAGGCGCTGACCTGCGCCAGCACCTGCAGGTTCATCAACGCCCAGCAGGCGAACCTCTACGCTTCTGTATATTACGACCCCTTCAACCCGGACGTCTTCCATCTACCCCCCGGAGTCGCCTCGTACGGGCCTCGTTACGACCCGTACCTCTCGCTCGATACCCTCGCCGCCTTTTCGCCCGGGGCCTCGAGCGTCAAACCGTCCCCTCCGCTGTTCACCCTGCCGCTGTGGGCGCTCCGGACCTTCTTGGAACGGTGGATCTTGCCGCTCCTCCCTCCTCTTCGACTTTCATCCTCCTCGGCGGTGGCAGCGACCGACCGGGCCGCCCGGATTCCTATCTAGTTTGTCGTCTTTTCCTCTCGGCCGGAACCGCATGTTGTCAACGCTGTTTATTCCCCGAACTTGTAATGACTCCACAACGTCGGAAGGAGATGCCCAGAGAGGTTGAGTTCCGCTCTCTCGATGCAAACACCGGACTCCAGCTACAGGCGACGGAGCTTCCAGGAGAAAGCGGATGATTCGCTTCGAGTTCGTGAGCCTTTGAGCCTCAACGATCAGTGTGCCGCCAGAAGGGGGGTCTCCGAGCGACTACAAATTCGACGGCGTGTCAGAGACGCTGTACTGTATGTCGGGCGGCGATCGGCCAGATGTGAGTGAGAGGAGGTCACGTGCGCTAAAAACGGAAGTTCCGCCGAAGCTCCGCCGGAAGCTCGATCACGGCGGAGGTGCCGGTGGGCCACACGCGCGCGCGGCCGGGTGGAGGCCGGCGGATTAAGCGGCGGAGGCGGCGCGGCCGGGGTTCGGATTGAAAGCGCTCGCTCTATTTTCTACTCGCGGACTCGATACCCAGCTGTCCTTGACTCTGTATCGTTCTCTTGCTCTCCAGTCTCCTCTCTCAAGAGCTGCGACATGGCTGCTTCTGCACACTCGACTGCGTTCGAGCCTGCGCCGACGCTCGAGACGGATCCGACGGCGAGCCGAAAGCTGTCGATCGCTTCGTCTGACGGAACGCACGGCGATGCTCACGACGCCGAGATCGCACGGACGCCAGCCGGAGACAAGCCTGCTGCAGTTCCTGCTGGACCACCAGGAGGTGGAATGCAGCAGGACCCGGCACTCATCCTGAAAGGGAGTACGTCCAGCCCCTCGAATCCCGCTGGGACCCTTTTGTACTCCCCTCGCTGACATTTTCCCTCCGGATTACAGAAAAGCTCGCCGTCGTGTTTGGCTCCATCCTTCTCTCTATTCTCTTGATCGCCCTCGACCAGACCATCCTCGCGACCGCCCTGCCCCGGATTGCGTCCGATTTCAACGCCTTCAACAAGCAGGGATGGGTCTCGTCCTCGTTCATCCTCACTCAGACGGCCTTCATCCTCTGGTTCGGCCAGTTCCTCCGCATCTACCCCGCCAAGTGGACCCTCATCGGATCCGTCACCATCTTCGAGGTCGGGTCCGCAATCTGCGGCTCCTCCAACGGAGTCATGCAGCTTATTTGGGGACGAGCCATCAGCGGTGTCGGAGCGGCGGGCATCTTTGTGAGTACTCATGACTCGCGAGACAAGAGTGTTCGCTAATCCGTGCCGCTCTCAGGTCTCGGCACTCCAAATCCTTGCCCAGGTCACGCTCCTCGAGGACCGACCCAAGCTCTTCGGCGCTTTCGGCGCCGTCTTCGGCCTGAGTTCAGTCATTGGCCCACTAATGTACGTACTCTCTTCTACGCGCGCGCCCGAGGCACGGATCTGGCCAAAAAGCTGACTCTGTCCGCTCCCAGCGGTGGCGCGTTCACGGACCACGTAACCTGGCGATGGTGCTTCTACATGTGAGTGCCCGACTGACTGCAACCGGATACTCCGCCTTGACTGACCGGTGATCTCCAGTAACCTGCCCGTGGGCGGCGTCACGATCCTCGTCGCCACGCTCATGCTCAAGTCGTCCCTCCCGCTCGGCGCCGACCCGACGAAGCGGTCGCCTCGAGACATCCTGCACCAAACCCTGCGCATGGACTGGGTTGGAGCGGCGCTCGTCCTCGGAGGAGTGACGGCGCTGGTCCTGGCCTTGCAATGGGGCGGGAACGAGAAGCCGTGGAACTCGGGCGCCGTCATCGCCGTAAGTCTCCTTCTCTACCTAGCTCGACGCGACTACTGACTCGCTCAGCGACCATACAGTGCTTTGTTGTATTCGGAGTCGCCGCCATCGTTCTCGTCTTCTGGCTCCGGTGGATGGGCGACCGCGCCTTGGTCCCGCCCAAAGTGTTCAAGTCGCTCTCGATCTACGCCATCTGCGGTTCGGCCTTCTTTACGCGCTGCTCGCTCCTGCTCTATACTTATTATATTCCGAGTTCGTCTCTACGCTCTGTCGCGCGCCTGTTCAGAGCCGGGACTGACGCATTCTCGTGACCACAGTCTACTACCAGGCGGTCCGCCACCACAGCGCCGTCAAGTCCGGCATCGACAGTACGTCCACGTCGTTCCCGCTCATTCGCACTCTTGCTGATGTTCCTCCCCGGCAGTCCTCGCGTACATGCTCGCGGTGGTCATCTCCGTCGTGGTCGCCGGTCGCCTCGTCTCCGTCACCGGTCGCTACTGGTACTTCCTCGTTCTCGGTCCTATCCCGGGCGCGATCGCAGCCGGACTCATGTACACCGTCTCGCCGACGACGACGAATGCCAAGATCATCGGCTACCAGAGTGAGTCGGCGCGAACCTTGCTTGAGAAATGCTTCCCTCGCAGCGCGAAGCTCATCCGCACGATCCACGCCCGCAGTTCTCCTCGGAGTAGGCACCGGGACGACTATGCAGAATGGCCTCTTTGCCATGCAGGCCGAGTTCCGCGACAACATGCGACTAGTCTCCCAAGCGACCGGAACGGCCTCGTTCAGCCAGTTCCTCGGCGGCACGATTTCCCTCGCCATCGGCCAAGCCGCACTCTCGACTCAGCTCACGAAGAATTTTGCCAAGTACGCGCCGGCCGTCCCGCTCGCCGTCATCGCGCAGAGCCCGCTCGAGATCTGGAGCTTGCCGACGTCCGAGATCGCCGACGCCGTCAAGGCCTACGTCCGCTCGCTCGACGTCATCTTCATCATCGGCGTGCCCTACTTCTGCCTCGCGATCCTCTCGGCGCTCTTCATCAAGAACATCAGCATCAAGGCGCCGAGCAAGAAGGGCGCGAAGAAGGGCAAGAAGGGCAAGAAGGACGAGCTGGAGGACGTCGAGAAGGCCGTCGTCGCGCCCTCGGTCGACTCGGAGAAGACCGCGGCGGTCGCTGGTACGCCCGAGGACGTGCCGGACAAGCGGGACGTCGAGTCAGGGATCGCCGAAGGCGAGACCGCCCGGGCTGAAGGAGCCTGAGCGCCTGTTCAGAGATTCTGGAGATAGATTCATCGCATGGGTCCTTGTCACGATACCACCATTAGATTCTGCGCGCATCCGCGTTAATGCACCTTGTTCATCACCTTTGCACTCCCCGTGATCACCGAGATCCTCGCCATTTTTCGGGATCTCGATGAAACCCCGCATCGGAGCAATCCATGATGAAAGGCGCCAAGAGCCGTGAAGCGGCGGCATTCTATTGCCATGCTCGAACCCGCGAGGAGGGAGCGCAAAGGGGAGCTACCCAACGCGACGTGATGAGTCATCAGTCATCGCCTTCAAAAGCCTGCAACGGCTTGGCCCACCTGCAATAGAAGTCGCCGGTCAGCGCGCCAGTCAGAGACAGGAATAAGTCGAGGGCCGAGACGCACAGGTTGAGCTCGAGCCGGAGCGAAGCCAAGCTCGCCGTGATCTCCTGTCCGAACAACCCGACCGAGCCCTCGTCCTCCTGCGCCCCGCCGTGTCCCGCTCCAAGCGGCCCGCCGCCGGGCCTCCCGCCGAGCGAGCAGGCGCTCGCATTCGCCGGCTCGTCTCCGCACAAGTCGAACGCCAATCGGTCCAGCTCCTGCACTTCGAGTTTCGTCCTCCGCGCGCGCGAGATCTCCCGCGCCGTCGCGCCCGGACCGCCGATCGTCGCCTCGCACTGCTGCAGCAAGCGATGCAAGATCGGGCGCAGGACTCCGCAGTCGAGCAGGTCCGGGTACCAGCGGGCGGCGGTCGAGAGTTGGAAGATGGCGGCCGGGACCTGGACGTTGTGGACGTAGTTGCCGACGACGCTGAAGCTGGAGGGACCGAAGCGTGAGACAGGCAAGTGTTAGGTCAGCTCAGAACCAGACGCCCGTAGCGCGATCGGAACGTACGGCATCCAGACGCGGCTCTCGACGCCCCACCGCAGAATGACGATCGCCGAGTCGACCGACATGCGCGCAAACTGCCGCATCTGCGGCAGCCCCAGGTCGAGCTCCTCAGACGGAATGCAAGTATAGATGTACATCAGCAGCCACATGCGACCGTGATGCAGCGGGACGATGGATTTCACTGGAAGGCGCACAATTTCGTCAGGATCGAGAGAGCGTTCGCGCTGGCAACCCGCGGCCGGCGCAGACGGAGAGACTTACGATCGGCGCTGTCGCCCCACTGGCTGACGGTGACCATATTATCCGCGTGCTCTTCCTGCCACTGATCGAGCTTGACGAGCGCCTGCTCGACGACCTCGAGCACCTCGGCGCGGCGCGGGGCGCCCGGGCGCATAGCTGGTCCGAGCTTCTTGAACGTCTCGAAGAGGATCCCGTTCTCCTCGAGGTTCGTGCGCATGACGTTGTCGGTCACCGGTTCCGCATGCGGAGACGAGGCGATCAGTTCGAGGTGATGCCGGACGAGGGCGGGCGTGTGGTCCATGAAGCCGAGCTGATGTCGCACGAAGGTGTAGCTGCGGCGGGAGATGAACGAATCAGAGACATGGATGGCCGGACCGCAGTCGCGCGACTCACAAAGAGTGCCAGAGGCATGCGACGATGCCGACACGCGCAATGTTGATGCACCGCAACCCTCTCAGCGACCCGCGCTCCTCCGGCGTCATCTGCTCATACTCGAGCAAAGACGACGGCCAGATGAACCTGAACCCGCCAATCCAGGCATGCATCAACAAGTCCGGCATCGCGTGGTACAGCCCGAGCAAGACGAGCGCCTTCAGCGAGAGCGTCGACAACCGCGGCTCGAACTCGGTCGTGTCGGTCACCGTGTTGAACGGGGCGTCGGCCATCTCGGGCGCCTGCCAGGTCGGGCGGAACGACGGGTACAGCGTGCTCGGCCGGTCCGAGCCGGGTCCGAGGCCAAGCTCGCTGTCGTGCATGTAGGCGTCCACCAGGAACGTCTGCCTCGCCAGCCGGAGCGCTTCACGAAAGCTGTCGTGGAAGGTCTTGAAACGGGAGAGCGACCGGGCGCCGATAGAGATGACGGTGGCGAGGAAAAAGGGAGACCGCCGGCGAGTCTCGTCGAAAGAGAGGTGGGTTTGTTCGAGGACGCCCGCCATGCCGTCGCTCGAAGAAAAGGTCAGGTGATATCTGTGACGGGGCGAGGGAAAAACAGGCGGAGGGGGTACAGCGGAGAGGCGGGAATCGAGGAGGGAGTCGGTGAGGCGCAGTCGGCAGCCGCGGCATCAAGGGTAGGGAGGAGGGGGATCACGGGGTCTTTGTTCAGTCCACGGGTCAGGACATGCCAGGAAGCGATCAGACTAGGATAGAGGGGCTGTATCGCTCCCTGCTCGAAGCGGAGCGACCCGGGAAAATGGAGAGCTCCCGCAGGAGGAGAGAGAAGACTCACGATTCGAAGCACATGGCGGCTTCCTCCTCCGACACCAGCCCGCGCGTAATAAAGTCCGGCTCGCCGTACCCCGGCTCGCCCTTCCACCGCTTGCCGCGATGCGAGTCCTCGCCGCCGTCCATGCCCATCCCTTCCGACTTGAGCCCCTCTGCGCCGTTCATCCGATCGGCTTCGTGTTTCGCGCGCGTCGAAAAGGCATCGTGTGGCGGACCGGGGGCCTGCATGCCAACGCCGGGCGGCATCCCCGGAGAATCGTACTCGGACGGATGGGGCGGGTAGCCCGGCATGCCGCCCGCGTGGTGATGAACCCCGTATCCCGAGCTGTACGGGCCAGACGAGGAGCCCATCGTCGGTGAAGGTTGGGCAGGTTGGGCATGGTTCGACCGCGCGACGGCGAGCTGCAGCGAGTACAGCTGTTGTTCGAGCGCGGCGATGCGGCGTTCGTGGGCCGTGACCATCTCGGGCGGGATGCTCCGAGGTGATGGCGGATCGTCTCCTGAGCGGGGTACGAGGGCGCCGGCATTGGCCGCAGCGGTATCTTCGAGCATGGCGAGTCGAGACTCGACCGTTTGCAGTCGCCTGCCGTGAAGGAAGTCAGCTCATCGGCTCGCCCGTAGAAGGAACCCGTAGCCCACCCGTCTATCCAGCTCGAGGTCCCGCTCGATCGGGCCCTGGGCGCGTTCGTCGAGGGAGTTTCGAAGACGCATTCGACGCCCGCCGCCTTGCATCTCCGACACGGCGCCTGGCTCGGCCCTTCGCATTTCATCTTTTGTCGACTGTAAGGACGCTGCTGGGTCAGCCGAAAAGTCTCACGGCGCAACGATTGCCCCGAGCTGAGCGTTATAACGCACCGACAGAGCTGGCAGGCCATCGCACTCCGCGCCTTGGGCGTATCCTGCGCGTTCTGCCCCGCGCTCGACGATCCACCGCCGTTCCCTCCGCTCCCTCCCGGCGCATGAGCCTGCCCCGGCGACGAAGTCATCTTGCGACTGCCCGCGAGCGAGTTGGCGTGCAGCGCTGCTGCGGCCGAGGCGGGACTCGTCGGGGACCCGGAGGCGGACGGGCCGAGCGAGTAGGCGCCTGGGGTGGGGACGCGGTGCTGCGACTGTTGCTGCTGCTGTGAAGGCGGGCCGGCGGACGAGGGCGGCGGCTGTTGGTGCTGGTAGAGATGTTGAGAGTACGCCGACCCGGGGTGGCCCATGACGGCGCGGGAGAGGGGGTGTCCTGCGGTCGGGTCTGCCGACATCATGGACGGCTGCGACGGAGGAGCAAGGGGCGGGTACTCGCCTGAGCCGAGCGACCTGCGCGAGTGCGGGGCGTGGGAGTGCGAGGAGGAGGAGGGGCCCATGGCCATAGGCGGGGGCGGCGCGGCGACGTGGATCGGGGGCAGCATAGCGTGGGCCGAGGTGTCCACCTGGGCAAAGGCGGGCGAAGCGTGCGTCGGCGCTGTGCCGTAGTTGGCGGCGGCCACGGCGGTGTTTGAGGAGGCGTAGTAACCCCCCGCGAGCGGATGGGACGGCGGCGGCGGACCGTACAGGTCGGGGACGTGCCTCAGTCCGCTGTGGGGCGGTGCGATAGACCCTGCGTGCGGGTTGTAGTGCTGCGGCGGCGGGTGTTGGTGTTGCTGCTGGTGTTGCTGCTGGTGTTCGCCTGCTCCGTCGGCTCCGTCGTCGGCGTAGCGAGCATCGGCCGACGAATACTGCGCGCTCATGTTGCGAGGCACGCGCTACAAGCCACGGCGGGTCTTCTGACCCGGGACTCGGGGAGGGAATGGCGCAACTGGAACTCGGAGCAGTTTTGCGAGATCCTGCCCCCCGCCTCCTCGAGCAGCTCGCCTGCAGCAGCGACGCTGGGATGCGGTTCGCCGCGTTCGAAAACTCCACCGCCACGCCCAAACTCTCGTCGGTATCTCCGGCCCGGACTCGGAAGCAACGCGGCCCATTCGCCGCTCCTTCCCATTCAGGCTGAAATCAGTCCAGAATCCAGGAACAGCCTCCGCTTTCGCGATCGCGCCCGCTTGCGCTTCTGCAGAAGCAGCTCGCTGGTGACGCTCGGAAACATCGGGCGTCCCCGCCAACATGTACCTCACAGATACTCAAGGCATATGCAGAGCTGTGACATCTGCTCCTGATTCGACTCGTCAAGCAGTCGCTGAGGCGCTGAGGCAGAGAAGTGGGGAGCGGAGCCCCTGGGCCCGGTTCCGTCCGCCGTTCGAAGTCGCCCTGACTTTTCGGCAGCTGCTGCTGCTGCTGCTGCAGGCGC
This sequence comes from Rhodotorula sphaerocarpa, assembly GCA_024713535.1. Classification (NCBI taxonomy): domain Eukaryota; kingdom Fungi; phylum Basidiomycota; class Microbotryomycetes; order Sporidiobolales; family Sporidiobolaceae; genus Rhodotorula; species Rhodotorula sphaerocarpa. The sequence continues at coordinate 478,848 of JANIBP010000011.1, forward strand.
CGAACTGCAGGACTGCCGGCCAGCCCCGCGGCCGGCCGTTGGAAACGCTTCATATATTGTCAAGATATGAAGTGCCGCCGGCAGTCGGCAAGATGCGCCGGTCGCGGACAGAACGCGAGCTCGATCGGCGGCGGCGGCGGCTCCGGAAGAGGCTGGCACACAGTGAGCGGCCGCCGACCGGCCGCGGCCGCGGCTGAGTCGTCACCCCGATAAGCCATGTGCGCGATTGGCACAGCTGCAAGCTCATGCATGACGCTCTTCGTAGAAGTGCTCCGAAGCCAGACTCTCGCCGACGAGCGGAAGAGGGATAAAGAACAACAATACATGATGCAAGAGAGGGAGAAATCAGTATGTCGGGATGGCGACCTCCTGCAGTATGGCGCAATAAAGACCTCGTCAGCAATTGTAAACCAGAAGGTACCCGCGGAGACCCGACTCACGAGCGCCTCGACCTCCTTCTTCACGCTGGAATACTCCTCCTGGAACTCGCTCTCCGTCTCCTTGACCTTGGACTCGTCCTTGGGCGCCTCGCCCTCCTTCGGTGCTTTCCGCTTCATGCCCTTCTCGGCGACCATGACGCACGACGTTGGTCGCTTCGTCGACGAGGCGAGTCCGAGCGATTCCTTCGAGGTGACCCACTGCAGAGAAGGGTGTCAGTACTGGGAAGGCGGACGGAGAGAAGGCGGCGAATGGCGTGCGACGCACAATGTACGGGCAGTTGGCCTCCTCCGCAAGCAGCGGGATGTGGGTGAGGATGTCGAGCGGGGAGATGTCGGCGGCGAGGACGACGATGCTAAAGGTGCGGACATGCCTCCGGAGTCAGCGATTGACACGACGCTCAGGCTCGGGATGAGCGACCCACCCCTTCTCTCCCTTCCGGATAGACTTGACAACCTCCTTGACGCCGCGCTTGAGATGCCGAGACTTGGACGCTGCGGGTCGAAAGGTGGTGCTCCCCTTTGGTCAGTGTCGGGTCTCCCTCCTTCGACCCTCCTTCCGTGGCCGGGGACAAGCTGCCCAGCATCTCTGTACTTCTTGCAGTCACAAGGAGCTGTTGCAGCGCCGCGGCGAGGGCTGTAGAGGGATGGAACGGACCCTTTTTGACCAAGCGCAGGACGTGCTTGCCCGTCTTTTTGACGGCGAGCGGCTTGGCGATCTCTGCGAGCTGGTCGAGCGCGACCTCCTTGTCGTCTCCGTCTGCTGCGTCCTTCTTCTCCTTCTTGTCCTTCTTGCTCTTCTTGGACGGCGACGGCGCGGCAGCCGAGGAAGCGTCGACCTCCATCGCGGCGACGGCGGCGGTCGCGCCCGCGGCGGCAGCAGCCGGAGCGACGACTTCGGGCACCGCGGCGATAGCCTGCTCGAGGGTGCGCTTCGAAGACTTGCCCATCGTGCTCTAGTGGTCTGGCGGGGGCGGGGACAGGGGCAGTTGGCGGTGCGGCCGGACGGGACTTCGAGCTTCTCAGCCGCGTGCGAACCCGCTGCACCGCCTCGCTCCTCAACCCTACGGCGATGCCCTGTACCGCTGTTGATGATTCATGCCACTTGAATTCGATGTTCTAGCTTGTCGGGCCAGTCGAGAGCCGCGCCTGTGAGCGATTTGCTCCGAGTCCACCCTTTTCCCGTCAAAGTTCGCCGAGACACAGCACGACACCGCTCGTAGATGACATTGCAGCTCTCAGAGCGATTGTATACCCTTGTAGACGTAACTACCATAGCCGTCCCGCCTCTTCAGCGAGGTGACTTTGAGTGATGAAAATGCGTCATTTCTTCGAGTTGCGTTCGCGGATTTCCCGGTTTGGCCCGCTCTCGCGCTTTCTCACGCTGTAACGACGCAGCTGAGCAGCTTATACCGACAGATACCCTAATGGGCCGATCACGACGCTGTGCATTGCCCATCTTAGCCGGGGCAGCGCTGGCTTTGCTCTCCCTCGCTTCCCAGTCCGTGGCTCTGCCCCACCTCCTCGCCCGCTCAAACAGCAGCAGCGCCTTGGTCGACTGCTTATACTCGGCGGGACTCTCTCCCGTCACGACGAGCTCGGCGGATTGGGCCAGCGACTCTGGTACGTCCGGCTGCGCCCGCCTCGAGGAGGTCTCCCGGGGCTCCCTTCCGGCGGAGAGCTCGCCCGACCCAATCCAGACTTGGGCTGACGCACCCAAACACCTCGCACAGCCGCTTACAACCAACGGATCGAACCGCAGCCGGCCGCGATCCTCTTCCCCTCCTCGCAAGACCAAATCGCCGAGGCCCTGTCCTGCGCCTCCAGCACCAACGTCCGCGTCGCCGCCCGCGGTGGCGGCCACTCGTACGCCTCCTTCAGCCTCGGTGGAACCGACGGCGCCCTCGTTGTCGACCTCGGCCACTTCCGGAACATCACCGTCGACGCGGCCGGCGTCGCGACGATCGGCGCCGGGAACCGACTCGGCGACATCTACCTCGCGCTCGACCAGCAGGGCTGGGCGATCGCGGCCGGCGTGTGTGAGGCGGTCGGGATCGGGGGACATGCGGGCTACGGAGGGTTCGGGCTCCCGAGTCGGATGTGGGGACTCGCGAGTGACCAGGTCGTCGCGTACGACCTCGTCCTCGCGAACGGGACGGCGCGCACGAACCTGACTCGCGATGCGCACCCGGACTTGTTCTGGGCGCTCAACGGCGACGCGCCCGATTTCGCCGTCGTGACGGCGTACCACTTGCAAACGCACCACCGCCCGGCGAGGGCCGTCACCTACTCGTACTACTACCAATCGCCCCCCGTCTACCAAGCGACCGACGCGTTCCTTGCCTTTGCCGACTTTGGCAACCTGTCGGCTCCGGCGAACCTCGGCATGGTCGCGACGACCGGGTCCAACTCGTTCGAGATCTCGGGCGTCTGGTACGGCCCCAAGGCCGAGTTTGGCGCGGTCATCCAGCGCTTGAAGGAGCAGCTCCCTTCCGGCTACTCTGAGACCGTCAAGAGCTTGTCTTACATCGACAGTGCCAAGGAGTTGGCCGGCACGGACGACCTGAGCACGCATGGAAAGATGCTCGTCTCGCGCGTAAGGGCGCATTCCTCTCTCTAGCTCGCACCACGCGTGAGAACTGACTCGGTACCTTCTCTGGCTCGCTGCTGCAGGATTCGTTTTATGCCAAGTCGCTCATGACCCCGTCGACGATTCCGCTCGCCCGCAGCGTGGTCGAGTCCTTCTTCGACTACCTCTTCAACGCCAACACGACGACCAAATGGTTCGGTGCGTCTTTCTCTCGCCCGCATCAGCCGCGAACCCAAATGCTCACCTCCGGCATACCTCGTCGACAGTCGAGACGGACCTGTACGGCGGCCGGAACTCGTTCATCAACTCGGTCGCGCTGAACGAGTCGTCGTTCGGGCATCGGGACAAGTTCCTCACGTTCCAGCTGTACGCGAGCTCGCCGACGTACGGAAATCCGTACCCGACCCAGGACGGGATCCCGTTCGTGCAAGGGTGAGTTCGCTTGTTGGGAGCCGCCGACGACTGGCAGGGCGACGGTGTTGACGGGGCTTGTCTTTCTTGCAGGATGTACGACACGCTCGTCGACGGCATGAGCTCGCGCGGCTGGAGCAATGACTCGAGCAGTCCCGACGGCTATGCCGCATACGTCAACTATGGTGAGTGCCCCTTCGTCGCAGCGCCTTGCTGTGGTGTCCTGCTCAACTGACTTCTCACGCAACCCTCGTTCCCACGCACGCGCAGTCGACCCGGAGCTCACGTACGAGCAGGTCAAGAACCTGTACTGGGGCTCGCAGTACGACCGACTGGCTGAGCTCAAGTCCGAGTACGACCCGAGGCGGCTCTTGAGCAGTCCGCAGGGGATCCGGCCGCGGCGCTCGACGGCCCGGTTCCTTCTCGAATCCTGAGCACGGGCAGGTCCGCTTTGGATCGCTTCAGCTCCCGCATCCTTCATTATTCATATCGCATGGAGGTCTCACCCGACCTCTCGTTTCGCCTTTCTTCGCCTTCTCTCCGTTCCTGAGCCGAGCCTCGCCCACAGACATTGCATCGCTCCCTCTGCTTCCGATCCTGTTGTATTGCAATGCTTCGCATTGGTTCCGAATGCTCATGGCGGATAGGACGCGAAGAGTTGAGAGGTTCCCGCAAGTTCCCAGCGGACCCGAGAGGATCGTCGTCGGCTGGCTCCGGCGCAAGATCCGCCCAGCTTCCGGCGCCCGTTCCCTCAGCTTCCCAGCTCCCGCCTCACCATTAAAAGTACACGTACGTTCGTTTCTGCGCTTGTGCGCCATCGGGCTGGCCTCTACACGTGTCGCCAGGCTCGAAGCAGGTGTCCCACCATGAGGCGGACGGTGATCACGCTCATCTCGAGCGCGTCATCATCATCGACTCTGCTCGCCGCGCACAGCGTACAAAGACAGCAGAGCATAGACCGGGCCAATAGCACCCTTCAGAAGAGCCTGTGAGGACTAACGTACGCGCCCTCCGTGCCCCGGAACAGCGCACACCATGCCGATCACCTTGCCGGGCTTCCTGTACTCTCTTCCCCGAAACCCTGCCGTCGCCGCAAGTCTCCCTTTCCACAGATCGCGCTCCAGGCTCTCTATCGCTGACACTAGCGCAAACTTCGCGCAGGTCGGCCTCCCACTCGTGCTGGGCTTCATCGATGGCACCGGCTCGAACGGCAGCGTCAAGGACTGGTACCCGAACCTGCGCCGCCCGCCCGCCGTCCCGCCCTCGTGGGCGTTCCCCGCCGCCTGGACGATCCTCTACCTCTCGATGGGCTGGGCGAGCCACTTGATCGTCCAGAAGTACGATGTGGCCGTGCCCGGGTCCGCGGCCAAGGCGCTCGCGGACTCGGCGCTCAAGTGGTACTGGGGACAATTTGCGCTCAACATGCTCTGGTCGCCCGCGAGTCCCGTCTCTGACCGAGGTCCTCATTTGTTAGACCGCTGACGCCCATCTCTCTCCCGCTCCCAGATCTTTTTCGGCCTGAAGCAGCCGTTCTACGCCCTGCTCGACATCGTCCCGCTGACGACTTCGACGTACGTCCTCGCGGCCAAGGCCTTCCAGGTCGATCCGCGCACGATCTGGTTCCTCGCGCCGTACTGCGCCTGGACGACTTATGCCACCTACCTGAACGGTCAGTCTTCTTCCCCGCGCTTGGAGGGACCGCTCCCCAGCCCGAGCGATGGTACCTGCGCGCCGGCGCGTTCAGATAAGCTCACTGACACTCCCCTCTGGTCTTCCAACACCCCGCAGCTGGCTTCGCCTGGCTAAATGACTGGCCGTCCTTCGCCGCTCGCAAGCGCGACTGAAGGACAGTCTCTCTGGCGGCGCGATCACCTGTAGCCCCGAAGTGTCAATCTATCGTAGATGCATGACACATGAGTGCAGTCAATGTCTATGGGACCAGCCCCTCGGGCGTGCACGGCACGAGAGAGAGAGAGAGGAAGAGGAGCCAAGAATGTCGTCTAGGTATACAGTTGCGTGGTCGAGCGAAAGGGCATAAGCGATGGAAGCAAAAGATCATAAGAGCTCACAGTGAGAGGGAGGAGAAGGGTGAGATGCCCGTGCAAGCCGGAGCGAAAGGGAAGAAAAGAGTGCCGCTGGGAGCGGAAGCGGCGTAAAGCAGGATGGTCGCGACGAGGCAGGCGGGCGACCGTACTGCCAACGAGGATCGCCATGGGACGAGATTGGGGATGTCCGGCCTAGTCCGGCGCAGAGTGCGCTCGTCGCTGCGCCTCGGAGTCACGCCGCAATGGCGGCCGCTTCCCTCGACTCAGGGACCCTCACCTCCGTCGACGCAGGTTCCGCCGTTCCCACAGCCCACCACGCCGCGTCCCCACCTCGGCTCGTCCTCCGACCGGGCGCCTCCGGGTCCGTCTGCATGACGACTTCCAATTGTTCCTCCGCCTCGGAGGAGGAACCGTCGTCTCCGGCCTCGTCTTCCTCGGCTTCTTCGAGCACTGGCGCAAGCGGAGAAGTGCCGACTCCGCCGGAGATGGACGAGCCCGGCGAGTGAGACACCGTCGAGGACTGAGCGGGGCTTGAAAAGGAGGGAGTCGCTGACCCCGACGTCGGCGAGCCCGAGTCCAGCGGCGAGGGCCGACGGCTCCTGCCATCTGATCGAGCAGGGCGGCTCAGGCGACGGAGGCAGATCGTGCCCCGCCGAGCGATCCGAGAGCGAGTCCCGTCGTTACCGATTAGACGCAGTCCCTGCGAAGCCGCCCAAACGGGGCGAGAGATCAGTCCAGGCTCCGGGTAAAGGACCAGGACGGGCATTCAGGGCCACTCACCTCGGCTATGGATTGTTTTGCGAGCTCCGCCTCACCTCGCGTCGCTTGGATCTCGCCAATCCGAAGCAAGCACGACCCCTCGGCTTGCTTCTCGTCGCTTTTCGCCTCTTGAAACAGTTTCCGGGCCTGCATTCCAGCGATAAGTGAGTCAGCCCCCGTGTCGATCAAGTGCGACGGGAGATCCGAGACGCACCTCGGCGAGATAGTCGATCGCGAGCGCGGACGAGCGCGCTTTGAGCATGACGAGCGCGAGCCGGTACATGCTCCACGCCTCATCGACTATTGACCCCGCCTCGCGAAACTTGTCGCACGCCTCCTCAAAGAGCTCGACCGCGACGGGGAGCTCGCCCTTGGGGCCGTACCGTGTGCTGAGTTTCCCGAGCCGGTAGGCGGCCTCGGCTTGGCCTTTGGCGTCCCCGAGACGGGCAAATAGTCGTCGCGCTTGCGAGATGTAGTTGTACGCCGTCTGGGCTGGATGGACTTTGGGCCAGGAGGAAGAGGTCGAAGCCATCGAGGAGACGGACCGAGACCGGCTCAGGCTGGCGGGAGTACCTGGCGCGGGACTGCGAGCAAGTGGCGAAGCGCGTGGCGTAGTCGGTGGATCGGTCGTTGGTGGTAATCGAGCGGCCAGTGTACCGATAGAAAAGAGCGCATGCGCCTCTTTCGCGACGTCGGCCAGCTTGAGGTACAGGAGGAGCGCCTGCTTCAGGTAGTAGATGCCCGCGTCGGGATCGCTCGCACTGAAAGCGTGGCCGAGTTCGGCGTAGCACATGGCTTCTCTCGCCTCGTCGCCGAGTTCGGCCCACAGGATTGCAGCCTAATCGAAACGGGTCGTGTCAGCGCGGGACGCTGCGGAACAAGCTGCGAGGTCGAACGCACGGCTTTGATACTCTCCGCCGCTGCAAGGATATCGTGCGTGGCCAGGCCTAGCTGATACAGCGCCATAGCTTCCTCTGCGCTCCGAACGAGTCCGTGTGAGCTCGATTCGAGTGGAGTTCGCCCATCGACGCCACTCACTCTCCATATCGCCGATAAAGTGGAATAAAGTCTTGGCCTGTGCGCGCGCAAGCTTCCTCGTCAGCGCGAGAGTCGGTCGGTCGCGCGAGCGCGGAGGAGCAGCACCCGCACCTGCTCGAACGCCTCGCACGCCAACTCGCCCTGGCGCGTCCTCTTGGCCCTCAAGCCCTCCTTCGCCCAGCACATCCCCGCCTGCCACAAACACTTCTCGACGCGCGCCTGCTGCCCCTCCAGTTCGCCAAAGACGGCCGCCGCCTGCCGGAAGTGCAGCACGGCCGCGAGCGGGTTGCTTCGAGAGGCGTGTTGGCCTGCTTCGTACAGGGATTTGGCTTCCCGGAAGGCGAGTCGCTCTTCGGGCGCCCGGCGAGGTCGAGGGCGGGGTCGAGACGGAGACGGAATGGACGACGCTGCGGTGGAAGCGGACGTCGGTTCCGGGCGGGGGGAAGGGCTCGGACTCGTCGGGACGCTCAGGGCTGGCGACGCGCTGTCGTCCTCTTCCGCCTCCCTCCTACCCGTCGCCGCATCGGACGGCCGCGACAATTCTTTCGAGGGCACGGATGGAGGCGCCGCCGACGACGAGGAAAGCAGGACGGCGGCCGTGCACGAACCCCTTTGGACCATGTCGCGCCCGTCGTTCCCCTTGATATCGTGTCGCCGGCGACTTGTATAGAGTCAGAGCACCAGCTATGCACCGCGCGGCTCGTGAGCCGGCGTCGAGCGGCCGTACAGCCTTCTGCGACCAGCGCAGAGAGAGGCAGAGAGAGAGAGAGCACAGCAGTCGCTTGTTCCGCTCCCACTGGAAGCGTCCCGCGCAAGCGAGCCAGACGGACGCCGCCAAGCGAACGAGCAGCAAGCGCCGCACTCGGCCGACCACGCGCAGAGCGAACGGACCGCAGAAAGCGACGGCAACGAACGGGGACGAGATCGCCGAGAGAACGAGGAGGGCCAGCTAGCAATTTGCAATCGAGTGCAACGGTTCGCGCTCCCGAGCATTGAGCCGGCGATCACTCCGGCCGGCGGAGCACCACCCTGACGGCCCATCACACGAGAGGACCGCGGACATGCCCAAATGCCACTTGAAAGGTACTTGCAGCCTCGAGTCCCAGCTTGTACGAACGAGTCCATACCCTACATGAAATGTCCCGGCGCCGTCGGCAACGACGACGAGAGGCCCCCGTCGACCGGAAGGGCGATCCCGTTCACGTACGAGGCGTCGTCTGTCCACGTCCGAACGCATGCCCATGTCCATGCCCGAACAGGTGTCAGAGCAATCAGGAATGAGAACGCAGGAGGAAGGGAGGGTACGCACCGGAGGCGAGGAACAGCGCCGCCTGGGCGATCTCTTCCGGAATCCCAAACCTGCCTCCTCCCCGACGCATCAGCTCCGTTCTCTCATCCCGCGCTTCTGTAGAGAGGCGTCGAAATTTGCAGAGGAGCGTACCTCCGGAGTGGGTTCAGCTGCCCGACTTTGCCGAGCGTGCCGCGTTCCCGTGCACGGTCGAACGTGAACGTCGTCATGCCCGTCTCGATCAGGCCGGGGCAGATGGCGTTCTGCACCAAGCACACACAGCGATGGGGAGTCAGCTCCCGTTCCGAGCCCGAAGGGTATGACAAGGAGACCGGGAAAGACGCACGACTCGGATCCCGGTTCCGCTGAGGATCTGCGCGCTCGTGTTGGCGAGGTTGATCACGGCCGCTTTCGAGGCGCTGTGGTCCGGAGCCAATAAGCGTCAGCTATTGGTGGCACCGGCAATTGGAGCTCGAGACGCGAGGGTCGCCCCGCGGCGAGTCGAGCTCGGGGAGTGGCACGCACCTGTAGTCCTGCGGACCCGCTCCGGACCTCAGACCGGCGACTGGCGGGAAAGTCACTTGTCAGTCCTTGGCCATCCGGCATCTCCCGAGAAGACAAGTGTCGTCTGTTGGACGAGCCCTCAGCGAGGAAAAAAAAATGGTACGGACCAGACGCGGTGAGGACGATCGAGCCTCCGGCGGCCTCTGGTGGGTTCTGCTTCATGACGGTCGAGGCATGCTTGACGGCGAGGAAGCAGCTGTGCACCGGCAGCGGGTGAATGACTGTCTTTCGATGCGAAGCGGGAGAGCCCGACTTTGGGCATTGCCTCCCGCCCTCCGCTCTCGAGAAAGCCCTGCTGTTCCGGCTCACCTGAGTACGTTGACGCGCATGATCTCCATGACGGCTTCGTCCTCGAGCTGTTCGAGCGAAAAGTTGCGGCCGGTGATGCCCGCGTTGGCAAAGAAAAAGTCGAGGCGGCCGTGCTCCTTCCGGGCGCGTTCGCTCGTCGACTCGACGAGGGACGCGTCGGCGGCATCGCCCGTCAAAGCTGTCACCTGCGGCGTGGGCGGTACGTTGAATCATGAGCTCCGCTGAGATGCCTGCCACGCCCGCCGAGAGCCTTCCTTACCTTGAGTCCTGCATGCTTCTGCTCGAGTTCCTTGGCGAAGGCGTCGAGGGTGGACCCGTCAAAATCGAGGATGTAGATGGCCTTGGCGCCTGCGGATGTGCGCACATTTCAGGCGTGTGAGCTCCAGGGAAGAGAGTGTGATGATGGGCATGTGGGGCGCAGACCTTCTCGCGCGAGCAGGCGGACGGTCGCGCGCCTGTGTGGCCCCCCGAGTCAGCCGGCGTGACTCTAGTGAAGCTGCAGTGAACTCACCCGATCCCCTTGAGGCTGCCTACGCCTGTGACGATGGCGACGCGGTTGTGGAAGCGGCCGGAACCGGTCTGGGCGGTAAAGTGGTGCTTGACCTGCTCGAGACGGGCGAGGGTGCGCTGCTGCTGCTGCTCGACGGCGCTGCGGTCTGGACGGGGCATCGCGGGCTGTATGAGCAGCTCTGGGTGTAGCTGTAGAGCAGAGAGAGAGCGGGCTGGCGGGGGAAAGCGCTCACTCGGCCGGCAAACTCGCTTCCCCGGCCGAGCGGAGACGCACACAAAGCCGGCGACTCGGCGGTTCTTCTACGGCCGCGGGAGATGGGCCTGAGCAACAGAGCAAATTTCGAAACCATTAACGCATCGCGGTACTAGAGCCGAGGGCGTAGAAGAAGAGGTGAGAGCGGGCGAGTTGCCCCCTGTCGTTGTTCGGCCTGCTCGCCGCCAGCAGTCGCTCGTGTCGCTCGGTCCGCGCAGACTGTAGAGCGGCTCGAGCACGGCTCACAGCGTCCTTGCACACAGCTACAGTGCTACAGAAAGCCAAGAGGAGCCCGCCCTAGCTGCCAGCGCCCGCGCCCCTGTTTGTTGCGCCCGTTCTCCGCCGTCTGCTCTGTGGTCGCGTCATCCCGCCGGAGCCTCGCCTTTCGCTTGTTTCCTCGCTCTGAACGATGGACGGAGCGCTCCTGCAGCAGATCCAAAAGGGCAAAGGCCTCAAGAAGACTCAGACCGTAGACAAGTCCGGTCCCGTAGGCGCAGGCGTCGTCCTAGACGGCTCGGCCCCCGCCGCGTCCGCACCGAGGCCCCCCAAACCGCCCGCAGACGACGACGGCGATGATGGCGCAGGGAGCGCTCGGCCGGGCGCTGGCGGCGCGCCCCAGCTCGCGGGCATCTTTGCCGGCGTCGGAATGCCAACCCTCAAGGTGAGCCCACCTCCCGAGTCGGCCTATCTATCCCACTGACGCTCACTCTCTGCGCGACCTGTTACCCTTCATCTCGATAATTTCTTTCACATCGACCTGCCGCACACGCCACCGCCTCAGAAAACGGGAGCTCCGGTCGCCTCGACCCTGAATACCTCCTCGCCGTCCCCGTCCGCACCGTCGCCCTCGGCCCCTGCGCCTCCTCAACCCCCGCGCGCTCCTCCCCGTGCCCCTCCCGCCGCACCGAGTCGCCCTTCGCCCGCCCCTCCGAGCCGTCCGGCCGTCCCGCCACCCTCGCGGCCAGCCGTTCCGCCTCCGAGTCGTCCGGCCGCCTCGCCGCCGCCTGCCCCGCCCGTGCCGCAGAGATCCGTGCCGGCTCCGCCGGCTTCTCGCCCACCTCCTCCGAGTCGACCGACGCCTGCGGTGCCTCCGCGTAGTGCGTCCTCTCCTGGCGTGGCTGCCTGGACCCGGCCCGCATTTGGACTGACCCCGCTGTCTTGCGCGCAGATGGCTCTCCGGCCTTGCCGACGCGCGGAAAGCCACCTCCGGCTCCTCCCAAGCGAAAAGCCGCCCCGCCCGTCCCGGCTTCGCTCCAGAACGCCAGCCGCCCTCCGCCGCCCGCCCCGCCCAGTCGCCCTGTTCCCTCTCCCGCTCCGAGCAGCCTGAACAGCGCACCGGCGAGACCGGCGCCGCCGCTTCCGCCCGCGAGGTCCGGATTGAGTGCATCGTCTGCGGCGCCGCCGGCACCTCCTCCACCGCCGCCGCCGCCTCCCGCGGCAAGATCACCGGCACCGCCACCCGGCGGCGCGCCTCCCCCTCCCCCTCCTCCGCCGCCGCCTCCACCCGCAGGTGGTGCAGGCCCACCTGGCCGGCTACCCCCTCCGCCCCGGATGGGCCGAGGCAGCGACACGGAGGAGGAGGATCAAGAAGCCGAAAGCGAAGACGAGGACGCCGGTGCGTCGTCGCCTCCCGTGGCTCCGCCGCCGCCGCGACCGAGCATGCCGCCTCCTCCGCCCCGCGCGGCTTCGTCGGCTTCCTCGGCGGCTACCGGACCCCCGCCACCTCCGCCTCCCCCTCCGCCTCCGAGCGCTCCCTCCCCCGCGGCCGCCGCCGCATCCTCCCCCGCGCCCGCGCCGCCCCCCTCCCGCGCACCGCCTCCGCCCGCTCCGGCCTTCGCCCCGCGCCACCAGCGAACGCAGACGCAGAACTCGTTTGCAAGTCAGGCCGGGGGGAACGCGACTCCGGCGGCGCCGGCGACGCCGGCGATCGAGGGCGGGCAGCAGCTTTCGCGCAGTGAGTTCCCGTTCGCGTCCTCCGGATCTCCCTCTGCTTCTTCTTCTGACCTTGACTCGGATTGGTCCAAACTGCCCTACGCCCGCAGTTCCCTCCCCGCCTCTGGTCCTCGCGCTCCCGAACGCCCCGACGCGCACCTTCCCGCCTTCGAACCAGTTCCCGCCGCCGAGACCGTTCGACGCGCACGCGAATCAGAGCTTCAATGGCGGGGGGAAGAAGTTGGGCGGGTGGGATTACAAGAGCCACATGGGGTGAAGATGAGAGCGATGCTGAGGTGGATGGGAGGCGAGGATGTAGGAGAAGAAGGAAGCGAGGGCGGAAGATGGGAAGGCTCGAGGAAGGAAGAGTGGGAATGGAATGCTTCTTGGAACACAAGCGCATCGGTCGCTGAGACGTCCTGCCGAAAGGAGCGCGAGAAACCTGGACGGACCCGGTTCTTGGGGCGCGGGAAGCGAGCAGTGTTATCCCCCGTCCTCTCGGCACGGGCAGCGAGCAGGGTGCCTCTCTCTCCCTTCCTGGGGCCAGGAGGATTCTTGTCGAGATGGCTAGGAGGGGGCCGGAGGGAGGGAAGGAGGCCAAGGGAAGAAAGGGCGGATTGGACTCGAGTCGAGACTTGGCGAGGCCAAAGATTAGGATTGAACGCTATCGAGGGGTATGTCCTGCTATGTACGGTACGTCTTCTCTCCGCCGGCCTCTCCACCTCAAGGCGCCGCTCCCGGCCAAGGAGCGCCCTGCCCACGCTCAGAGCTTACTGTCCTTGCCCACGGCCGCCGCCGTGTCCTTCCCCTCCTCCGCACTCGTGATGGTGGTCGCCGCCGCCGGCATCGGCCCCGGGGCCGTCGACGTCGAAGTCGGCTGCGGGACGGCGGCGGCGTTCGCGTCTTCGGGATTGGGGAGGTGCGACGAGACCCAGTTGATGATGTAGTTGATCTCGACCCACTTATCCTCGCCGGGCTGTCATTCGCGCCCAGGGCAGGAGTTAGTTGGCTAACGCCCTCGTGGACATCACTCGTCGAGACAAGCTCCCGTGCCGTTGAGGCGCAGCGAAGAGCTCACCTCGTTGTGCATCTCGTGCTGCGATACGAAGCGGAATTGCATCAGATCCCGTTCCAGAACGACAGAAGCGAGGAAACGCACGAAGAAACCGGGGAAGCCCTTGTAGGTCGCGTCCTTGACGCCTTCCTTGGTGACCTTCTCGACAAACTCGGCTGATGACCCGGCGTCGGTGACCTGCGATGCGGCACTTATCAGGTCACTGCGGAGCTGTCAAGTTCCGGACCTTCGAAGGCTTACCAGGTCTCCTTCACCGTGGACGACCAAGAGCGGCATCGCATGCGGGAAGCGCACGTAGTCCCTGTCGACGACCTCTTGACCCTGTCGCGTGACCATCCCCTCCGGTCAGTCACATCCTGATTCGGCTGCCGACGCCGTCGCCCGCCGCGCGATCGGAAGTCTCGGCGCGTCAAGAGAGAGACTAGGGGACGTACTCCGAGGAGCATGTCACCGACACCACGGAAGGTGCCGACCTGCTTGCAGAGCGGGTCGTTCGCGTACGCCTTCTGGATGACCGGGTCGCGACAAGTGTGCTGTTGGTTCGCGCACCCAAACGGTCGGGCTTCGGTCAGTACAGAAGCTCTCGGAAGCATGCCAAAAAAGCGGCGCACGTACTTCGGGCTTGACGGTCGCTTTGATGGGCATGGTCCCGCTCAGCTTTCCGACCAAGCTCCCTGCGCGCACCATCCAAGCCGGCGCGCGAACGTCCTTGGCCTGACGCAGCAAGGGCGAAGAGGAGATGACGCCGGCAAGGCGGTTCACGTTCTCGTACGCCGGCGTGCGGGTGCAGTACGCGAGGACGAGGGCGCCGCCCATCGAGTGACCTGTTCCAGGGCCCGATTCAGCGGTCTGTCTTCTCCGTTGGGAAATTAAGCACGTACCATAGAGGTAGACGGGCGCATTGGAGTACAGCTTGAGGACGTGCGAGAGGAAAAAGTCGATGTCGGCAAACTGCTGCGGCCAACTCGTCACTCCCTGGGTGTGCTTGTCCGTGTACGTCGCGGTGCGTCCAAAGCCTGTGGAGTAGACAATGTCAGGTCTTGTCTCGATGAGGGCGCCTCGTCTACGGACTCACCGCGCTGGTCGTACGCAAAGACGGCGATCCCTTGCTCGGCGTATTTGGGAAAGACATGGTCGTAGCGCTCGATGCGCTCGATGAATCTGTAGCCACAGGGATCCTCATTAGCTCTTGTAGCGCGATGTGCGCCTGCTCCAGCCAGCGCACCCATGTATGAAGAGGACTGCGCCGCGGACGGGCGTTCCTTCGGCGGGCGTCCAATGCTTCGTAAAGAAGCGCGCCTGCTCCGGACCGACCAAGTCTTCGACGTGCTCCTGGCAGCTCATCATAATTCTGTGCGCAGACAGAGAATACGCGAGATCAGAAGTTGGGCGGTTCGATGATGATGACGATGAGAAATCGATCAACTTGTTTTTGACATCCGAATATTCAGCGATGGCCGAAAAAGGCTGGCGACACCAGACCCACACAGCGCCGCTCTTACGCTTACGAGCGCCAGAACTCAAGAGACTGCAACGAATGACTTTGCATGGAAACCCCGGGGAGAGAGAGAGAGAGAGGAAATCTAGAGCACAACGAAGAAAGAAAGGGCACCGAACGGACAGGCGGGTGATGATCCGAGAAAGGGAGACTGGCAGCTGCGAGGGGTACGAGAGCGAGCCGGTTACTGACGCTCCTTGACGAGAACGCGGGTCGTGTCGAACGGCTGGATGAAGATGTCGTCGGCCGGGTGACGGTACAGCGGCTGTTTGAGCCGCTTCTGGTCGATGTAGTGACCGCAGAAGCCGATCGAGCGACCGAGGACAAAGAGACCGTTGAGCGCGCCGATCTTGATGTACTCGTTCGCCTCCTCGGCGGTGAACGCGCCCGAGTTCTTGAGCAGGTCGACGAAGCAGACAGCGATGCATCCGTCAACTGTTAGAGGGCGGAGAAACAAAGGAGAGGAGGGAAAGAGTCAGCATGAAGGCCCCGAACGCTGCATACAGTCAGAACGCGACGCACCGTTCAAGATCAGAGTGTCCTTCTTGGCCGAGGTGACCTCTTCGACGGCGAGGGCGTACTCAAGCATCTTGGTGCTCGGGAAGTTGTCAAAGACAAACTTCTTGACAAGCTCGACACGCTTGTCCGGGTTCGCCTTGGACTTGATCTTGTGGCCGATACCGGGGATGAGCTTGTTCGCCTTGCGCATTGAGTCGACAAACTCGCGCGGGCTCATGCCGCCCTCGTACGCGCGCGTGAACTCGGCCGCGGCGCCGTCGAGCGCACCACCGAAGCGGTCACCGATGGTGAGGAGACCGGCGACGAGCGACGAGACGAGGTCCTTGCCGGCACGGGCCGTGATGACGGTCGTCATCGCACCCGAGACAGCGGGGCCGTGGTCGGCGGTGAGCATGAGGACCATCTCGAGGAACTTGGTCGCGTAGTTCGGGAGGCGACGCTTGAACCAGAGGAGCGAGAGAACGCCACCGACGCCGATGTCCTCCTTGAAGACGTCCGAGATCGGCATGCCGGCGTACAGGAGCTCCTGGCCGCGCTCGTCCGAGATGGTCGAGATGAACGCGGCGGGCTTGCGGATCATGCCGAGCTCCTGTGCCCACTTGTAGTCCATGGGGATGGTCGGGGGCGGGACCTCGGCCTTCGGGACGATGGTGCCGGCCGAGACGAGCTTCTTGTAGGTCTCGGCGAGGACCTCGGGCAGGTCCTCGAACGTCGGCGGGACGATGAAGCCGGCGGCACGCATGGCGTTGTTCTTGGCCTCGGCGGTCTCGAGGTCCGAGTTGGCCATCGAACCGGCGTGGCCGAACTGGACGTCGGTCGCAAACATCTTGGCGCAGGTACCGATGGCCCAGGCGATGATGGGCTTCTTGATGACGCCCTGCTTGACGGCCTCGATGACGCGGTACTCTTCGATGCCGCCGACCTCACCGAGAAGGACGAGGAGCTTGCAGTTCGGGTCGGCCTCGTACCGGAGCAGGTGGTCGATGAAGGTGGTGCCCGGGTAACGGTCACCGCCGATGGCGATACCCTCGTAGGTGCCGTCGGTCGTGAGCGCGAGAATGTTGTTCAGCTCGTTCGACATGCCGCCCGACTTGGAGACGTAGCCGACCGAACCGGAGCGGTAGAGCTTCGACGAGAGGATGTTGTCGATCATGCCACCGGTGTTGCCGATACGGAAGCAGCCCGGCTTGATGCCACCGACAGTCGCGGGTCCGACGATGATGACCTTCTTCTGCTGGGCAGCGTGGAGGATCTCGCGGGCGTGGCGCTCGGGGACACCCTCAGCGATGAGGGCGATCGCCTTGATCTGCGGGAACTCGAGGGCCTCGAGGGTCGACTGGTAGACCGAACGCGACGAGGCAAAGTTGACGACGACGTCGGCGTCCGGGCACTTGGCGACGGCCTCCTTCATCGAGGTGTAGACCGGCAGGAGGGTCTCCTTGGTGCCCCAGTAGAACTTCTGGATATGGTGGCCACCGAAGGGGTAGACCATCGCGGCGACGGAAGGCGTCTGGCGACCGCAGGCAAAGTCAAAGTCAAGCATGCCCTGGATCGCACGCGGCTGGAGACCGAAGACGATCGAGCGAGTGTCGGCGTCGAACGGACGGTACCACGGGCGACCGGACTCGGCCGCAGCGTGAATCTTGTCCGAGAAGTCGACGATGCGGTCCTGCGGCTGCTCGCGCTCAATCGCGTCGGCGATGGAGGTCGCCGACTGCTTCGGCGAGCCCGGGACGACCGGGGTCAGGTTGCCGTCGAGGCCCGACGAGCCGTTGACGGCCTTCAGGGCAGCGGGCTTCGCCTTGGCGATACCGAGACCGAGGGGAACGATCGCAGTGATGTGGTCGTCCGGGCCGAAGACCTGGATCTCGACGCCGAGGGTCTCGCCGAGGAGGCGCATGGCCTTGAGACCCTCCTGGTAGTTCGGGCCACCACGGCGGACAAAGATGCGGACCTTGTGCTCCTGAAGGCGGTGCTGGTACTCCTTGAGCGCCGTGATGATACCCTTGAAGGTCGCAGCGACGTTTGTAAAGTTGGCGATACCGCCACCGATGAACAGGATCTTGCCCTGCGGGTTCGGGGTGCCGCGGGTCATGAGGTCGACTGCAGGTCATACCGTTGGTCAGCATCGAGGTCGAGGAGCGGTCCAAGTCGAGGAATTCGGGGACTTACGGATGGTCTTGGCGTACTCGTACGTCTGGGTGGTGGTCGGCGCGCCCGAGTACTCGCCGTAGTTGGCGAGCTCGTGAGCGAAGCCGTGCGCAGCAATAGCGTCACTATCAAGGCAAGGCGCTCATGTCAGCCACTGAGCACGATTCGAGAGGGCCGTAAGAATAGAGACCCACGAGTAGACGACCGAAGCGCCACCACCGGCAACCATGGTCCAGACGCGGCCCTCGGCGTTCAGGACAGTGAGCTTGAGCGAGGCACCGGTCGAGCCGTCGAGCTTGGCGATGTACGCCTCCTCCTTGGTCAGGTCGCGACCGAACGGAGGCGGCCAGAACATGGGCGGGCCCTTGTCGGCCGAGATGCGGCCGTTCGTGGTCGCGGCGGCGGCGGCCGGGTTGACTACGGAGGCGTCGCGGGCGATGGCCCACTTCGGGCCGACGATAAACTCGGCGGTCTGGTCGAGCTTGGCAGCCATGTCGAGGTAGAAGATGTCGGTCTTGCCGGTCGAGGCGTTCTCGACGGCGACGAGCGGGTTGATCTCGAGGTAGGCAAAGTGGAGGTCGACGTAGACAGCGTAGAGGCGGATGATGAAGTCGACGAGGGCATCCTGGCGCTCGCCGCCAGCGACGTGCTTGAGGATGGTCGACTTGATCTCGTCGCGGGTGGGCAGCTCGCCGCCGACCGGGACGGTCAGGGTGAGAGCCTTGGCGTCGACATCACCGACGTCGACACCGCCCTCGTGCGTGAAGAGGATGACGTCGCCCTCCCGAACCGAGTTGATGCAGATGTAGTACTCCGAGTCGTCCGGGTGGGGGCACATCGGCTCGACGATGAAGTTGTTCAGGGTACCGGTCGTCTTCTCCACCTGTATCGAGCGATAGATGAAATCATGAGCCTCGGCATGCGTGTATGACTATCGTCTAAGGAAGAACGCACCTGCACCTGCTTGCCAGCGCGCTCCGAGATCCACTGCTTCGCCTCATCCCACGACTTGTTCAGCGCCCTGATTCCGTTCCTCGTCGGTCAGTCTCGGCTGAACTGTTGCAATTCTGAAGCGATAGCATGGACGTACAAGAGACCAGCCTTGCCGCGACGCTTGATGAGCTGATCCGGCTTGGCGACGAGCTTCTCCGTGAAGACCCAGTGGGGCAGAGTTGCGTCGTTCGTAATAGTGTTGGTCTCCGGGTCCCATGCGACCTGTCAAGGGATCGTATCGATGGGAGTCAGCCTTTGCATTTCGCGAAAAGGGGTGAGTTGTAAGGAAGTGAGCCAGGGCGGAAAGGGGCCGGGCAGCGGGAGAACCCTAGTTGGGGCGCTATACCGCTCATTCCGATCCTTCGGGACATTCAAGTTCATCGTAGGATGTGATATAGATCGTCCAATGCGTGCACTTTGCCCGGCAGGGCGTTCCTCGCGAGGTTGGGTGCTCGCTCGAGCCTGCCCCACCGGCGACCGGCAAGGTGCTTCACGCGCGCCCCACCGCACGCAGGGTCCACCACGACCATGGAGAAGCCTCCTAGCCTCGTAACAGAGCGAATGGAGCGTCCGGCCGCTCGAAAGAACGCGAGGTGAGGAAGATAACGGGAGATCAGGGCTCACCTGGGCAACCTTGACGGGGGTCGACTGGAACGACTCGCGCGCGGCCGCCTTGGTGCCGACGGTGGGTGCGCGGCCGAGGTGGTAGGCGACGAGGAGCTTTGCGTCGTACTCCCGGATCCTACGAAGGAGACGAGAAGCGGGCGCACGGCGCGGTGGAGCGGCAAAGGCGGATCGTTCGAGTTGAGAAGGGCGCGCAGGATTCTCTTGTGGGTCAGCGACACTCGCAGGCGGGCGAGGAGAGGGCGAGTGGGCATGCTTACGGCTTGGAAGACATGATCGCAGTCCGTAAAGGGTATAAAGAGAGGAGAGGAGAGCGAGGCGGAGGGCGAACAGACACAAGCGGCAAAAGTCTGGTTGGGGCGACCAACCGACCCAACTCGCTCTCGAGCCGCCTTCTCGCGCTCAGGTCGGCCCAGGGCTTTACACGAGCCTACAGACAGACAGTCTACGCCCTTCCCGAACCCCCTTGCAGCCTTGCCTGAGCTCTGCTGTACGCCAGCCGCCGAGTCCAGGAAAATCGATCGCCGAGAGAAAATTTTGCCTCAACCCCGCGAAAACCGGCTCCGCCGCGAGGTCGCCGCCAACGCGCTGTGTGCATGCAAAAGTGTTCACAAAGACTTAATACGTGTAGCCACTCATACCATTTTGTCACTTGTCCCAGAGCATCTGGTGGGAGTGTTACTGTGAGCCTTTCTCGCTGGCGCGGGGGCCTGTTGACCGGCATACGTCGGCTGCTCCCTCGCTGCGGCGAAACGGTGGCATTCCCGGCCGAGCATCTCTCGGTGGACAAGCTGATGTAAAGATACGCAGAACCGAATCGTTCCGAAGAGGGTGGGAGTAAGGCTACAACGAAGGGAGGGAAGCAGGACCGAAAGTGGACGGCACCGGAGACCGCGCACCATGTCCGGGAGGGGAAGAGAGTGACAGTGTCGAGGGGGACGATGTGGTGGAACGGGTCGTGAGTGAGTAAGAGGGGAAGCAAGGCGTAAAAGGCCACGAGAAGAAGGTGGCGTGTAGGGGATGAGTCTGTACGAGTGGACGGGAAAGAGTATTTTGACGCGTGTAAGGTATGCAAGGCCACAGGGCCGGAAGGGGGGAGACTGGAACCCAGACTGAAACGGGGAAGCGCCGCGAAGGGCGCGTGCGGAGGGCGAAAGGCATCCTCCTGAACCGAGTGAACCAAACCAAGGGAGAAACGACGACGGCGACGGGTACTGACGATGCAGACGAAAGGGGAACGGCGATGGACAACGACATGGACAGAGCGAAAGGGACGAGACAGGCGGAAGATCACGACGGCGACGGCTCATGCCGACACGACGTGACCGAGACCGCCGGTCAAGCGCGTGTCGTTGAACTTCGGCGGGTGGTCCACCGTCGTCAACGGCACGCCCTTCAGCTGCGGGTCGCCCTTGATGGCGACGTGCTTTGTCGGTCCGCTCTTCAGGTCGTTCGTCTTGCCGGCGCAGCCGTCCGCGCCGGACTCCTTGAGCGCCTCGATCAGCTGCGAGTACTTGCGCAGATGCTCGACCTCGTAGCCGCCCGAGATGACACCGACGCGGTACTGAGCCAGCAGGTTCGCCGCGCCGTTCGAGTGGTCGTCTGCGCGCACATCGATGGTCAGCGGACGAGATCGAGACGGATGAGGCAGTGGCGGCAAGACTCACAGTAGCCACCGTAGAATGCGTTAGTCGCATCACGTCCGATCCGGGTCTTGATCAGCGCGCGACCGCCAGGGTGCTCGTCGATAAAGGTCGAAACGTCGTGGCTGGGAAGGGAGACGGAGCGTCAGATCTGGTGGGATCCAGGACGGGATCAAGCCAAGGCAAGACTCACATGAAGCCGCCGATGACCATGAGCTGACGGGTCTTGCACTCAGCCTCGACTGTAGGTAACAGGATGGTCAGCGAGGTGCAGGGGGAGGGGTCGAGCACGTCCAGTCGGAAACTCACAGTCGTCCCAGGTCAGGACCGGGAGGTGGTTCGAGTCCTTCGGCCACTTGATTTCATTCGCCTCACGCGAGACAGCCTTGAGCTTCATGGCGTACTGGCCGCGGCGAATCTCGTTGTCCGGGAACGTCTTGAGCTGGGTCGCAAGACCGAGCCAGGACGCGACGATGATAAAGATCTTGGTCGGGCTGCGGGTGGACATAATTCATCAGCACGGGACAGGTGCGCAAGAGAAGAAGCACCACTCGAAGACTCACTCGTACTGGTACCACTTGAGCGCATTCCGGAAGTCTTGCGGGAACTCGTGGTGGAAGTTGTGGTAGCCCTCGCCGATGGTAGCGAGCGCCGTCAGCCAGTGGTCCTTCGGCGTGTGCTTGTCGTCGAACGGCGTCTCGCCGAGCCAGTGGGCGAGCGAGTTGACGCAGAACGTCGAGTGGTGGACGAAGAGCAGGCGGGCCGCTCCGGCGAAGAAGAAGCCTCCGCGCCAGTCGCCCCAGCCGAGACCGGCGACGAGCGTCGGGAACAGGAAGCCCATGCCGAAGATCAGAGGCAGGTACCAGCGGTGCTGCCACTGGACGACCGGGTTCTTGGCGAGGTCACTGACGTCCGCGACACCGGGGCGGCGACGGGGCTTGACGACCATCCAGCCGATGTGCGCCCACCAAAAGCCCTTCTGGGCCGAGTACGGGTCCAGCTCGGTGTCGGTGTAGCGATGATGAGCGCGGTGTCCGCGGGACCACCACTCTGAGGAAAGAGACGGGTGAGTCAGCTTCGGCGCCGAGAGGTCGATGCCGCTCTCTGGATTGACTCACTGATGGAACCCTCGACAGCGCCACTTCCGCCGAGCGCCAAGAAGTACTGCAACGGCAGGGAGGCCGTGTAAGACCGGTGTGCCCACCTGCGAAGGAGAAGGAAGCGCAGGTTAGCCTCCGAAATTCTGGAGAGGCTCAGGTCCCGACCGTCCGGCGTCCGGGAAAGACGCGTCTACATCTAAGGGACGACGACTCACAATCGATGGTACCCTGCGGTGATACCTGTAGAAAGCCAGTAGGTGTCAGTGCAGTCCAGAGGCATTCCGGATCGATTGGGAACTCTCCACTCACCGAGTCCGGTAAAGAAGTAGTAAAGGACGCTCCAAAGGGCCGTCTGCCATCGCACGGGCGTCGTGAAGGCACCGTAGATGGCGAGCATGGGCACGATGGTAAGCGCGAGGGTCGAGACCCATTGGATGTTCTGGAGGAGACTGCCGAGGGTGATGGCCGGCAACGGCTTCTCCTTGGCGAGGACCTTGCGGACAAAGTTGTCGTCGTGGTAGCTGCCGTCGTCGACGGCGGTCGTCTCGCCCTCAGAGTCGGTCGCCTCGCGTTCCGAGTCGCTCGAGTCGGAGACGGCGGTCATGTCCGGGTGGCGCATGCGCAGCGGGGCGCGCGCGGGCTTCGCCTTGGCGGTCTCCGGACCGACTGCGTGCGGCAATCCGGTTGCCAATGCCGAGGTGACGGCTGCGTCGGAAGTCGCCATGGTTGCTGTGGCGAACGAGGGAGAACGAATCGGGGGGAAAGGGTTGTCCGCGGTGCGGCGAAAGCTCGGCGTCCGGTCCGAGAGTGCTGCACGGGTTCAAGCGGAGCAAGTGTTGCGTTCTCTCGCGCTGGCTAGGATGTTCTAAGCAGCAAGGGTGCGGGAGAAGAGCAGCACACGTAGAGTGATGGGAGAATAACGAGAGCCAGCGCCGCCGCCGCCGACTCGCCGCGCGCGCCCCAACCGCCTCTCACCCGCCGCCACCGCCACCGCACCCCTTCGTCATTCTTCCCCCCGACAGCCCCCGGACATGCCGCTTTCGCTCTCGCCAGGCCATTCCAGACTATCTCGAGTACGCGCCTGTAATGAGAAGCGAGTTCGCAACCACTACGCACCGAAAACAGCCGAGCGAAACCTTTTCTTCTCCACCCAACGCAGCTCGCTCCGGCTCACCAATCGGTATTTCCGGAGCGCTGGATTTGAGTCGGGAGGCGTCTTCCGATGTGTTCGGACACACGGGAATACCGAGCGAACGGTCCGGCTGCGCTTTCGGGCTTCGCTAGCGTCCCCGAGGTCAGCGCGAGCGGTGCAGGCTCCCGCGCGCGAAAGCTTTTTCTCCGCTGCCCCAGACCAATCTGGCCAACGTGGACAGCTTTCGCGAAGCGTGCCGAAGTCATCTGCTAGACCACTAGATACGCCATATATCCCGCAATATCAGATCGTTCATCTTTACAGGCAGACCCTCGTACATAATGCGAGATCGAGCGACATAGGAGAGAACACGAAACACGAGAAAGAAGCACTAAGGGTCATTCTACCTGACTCAGTCGTCTCGCGCCCGCTTGCGGCGCTCGTCCTCACCCGTATCGAGACCGCGCTTCTTCTCACCGCCGCCACCACCGCCCTGCCTGGCCGACTCGAGGAACGCGTCGACACCGAAAGGATCGGCCGTGTCCCTCTCGAACGCGACAGGCCTGACCGCCCGACAAGCTCCGAGTCAGCACAGGCAATCCTCACGAAGGAAGTAGAAAGCTCGGAGACGCACCCGTCGCGGACCTCGCTCGTGTCGGCGCCCTCGAACCCGCGCCCGGACCCGGCGACACCCAACCCGAACCGGTCGTTCCGCATCGCCTTCTCGACCTCGCCCTGGTCGACCTCGTACCCTTCATCGTCGACGTTCCGGCCGCGCGGCTTGTAGATCGCGGCCGCGGCCGAAGAACCACTGAAGAGCGGCTTGTCGTACAGGTTGTACGAGTCTTCGTCGCCGAACGAGGATGAGTACTGCTCGCGGTTGAACAGCCGCGCGTCGAGCATCGAGTCCTTGGACATGGTCGGCTTGGCGAGACCGAGCGCAATCTTTTCCGAAATGTCGCGACCGGTGGCTCTGCGGGCAGGGGTGAACGAGGACCTCATCAGCACACGCTTCGGGAGCTGGCACAAACACGGGAGCGAGAGAGACCCACTTGGCGAGAACCTTGGCGCGCTGCTCCGTGCCCATATGGCTCATGCGCATCTCGCGCTCGCGCTCCTTCCTCCGCTCGCGGCGCATCTCCTCGCGCTCCTTCGCCGCCCGGCGCTCCTCCTCCGTCTCTTCCTCTCCACCCGCGGCCGGACGCCCGCCCGCCTCCGAGTCCGAGTCGAATTCGTCGCCCACGGAAGGCGCCCGCTGGCCCTGCGCCCCGCGCGCGATCGCCGCCGACTCCTCGTCCTCGCTGTCGGACCCGCTGCCGTAGCCCGCGAGCGCGCCGCCGAGGTCGCCTCCCATCGAAGCTGCGGCGGCGCCGGCGCTCGGCTGCACGACGACGCCGGACCGTTCCTCGCGGGCGCGCTGCGCGAGCATGCGCAGGTTCTCCTCCTTGGCCTCCTTCTCCTTCTGAGCGATCTTTTGCTGCATGAGGGCGCGTTGCCGGACTTCCTCACGCGCGTGACGGTCCGCCACGTAGAGAGCCTCGGAGAACTGAGCGAAGCGATCGTTGATTTGGACCTGCAGCCCAGAGAGGTCAGCTTGGCGGGCAAGTCCAGTCTCACGCGAGAACCCGCACGCACGTCTTGCAGTCCTCGTCCGTCGGCAGCCAATCGCTTGTCGAGCGGAATCGTGTAACCCTTGTTATTCTTCCAGTTCGAAACGCAAGGCGGGATCATCCACTCCTTCTGCTCCTGCGCCGTGACCTTGCGCGGCGGAGAC
The DNA here is from genome assembly GCA_024713535.1 of Rhodotorula sphaerocarpa. Lineage (NCBI taxonomy): Eukaryota > Fungi > Basidiomycota > Microbotryomycetes > Sporidiobolales > Sporidiobolaceae > Rhodotorula > Rhodotorula sphaerocarpa. Next base: position 503,493 of record JANIBP010000011.1, read on the forward strand.
CGAAGGACTGGAGGCGGCGGCGAAGGCGGACCGCGCGGAACCTTTTTGCCCTTGAAGCGGGGCGGCTCGAGCGGATCTTCGACGACTTCCATCTGTGACGAGGGTAGCGGTGAGTTTAGGCTCGGTCGCTGTGTGCAGTGAGAGGTTCGGGGCGTACCATCTTGATAATCTTTTGCTTCTCGATACCTCCGTCCTGCGGGGTGTACCGCATGTACGAGACATCGCCACCGCGCTGCTCGACGTTCTTCGGCTGAGCGGCCTTGATCTTGCCCTGAACGAGACGCTCGAGGGCGGCCTTGGTCCGATCGGCGGTCGCCTGGACCTCTTCCTCAGAGGGCCGTTCCATCGCGAGAGCGTCCTTGTCGACATCGTTGCGTTGAGCCATCGGAACGAGGTCCTTGAACGAGGTTTGGACGTGGACGCCGGAGCGCTGGCCTTGCTCGGCTGCGGAAGCGGAGGTGGCGCAGGAGCCCGGGAGTTAGTCGCATCCAACGCGGCGAGCCATATCAACTTGCTCACCAATTGCGCCGTAGTTGACGTTGCCATCGCCGTCGACCTGGAGGGCAAGCGTGTTGCCGGCGGACGTCTGCAGACGCGAGGCGTGAAGCCGAACGAGGTCAGCTCCTCGGCGCACAGCAGCCGGCATAGGCGTGCGAACATGCCTTTTTCCGGCCGAGTTCGAGCGGGTACTGAGCGCAGTGGCACTCGGGGTAACTGCCGCCGTCGCCAAAGTCCTGCTGCGACTTGGGCTTCCACCCCTTGCGCTGTCCGTAGGGCGGGATTTGCGGCAGCTTGGCGACGAGGGCGGCGGACTGCTGCTGTTGCTGCTGCTGGATGCGCGACTGATCCTCTTCAGCGGCGGTCGTGCCGTGCAGAGGCGCAGGCAGTCTGCCCGGGCGATGGAGGCGGAGGCGACGATGCGGAGGAAGAGTCAGCGCCCGTCACTCGCGCTGCGCTCAGACAGGGTACGCACGATGAGAAGAGTGCTGCCATGTTGTCTTTGCTCGTCGTATAGCCCCGGTGCGGCTGCTTGCGCGCGGTGCGGCCTGGTGTGCCGCCTCTTCGCCGTCGTTCGCCACGCCCAAGTCCCGCCAGACTCGGTGTCTCTCTCAAGACCTCCCCTCAGGCCTCAGCTGATCCTGCAGTGGAACCTCCCCTGAGCTTCTTCTGAAGCGGAGTGGCAATTTGACTTGACTTGACTTGGCCTCGTCGATCAAATCTCGCTCTCGTATATAGTGCGCAGGCCTGCTTCGCCTCCTGATCGCTTTGTGGCTGCATTGACACCCACTAGGCTCAAGCTACCTTGGAGCCACGCTTGCAACGACCCGGGACCGAGGGCAGAGCGCCGGAACGAGACGACCCGAATTGCTTCTCGGACGTCGCCGCGCAAACTCCGCCAGGCGCTTTCGCTCTCCACTCATTACCATACAGGCACCATGAGCCCAGATCTAGAAGCACTGCCTCAGCTACACTCGACGGAGAACCCGGCGCCCGCCTCCGAGGCTGCTGTCGTTGACCCGACCGCCAAATTCGCCGATTCGCAAAATGTCGCTCATGGCGTCGAGCCGATCGACCCAGCTGAGGAGAGGCGACTGGTTCGAAAGGTCGATTGGATCGTCTTGCCCGTCCTGCTCTTCGTTGTCGGTGCGTCGAGCAATTCCGGTTTCCGCAAAACTGTCCAGAAGGAAATGCCCCAACTGATCGCGGTCCTCCCTCGACGACTTGGCGTCTTTTTCGACGATCTCAGGCTTGCAGTACTACGACAAGGCGGTCAGCGGGAGTGCTGCGGTATTTGGACTGCTGAAAGACCTCGACCTCACGACCACGCATGTGAATCCGGAGACGGGCAAGACCGTCGTCTCGACCACCCGATACTCCACGGCGTCCTCGGCCTTCTAGTGCGTACACTTTCCAGTCAGCAACGGGTACATCGGGACGCAGAGTTGACCTCTCGAGACTTGTCAGCTGGGGTTACATTGTCGCCGTCCTCCCGTTCGCGCTTCTCCTGCAGCGAGTCCCCCTCGCCAAGACGCTGAGCGCATGCATGTGCGTCCAAGTCTGGGATCTCAGGCCCGGGTCGTACCTGGATTGATCGCAATATATCCCACAGCTTCCTCTGGGGCGTCGTCACGATCTTGACGGTCGTTGTCGGTTCGTTCGAGGGCTTCGTGATCCAGCGCGTCTTCCTCGGGGTTCTTGAGGTCAGTGTTTCGCTCGCGATGCTCTGTGTGATATGTACCTTCTTCTCGCGAATGATCAGCCTGCTGACTACCACGCCTGCAGTCCTCGGTCTCGCCCGGGTTTGTCATGATCACGACCCAATGGTACAAGCGGGAGGAGCAAGCGAAGCGCCTCGGTGTCTGGTGCGTGCCACATAGCGCTCGAATCAATGTCTGAAACTGGCATAGCTGATTCTGCGACGTTGGCAGGTACTCTGCGACCGGAATCTTTTCCATGTTCTCAGGCCTCGTCAACTTTGGACTCGGCAGCGCACACGGGTCGCTCGCCCCGTGGAAACGGTGAGTGCGCGCTCGTTCCTAACTGCGCGACGAACGGGAAGGTAGTCACTGACACGTTCCCTCCCCAGCATGTTCCTGTTCGCCGGAGCCTTGACCATGGTGTGGTCCTTGGTCGTCCTCTTTATGATCCCCGACTCGCCCCGCACCTCGTCCCGCTGGTTCACCCCCGCCGAGCGCGAGCTGCTCATGCGGCGCACGCAGTCGAACCAAAGCGGCCGGACCGAACTCTCGACGATCAAGTGGCGCCAGGCGAAAGAGGCCGTCTGCGACATCAAGATCTGGCTCTTCATGATCATGGCGGCGGGGACGTACGTGTGCAACGGCGCCGTGACGGCGTTCGCGACTCAGATCATCAAGTCGTTCGGGTACACTTCGCTGCAGACCCTCGCGCTCTCGATTCCGGGTACGCCGTGACTTCCCTGTTCTCCCTTTTAGTCCCGCTCTAAGCTGATTTGATCTCGCGACTTGCAGCCGGCTGCTTCACGGCGGTCTTTATCTACTTCTTCACCTGGCTCTCGGGCAAGTGGCCGAACAGCCTCACATACCTCTTGCCGATCTCCTGCCTGCCGGTCATTACCGGAGCAGCGATCATTCAAGGCGCGGACTGGTCTCACCAGGGCGCGCCTTTGTTCGGGAAGTGAGTGTTCCGGGCTGTGGCGCGGCAGCTCCGAGACATAGGAAACGCTGACGCCGTCCGCTGGCCTTGTACAGCTACCTGCTCGCGACGTTCGGATCTCGTGCGTCGGCTTGACACCTTCAAGACCATCTCCGCCATAAGAGCTGACATAGTAGCATGACCCCAGCCTACGTGCTGCTGCTCGCGCTTTCGACCGCCAACGTCGCCGGCTCGACGAAGAAGTCGTGCGCTTACGGGGCGACGTTCGTCGGGTACTGCGTCGGAAAGTGCGCTGAGTGTCTTTTGCCACCTAGTCGACTTTGAGCCTCCTGAAGTTGACTTTTACTGTCCGCCGTTCAGTATCATCGGGCCCTACACGGTCAACATCTCCCAGCGGGATGTTAAGTATCGCGGGACGTGGATCGCCCTGTACTGCTCGCTCGGGATCGTCTCCGGTGGGTCGTGACTCTTCTCGGACTTGATGCCATAGCGTACACTGAGACGATCCCGGTTTCGTAGCCTGCTCGCTCCTGCTCCGGTACATCATGCACCGCGAGAACGTCCGCCGCGGACCTCTGCCCGCAGCACCGGTGCCCTCGACTCCCGCCACCGGGCAGGTCGAGACTCCTGCGGACACGCCGACGCTGGAAAAGACCGCCGAAGCCGCTTCGCTCACCGGGGAGAAGGGAGGGACGTTGGATCGGGCGGGGGACGAGGCGGAAGATCAGACGGACTGGGAGAACAAGTCTTTCCGGTATACTTTGTAGATTTCGGTTCGTCGAGCACGGGGGGTTCTTCTAGAGGGTGTATCTGCATTCAACATGTACGCACAACAAGGATTGGGCGGAGTTGTTGGCTCCTTGTTTTCCTCGACCTCGCTCGGGGTCCGCTGCAGCCGGCCTTCTCAGCCTTGCTTTGCTCCGCCCGCAGCTCTGCCCCTCCGCACCTGCTTGCAGGCTCAGGCTGGCTCTTGTGATTGTTCAAATACGCTTCGAGCTCCAGCATCGTTACAGCGTGCGTGCAACCCTGTGGGCTGCTGCCCGTTCGAGGGGCTGGGCGCGCCATCTCGTCCTGCTGGGGCAGTTCATCTCGCCTCCCGCCTTTTCCCCGTCTAGGCAAACGCGGGACAATCTGACGCTCTACTGGGCCTGTCACGACGTATAATACGCCGTCAGACTGCTCTCTCGGGCGTCTGCCCCCCGAAGAGGCAACCTCTCGGGACGCGTCCAGCTGCGCCCCCTCCGGCAACCTAGCAACCCGATCTCCGCTCCACGCCGGCGCGCAGCGTTCATTTCCGACGCGCTTCCCGCTTCAGGACGATCCATGCGACGTCACGCGTGTCGGCTCCGCGGCGGAGGTTGCGTGCCGGACATCATGGCCGAACATTCGACGCTGCATTCGGACGACAGGTGCACGACAATCATGCTCCGCATGTCCCTGCTCGACCTGGCTCTTGCATTCGCTTGGTCTCCATCTCTCGGCTCTTGTCCTGTCCGCCCTCAGGCGCTCAGCAACTCTTGCTCGTGCTCTGCATCCTTCCTCCTCGTCTCTCCTCTCGTCCTCGCGCTCCCCTTCTGTGCCTTTCCTCCGTCCGTGACGTGACTCGCTGCCCTTACCTCCTTTCTGCCAGCACCTCTTCTACCGCTCCCGCAAAGCTCCGCACCTCGCCCAGCATGCTCGCATCCCCGTCCTTCCTCGCCACCGCGCTCCTCGCCCTCGCCGCCATGACCGACGCCCTCCCCGTCGACGCAGCCCAAGACTGGCGCGCACTCCCCGTGCCCGCAACGAACCCGAATGCGAACGCGGTGAAGCGAGGAACCGCCCGTGGTCGGTCCGTGAACCAGGAGCAGGCACAGAAGCGGTGGATCAAGAACCCCAAGGTCGTGCCGAACCCGAAGAACCCATTCTATTCGAGCAGTCTTGCAGCCATGATGGACCCGACGACCACTACAGCGACGACGACGAGCAGTACGCGTCCAGCGACGACGGAAGCCGTGGTTCTGCCTCCAGCCACGACTGAGTGGCACTCGACGACCACGACGACGGCCAAGCCCAAGACAACGACGCGGCCGGTGACGACGACGACCCGAGCTGCTGCGGCGGAGACTACAAGCGTCGCGACCACTACCACCAGTTCGACTGCCTCGGCCGCGCCGACTTCGCCTGCTGCGCACATTTACACCGGAGGAATCGCGACGTTCTTCTGGCAGAATGGAAATGCCGGTAGTGAGTTCTGCCTCTTCTGCACTTTGACTGACCATTTCGCACCGCCCTGAACTGACGAGTCTTGCACGCTTCAAAGACTGCGGCTGGTACGAGTCCGACTCGACATACCTCGTCGCCCTCCCCACTGCGTAAGCTCCACCTTCACGTCCAGCTCGCTTTCTCCTCGAGGTCGCACACACTGACGGTGCTGGCTCGGACAGCACGTATGACGGCGGCAAGTATTGCGGTCAGTACGTGATGATCACGCGGACGGACACGGGAGACAGCATCAAGGCCCTCGTCGCCGACTCGTGCCCGACCTGTACGTCCAGCCCCTACATCCCCCGCCACTGACTTGAGATATGCGATGGTGATGGCTTGCTGACCCGGCCCGCTTGGAATCCTACGGATGCACAGGCGAGAACGACAGCTGCCTCGACCTCTCGTGGGGCGCGTTCTCGGCGCTCGGTGGCACGCAGGACATGGGCATCTTTGACATCAGCTGGTACTTCCTGCCGTCGTCCTGATCTGTGCGGTCGGGCACCCGACGACGCTGGCCGTCGACTGGGGTGCTGTGCCGGTGGCGGGAGGAAGACGGAGTTTCGGCATGGACTGCGAGCGACGCGCTGGACGCAATAGACGCGCTTTCTGAGACTTTACCCTCTACTTCCGTACACTCATATAGTAGACACTCCTCTGTATCTTGTTGGTCTAGACGTTGTTGAAATCGCTCTCTGTTGCTCGAGTCTTTCCCTCTTCTGTCGTTTCGGCCTATCGGGGCTACTATGCTTTTTTGATATATGTTACATGGCGATCCCGACGCCTCACTACGGCAACGCGGCGTCCGCCTTCTTGTCGACGGAATCTGCGCTGTCCTCGAGCAGCACGACCAGCGTGTCCTTGTCCTTGGGCATCATCAGCAGCTCGCCTTCGAACGTCACCTGCGAAATTCGAAGCGATATCCGAGGTCGGACAGGCATGCGCGTCAGCGGCAGTGTAACGTGGTTAGAGCGTATCGTGATGCTGGGCGGACAGAGAGCCTCCTTGCGGCTGCGGAGATTCACCTTCTTTTGTCGCTTCGCCGCCCGGAGGGTACCGTTGAGCGCCTCGACTGCACGCGTATCAGGAAGAGTCGTCAGGAGCTCCGTCAGTAATTGTGAGGCTGCATTATTCGCTGGGGACGTACGCATGGAGGCGGTCTTGTCGAACAGGACACCGTACGGAGCCTCGTACTGCCCCGTCTGAGCGTTTTTCGAGCCGTGCTCCTTGATTGCGACCTGTTATCCAGTCGATCGGGGCGTTCAGCTCGGGTCCAGCCTCGCTGAGCTCCGAGATCACGAGGAAGGTCGACTTGCGCAGAGGATTCCGACTTCGTGCGCGGTCTCCCTGTGTCCGGAACGCGGTCAGCACGGTTATTGCGGGGTTGGACTCCGGAGCGACGCACATTTCTCTTGCCACGGCGGCCATGATGGTGCGTTTGATCGAGTGTCGAGCAGTCGAAGCTGTCGGACAAAAGTTGACGTCGATCCGACGCCGAGCTGGCCAAGTTGCCGTCTCAATACGCACGCGACTGGCTGTCTGGCGCTCAGGCAAGGCTTGCGAGTTGATCAGAATTATGGAAACGCTCTCACGCTCGTCGCTGTCGTGCACGGACCTGCTCTTGCTCCTACTCCCGCTGTGTCGCCCCACAAGCTGACGAGGTCGACCCCCGCGGCGCATACACGCTCTCCTGGGCTGCGCACGGGCTTGTTCTGGACTGCGAGCACCATCGCAAAGCGCGCGCTATCCTCGTCCATCCGCAACCGCTACTATACCGCTTGGCCTGCCGTCCACCTGATCAAACACCACTCGTCAAGGAGCAGCTGGGGCGGTTACGATGCTAGGCGGCTGGCTCAAGTGGCCGTCCTCGTACTTCAACGGTGCTTCTGCCGAGCCGCCTCGCCCGCCTGCGGCAGCATCGAGCGCGTCGACTGCGCCACCGACGAGCATCGGCGGCGAGTCCTTCCGGACTGCGCACGAATCACTCGCATCGGACCGAATCCAGCCTACGAACGAAGAGGATCACAGAAGTGTGGACCGGGAAGGAAGATGGGAGACTAAGCGTGGGCTGCCAAGATCTTCTCCTCCGCAAGGCGCCTTTCTTCACCAACCTCGCGGGGGTCTTCCCGCACGGGAGCAGACGGTGCGCCGCTTGGAGAGGTCGCCGTTCCGTATCACAAATTGACGACTCTGGTCACACGCCCCAGGCACCGATGCCGAATCTCGAGGCCGATTTCTCAAGGCCTCCACCTCCGCAGCGACCGACGCTTCCGGCTGGTCTGCTCGACCGTCTCGAGGCGCGACGGGCAATGTCCGGAAATGTGACCCAAACACAATCGCCCATTCAGTGTCCCGACCCTGTCCCTTCGCCTAAACAGCCGATGTCGCTCCAACGGACGCCGCCGCTTTCGCCGCCGCTTTCGCCGCCGCTACAACCGGTGCTCTCGCCTCCCTTCGGCAATCAACCTTCCCGCTCTGCTCATGTGCGATTATCTAAGTCCTCTCAGTCCGGATGGCTGCCCCAGGGTGGGATCTACACCGAGTCGCCGACGCCGTTCGACGGGGACAGTGCCGCGCCGCCAAATGCTGACGCCAGCGACCGGAAAGCTCGCGACCCGAGCGACCGGACAGCTCCCGCGAGGCTGTTGATGCAGGTCAGTCCTTTAAGCGCCGAAAATTTGTTTCCAGGGCAAACTGAGATCAGGTCATCGCAGGGCCCACTCCTCTTGCCCCCGCAAGACAGACCTATCACGCCCGGACTCCTCGCCTTTGACAACCTCTGGACGCCCGCCTATGCATACTTGACGCCTGCAGCTCTCGAGATCATCGAGGCGGAGGGCATGAGCGACCGCGTTCTGTTCACCTGCGCGGTCGCCGACCTGATCCGCGTCGAGCGCTTTGCGGACCAGGACCGGCCAGGGTTCGAGCCCTTCTGCCTCCATCTTGCTGATGGAGAGGAGATCCTCCTAGCTGCAAGGCAACCGCTCGAAGGCGCGCTGTGGGCGCTCAAGCTCGAGTGAGTCGGCCGGCGGATTTGGGTGGCGACGAGTCCGAGGCTCACGCACGATCCGCCTCCAGTAATGCTCGAACGGGCGCTTTCCGGCGCGGAGCTACTTCCGCGCGCACCTCCCGTACGAGAAGCTCGATGCAACGGCGAGTCGACCGCGTTCCGGATCTCTAGGTCCGACAGCGCTGATCTGATCAAAGTCTTGCTGGCGCAGCCCTCCTCCGCAGTCCGGAGCATCCGCCGCTCGGCCCCACCTCCTCTCTCCTAGACGTTTGCGGAGTCAGACCGCGCCAGCCGTACGCTCCGAGCCTTTGTCGCATCGATCTGCTCCGAGCGTGAGCGCCTGCTTCTCCTGCTTGTCTCGCCCGCCCGCCACTTGGCGCTGAGGCCGATGCTCTACTTCCGCGCAGGACCGCACAGATTCGCGGTCAAAGTCTCAAAAGAGCGATCGTGCCGTTCGACTGCAAGAGGTGCGTCAGGCGGTCCAGTTCTGCCTGCGGAAAGGCAGCAGCGGCTGAAGCGGGCTTCGAACTCGATCCGCCAGCTCTTTCTCGACCTCGAGTCTCGCTTCCGGGAACAACACGACCGTGCGTACCCACCCACCCTTGGCCACCCTTTCCTGTCCACTCTCCGAACCAGCCGAACCCTGATTCCATAAGCCGATCCGCGATCCGCGCATCCCGCCCAGTGATTGCCGCGAACCAACACGAACAAGCCCACTTCAACTCCCTCTTGACCGAAGTCCTCCAAGCCCTCGAGGACGACAGCCACCTGCGGGACGAGACCCTGAGCCACGTCGTCGAGCACCTCGCCGCGGCCACCTTTGCTCGGACCTCCGCCCCGGCTTCCTCAAGCTCTGCGCCTCCTCTCCCTCCGCCACTTTTGTCAACCCCGCCTCCGCCCGCGCACCTCCAACCGGGCCGGACCGCGCATCCGGCTCCTGCCCAGCCGCGAGCCCCTCCAGCTCGAGGAGAACAATTTCAGCTGTCAGCAGCGGGCGACGACGACTATAAGTGGCCGGAGCGGGTCGCCTGGCGCGTATGGGAGACGTTGCAGCGCGACAAGGCAGACAAGGCGAACCGCTCGGAAGCGCCGGCGCGGCTGCGGCGGAAAGGCTCGCAGAAGCGCGCGGCGGGGTGGTCGTAGAGCCGGAAGGGGGGCTGAGGTCGGAGAGGGGGGGCGTGTTACAGGCAACATTGAAACGGACTGGACTGATGAGGACTGGGAGGACGAGAGCGGGGACGAGAGAGGGGTTTCTGCAGAGTGGGATCATGGTCCTCAGACGGCGCACTTGCTCGGGTCGAGGCGATAAGTCGTCGCGCCCTGCAAACCCCGTACCGGAACGAAATCAGCGTCCTTCCGCGCCTGCGCCCGTGCGACACGGATTCATACAGGAGCGCGGTGCTCACCTTGACGACGGCGCGGACGACCACTTTCGCGCGGACGAGCGCGAGGATGCATTCGTTGATCCGGACCTGCGGAACTGCCTCCGCCGGTCCGCCCTGCGCCAAACTCGCGACGAGGTCTTGCACTGCGAGGGTGGCGGGTTAGCGCACTCTGTTTCGCGGAGGGGAGGGGGGGAGGGGGTTGGACGCACTGGTGGTTCCGTTCGGGCGCTCGCGGAGGGACCAGAGGACCTTTTCCGTTTCTGGCCTTCGCTTCTCTCGAATATCGATCGGCAACAAAGGCAAGATTGGATCCGCAAACGTCTGTGGGTCGAGGGCGGTCAGGAGGGCGAGTGTCGCGAGCGGGTGGTGGGGACTGACCGCCATTTCTTCTTTTCGTTTGCGCCCGGCCGCGCCGGCGAGACTTGCACCGCCTCTGCCACCGCCGCGTCCTCGCCCCGCTCCAACTCCGCCGCGAGATCCGGGGCCTCCCCCTCTTCCGCCGCGGCCGAGCCCGGCAGGCGGGTGGTCCAGGCCCTGGTTCGAGACGAACGAGGCGTCTGCGCCCGAGACAAAAGTTGCGTCTCCGCTTCCGTAGCGATGTTGCTGCTCGTCCGACGGGTCCTCGCCCGGGTGCTGCTCCCGAGCGGCGGCGTTGGCAGCGGCGAGGTGCGCCTGGACGCGTTCCTCCTCGGCGCGGAGCTCATACTCGAGTTGTTCTCGCTGCGCGCTCAGCTCAAAGTTGATCCTCGTCGGAGCCTCGACGAAATCGACCGTGTAGCCGTTCGCGCGCAAGCCGAGGAGCCAGGCGGCGAGGGCGTCGTTGAAGCCGTCGAGGCGGGCGTGGACGAGTTCGAGCGCGTCGAGGTTCGAGGTGAGGTCGCTGACGCTGTCGGCGAGTTCGGCGAGGACGGGCGCGAGGTGGACGAGCGGCTGTTCGAGGCTGTGGACGGCGGCGGCGGCAGCAGCAGCGGCACTTGCGGCGTCGTCCCCCGTTCCATCTCCTCCTCCCCCTTCCCCTGCTCCTCCCTCTCCACCCCCGTCTGCGCGGTCGCCCGCGTATCCTGCATGGCCGTGTGATCGCCTGGACGCGCTGTGGGAGAGAGAGAGCGCGCGGAGAGACGAGGCCGAGACGCGGCGGAGGGGCGTCGTTGGGCGCTGCGAGGCGTGCAGGGGCTGGCCGGACGAGGAGCGGTGCAGCGACGACGCGCGCGAGCGACTCGTGCTGGCTGCAGGGTTGGCGCCGTGGCTCGCTGGGTCCGTGGGTTGGGCCATAGTCGCAGTCCGAGTCGAGTCGCGCGGGCAAGTGGAAACTTGAGTGAACTTTTGACTTGGCAACTCTCAACACGCGCCGCCGCCAAGTCGCGAAGCGGGGCGGTGCAACCCCTGGTGCCGTCGAGTCAGCTCCCAGTGGAGCGCTTGCGTTACCTCTACAGATGCCTACAGAGCCTTGGGAGATTGTTCCCATAGTGACTCCGCTGTCTAGTACAGAAGTCCAGGGGGGCGAGCGAGAGCCGACACCGCCTCGTCCGCTGCACCGCCTCGCTCGACTTGTGATTTCCCCCATCAGCTGGCAGCTGCGACCAACTGTAGCCGGACTCCGTCTGCACGCAAATTAGCCCCGCGGAACGCCATGGCTGGCTACGATCCGTACGCAGGGCACTATGCGCACCTGCCGGGCACTGCGCCGCCGTACGACCCACACGGCCGTCTGCCGGATGACGCCGCTCACGGTCCAGGAACCCGCACCGACCCGCTCCTCGCAGCGCCCGTAGGCCACCAGCAGCCACAGCAGCAAGCGCAGGACCCCTTCGCGACTCCGTCGTACCACCTCCAGGACCAGCAGCCAGCCTGGCCCACCTACGGACAAGCGGGTCCCGGCGCCGCGACTTCAACTGGCGATCTCGCAGACGGCTCAGCCGGCAACCCGCAGCGGCCCCTCTCCCACTACGACCATTCCTACGGCGCGTATGCCAACACAGGCACCTACGACCACCCCGCCGGACGAGGCGGAGGAGGAGGAGGAGGAGGAGGAGGGGGCACGTACGACGACGACGCGCAGGCACCCCTCCTCAGCCACCAGCAGCAGCCCGCCGCGTACGGTTGGTCTGCAACCTCGGGGCAAGCACCGGGCCAGGCCGACCCGTCGCTCCAGCTCCCAGGCGGGTTCGACCCGACCGCCGCAGCCAGAGGAGGAGGAGGCGGCGGCGGCAGCCCGGCCTATGGACCAGGAGGGTACGGTCCCGGAGGGAGCTATCTCCCGGCGAGTCCCGGGTTTATCCCGCCCGGAGGCGCTCCGCCGTTCCCGCCGCCGTCTCCCGCCGGGAACGGGTACCACCACGACGACGACACCGTGATCCGGTACGGTCGCATTCCGCAGCGCCAACCAAGGCGATACAAGACGGTCAAGCGTGCGTTCATCATTCCTCTGGACCGCCTACCTTCTTCCCAGAGTGCAGCCACTGAACTAAGGGGGGACCCTCAGGCGTTCAACTGTACCACGGCAACCTCGTCCTCGACTGCCAGGTCCCTCCGAAACTCCTCGAGCGGTGTCCCCGCAAGGACGACCGCGAGTTCACCCACATGCGGTACACGGCTGCGACCTGTGATGTAAGTCAACTCGCGTGTGGCAGTCACGGGTAACAGATTCTGACACCCCCGACTTTTGGCAGCCGGACGACTTTTTGAACGAGCAGTACGCCCTGCGGCAGATCTTGTACCAGACTCCGCGCCGGACGGAACTGTTCATCGTCCTGACCATGTACAACGTGCGTGATTCGCGCTCGAGACGTGGTCGAGACTGCACTGACCGAGACGGATGGATCGTGCAGGAGGACGAGGTGCTGTTCTGCCGGACGATGCACGGGGTCATGAGTGCGCCGTCGCTCTAGATGATCCGGAAGGCTGGTGTGCGCTGATACGATGATTGCGGCGACAGAGAACATTCAGCACCTGTGCGAGCGGAACCGCAGCAAGATCTGGGGCGCCGACGGCTGGAAGAAGGGTATGCGTTTTCGCCCCGCGACGACCCCCACCTGCGCGCGCTGACCCGTTTGGGAAACGCTCGCCCCCGCACCAGTCGTCGTGTGCGTCGTCTCGGACGGCCGCGCCAAGATCAACGCCCGGACGCTCTCGGTCCTCGCGGCGATGGGCGTCTACCAGGACGGCGTCGCGAAGAACGTCGTCGCGGGCAAACCCGTTACGGCGCACATTTACGAGTACACGACGCAGGGTCAGCTCTTTGTACCCGATTCGGATCGAGATGGCGAGCTGATAGAGGGGAGAGACGACAGTTTCGATCGATCCGGACCTCAAGTTCAAGTCGGCAGAACGGGGCATCGTGCCCGTGCAGAGTGCGTGTTCCTTATGTCTACTGCTGCCCGGCACTTGATTCGGCGCAGAATTTGCTGATTTTCTGTTCGCCATCGGGAATCCTGCGGTTCAGTCATTTTCTGCCTCAAGGTGAGAGATAAGACTAGCCTCCGATAGCGCCTCGAGATGCGCTGCAAGGGTGATTGACAGACATATCGTGTTAATGCTCACAGGAGAAGAAGTCGGTCTTCCCCCGTCGTTCTCTCGACTTCCCAAAGCCTGATCGAAACTGACTCGTGCTCCCTCCCCCCCGACGCTCTCCACCACAGTGCGAAAAAGATCAACTCGCACCGCTGGTTCTTCAACGCCTTCGGACCGATCTTGCAGCCGAACGTGTGCATCCTGCTCGACGTCGGGACGCAGCCCGGCCCGACGAGCTTGTACAAGCTCTGGAAGGTGTTTGACGTGCGTTTGGTCTCGGCTCCCGCGCGACTGTTTTCAGCTTTTGCCCTCGGTACGGAGCTGCAGGCAAGAAGGCTGACGGAGCGGCGTGCAGCTGAACTCGAACGTCGGAGGCGCGTGCGGCGAGATCGTCGCCCTCAAGGGGAAATACTTCCGGAACTTGTGAGTCGCTAGCGCTCTTCTCCCCACTTGGAGCTTGACCAAGGAGCTGATACATTGGGCGAGTGCAGGATCAACCCACTGTACGTCCGCATTTAGCCCGGCTTTGGACGAAGGTGGTGGTAAAGTCTGGCAAAGCGCGAGGGAACTGATGCGATCTGGGGACGTGCAGAGTCGCGGCGCAGAACTTCGAGTACAAGATGTCCAGTGCGTACACTTTCGATGGCTCTGAAGTGTTTGAAGTGGTTATGCGAGCGACTGACAAACGCGCTCTGCTGTCTGATCAGACATCCTCGACAAGCCGCTCGAGTCGGTGTTTGGCTACATCACCGTCCTCCCCGGTGCTTTCTCGGCCTGTACGTCGCCTGTAGCCCCTCATGCAGTAGTCCGTAGCTGACCGAGATCTCTCGTGCAGATCGCTACATCGCGCTGCAGAACAACGCGCAGGGCGAAGGGCCGCTCAAGGAGTACTTCAAGGGCGAAACGCTCCACCACGACGTCGACGCCGAGTCAGTACCCCAACCTCTTCCTCGTGATCTTTTGAGCGGGACCTGAACTGGTGCTTGAGCAGTTTGTGGACGAAGAACATGTACCTCGCCGAGGATCGCATCTTGTGCTGGGAGTTGGTGGCGAAGCGCGGGAGCGCGTGGGTGTTGCACTACCAACGGAGCGCCTACGCCGTTACGGTGAGCTGCGACTCTTTCGCTCGCCTTGCTGCTCGGTGTCGGGAATAGGGCTGATTTCGTTTGGAGCGCACTGCAGGACGTGCCGGACCGCGTGCCGGACTTGATCTCGCAGCGACGGCGATGGCTCAACGGGTCGTTCTTCGCTGGCATCCACTCGTCTTATCACTTTGGGTACCTGTACCGGTGCGCTCGATCTTGATCTCACGTCTCAGCAAACGATGTTGGAGCAGAAGGCTGATGGGGAGGATGACGCGCAGATCCGATCACTCTTTCATGCGCAAGCTGTGGCTACACGTCGAGCTCTTCTACCAGACTTTCAACATGCTGTGAGTTTCCTTCAGGCGCTTCCCCTTTGTCTCCTGGAGCCTGATCACGCTAGCGTGCGCAGATTTGCGTGGTTCTCGCTCGCGAATTGGTGTCAGTCTCCCCTCGAGTTCCGTGCGCGGTACCGCTGCTCACCCTTCGATGTTGCGCAGATATCATTATGTACATTCTAACGACATCGATGGAGGATGACTCGTTCGGCTTGAACGGGATTCACTATTTCGTGAGCGCGCTTTTTTCGAGGATGACCTTCGAGGCGCGCCTGCTCACGGTCCGGGTGGTCGCAGAACATCCTCGTGCACTATTACTACATTGCTCTTCTCCGTATGTGGCCCCTCCATCTTGGCGGCGCCACCGCACAGACGTCGGCCGAGAAGGGCTGACCTCCGCGCGGACCCTCCTCAGTCTGCTGCTTCATCCTCGCGCTCGGCAACCGACCACAAGGCAGTCGCGGCTTCTACCTCGTCATCATGATCTCTTTCGCTTTGATCATGGTCTACATGCTTGTGAGTATTCCTCTCGCCATCTCGGCTTGAAGTCTGCGCGGCGCGAGTCATACTAAACCTGGACCCTGCCTCGTTTTCTCGCTCGCTAGATCGCCGCCGGAGTCATCACGTACTACAGTATCGTCAAGGCTCGAGACGCGATCGAGGCGAGCGGAGGGACGTTCTCGGTCGGCGATATCTTTACGAACTCGACCTTCCGGTGCGTCATGTTCCTCCTCTTCCTTTGATTCCCTCGGCTACCCGCCACTGCATCTTCTCCCTGCTCGATTACTGGCATCCCTGACCTTTCGGCATTGTGGTGCCCACGGCCTCCAGCAATATCGTCATTTCGCTGCTGTCGACCTACGCGCTCTACCTCATCTCCTCCCTCATCTTCCTCGACCCGGCGCACATGTTCACGAGCTTCCTCCAGTACCTGCTCTTCAGTCCGAGCATGACGAATGTGGTCATGGTCTACGCGTTCTCGAACATCCAGGATGTTGTACGTGGTCGTCTTCATCCTGAACGGAGCTCAGGGAACTTCTGCTGACTCAAGAAACTTCTGCAGACCTGGGGCAACCGTCCGGAGGAGAAACCTTCGACCGATCTCGGCATGGCACCGGCCAAGGGTGACGGGGTCGACGTCGCGGTGCCCACGACTGATGCCGACATCAACGCGGCATACGACGACGCATGTCACGTGCTGGCGACCAAGGCGCCGCCTGAGAAGCGTACGATCGACGTCGAGACCCGAATGACCGACTCGTATCGAGCAATCCGCACGAATGTGAGCTTGAGCTGACGCTTGCTTTTTGCGTATGGATCCCCCGGCTTCGAAAGGTGCTGACATCTACTTGGTGTCGCAGGTCCTGCTCGCCTGGACTTTGACCAACGCGGGTCTCGTTGCCGGTATCCTCAGCACAAGCGCTGGCTCGAAAGTCACCTCGACTCAGAGCAACGTCTACATGGCCGTCCTGCTGTATTCCGTCGCCGGTGAGCTCGATGCCCGTCCGCGCTTATCGCGCATGAATGCTGATGTCGATTCTCCGACGTTGACAGGCCTCGCCGCGGTACGGTTCCTCGGCTCGACCTTCTACTCGATCGTCTGGCTCTTTGCGCGATAATTACGATATAATGAGCGCAGCTCTTTCTGCAACAGACACTTTACTTTGCTTCCCCCCTCTCAAACCCACGAGAACGACGTACGAGAACGAGAAGCTTTCGACGGGCGAAGCCATCAGATGGAATAGCCAAGCTGCATGCACAGTACAGATAATCTCAAGCTGGCGTTAAGCGAGAAGACAGCACGCCAACACAAGGCCCTTCACCGACATCACCCGAAGCTGACCCATAACCGGCGGTCAGCTCGCGACATTCAATCGCGAGAGGAGCAGGGGATGCTCACATAGCTGCAAAGTAGGTAACCTCCCCCGAGGCCGACTTGAGCGGAGCCAAATGCAGGACGGCGTGCCGCAGCTCGCTCTGCTTGGTCGACTTGGTTGCCTTGCCTCTGTTGAAGCGCGGAGCGGTCAGTCTACTGCATCAGGATTCGGAGGGCAGACGACTCACAGGAACTTGAGCCGCTCTTGCTCCTTCATGCGGACGAAGCCTCTGTAAGCGTGACCCTGCTCGATCGCGACTTCGACATTGCGACGCAGGCGCCGCGTCTTCTCCTTGACGACCGGATCCTTCGGCGTTCCCGCCGAGTCGGTAATGGGGGCCTTGAGCAGCTGGACGAGGGCAGTACCGGCGAGCGAACCGTACGAAGTCCGGCTCAGACCTGCAGCGACAGGCGATGCGTCATCAGCGCCAAGTGCAGAACGCCAAGTTGAGTCATCTTTGCGTACCGACCAGCTTCGCCAGCTCCGGCGTGGCGTTGACGATCTGGCCGGAGCGAGCGTCGACGAGGGCGAGCTTCGTGTAGGTGTTCGAGGGCACGAACGGGCCTCCCTACACCTCCTCGTTCGGTCAGGTGGCACAGTGAGGCTCAAAAGAGGGCGTGGCCTACCTCATCAGCCGCTTCCACCATGCCCGTCGAAGTTGTGTCGCGCTCGACTTCGCTAGACTTTCGGGCCTCCTCCGACCCGCCACTGTGGTTATTCTTCGTCGGATCCTCCGCCTTCTTGTCCCCGCGCTTCCACACCTTGCCCATCGACAAGTGAGAAGCAGACCGACCGAGCTGCTTGTAGATGCCCAGAGTACTGGAAGTGGCGCGCGTCTCGAGCGCAGGGCGCGAAGTCGACGAGCCCTGCAGGGAGCGAGTATCCTGGACTGCCGCGCTCGAGGTCGTCGCTACCGGTTCGGACACGACGCCTCCCTCACCGCCGTCAGGACGCAATTTGCCGAGCCGATCCTGCACCGTGTTCGAGAAGCTGAATCGATGCGGTTGCCCAGTCGAGCTCGTCACCGGCAGGATCTGCTGCATGGTGACCGTGACGTCGGTCTGTCCGCCAAGGATCCAGCAGACCTTGCCGTGCGCATCGCGGAGCGGGTTCAGGCAGACGAGGTTGTAATAAGGCGTCCCGTCGCGGCGGTCTAACCGGGAACGAGGGAAGCGGGGAATGTGAGGCTCGAACTGCGAAGCCGAACGAGCCACGAAGTGACTCACAGTTGAAGACAGTCTGTGTGATGCGCTCGCCGCGAGCCAAGGCATCCCGCAGCTTCTTGACCGAGGTGGGCGAGGAACCTGGACCTTGGAGGAAGCGGCAGTTCCGCCCGACGATCTCCGCCACCGGGTAGCCCGTGACGCTCGAGAACCCTTCGGAAGCGGCGACGATGGTGTCGTCGTGCGAATTCGGGTCCGTCAAGCAGAACGACTCGCTCAAGCCGTCCGACCTTGCCATCGGTCCGGCCCCTTCGACGATGAGGCGACCGGTCCAGCCCGTACCTGGCTGCCACAGACCGAGCCGTTCACTGAGCTGCTTCGTGACCGACTCCTGCACCCAGACGTCCAAGACCTGCTCCGCTATCTCGCGCCTGATCGCCTGCAGCGGCTCGGTCAAGCCATGGCCGACGGTCGCCGCGCGGTACACCGCCGCGAGGACGGGTCCACGCTGCGAGATGTTGAGCGAGAGACGAAGCGGAGAGTTCGCGAGGAAGTAACTCGACGAGATGGCCGACGACGCGAGGCGGAGTTGGGTCGCCTGGTTTGAGAAGGTCAACAGGTCGCCGTACAGCGAGAGGAGGAGGGTCGCGCGCGGGTCGGGCAGGTGCGCGGCGAACTCGCGCAGGGACGCAGCCGACGCAGGATCGGCGAGGACGCCATCGAGGCGGTCTGCGTCGGTGAGGCCCGCGAGCTCGACCTCCCGGTCCGCGAGGACATGCCAGTTCGGGTAGGCGGTCGGGCTTGTCGAACCCGCCTCGATTTTCGGCAGGTGCTCCGGAGGCTCGTCCGAGTCGGTGCGCGGTTCGGACGCGAGAGTGGTCGAACGCTGACGCGGCCTGGCCGGAGCGTGCGAGCCGAACGACTCGGGCAGCAGAGGATGAGGAGGTTCGCCTCCTCCCGCGAGCGCTGCCGCGGCTTCGTCCTCGTCTTTGAACGCATTCGCTGTGTTCGGCAGGGTACGGGATCCCTGTGGACCGTAATCGTAGTCGACCGAGGGCATCGTGCGGACGCGCGCAGTTCTCGGCGACAAGTGCGGCGGCGGGGGCAAGGGTCCTTGGGGCGGGGGCTGAGGCGTGCGTCGTTCGAAAGTAGACTCGGTACCGGCCGGAGCTGCGCGACTCTGACTCGGAGGCGCGGATGCAGTGCGCAGGAAGAAAGAATACTCCGGTCCGAGGTCGACCGCGTCGGCAAAGTGCTGCCCTCGTCCCGCTGGAGCTGCTTCCGGTATGTGCCGCGGGCCGAGTCAGCCGTCCCGGCTCGGGCGGGCGCGTCGAGCGAAAATGAAGCGGGAAACGTACCGCGCGCGTCTTCCTTGGACTTCTGTGAGCGATGGCGCGTACCAGCTGCCGGCAGCGGAAGCGGCGCCGGCACAGGCCGCGGGCGCGGTGGCGTCGACGGCGGCGTCGATTGTAAAGGCTCCGCCGCTTCGGCCGCAGATTCGAACTGCGCCGGCGTAGGCTGCACGAGTCCGCTCGGTTGGGGTTCGAGGAGCTCTTCGGGGATCAGCTGTACATCGGGCTGTGCTTGGAAGCGGTACATGGCGTCGAGTGGCCAAGGGGAGAGGCGAGCGGAGAAACTGAGCGGCGGTGGCGCCCCCTTCCCGCCGCCGTCGGCACTCGCTCGAACGGCCTCGGCCGCTCAGCAGGCCTCGGACCACTTCGGTAAACACTCGGCGAGCCAAGTCAGTGACCCAGGAGTCCTCGCCGAAGCTCCCACCGGGTGTGTCTGGTGTATTTGCATTGCGAGGTGGAGGTGCAGCCGCACGCGTGCAACAGGCGGTCGAAGGAGAGAGAAAGGGAGAGAAAGAGGGTGGTAAACGCGGCAAGAGTACAAGCACAGCATAAGGGAGAAAGAGTAACAAGGGGTCCGGGGCGAGGGGCAAAGAGGAGGGTGAGTCGGACCGAGCGCGGCGGGGGCGGCGGGTATGCGATGCGTCAGGCGCCTTAGGCGGGATGGCCGTCGGCGAGCTTAGTAGTCCTCCGGCAGCTCGTACTCGACACCTCGTCGAACCGCTCCCCATCCGATCAGACGCCAGTGCTGCGGGTAACAGCCCGTATCCCAGTCAGCTCTTCGTGCTCGGAGAGAGAAAGACTACAATCGAATGCGCGTACCTTGTCGATCCGTCGAGAGAGGGCGACCTTCTCGCCGATCGTGACTGCTGCGGGCGCGTTCAGGTAGACGCGAGCCAAGTCGCCCTTGACGGACAGGATACGACCGCCCTCGGACGTAGAACCGCTGTAAAGGGAGACATCCGAAATGATGAGCGGTCAAGAAAACGACAGGCGACGGTTTGAGAGTCTGAAACACGAGCGGAACCGATAATGGGAACGCACATGTTGACCATGAGAATCTCGTTCTTGGCGAGCTTCGCGACCTTGGTCTGCTTCTTGTCGTCGGACCGGACACCGAGCAACCTCCGGAGCAAGAAGTAGTTCACCTCGATCTCGGTGTAGATCTCCGGGAGCGAGCCCTTCGAGCCGAGCACTTGACCGACCAATCGGTCACCGCGCGTCAGCTGCGGGTCGATCACTGCGCGTCGAAGAGGAGCGTCAATATCGGGATTCAGAAGCAACCGGGACCTTGAGCGGGACGAGACGCACGGGTACCGACACCGATCAGGCCTCCCGGCACCGCAAACTTGAGCTCGTTCTTCTCCGCCAGCAGCGAGACGATCTTGCTCCGAATCGGCTTGCAGTTGATCTTGCCATCCGCATCCTTCGAGACGACACCCGGGCGAACCTCGATCTCTTGGCCGAGCTGAGGAAAGAAGCGGGAGGTTAGAATGAAGGCTCTGGGCGCGGCGGGAGCAAGGGACCCGGGAGGGCAACACACCTTGAGAACACCCTTGAGCAGCGAACCACCGGCGACACCGCCCTTGAGCTCGTACACCTCCGAACCGGGCTTGTTGACGTCGAACGAACGGATGACGATGAGTTTCGGCGCCGTCGTAAAGTCGCGCACGGGGACGGGGATCTTGGTCACGATGTACTCGACGAGGGCATCGATGTTGTACCGCAGCTGAGCCGAGATTGGGACGATCGGGGCGCCGTCGGCGACGGTGCCCTTGACGAACTGGAGGATCTGCTGGTGGTGCTCGTCGGCCTGCTGCTCGCGGATCAGGTCGACCTTGTTCTGGAGGACGAGGATGTGCTTGAGCTTCATGATTTCGATGGCGGCCAAGTGCTCCGAAGTTTGGGGCTGCGGGCAGGTCTCGTTCGCGGCGACGAGGAGAAGGGCGGCGTCCATGACAGCGGCACCGTTCAGCATGGTGGCCATGAGAATGTCGTGACCCGGGCAGTCGACAAAGGAGACGTGTCTGTACCGCAGGTGCTCGGTGAGCTCCGGAAACGCGGGTCAGAATAGCAGCAGGAGCGGGACGCACCGGAGCAGCTGCATCTTGCCACCGCAGCCCGGAACCTCGCAAGGCGGCTCCACCTCCTTGTCAGAGCTGTATGACCTGTAACTTCCCGGACGCTCGCAACTCGGGTTCTGGCACTTGTAGATCTGCGGGCGGACGACGAGGGGTGGTCAACTCGCCGTCATTGAGGGTACCTCGGTCGCCTCCAGCTGATCGGAAGGCACCTTGGCATTGGCGTATCCGAGCTTGATGGTGATGTTTCGCTCGAGCTCGTTCTTGAATCGGACAGTGTGCACGCCAGAGATGGCCTTGACCGTTTGAGACTGCGGCGGAGAGAACAAAGGGGTCAGTGGTCTGCGGACCCGGACGGTGGAGTGCGAGGTCCAGTCTTACCTTTCCGTGTGCGACGTGACCGATAGTTCCTGTGGAGGGGAGCAAGCGGGACAAGGGCGGTGGGAGAGGGTCAGTTTTCGCGCCAGACGGTGCGGGACGATGGATTGAAAGGTCCGCGTGAACGCCGCGTGGGAGACGTTGGCGCGGAGGCCATGGAGCTCAGACGGTGGTGTGAGCCCTTGCGCCGCTCCATGCGCGAGCGGCGCCATGTCGCGCCCCTCCCGTCTCAACGCCCCCGGATCCCCGGCCGCATGCGCCTCCACCTTGCCATCCGGGCTCCCCGACCAGCTAACCGGCGAGGCCGGGCTTCCGCAGCCTGTGGATACAGCGACCGCCAGCTGCAGGCGCTGGGTGGCGGGCGAGAGCAGGGTCTCCCCGCGGCGGAGGGCTGCGTGAAGGCGGTGCGGACTGTTCGATTGTCGAGTCGTGTGCGCCGACCTCGCCGCATGCGCGCGCGGCCGCAGCTCGGTCTGCGTCCTCCAGAGTGCCTGATTGCCTCACCGATGTTGATGGTGGCCTGGTT
Source organism: Rhodotorula sphaerocarpa (assembly GCA_024713535.1). NCBI lineage: Eukaryota > Fungi > Basidiomycota > Microbotryomycetes > Sporidiobolales > Sporidiobolaceae > Rhodotorula > Rhodotorula sphaerocarpa. Next base: position 525,571 of record JANIBP010000011.1, read on the forward strand.
TGCGATGACTTCGGGGGTGAGGGCGTCGAGCTTCGAAGTGTCGATGTCGACCTCCTTGATGAGCGCGAGCTGGGCGAGGCGCTCCTGGACGGACTGGACGGAGGTGTCCTGCGCTTGCTGGTGCTGCTGCTGGGCGGCGGGCAGTTCGTTGTCCGACTCGGAGTCGGAGCCGGCGTCGGAGCGCGGCGGGCGGTGAGCCTGGGCAAGCGGTGACGGCGCAGCGGCCATGGCAGCAGCACGGACGGGGAGCGGCGGAGAGAGGGGAAGGGCGAAGGTGCGAGTGCTTCTTGAAGCTAGACTCGCGCTGGCTCTGTACAAGAGCTTTTCAGTGCGGCGTGCGGGCGGCGAGGCGTTGCAGGCGGGACTTGGGGAAATTGGCGGCAGCGCGTCGCTCGCTCGCGCCGGAGTCAAGCCAGCGGAGACCTTTCCCTCCCTCTCCCCAGCAACACTACAGCGTAGGGCGGACAATGACAGCTGTGATAGATTCTACATTGCATGACGAGTCGCCTGTCCAGTCCTCCGAGCGAGCCGATGCAGTAGCGAGAGCGCGGCTTGGTCTGTACCTGCTCATCCCGGACCAGCAGGAGTTCCCCTCCCTCGAGGGCGGAGATCTGGAGAGCTTTGCGTAGTCTCACAAACTAGAGAAAGGTCATGAGTCTACGATTTAAGCCCGAGAGGGGCTGAGGGGGCGAGACGGTTCCCCACCGACGGACCCGCGGCGGTGGAGCAGCGTCATCCAGTTTGCTCCCTCATTCCACGCCAGCCTCGCGCCAGAACAGGCTCGTCTTAGCAGGGCCATGCCGCTATGGGGGCAGAGCAACCCTACCTCGCCGCCAGCTGACCGCGCAGGCGTCCCGCTCTCCCGCCGCGCGTCCGACACGACAACCTTTGCGGCTGCTGGTGCGACTGCTGGCTCTGGACACGCTGCTGCGTCCCTGCAGGCTCGACGCATGCCTTCCGGTAGCTTACAGAACAACGCAGTGAGCCGGGGCATCCCATCGCGGACGTACTCGGCCGACCACTCGCACACGACGAGGCGGGCCTCGACCGCATCCACCTCGAGCCGGATCAGCAGTACCCGCCCGGGATTGACGCGCAGTGCGACTGGCGGAGCGGACGATGACGACGAGACCTGGGACGAGGCGAGCGACGACGAGCTGCCCGCAGACGTGCTTGCGGCTCGTCTGGGAGGCATTTCGCTAAGGGACCCAAAGGCGGCGGGGCACAGGACCGCTGTCAGCGCCGCGTCGAAACGCCGCGGGTCGGCGGGAGCAAATCCTGCGCCAGATACTACGGCGAAAGGAGCGCACAGGAGGCCCATCTCGCCGATCCAGACGGGCGCAGCCGCCCGAGCCCAAAAGAGCGCGACGAGTCCCGCTTCGACATCCTCCGCAGCCGGAAGTCGGACTCTGGACTCCTCGAACAGCAGCATGCGCCCCAGTCCGCGCCCAACCCATGCCTCGTCCTCGTCGTCCATCTTCGGAGGTCTCGCTAGCGCCGCCTCGTCCGCCTCGGCCGCCTGGTCCTACTTTGCCGCGTCCCCTCCCTCGACCCCTTCAGCCCTATACTCGTATTCGCGAGCTCCGCCCCAGTCTGGCTCTTCCGCCGCGCTGGCAGGCGACAAGTCCAATTCCGACCGGCGGCCCGGCTCGGGAGGCGGCGCGGCGGCGGCCGTCCCGTCCCCTTCGCTCGGCGCCGAAGCGGTCGCTGCGGCCTTGTCCGGTCGGCCTGGCATGCATGCGAATCCACATGGAGGGACGAGCTACCTCGCGGGGGCGAGCCGCGTACAGGAGGCAGCGGACCGAGTCGTGCAGCAGGAGGAGAAGGGGGCAAAGCTGCCGGCAGCCGGAGCGGCGGAGGGCGGTGTGAAGTCTATGCCTATCAAGGCGGAGGAGGGACCGTGCGCAGAAGACCAGAAGACTGCGGAGGCCGAGGGGGACAAGGTTCCAGCGGGGAGCGGGGACGGAGAGCCGGATATCAAGGTCAAGAGCAAACGCGCCGCGCGCAGCGACGCGGCAGACATCGTCAAAGGTATGTGACGGTCATGGCCTTGGGTGCGCTACGGGCAAGAACTCATACGGCGTGCACCGGTGCAGATCCCGCGCACGTCCTCGAACGGCTGCGCATCGCCTGGCAACCTCGACCTTCTTCCCAGCCCGCATCACGCACTCACAGCGACTCGTTTCTTCCGACTGCCGGGGAGATGAGCGTGCCTCCCTCTCCCCAGATACCCCAGAGGAACGGCGCGAGTGGGCCCTATTCTGACAGCGACGATGAAGCCGGTCGCGCGGCCGGATACGTCCCGCTGAACGCGTCGGCCATCTCCTCCCACGAGGCAAACCTCGTCGTCGAGCTCGAGCCGGCGCCGCCGGATCCAGAAGAGGAGGTCGAGCGCCGGAGGGAGAACCGGAGGAAGCGCAAGTTCTTGGAGGTGCTCGCGGACCCTGAGAATGTCGACCTTGCCGAGCTGAGGAAGCTCGCGTGGAGCGGGTGCCCGAGCGAACTGCGGCCGATGGTTTGGCAGCTCTTGCTCGTACGTCCCCGCTTCCTCCCCGAGACAGGCTCTCCAAAACTGACGGGAGATTGTGTGTCAGGGATACCTTCCGGCACCGGTCACGCGACGACTTTCGACCTTGGCTCGCAAGCGTTCCGAGTATGCGTCACTGGTCCGACAAGCCTTCTCCCGCGGCGTCAAAGGCCTCGACGGCCCCTTGTGGCACCAAATCAGCATCGACGTTCCCCGCACGAAACCGGGCATCCCGCTCTGGCAGGCCGAGGCGACACAGCGGAGCTTGGAGCGGATCCTCTACGTTTGGGCGATCCGGCACCCGGCGAGCGGGTACGTGCAGGGGATCAACGACCTCGTGACACCGTTTTTCCAGGTCTTTCTCGCCAACTACATCGGTGCGTCTTTTTTTACCTTTCGGAGCTTGACTCCGACGGCAGGACGGCCTTCTATGGTACCGATGCAGTCTCGCTGACGCCGCATGCTTGCGACGCCTGCAGATACCGACCCTGAGGAGTTTGACGTGGCTGTCCTGGCGCCCGAAGTGCTCGAAGCGCTCGAGGCAGACACGTTCTGGTGCCTCTCGAAACTGTTGGACCAGATACAAGACCATTACATCATTGCGCAGCCGGGGATCCTCCGGCTCGTCGAGAAGATGCAGACGTATTGTAGTCGGGTCGACGGTATGCTTGCCTGGGTCTCTCGCGCCGGTACCGCCGAGAGTGTTCGCGTTCTGACGAGCTTGTTCGCCCCCACAGCCCCGCTCGCTGCGCACCTGAAGGAGGAGGGCGTCGAGTTCATCCAGTTCGCGTTCCGGTGGATGAACTGCCTGCTCATGCGGGAGCTGAGCGTCCGGAACATTACCCGGATGTGGGACACCTATCTTGTAGGTCCCATCGCTTGTCGTCTGGATGAGGCGGAGCTCTGGGCTGACTAGGCCGTGTCTCCAGGCGGAAGGAGGCGACGCGTTCTCCGAGTTTCATCTTTACGTCTGCCTCGCTTTTCTGGTCCGCTGGTCCGACCAGCTGCGCGAGATGGACTTTCAAGTGCGTGTACCTGCTCGCGGGCCGAAGTCTCCCGCTCGCGTGGATCCTGACCAGGTTTTGTCCCGCACTTGCACCCGCAGTCCATCATCATCTTTCTGCAGTCCTTGCCGACCAAGGACTGGACCGACAAGGACACGGAGCTGCTTCTCTCGGAGGCGTTCATGTGGTCGCGGACGTTTGTCGCGCGATAGACGAGTCTTCACTTGATCGTAGCGGAGGCTGCTATTGCCATGCACCAAGACATTCACCTCGCTTTCCACAGAGCCTGCGAATACAGCGTTCCTGCTGCGCATTAAGAGATCGGTTGTGGAGAAGGACAGGCCGCACCAAAGTCTCGTAACTTTCAAGAGAGGCCGCTCGCCGCTTCTTCCCATTCCCGCTTCGCGTCGTCGACGAACCGGCGCATCGTCTCGGTTCTCCTCCTCGCGAGCTCCCGGCCCCTCGGAGTCTTCATCATCCCCTCGAGCTTGAACAGCTTGTCGTCAAAGTGATCCAGCGCCGAGGCACCGGCCGAGGCTCGGGCCTGAGTGGCGGTCGGGGCCGGATTCGGTGCGGAGGAAGAGGCAGCCTCGGGGGCGTCGCAGGGGGGCGGGACGAAGAGCGGTCGGTTTGCGATCGCCGAGTATGCGGCACATCGCATGACCCCTGTGTTAGAGGGTGATTGAGAGGGTCAATCTAGGTAGCGCATGTGCGGGACGAACGAAAACGAGGTCGACTTACCGAAAGCTCCGATCGCGTCCAGCTTGTCTGCGTCTTGCACGCTGTGGAAAGTACGGTTAAGTCTTGCAACTTTTAAGCGAGAAAGTGAGGATCCGGAAAGCGCTGACCAATGCAGTTCCGGACAAGTCAGGTGCCAGTCGGTCTGTCCACCGGCGGCGATCCGCTTCACCTCTTTCGAGTAGCTGACGTTGTCGACAATGTCCTCGACCAATCTCCGGCGCTGCTCGTCGAGATGCTGACCATGTCCGGCCCAAAATGGAGCGAGCGTTTCGTGGCCGTTCTGGGGTTTCGATCCGGCGGGCAGGTACTTGGCGTCGATCAGGTCGTGGAACAGAGCGGCGAGCTCGACTACGAGCAAGTCCGGACTCGGTCCGGCTTGTGCGAGGGAGCGGGCGATGGCGAGCGAGAGTTTGCGGACGCGGTCGACGTGAAAAAAGTCGTGCGACGGATCGTACTGGGCGTGGTGCTCCCGGGCGCGAGCCTCGGCGGCTTCGATGATGGTCCTGTCGTCTGAGATGCTCATGATCTCGCCGGACACACCCGAGCGGCACGATCGGTCACGTTTGGCGCGGCAAAGGGTCGTCGAAGATGATGATGTATTCCTTGCGGCGGAAGAATTGTCCGAGCAAGGTCGTCTGAGCGCTTTCTGCTCTCGTTCGACGGTTCTTGTTCGTCCAAAAATGTATATATAGCTGGCCGGCGTCTGGTGAGGAACCCAAGTGAGATTGGTCCCTGATCTTCTGACGCGACGGGATCACGCCCAGCGCTCGTTCCAGCCTGAAAGCGCCCCTTTGGGCTCTCGAACAGATGTAGGCGTGTAGGACAGGCTCCAGCGCGCCCACTCTGATCCGAACGTTGCTGCGGGTGCTTCTCCGCATCCGCCCGTCTTCGCTGGCACTGCTCGCCAGACGCGATTACGCATGCCCTTTGAGAGTCTTACGCCGGTCTGCCTCGACGGCATCCGCACCGCCACCGCACGGACGCTTTGCTGCGGCGCGCTTTGACCGCGTCGGCCCCCCGCTCTGCCGACCACCGCGCTAAACTATCCGCGGTCTTGCGCGATGTTGACTGAACGAGGCTCGGGGCGCTTCCTTGAGCCTTGCCTCGCTACGACACGCTCCGACTGCTCAGCTGCCGCCTTGTTGAGCTCCGCCATCGCGGGTCCTCGAGTCCGGCAGCGCCGCCGCAGCTTCTCTCAATGTCTCCCGCCGGACCGCCCAGGCCTCCGTCCCCGACCCGCTCGGTCCGGAGCGACCTCGTTCGGTCTTTCACTACCTCGTCTGACACTTCGGCTTCGGAGCGCATCGCGGCCGCGCAAGCTGCGCGCGGCGCTCGTCGGCGAGAACGCGCGACAGAGGTCGAGACGCCGACGGGCGATCCCGATAGCCTCGCTCGCGTCGACGAGGCGACCGGTTCGCCAGAAGGAAGCGAATCCAACACACAAGACGACGCGACGGCGGCGAGCGCGTCGACAGTCCCGCATTTGAGAGTTCAGCCGACGTCGGACCGCTCGTACTCGCCGTCGGTACCGAGCAGCCCGGCCAAGTCGAAGCAATCCATTTCATCCTCGTCTGCCGCCCGGTCGGAGAAGCCTTCAGGTACCGCGGCAGGCAATGTAAGGCGTAGGTGCGAAGCTTATGGAAACTGTCCGCGGTCCTGACGTCAGGCGTTCCTTACCGCCACAGACGCACCCTCCGACGACAGAATCCATCCCCGAGCCCGCTTCTGCGCCGAGTCAGATCAGCATCTCGCCACCGCGCACGCCTTCACCGACTCCCTCGAGCACCGTGTCGCTCGCGGGAGGCCTCATGGAACGACTCAAAGCACAGCGCGCCGCGCGAGCGGCCCTGGACGCGCAGAGGACCGAACCGGAAACCTCGAGCGTGTTGCCCCCCGAGTCGAATCAGGACTCGGCGCCGAAGTTATTCCGTGGCATTTCTGCAGGCGAGGACGCCGAGGTCCCGCATGTCGAGAATCCCGGCTACGAGCCGCCCGCGCCGGTAACCGCAGGCCGGAACATCGATGCCTCGACAGCCCGCGAGGGCGAGGATCCTTCCGCCTCTGCTCGAAGCCCGCCCGAATGGCCCAGCAGTCCGCTCTCCGCACGCAGCACACAAGCCTCGAGAGTCTACGGGCGGAATGGCGAGGAGTTCGACTTTCACTTCCATCAGCTCTCGGACGTCCAGTATGTTTACCGCCGTTTTTATCTGAGCTTCTTTGCCGATCACGGACTGACTTGGTCCCTCCTCCCCATGTACAGGGAGCTCACCGAACGCAGCTCCATTTCAACCTGGCAGCCGGATCGGCGGCATTCGCAGGCTATCTCCATCGACAGGCCGTCATTCGAGAGCGGGCTACGTCGTGCGGCGCCCGTCCTGAGCGCCCCCTCTGGACCCAGCGAGGTCTCGAGCACAGCAGAGTCCGTCTCAGCCGGGCCGTCGCGCAGAAATCGCCCCGATGTGCGCTCCTCCTGGTCCCTCAAGTCAGTCCCGCTTGCGGCCACCATCGAAGAGGTGTCAGAAACCTCTTCAATCGACCAGCCAGTCCGACACCTGGACGCGACGTCGCAGCTCCTCGGCCGGAGCGCCTCCACCGCATCGATTTTCAGTGAGAAGAGCTCGACGTCGACGAGAAGCGATGTAAGTCGGGTCACACGGGACCTGCCGGGCGATGCGCCGGACGGTCGTCGGAGTCCGGTACGCCGCGTCTCGCCAGAAGTGGCCCGCAGGGCCGCCCTCTTCGGCTCGGTCGCTCCCGTTTCGCCTTCGCCCCCTCCGTCTCCGTCGCGCGCACGCTTGCCCACAATCCCGAAGCTCGTAACAGCTCTGAGCCCGACCCTGCGCCAACACTCCTCTGAAGAGGACCTACGGGAGGCGACGCCCGCGCCACCAGTTCCCCCGAAACGGGTCGTCCCGGATTCCGTCAGTGAGTCCGCAGACTCGCTGCGCGCTCCTTCGACCGGGCCCGGCCTCGCTTTCGCTTCCGGGATCCGATACGAGGTACATTGATTCTTCACCGGCTCGCTAGCCCTTCTCGAACTCACACGGAGCAACTTGGCAGGGATACCTGCTCCTCCTGGGCGCCGGGGCCACACCAACCAGGAGGTACTGCGTCCTGACCGACGACGGTCTCGAATACCGCCCGACGGATCAAGTGCCCGATGTCCAGCGCCAGCTCGTCGTCGCCGCGCAGGACCTTGAGCGTGTGGACTTCGAGCCCGCTGTTTCGGCTGAGCTCCTCGCGGCGCGACCCTTCTCCGTCGTCATGCGGGGCGGGGAGACGCGACTATACGCCGCGGAGAAGGCCGTCGAACGGTTGAGATGGATCACGGCTCTGCGGTACGATCTATCATTCCTCCGCCTTTGAAGAATGCTGATCCGTCACCCCCTGAACCCAGATCGCTCATCTCGGCGACGGCGACTAGGGCGAAGATCGATCGATCGGTCGCTCCGCCAGAGCCAGCCAGAAGCTTGACGCCGCCCGGCTCGTACTTCTCCGTGACGCGCGGAACAGTGCGCGACGCAGACTGGCCGGAGAAACCAGCTCTGGCGCCGCTCGACATCGGTTTCGACGATTACCTCTTGAGCCGGGACACCAAGCTCGCGAGCCCAGACTATGCTCGCACACCTTCTTTTCCGGCGCGCATTGCGGTCGCGAGGACGATTTCCTCGACCTCCTCAGACAGCCTGAAGCGCCTTTCCCCTCCGCCGCTCCCGCCGAAGTCGCCGCTCTTCGACAGCTCGCCGGATCCGGAAAAGTCCCGCCTGTTCGCCTCGTCGTCACGTCGCACGTTGCACTCGTCCACTGACGCGCCGCCTACGTCTGGGCCGCGTGGCCCGGCGCATTCGGTGCCCACAAGCCGCAGCTCGGACGGCTTCGGAGACCTACGCATCGCTCGCGAGCTGCGCGACTTGCGCTCCCAGCTCGAGCTCGCCGATCTCCGGAAGGAGGGCAAGCGGGAGCGCCACAAACGCCTCCGAGAACGGCTGGCCGCGTTCCGCTCGAGGCTCGATGGCGACGCTTCGAGCTCGAATGCGAGTCGCGAATCGGGTCTCGCAGCCAAGGTGGGCAAGCGTCTTTTTCTTTTCGTGCTGCATTTCGATGCTCAGTGGACTTGTCAAACAGGTGGACTACCTCATTGCGGCGAACGAGAAGCTTCTCCGCAACCAGGAGCACCTCGAGAAAGCTCTGGGCGAGCGGGCAGCCGCCCTCGAGGCGAACGAGCGCGAGCTTGCTCGCAAGGTCGAGCATGGGCTGCGGGACCTCGTGCGCCACGCCGAGTCGGATCATGCAAAGCCTGAAGCCCCCGCTCGGGGCCCGAACGGCGAGTGCTCTGACTCTGACAACGCCACCCTGACGACCCGCGCCGGCGTGCACTCGCCTTCGGAACGACTCGCTTGGGCCGCAGACTTGGAGCGCTATGAAGTGAGCGGATCCAGGCAAATTCCGCGAGCACTACCTAACCTCGATGTTTCTCCAGCTTGAAGCAAGCTCGGCCACCAACGCTGCGACTCCGCTGGCTCCGGGGTCGTCCGTTCCTTCGCCAACAACAGTTCTCCGGCACCGAGAGCGGGCCAGCCGCAAGCTTCAAGGTCTACCGGCCCTCTCCGAAGACAGGGAGTCGCCTTCTGTCAACAGTGTACTCGACGACGAGCGGCACTTGTTCGTGCCCCGAGGGGTCTCGAGGTCAGGACGAGATCCTTTCGCGGCGAGCGGTGTCGTGCAGCCGGCTACGCCCGCCTTTGATTTCCAGCCGCGGGTAAGCCTCTCCGATGGTCTCGGACGCATCTTTCACTGACGAGCAACCGCAGCAATCTGCTTCGAGCGCCTTGTCCAAGATCTCATGGGCCGAATCGGACGTCAGCCAGCTTGAGCGCGTGAGTGTGGTAAGACGTTTTCAGATCCTATGCATCCTGCTAACGCGCTCGTCTCCTTGCTAGACCCTCCATCGCATCCTTCAAGGCTTCGATGCGCAGAATCACTGCGAGTCGTCTCCGGCTGAGTAAGACCTGGTCTTCGCTGACACTGCTCAACCCGCAGCCCTCGCCCATCAGCAGGCCCATCAAGAGCGCGTCTCGCAAGTCGTCGCCGAGCTCGCTCGCTGGGTGGCCGAAGATCGCTCGATCCGCGACGTGCAGTTCCGAGAGCTCGTCCAGGCGGTGGAAGGCATCACCCATCACGTCTCCGAGCTGAGGGGCCGATCCGGCGGGTCAGATTCCGCTTCGATGTACTCGCCCCCGCTTTCGGCAGTCGAGCTCCTCCCGGATGAGGATACCGTCAACGCCGGCCCCCCGGTCGTGACTCAGGACGACGCCGAGGACCTTGCAATGCCGCCGAGCGACGGGACAAAAGCTGGCGTCCGCCTGCTGAACCCGAAAAGCTCCTTTGCCCGCGCAGCTCAGCATGGGACGCTCAAGAAAGACGCGAGCGCTCCACGCGGGCCGCGAATGCCCGCGTTCCGCCTTTGGGGTCAGTCACTCTGTTCCAGACTTCCTTAACTCAAAGCTCACCGTTTCAAACGCAGGCGCGCCAGACCCGACGGGAAAGGAGACGAGCTTTGGTCGTGCGAGGCGCGTGGAACCGACCAACGACTCGGAGACTGAAGAACTCGAGGCGATCGGACAGACAGCGCCCGAAGCTGCGATGGCCGCCCTGCGCGGAGACGAGAAGTTGGGACAGGCGCTACATGCCATTGCCAGCGGTCACGGCGACGAGATCGATCCCGCTGCCATATCTTGTACGCTTTCCTCACCTTTCAGGCCCATATTTTGCTGATTGACTTGCCTGCTATAGTTGCCGTTCTCGAGATCCTATCAACCATGCGCGACATCGCCAGAAAGCAGGACGCCCTCGAAGCGAAAGAAGCTCAAGAAAAGGCGCGCAACAATGGCCTGACTTCCCGCGAGGTGGCAGAGCTCGAGATCAAGCGGGCAGAGATCGCTCGCATCGAGGCGCGAACGCTCATGAGCGAGGAGCGGAGTGCCCGTGAGTGCCCGATCTCGAATGCGCGCCGTTCCTGAGCTGATCCGGTATCCAACCCTGAGGCATCAACGAAATGGTCGCCAAGCTCGCCGAGAAGACGGAGCGTGCCGACCGCCTCCTCGAGCAAATCGCCAAGAACGTGCAAGAGGGCAAGAAGACGGCGCTGGATCCCGCTCTGTCGGAGGAAGTCAAACGACTGCTCAGGTGCGTGATCCCTCCAGGCAGTGGCGACGTGCTTCGGTGCTGAACCCTCCTGCTCCCTCCCAGCGGTGTCCGTGCGGGTGTCGACGATCATGTGAAGGACTTTCGCGGACAGCTCACGGGCGAGGTAGGCTGAGTGTGGGCGCTCCCTCCCGGGCAAACGCTGACTTCTCCTTTCTCTGCCATAGATTCAACGGATGTTCAAGGAGGTAAGCCATCTGTCGCGCTGCGCTCTGTGCTTTGCTGCTCATTGGTGCTAATCCCTTCTTCAATACTGCAGGTGGGCAAGCTGCGCGATGAGAAGAAGGCGCTCCAAAGCGATATCGCCGAGCTCATGGCAGTGCGTCCTCTGCCTGTCCAGGATCTAGCTCAAAGTTGCTGACCCAATCACAAACTTTGTGCAGTTCCATGCTAAACATGGCGGCAAGGTATGTTTTCTAGGCCTGCAAGGGAGCGAAAGCGCCGACTGAATGCCGATTCCCCTCCGCATCCAGCTCGGAGCGGGGCTATCGGCGTCGGCTGCTGCTCCGCCCTCTACCTCCTCATCGCTACCAGATTCTCTCCAGGCAGGCGCCGCGAATAGCGGTTTCTTTGGTCCGCGCGCTCTGAGGTAAGGCTAGGGAGGAAGGAGGTGGGGTGTTGTAGATAGATACAAAGCAGTCTCGGGTACAAGAGATCATTGTCTAGGGCGGTACCCCCTTCCTGCCGCACGCGTGCGCCGGAATGAGGGAGAAGTTGCGGGCGCAACAGGGCCTTAGCGCTAGCTTGACCAGAGCAGGATGATGACGTTTGTTTTTGGGTCCTTATGACGTGCAAAAAACATTCATCACGAACACCCTTCTTAGCTCAGTTGGAAGAGCGTGGGACTGTAATTGGCTGTTTCATCCCAAGGTCTCTGGTTCGATCCCGGAAGAAGGGATTCACTTTTGCTGGTTGCCAAACCTCGGCCCTCTTTTTCTCCCATCAACCAACATCAGCCTCCCATCAAGCACAGCTTCTAACTGTGCCCCTAGTGGCCAAACCAAGTGATTGCCATGGGGGCTATCTCGTGAGCAATTTTTTAGTCTGGTCCCAACTGCCTGAGTGTCCCCCCTTGGTCCCCCAACTTTTTCCAGCAAGCTGTCACAGCATTTCTTTCACAAACCCACAGGATCTTTGGAATTAGCGGAGAAAGACACGGAGCTGATCTGCCTTGGCCAACCCTGAACAAGGTTGCGCAGCCTGGGGTTTGAGGGAGCCTGTTCAACTTGCGTGAAGTTTATAATACAAGCCTCGCTAGGATTGGCGTATCTACTGGACCGGGAGCAGTAGGCAAATAATTGCATGCAAGTATCGGTCGGAGAAATACATGAGGACAACGGAGAACCGTCCGGCGATCGCGCTAATTCGGCTTCTTCGGATCCTTCTCGAACCAAGAGCTGGAGAAGCTTGTGGCGGCGACGATATCAAATACTCGGTCGCCGGCGAAGAGGACGGTGTCGGCGGTGTGGCGAGCGGGACCGTCCGGGAGGGAGGACGTGCTGACCCTGCGGGCGGACGGGCACAGAACGGTGTCAGCCCTTCGGAGCTCTCGGAGGGAGCAGTGGCTTGTTCCGAGTCGAACGTAGTCATCCCTCTCTAGCTCCTTGCACGGCGGCGTGAGCATTCCGCAGTTCCCTCTGGCGATGATCGGCCTGTGGGGATGACGACCCCTCCCGCTCGCTGCTGCCGCCTTCCGCCTATGTCTTCGCCCGCCAGTCGAGACAGAGCATCGTCGCAATGCCGATGCGCACGGCCAGTCCGTCGCTGCGAGAGGACTGGGCGTGGGACTTACTGGAAGCCCGTATGCCGCTTGACGCCCGCGAGGACGGTCGAGACGAGGACGACGTCGAGCGTGTAGTGCATTAGCCTTCCGAGGACCATTCTGGCGGATATATTATGCCCGTGCGGCCTTGCGTTGGGCGTTGGAAGCCTTATAGAGCGGGCGAAACCGGTGCAATCGAGTTGTGTGGGGGTCGAATTGGTCGAAGGGGCGGCTGCCGCGGGTCACGCGAGCGTCAGCTGCCAGACAGCGCGAAGGGCGGACAGAGCAGACGCAGAAGGCTGCACTCACGCGCAACGAGACACTTCGAGCTAGAGGAAACGGTCGCGGAAGGCAGGGATCGCAAGGAGGGCGAAACCTCGCCAAGTTCCCGCTCGAAGCGTCGCAAACCAGTGTCCAATTCAAACAGTCTACGAGGAATCGAGTCACGGGCGATATGCAGATCAGGAAGCAAGGCTGCGACTGTTGCGCCGGAAGAGGCGAGAGAAGTAATAGTCTAACTCCGACATCGTCCGATTAGACCTCGGAGCGGTGAGGTCTGCGGCCAGATCACGCGGCGAGACCTGCAAGGCATCCATGTGAACAAGCTTGAACGCCGAGGGCGACACCGACGGCAATCTCGATGCCCCGAGCGGCTCAGATCCGAAACTCACTGCGCTGCTTGCCGCGGTTGGACGACGGTCGGCTGTCGTTCTCGCTTGTGCCGCCCCCAGCACTCGACCGGCGACTGGTCGGCGAGTCGGTCGTCCCCGCTCCTCCTTGCTGCTGCTGCTTCGCCGCTGCCGCTGCCGCAATCGCCTGCCGGACCTTCTCCCGGTCGTCCTCTCGACGTCGCCTCGCGCGCTGCCGCACGATCAACACCCGCTCGAGGCTCTCGCCGAGTGGGTCCCGCCACTTCTCCACCGCGCGGTACTGCCGCTCGATCCGCTCCGCCTCGCGAACGAGGCCGAACGCCCATTTCTGCATCCCCTGGTTCACGCCCTGCGCGGCCGCACCGGGAGCAGGAGACGCGGACGAAGACCCGGCTGCAGGCGACGCGTTCGCCGACCCCGAAGCAGACGCAGCGGCTGCAGCTGCGCGCTGTTGCTGCAGCACCAAGAACTGCTGCTGAGCCGGCGTGAGGTTGCCGGGCGCCGTGGGAGGGACTAACGCGCCGCCACTTTCGCCGGCATTGTACTGGGGCGCGTCGCGCGCGAGCAGGGCCTTCTGCTGCGTGCGGGACATGGGACCGAGCGAAGCGGTCGACGAGTTGCGGTGCTGGGCCGACAGGTTTCCCCGCAGGGCGGCCGGAGACGTCGAGCGCTGGTCCGCCGAAGCCGACGAAGATCGGCCTTCTCCGCCCTGGGACGCAGCACCGCCACCAGGCGCTGGCAACTTGGGCTGCGGCGGCTCTACGAACTTGACGACAAGCGGAGGCTGTCGGAGCGTAGGCGATGCGCGTGGCCGGGTCGAGGTGTTGCGCGGCAAGGACGACGAGGCCGGCCCGGGAGTCGAGCTTCGCTGAGACTGCGCGGTACCGGCCGAAGGGGACAGGGGCGGGGTCGAACTGGCGGACGGAAGCGTCGTCAATCCACGCAAGGCATTAAAGTAACCGCTCGCGGACCGTTTCGCAACTGAGAGTCCCGGCTCGGGCGTCGGCGTGAGAGCAGGCCGACCGGCCGCGGCGGCGATACTGCCGAGAGCAGCGAGCGCTCCCCGGCCGCTGTCCGACGACCGCGATCGCTGCGCGTGTCCGGGCGCGAGCGAATCCTTCCCGAGGGAATGAGGCAGACTCGACGCGAGGGTCTCGGGGGACCGCACGGTCGCCGTACTGTCTCCGCGGGCATGGTCGGAGCGGGTGCGTTCGACCTGACGACCTTCGTCGCTCGCCGGGCCCGAAAAGTCGCCCCGGGCGGTCGCGTCGCGATCGATGCTCGGCGGTGCGACCCCGCTGGCCGACCGGCGAAAGTGCGGCGCAGGCCGGTCAAAGTACGAGCGCCGGGACATGGTCGACATGATCGAGGCGTCGGAGGCTTTCCGTGCCGGCGGCTGGCGCGGCAACGAAGCCTTGACGGTCGGCTTGCCCCCTGCCTGAGACTTGGTGTCCCGCTTCAGAGGCGAGTCCGACTTGGGTCGTTCTTCCTCCTCGCGCTGACGCTGCACCGAGGTAGGATTGGGCGAAAGCGGCTGCGTCGGGCCCTCGGGCGGAGTCGCCGGATCCGGTACCGGCGAAGCAGGTCGGGTCGAGTTCTGAGACGGCGGATTCGAAGGCGGCTTGTTCGGGAACGCCAATTCGGGCTGCGCCGCCGCGAGCAACGAGTTCTTGTTCTTCTTCTGACTGAGGTTCTCGTCGGGCGGCAGTTCCGGCGGCGAGAGGTGCTGTGCGGCCGAAGTGGGCGGGGGCGCCGCGACGGCCGCCGCTTCCTGCTCGTCCTTCGGGCTCAGCTTCGCATCCTCGTCGTCCGGGGTGTCGGGAGCGACAGCTTCGATCGTCGCCGGCAGAGAGGGCAGGATCGCAGTCGCTGCGGGAGGCATCGCTGCGGGAGGGATGGACCCTTCTGGCGCCTGCGGCACGACGTCTTCGACCTCCTCGCCCATCGTTCCTTCGACCTGTCCTTCCTGTGCTTGCGGCGGCATCCCGGGATCCTGCGGACCCCCAGCAGACGCGACCCTCTGATCCGGCACCGGCTCTTCCCCTTCCTCCTCCTCGTCCTCGAACGGATCGGACGCGCCTAGCTGAAACTTGGCCTTCTTGCCGGACGTTCGCGTGGGCTGCTGCGGCTGCTCCTGCTTCGTTGCTCCGTCCTCGGGGTCCTGCTGACCCTGCCCGTCGAGAGCTTTGGCAAGCTCGGATGGTTCCTCCTCTCCCGGCTGGTGCTCCTCCGCGGCTGGTGGCTGCTCCTCCTTCTTCGGCGGCTGCTCCTCCTCGGCCGTATCCGGGAGCTTCCGTCCAGTTGGAGCCGGCGAGTCCGTCGTGCTCTCCCAGTCTCCGCTCGACGACGCGACGCTGCCGGGCGTTACGGCTGGAGGTCGTCGTTGCTGCGGACGCTCCGGGGTCGAGACCCGTTTGTCCGTCGACTTGGCCGCGTCGGCTGCTGCGCCCGCGGCGGTGCTGTTGGATCGCGACCGGGATCGGTGTCCGCTCGAAGCGCGTCGTTCCTGCGACGGTCGGGAGACGGCGGTCGCCGTGCTGCTGGAGCTCGTCCGGCGCTTCGAAGGCCGTGGCCGTCGTCCTTCTTCTTCCCTTCCTCCTCCTCCGGATTCATCCTCTTCCATTCCTTCTGGTGGCGATTCCGAGTCTCCCATCGTAGTCATGCCGAGTCCGAACGTCGGTTTCCGGGAGGACCCGCTCGCGCTCCCGACCCGCTTCAACCCGTGCGACCCCGGCTGGTTCGGTTTGCGTTGGTGCTGAAACGACACGTGGTGATGCCCGGCGCCGTGACCATGTCCGTGTCCGTGGGCGGTATGAAGTTGTCCGACGAGCGAAGCGGCCGACTTGTTCCTCCGCGGTTTCCCTTGCGACGTCGACGACGACGAGCGGAGGGTCTGCGACGAGAGCGCCGAGGAGGACTTGTTGCGGGCCGGGGGTCGGGCTGGATGCTGTTGTTGCTGTTGGCTCGAACTCGACGAGACGGTGGGCGGCGAAGTGGGCGCCATGACCGCAAGGTCGGTCGGGGAGAAAGGCGGCGCGGCTGCGGGCGAAGTCGGCTCTAGTCAGGATATGTTCTCGGATGCGTATTCGAGCTGCTTAGAGCTGCAGCATGTTCTCCACCGCCGTATCCCACCTGACCGAAGAGAAGCGATCCGATCCGATCAGGCGACGACGTCGACCCCTCCCCGGCGAGTTCTTGTAGCGCAGCCCGTGTGCGGGGCGCTGCAGGCGGCGTGATCTTTGTATTCGCGCTGTAGACCCGGACCTTGGGCCTGCGCGCTGCTGTTGCGACTGCCGTCGCCGTTCCAGTCGGCCCCCCGCTTTGCTTCGTCCCGGCGAGTGGAGTCGACAGCTGGGGCCGCGACTGCACAAGTAGAGCAGCTGGACTCACCGCAGAGCACTCCTTAGAGATATAGCAAGCCGTATACGCGCGCTGTACGGAACGAAAGCGCGGCTGTGACGGTGAGGAGACTTGCAATCGGCGCCGTCTCAGACTAGGGCTATCGCCGCGGAGAACCGAACACGGCCTTGCACAAGCAGCACTGTCTACGGCCGAAAGCTATGCTGTAAACAGCGAGGATGGCATAATAGCGATCGCGGCAGGAATGGATGCAAGAGTGTGGCGGCGAGCGCTTCGGACGCTGCGGACAGACAAGTTCCTCGTCCCTCCTCTTGCTCTTGCGACATGACCATCGGAACCAGACAGGAAGCAACACAAGCGTAGACGGAGAACCGCAGAAGAGAACGTGGAGCAAACCGATGTTGCAGGCCACAACACCGGGTACACAAAAAAGGCGGGCAAGGATTCCACCGCCTAGCACGAGGCCTTGACGATGTCGTTCATGTACGACTCGCGCTTGCCGCTGTGGGATAGAACAGATAGTGGTCAGTCAAGTCTAGCGCGTGTGCAGGGCCGGAGAAGGGGAGAAGGGAGCGCGGAGCAAGGGAAAGTCGTCTCCGCCACCTCCCGCTTCCCCCGCTGCTCCTCGTCTTCCCCTTCCTCTGAAGTTGCTTCAGAAGCATAGAGAGTACTCACGTCTCGCCTCCCTCGATCCAGGTCTTGAACTTGCGGGTCTTGTAGCCCCCACGTGCGTTCGACAGCTTGAAGGGCCACAGGAAGCTGATTTTTTTCGAAAAAATCGTCAGAATCGGTCAAAATCGCCGGCCGCTGCGAACATACTTTGCGGCCTCCTTGAAGTGCGGTCCGGCGGAAACGATCTCGTGCAGAAGGTCCTCAATCGAGAGGATGCCGAACTTGCCGAGCGCGCCCTCGATGATCGAGTTGTCGGTGAGGGCGACGCGCTGCTTGTTGACCTTGCCGTAGCCGCGCTTGTACAGGAGCTGACGAGCGACACTCAGCGACACCTCGCCGTACGTGATGTACGGCTCGACGCGGAGGAGCATCTCGGACGTCGCCTTGGTGACCTTGACGAAGACACCGTTGTTGATCTGCAGGAGACGGAGCAGCTGCAAGATCTTGCGCGGCTTCGGGGCAATGTTGTTGATACTGCGCCACACGTGCGTGTCAGAGAGTAGTCTCAATGGCGAACGAGGGCCGAGCGGCTCACCCCTTGATGCGCATGACGAAGAAGACCTTCGGCTGGGCCGGGACGTAGAAGTCGCCGTTGGCCCGGGCCTGGCGCTTGAGGCGGATCTCCTCACGCTCCTTCTTGTTGTACTCGTTGACGTACTGCTCGGCGCGCTTGAAGATGACCGCGCGCTTCGCCTTGCTGGCCTGCAGGGGAGCGGAGGAGCCGAAGCGTCAGCATCCCTGTCCCGATTCCCGTCTTCGGCCCGCCCCCAGCCTCCTCTGCCCCCTCCTCCTTCGCGCGAGCAGCTGGTCGGCGTCGTCATCGACGGCGGCGGCGGAAGGGACGATGGGGGCGGGCTGGCTCATTCCCGAAAGATGGTATGTTGTCAAAGGTTGACTGCATCGACGCCAGCCGACTAAAGCCGGCGCCTCAGCAATTTGGGTATATTGATCCATAATCATAGCCAGGGGCGTGCCGACAGGTCGATAGGTCGAAGTCGAGAGAGACGGAGGGGTCGAGGGCGTGGTCGTCCGGACGGGGCGAGGTCGACCAGCTGCTCGCGCGTCCCGTGTCCCCCCGACTTAAGCAAGAGAAATGCATGACGAACCTTGCGAGCCTCGAGAGCAGCCGAGCGCTTCTCCTCGCGCGACTTCTCGGTCGACTTGCGCTTCTGCAGGCAGTTGAAAAGCACCGTCGGCGGTCAGCGGTCTGGCCGGCGTCCTCATCCTCGTCGCCGCCCACGAATGGCACGCACCTTGAGGAGCGTCTCCGGGACGAGGGGGGCCGAGCTGTTGCGTGTGCGAGCATCGAGAGAATAGCGAGTCGAGGGGCGACGAAAGGGGCGGGAGCACGGGGAGGAACACGGTCAGCACACGCAGTCCTCGCTCGACGGATCCAGCTGCTCGCCTAGGCCCTCAATCTCGTCCCCCCCCGGTATCCTGCGCCTATCCCGAGCGCCTCGCGAGGTTGCGCTGGAGCGCGCCGGCGAGGTCCGAGGTGCTGCTCGCGCTCGACCTCGTCGCGTCCGGCGCTCGCTCCCGCGCCGGCGTCCGTTCGAGAGCGCGCGCAGAGTCCAGCCGGGCGTCCTAGCGGCAGTGGAGAGTGTAGACTGACGAAGACATGGTCGACGGGGGGCGTGGCCAAGCAAGCAAGACGAGGCGAAAACCGGAGCCAGGGCCAGCGCAGCGCAACACGGCGGCCGCC
This sequence comes from Rhodotorula sphaerocarpa, assembly GCA_024713535.1. Classification (NCBI taxonomy): domain Eukaryota; kingdom Fungi; phylum Basidiomycota; class Microbotryomycetes; order Sporidiobolales; family Sporidiobolaceae; genus Rhodotorula; species Rhodotorula sphaerocarpa. The sequence goes on from JANIBP010000011.1 coordinate 544,193, forward strand.
GCCGCCGCCGCCGCCGCCGCCCGACCCCGCGGCCGCCGCTCGAGCTCGCTTCACCGCGCAGCCGCTCCTCGCCGCCACCCCGCCCCTCCTCGCTCACAGTACACAGCTATGGCACCATGTACACCCAAAGATCACCACCCGGACCTGCAGTGCCTGCCTGTGCGGTCGCCTCGAGCTCGTACCACGCAACAGCGCCTGTCTCTAAACCCTCAGTTGCAATGATCTCAGATCGTATTCGCAACTGTCAAGGCCATTGCTATTGCTCGCTCGCTCGACTCGACTCTCAGACCAGCCCGATGTACGAAAAGAGATCTGGGCTGGCAATCCAGGAATAGTACGACAAAGAGAGGAACCGGAAGAGAGGCGGAAGCGCATGGCACTGCAAAGTACAGTCTACGCTTAAACGTGGGTCGGGACCGACGAGATGTCCTTGCCGAGGGCCTTGGCACGAGCCTGGAGCTTGGCCAGACTCTTCTTGCCACGGACACCACCACCCCAGTGGCGGGTCGACTCGGCGTACTTGTCGGTGTAGTTGGCCTTGATCGCCGAGACGAGCTTGGCGAGCTCCGCCTTGTCCTCGGCGCGGACGTCACCGAACGCGAGGACCGACGACGTCTTGCGGCCGACAACGGCACCGAGACGGGCCTTGCCCTTGACGATGGCGTAGGGGACACCCATCTTGCGGCACAGGGCCGGAAGGAAGACGACGAGCTCGATCGGGTCGACGTCGTCGGCAATGATGACCAGGTTCGCCTTCTTGGCCTCGACGAGCGAGATGACGTGGTTCAGACCCGACTTGATGAAGTACGGCTTCTTCGACTCGTCGAGCTCCTTCTTGCCGGCAGCGAGGTCGGCCGCGCGCTGGTCCAGGCGCGCCTTCTTCTCCTGCTTCGTCTCGCCCTTGTACTTCTGCGCGAGGCGGAAGAACGCGGTCGCCGTGTTCTTGTCAAGAACGTTGGCGAACTGGGCGATCGCGGGCGGCGTCTTGAGGCGCTGGTGAAGGATGACCTTCTGGCGCTGGAGACGGACGTATTCCGGCCACTTGACGAAGCGGGTCAGGTCGGTCGGGTGACGGATCGACTGGCCTGCAACACCGAGCTCTCGTCAGCACGCCGACCAGGGCCCCGGAGACGCATCCGACACGCACCGATACCGAACGACTTGGGGCGAGCCTCGAACAGGGGGTTCGAGGTCTTCTTGCCGGACTTGGCAGCGCCGGGAGCCTTGGCAACCTTCTTGGTGGGGGCCTGACGGGGAGACGCAAGGTCAGCGACGTGTGTGAAATCGTAAGCTCCCCAGGAAGACTCACCTGTTGAGGGTGGAGAGCGCGCAGCGAAGGGGGAAGGGGGGGGGGAGGGGGAAGCAGGTCATTAAGATTCGCTGTTGCCAACGAAGAGCTCTATTGAGGCTGTCTCCCCGTGCAGGGAGAACAGGACCTCCTGCTTGCTGACTCGCCCTGCCACGCGGCGAGGGGAACGAGCCAGCGGCAAAGGCAGAACCCATCACCGTCGACGGGGGACTCCGTGCTCGCGTTACTGAGCGCGCGAGTGAACCCCGGCGCGGATCCGGCGCAGTGCACACCGCGGCCCTCGTACAGAGAGGCTGGGTGCCAACTGGGGCATGCTGCGCGTGCCGAGCTCGGAGCAGAGCCGAGTCGGCAGAGGCGAGCAGAGGCCGCGCGAGCGAGCGAGGAGGGAAGAGAGCCGGCCGGCGGCGGATCACGAGCCGAGACTAACCATCTGCAGGCACGGGGTCAGGGTCAGCAGCTGTGTCACGCGGTGTGCTTGAGGACAGGGCGCACTTTAGTCGATTCGGGGCGGTCGAGTGGTGCGAACTGGCAAAGAGTCGACGGCGGGAAAAAAGGGGCAGCGAGCGACCGCCGCGCGCAACTTGGAAAACGCGCGCGCTCGGTCCTCACTGCCTCAGGGGAGGCTCGACACTCAAGACTCACTTAATCACATTCGCCCGATCAATATCCGCCCGATCAATATCCCCCAATACGCCGTGCAGTCTTTGTCGTACGGAATGATACGCTTGCCGACGATGCGATCATAATCTGACTACGATCTCTCGGATCCGGCTGCTTGGAAGGCAAGGTTCGCAATGCAAAGCCGTTCCCCCCTGCTCTCGAGCAGTTCTAGTCTACAGTACACCCTGACTGAAGCTCTGGAACAGGCTGCAAGCGGCGGAAGAAGAAGAGGTAGAGCACATCCTCGTCAACGTCCGTCGTACGAGCGGAAGAAAGTTGCAGCACAACGCACTCGTAAAGTTTCGTGAAAGAGCTCTGGGCCGAGTTCAGGATCAACTTGTCCGCATAGTCGTCGAGCTGGGCCTGCGGCAGCGACAGCATGAACCGCTCGCGGAGCTGCTGCGAGGTCAAGTCCCCGTTCGCGAAGCAAGGCAGCTTCGAATCTGCGGGGTTCGATGGCCGGGTCAGTCTCCGAACGGCCCGAATCGTCTTCCAGTGTAAGCCCGTGCCGCACGCACCCTTCTGCATGAGCTCGACGAGCGTGATAATCCTCTCGGCATGTTTTCGCGCGTCCCGGAAGCACTGCTTGAACAGCGCGCGGAACTCGGCAAACTTGGGCGAGTCGAACCCGCCGAGGATGTCGATGTAGTCCTGCGGCAGCTTGAACGGCGCCATCTCGAACCCGATCGACCCGGGAGAGTTGGACAGCATGAAGCCAAAGTCGATGTCTGCGAGTCGAGGGACGTAAGCGAGCAGTCCGGTCCAGAGCGCGAGCGCGAGCTTCAACTCACGAATAAGATGCCCTTCTCGGTCGATCAGAATATTGCCGTTGTGTCGGTCCTTGAGCTGGAGGAGATAGCAGATGACCGAATATGCCGCGAGCGACTCGATAAAAGCGTCCTGCGCCTTCCGGTATCGCGCCGAGGTCGCCGGGCCATACGTCTGTGCGGGGTAGACTCCATCAGCGCCCAAAAGGGACACCGCCATACAATCGTGCGTACCTCGAGGAAGTAGTTGTGCAGTGTGTACGAGTCAAACACTTGCGTGCCGTCCTCGGCCCGGCGCGCGTACGCGTTCTTCTTGAGCGAGTGCACCGAGACCGAGTCGTTGATCGTCTCGATCAGGCCGCTGTTCTCGGACGTTACCATGATGCGGAAGTAGTACACCCAGGCGGGGCAGTTCTCCTCCTTCCAGATGCGCCCAAACTCGCTGATCAGCTGGACAGCGAGCTGTTCTTGTCGCAGGTCGGCGCCCGTCTTGACGATGCAAGATAGAAGAGACCAGTTGGCGAGATGACCGAACGGCGACGCGGCGCGTATGCGGGCCGACTTTGACGCGTACGATTCGGCAAAGACGGCGCCTGATACCGCGGAGCCGGTCAGTGACTCTCGTTCAGACAGCAACAGTCAAAAGACCTTGACTCACCGGACGGGTCATCCTTACTGACGGCGCGCATGACCACCGTGTTGTCCTCCTTGCCCGCTGCGCCCGTCGAGGCGTCGTAATTGCGACTCCGCGCATCGTACCGCATCCGTTCCATCCGCTCCTCCTCGAGCGAAAGCATCTCGCTCATGATGCGCTCGCGGATCGCAGCGGCGTCGTGCGGTGCGAGAACGCGTGGTCGTTGCGTCGGGATCGAGGCCGGTCCCGGCCCGGGGTGGCCGTTTGCGAGGGTGGCCGAAGGAGACGGAACCGTTCCGCCGGGAGAAGCAGCCTCTGCGGCGTGCTGCGACAGGGCCGCGGCTTGCAAATTCAGCGGCGGTTGCCCGGCGATGGCGCTCACCCCTTGCGCAGCAGACGCCGTATCGAGGTCGGCCAGCGTGCCCGCACCAGCCTGTCCAGCAGTCGCGACCGACGTCTCCTTCTTGGTCAACCGCGCCTTGACCGCACCAAAGCCTGCCCCGAGACCATATCCGACCAGTCCGCCGACTCCCGCGACGGTTGCCACAGGCAGGGTGACCAGCGTCCCTGCAGCGGCCGTCCCGGCGCCGACCACCCCGCGCGAGGCCGTCTGCGAAGCGTCGAGCTGCGCCAGCATGATCGCAGCCATGCGCATCCGTTCGGCATAGTCGTCGAGCGACATAGGCGCCCGGGGTGCGATCGACCGCCCGCCCGGCCGGGCGATCCCGGCAGGAGCTTTTGCGGTGGCCGGCCGAGTCGGCGAGGTCGGCCTGTTTTCCCGAATGACACCGTTGCTGCTGCCTCCGCCACCGCTGCCCGTCGCGCTTTGTCGCACGCTGCGCAAAGTCGCCGCCGAACCAGCCGACGTGGCCGAGCTCCTCCGCCGCGACTTGACGGCCTCGTCCTTCCGCTTCCACGCCGCCTCGTCCGCCTCGCGGTTGTGAATCTCGACCTCGTCCGGCTCATTCTGGTCCGCGAGCGCGATCTCGTCGCGCAGTGAGACGTCGCCGTACAGCTGCTCGACGAGATCCATCTCGCCAGACGGTTCGGGCGGTTCCTCGTCCGTGGTGGCGTTTCCTTCGGACAGGTCACCACCCAGAGCGTACTCGGCCCGCTCGATGAACGGCGTGCCAGGCGCAGGCGAGGTCGGGCCCAATGGCGGCGCCGGACCGGCTGCACTCCGCGTGTCAAGTTTGTCGGGGGTAGCCGGGAGGGCCTTGCCGTATGCATCGAGACCGCTGTCGACGCTCGCGCGACCGCTCGGGGTCAGCGAACCATACGGCACGCTCCCTTCCGCCCCTGCATGCGGCGGCGTACCCGTCGGCGCCGTCGCCAACCCGTCCCGTTCGCGCAGCGCGCGCCGCAGATCCTCCCAATTGCTCCTCCGATCCGGGTCAAAGTCGAGGTCCTCCTCGAGCACTTCGACGTAGATGACGAACGGCGCGCGGTCCGCCGAGTTCAGGACGACGGATTCGGAGGGCGAGATGCGGATGACGCGCGCCTGCTTACGGCGGGCGGTTCGCGGATGCGGTTTCTCGAACGGCGAGGAGGGGGTCGAGAACGCTGGAGCCGGGGGCGCAGGTTGAGTGAGGGTGGTAATAGGGGACCGCGTCGACATGCCGAGGGAGCAGCCTCGCGGGAGCCCGTGGTTCAGCACGGTGAGCTCCGCCCGGAGCGACGACAGCCGCGCCGGTTTCGGCACGAGGACGAGCCGCGTCGAGATGTCCTGCAAGCTCCGGAGCAGGTCGAGCTGAGACCGGCAGGCTCGGAGGAGCAAGAGTCGGGACAGGAACGGCTTCGGCAGCCCGTAGCCGGGCAGGGTCGTGCCCGAGAGATGTTGCGCCTGCGAGCCCGGCGGGCCGAGAAGGTTGCCGGCCGATTGCGAAATCGGCAAGGACGGGACAGAGAGGGAAGGGGGTCCGCCGGGGCGCAAGCGACTCGCGGCGGATGCTCTTCGCTGCAGCGCCGGGCTGTCGCTTCCACCCGCCGCCAGCTTGTCCGACGTCGTCGACGCTCCACCCTTGCTCGCCGCCCCGAGCTGCGACTGGGTAGGTCTGCTCATCGAGCGAGACAGGAGAGGTGACGGCAGGAACGACATCGACCGCGACTCGTGCGACGGCGCCAGCGGGATGCGAGGAGACGCGACGATGCGGTCTCCCGGGAGGTAATTCGGCGCATGCGGTTGACTCCGCTTCGACGGCGTTCGCGGCGGCTTCGGTTCGTCTCGCCCCCCTGCCTTGGGATTCAGCGTCGCGGTGCTCGTTCGCACTGTCGGCTTGGGGCGCGTTTTCGCGCCCTTGTCGAGCGGCTTGTCCCACAGCTCCTCCTCGTCGCTGCCGCTGTTCTCGGCGCCGTCGCCGTCCTTGTCGTCACGCCCCGACAGCCCCATGTCTCCGGCATCGTCGCGCTTCGCAACATGCTCGACCTTGCGTCCTTGCTCGACGATCATGCCCCCGGTGCTGTTCACGATGCCGGGCATCCCGATCGCGGCCAGGAGGACGCCGATTCCGACGAAGGAGGCGAGAGGCGCATTGACCTTTCGTTTCGCTTCTGAGGCGACGGGGTTGACCGGCGTCGGGTCATCGGACGAGGGGACGGGCGGGTCGGTGAAGATGATCTCCTGGACCCGGTTCAGCACACGGCGGCAGGCGGCGAACTGTTCCGAGCCAGGTGACTGGGCGAGCTCGGAGAGGGAGGCTTGGAGGTACCAGAGCGTCTGCGCGGCGGACAGAGCAGGAGTCAGCACGTGTGAGTGACTTGGGGCGAACATGCGAGGACGAGGTACGGACAATGACAGCGATGTGCGAGTCCTCCTGGCAGCGCTCCAGGATAAAGTTTTCGAGGGCATTAGACGGGGTCGTTCTCGTGATGACGAGGTAGCTGAGGGCCGCGGGCGGAGAGGATCAGTCGCTGCTCGTCCGGGGCAGAAAGAGGGGGCCAGGGGCAGGGACGGACCAGAGTTGAGGCCAGTAGAACTCGACATCCTCGTACTCGAATGACCGCAGGCGGTTGACGAGGTAGTGAGAGATGCCGATCGAGGTCGAATAGGTCTTTAAGCTGCAATGGGGCAAGAGCGAGCGGATAGCCGGAGAAGGCCCCGGGGGTTCGTGGGGAGGGTCCGACAGTCAGCGATCCAGCTCTTCCGGCTGCGGCGATCTATTCTGGGGGCTAAGACGGGTGCTTAAGAGTGTCCTGGCGCTGTCTGTGCGCTGCTCCGGATGCGCTGTCGCGTAGTTGCGGATGTCCGGCCACGACGCGTCCGAACCGAGATCCGCCCCCGAACGCTCGAGCGCAGCCTCTGGCGCATACGAGCGGGTGCGGGATGACTGTACAGTCGCGTAGAGGCGCAGAGTGAGCTTGTAGACGCACTATCCGATTGCGAGGTGGACGTCGAAGAATGTCGACTCGAAGAGGCGGAGAAGCAGGCCGCTGCCGCTGCCGCCCGTCCGCTCGAGCGCCATCCTCGTGCAGCGCCTTGCCCTGTGCAAGCCAGTACAGCAGTCTCCGGCTACGTTTGCGCCGTTTGGAGCGAGGGCGAGCGGGTCATCGGCGGACAAGCGGTTGTTCGCGCGGTTCGCTGCAGACGGCGCCGCCAATCTCAGTCTCGTTCCCTTTACACCCGCTACATAGCACCATAGCGCTCCATCACTACTACACAAGGCTCAAGGGATATTGCTCTACGATCCACGCTCAGGTCCGAAACGCTCGCTGCCGTGTGCGCGCTCGTTTCCCCTCGCTAGCTGTGTCCTGCTCCGGAGACCCAAACCGCCTCGGACCGTCCCAATTCGCTGTCTTGAAGGTTAAAAGACGGTCGGTATGAATGAGATTGTGCTTCTTATGTCACCCACGTAGTCAGCCAACTCATCTTCGCCTCTGCAGCCTCTCGCGTTCGCTTCGACGCTGCGCCGACCCCCTTGTTCTCTCGAGATCATGCCGCCTCTCGCTGCCCCAGCCCCATGGAGGGGAACCAGGAGCGTTGCGACCTCCATGCTTGGATACGCTCAAGTACAACAAGCGCGGCGGGCGTTCAGGGCATGCGGTCCGAAGCCGTCCCTCCTCGACTGGTTGCCGGCTCGGTCCGATGGAAAGGAGGGTAACGGATCCGCGACGGCCACCCCGTCAGGGATCGCGCCCGCAACACCAGCTCCCGCTCCGATGCCCCGCCGCCAGGATTGGGAGACGCCCTTGACCGACGCCGAGTTCTACTCCTTGCCGTCGCTCGAGCAAGTCCAGTACGCCATGAACCGGCCCGAACCGACCGCCGCTCCGCCGATCCTCGACTCGCGCCTCTCAAAGGCACTCGCGGACGATTGTCCTCCTCAGGTCCCGCGACCGAGAGGCGACCCGGGGTTCCGGATCGCGTACCATCCCGAACGGCTCGAGTGGCTCGGCGACCGCGTCGCGTACTCGATCGCAGCCGAGGTGCTGTTCGTCTTGGCGCCCCTCGAAGATCATGATTTCCAGGGGAAACCTAACTTGAAGGACCTCGGCACCGAGTGAGTACCGGACTCACAGTCTCGAGCTCCCAGACGGGGCAGCAGCTCGCGTCTGATCCCCTCCACCACAGAGTGAATCGGCTGGTCCAGAACGAGATGCACACCACCCTCTCGCGCCGCTTTGACCTCGGCCAGCGGATCGCGTACTTCACCAAACGGCGCACGTCCACGCCCGAAGCGGATGGCTGGGAAGCCTACCTCGCCGCGCTGCTCATCTCGAACGGCCGCCGCGCCGTCTTGGAGTTCTACGCGCCACTCATCAGGCGATACTATCTCGACCGCCAGCTCTTGCATCGCTTCGACCGCCTTCCGGACGTCAAGACGTCGGCCGAACTGTCTCTCCAGGGGGTCGCGAGCCGGGAGCACCGCGTTCCGGAAGCGTTCGCCAAGTCGTATCCGGCGCAGGGTACACAGTCCGCTTCAGGCGAGGCGCCCGCCACTTCTGCGCAGATCGCTCGGACCAAGACGGAAGCGATCACAGCGCAGATCCAGGCGGCCCCCAACCTCGTGCCGGTCCCACGTGCGCTCATGAAGCTGAAGTGGCCACCTGGATGTGCGTTCCGGAATGTTGTTGCTTGCCGTCATTCTGAGCGGGAATCGCAAGCTCACCTCCCATTCTCTCGCGTGGTTTGCAGTCCGACCGTTGCTGCCTAAAGCTCACGACACCCTGCTCCAGTTCCTCCGCCTCCTGGACAAGAAGAAGGTCCCGTTCGCATTCATCTCCCACCCAAACACGCTCTTCCTCTCGATCGCCGGCTTCTCGCCCTTTATTGCCGCTGGTGAGAAGGGCAAGAAGCACGACGCAGGCATGCGCGACCTGGTCCAGAAGCTCGCCGCCAAGAACATGCTCACTTTGCTGTACGTCAGCCTCTTTGCGGAGATGACCCCCACGATCAATCACTGATGTCGTTCCCCGACTAGTAGGCCGACTACGGGCGCGCAACAAGAGCTGGATCGTACTGCCGCGGAGGCAGCGAGGGGAACCCCTGGAGCTAAAGCTCCGAAGGGATATATACCCGCGCCTCCGACACCTCTCGAGATCGCGAAACGGCATGGATTCGGTCAGTGCTATCCACCTCTCGATGAATCGCTCCTCCTGACTCCGCAACTGCCCCGACAACAGAGCCTCTCCGCTTTGAATCGGCCACCGCGGCGCGCCTCGAGTTCGAAGACGTCCTGAAGCAGAAGAACATCCCCTACTCTGTCCACGTCAAGAAAAGGCTCGAAGCGGTCGTGATCCCGAAGTTCAAAATCAGCGTGCGGGTCACGCCGCCGCGGCGGGTTTCGGCCGGCCAGGGCGAGCGCGAACGCTTCGAGACGTTGGTCAAGGCATGCGTCAGCCTCGGTCTCTTTGAGATCGCTCCGTGAGTCCGATGAGAGTCGAAGTTCCTTCTTGACCTTGTCTGATCTCGCGAACCGATCCGCAGCGGTCCCGCTGAAGACGCTGTCGCCAAATCTGTCGATACGATGGCTCCGGCGGCTACGACTACAGCGACAGGCGCTGCCACAACCGCAGCAGTCGCCGGCGTTGAATCCTCGGGCGCTCCCTTCAGCGCCGACTCGGGCGATGCCGCGACGGTCACTTCGGATGCGCCTTCCCGCGCAGACGACGACGCCATCGCCGCGACGGTCACCTCGGAAACGCCTTCCAACGAGACAGACAACGTCGGGGCTGCGAGCGCAACCGACTCCGGCGCCGTCGTCAACAGTTCGAAACCATGATCGCGCATTGACCGCGGCTCTGACCGGGCACGCACGACACCTTCGAGGCATCCCTTCCTCCGAGCGAAAAGGGCGCTCCCGCCAGTCTCGCTACTGGTACCTGCTTCTGCCTGAAAACCCGGACCTGCGATTACTCCTCCTCGCATGGATCATATCTCTGCTTCGCGGAAGACCGGGTACGTTCGCGAGAATATACGCCTTCCGAGCGATCTGACGACGCGTGCAAGCGTATTGGTACCGCTCGGACTACTTTGTTCGCACATAGTCAGCTTACATAGAGGGGCAGTCGGGAAAAAAAGCGGCTGGCTTTGCGATGAGCGCATGTTCTCTTCGCTTCATCTCGCGACCTCTTTGCGCCGCGTCCCTCGACACAAGGCTTCCCTGAACTATCTAGATATGCTCACAAGGAATCTCGTATGCTCCTGTCGTAGCCTGCGGCCGTCTGCGGCTACCAGCGTCCGGCTCGGATCGTCGACGTCTTCGCCGCCTCGGGACGCGAAAGTTGCGTCGAACGGCGGCGACTCGGCGCAGGAGCCCGCCCCCGAGGACGGCAAGGGATCTCAGAGCGTTCAGGTGAGCTCTGCCGGATTCAGGTTCGCCCAGACATAGGCTGAGGCCGTGTGCCCTTTCCGGGTCGACCGGCAACTTCCAGTCTTCCAAGCCCCAAGAGGCATCCAAGCCCAAACTGCACTCGCCGACCGACGCCTCGAGCGAGTACCAGCGCAAGCTCGAGGAGCGGTTCGGCGGGGGAGAATCTGCTGCGATAGGACAGCTCGTCGATGGCAAGCCTGAGGGACTCGCTTCGAACGGTGAGTGACTTTGTTCGCGGTCCGGGCAAAAACGCCCACCGACTGATACTGATACAATGTCTATCCTGAAACGTGACAGTCAAGCGCAACATGTTCCGACTGATCTGAAGCTGCAGACCGATGTTATCCGTCCCTTCGGTTCAGACTTCGTAAGTTGCGGGTCAGGTTCTTTCCGGATCTCGCCGGGTACGAAGGATCGGATGCTAACGTTGCTTATCTGACAGGTACATATCACTCCCTTGCCCGTCTCGACCTTGTTGTCTGCCACCATCACATTTTCCCTCTGCTCTGGACCAGACCGTTCCCGCCGTATCGCTTGCATGCTCGCATTCTCTCATCGCTGGTCTTCTGCGGAGAGATGGCTGATCTGAACCCGCTCTCGCTGACCGCCGAGCGAGAGGGAAATGGAAAGGATCCGGCAGATGTGAAGCCAGCCGTCCTCTCCCCTGCCTCGAGACCTGCACAGGACTTTATGAAAAATTGTCGTTGCGCTGCGCTGCGGGTCCTGCCCCCGCCGCCTTCTGCCCCCGTTGCGCGCCTCTACCACCTCCACCCGCCCACACCCGCGTTAATGATCGGTTTCGCCCCCCTTCCAACTCCGACCCCGTCCCCCTCCGTCAACCCGCGGATGCTCCTGCGCCATTGGTCCTGCTTGCGCTGTCGCCGGCGTTCCTCCTCCGTGAGGCCCTCGGCGAGGAGGACGTGCAGCTTGGCGGAGGGGTGGTACTTGACGCCGAAGCGGCCGCGGCCTTTGATGTCGAGGCGTTGGAGGTACTGGCCCTTGGTGACCCAGGACTGGGCTGCAGAGACGGTGTGGGTGAGCGCTCGGATCGGATCGGAATGCCGCACGCATACCATCGAGCGTCCCGTATCAAGCAGAACGGCCCGCGACGTACCGACAACGAGTTCCTCGCGCTTGAGCCCCTTGGCCATCGCGTGGTCCCGCGCGAGCGCCACCATCGAGAGCAGCCTCGGCGCCTGCTTCTTCTCCGACGCCTGCAGCTGCAGGATAGCCTCGTCGGCCGTCCGGCCGGCGATCAACCGCGCGAGGTCGTTCAGCTTGCGGCGGGAGGTCTTGAAGTTGGCCGTCGAGGACTTGTGCTGCGCGCGGTGGTCCGGGCGAAATCACGCGCTCATTCGATCAGCCTCGGGTGACTCTCCAGACGGGGGGGACCACGGCAAGAAGAGAAGCGAGACCGGAACGTACGAATGTCGCCGGTTTCGGCGGTCGCGCGACGAGTCCACTCCGCTGCTGCGTCAATGCAACATCCTCGTCCTCCGTAACCGTATCAAACAACCCCTTCGGCGCGTCCTTCTGCTCCGCCGGAGTCGCCGTCGCGGCGGCGTTAGAGGCGGCAGACATATCGGCGGCCTGCTCCTGCTCCTGCTCCGAGTCGCGCTTGGCGGCCTTTGACCGCCTCGGGATCAAGTTGCGCAAGAACGAGCCCGAGAACGATGCATGCCGCACTTGCTGCTGCTGCTGCTGGAGCGCGTACGTCGGTCGTCGAGACGTCGAAGCGAGCGAGCTTGCGGCGGCCCACGAGGCGGACGAGGAGCCGCTCGAGGGCAGCGTCCGGGCGAGCGAGTGCAGCGTGAGCAGGCCAGAGCGGGACGAGGCCATCGTTGTGCTATGGGGCGCCTGCGAGTAGCGACCGCTTCGAGGACAATTTTCCGAGTTCGGCGGGCGGCGAAGGCGCGCGCCCAGAGTGAAATTGCAATAGCCAGCGTAATCCTGATTACCCCTCGCAATCGCCACGAGTCCTTTTCGGCGGAACAGCTCTCGTAAACGATATCCGAGCCACGGGTCCCGGAGCTGTTGTTTTCGTCTCCTTTCCACATGCACGCGGCGCAGCAGCTACAGTCACACACGAGCGCGCGCGCGCGCGCGCAACACCGCGAGCGCCACCGAGCCCTCACGGCTCCGCACCGTCCGTCTCCGTCCGCCCTACACCCCGTTCCATGCACCGATCTGTTTGGACCGGCTTAGAACTTGAGGAGGTGGGGGAACTCGCCCTTGGAGAGGCCGAAGGAGGCGGCGAGGTACTTGGCGAGGACCGGGGTCTGCTTGACGGCGCCGAGGACCTGCTTGTCGAGCGCCTTCTGGTCCTGGGCCCGCTCGGCGGGCAGCTCCTTCTTCGCCGGCTTCGACTCCTTGTCAAAGAACTCGCCCTCGGTGCCCTTGCGCGACGAGGACTTGTCCTTGGTGAAGTACGCGTCGTTGAACTTGGCAAGGTCGAGGCCTTGCGGGAGCTCGACCTTGGTCGACGTCGCAATGACGTACGACTGGTTCACGCGGCGGACGGGAACGCCGTTGATGACGTACGGGCCGGTGACGAGGAGGAGACCCGACGGGAGCTGGCCGAGGACGACAACACGCTTGCCTGTCGGGGGCGGTCCGGGGGCGGTCGGGGGCGAGTGCAGGTGCGGCGGGACATGGAGAGCGGCGGTCACGGCGGCGCGTGAGAGGAAATAACAGAGCGTGAAAGCGTCAGCGAGGGTGTTTACTGGTGGCGAGACGGGCACAGGGGCCAAGAAGCCACTCGGCCGCCCGAAGAGCCAGACGCACCGCGGAAGCGGCCGGCGAGGAGGATGACGATCGAACCGGGGACGATCGACTCGCGGAGCTTGGTCGGCTTGTTGGTCTTGCGCGAGATCTTGGGGCGCTGGACCGAGTCGTCGGCGGGGTAGTAGCTCGCGCGCTTCTCGGCAGCGGTCGGCTCGGCCGAGGGGACGCCCTTGCGCTCGCGCTTGTACAGGCCCTTCTTGGAGTAGACCTGCGAGCGCGAGAGCTTGCCGATGTAGGGCGTGACGTCGGTGTTGCGGGCCATCTAGGGAGGTCAAGGGTGGGTCGAGAGGTCAGCGACGTTTGCCCCGCTGTCTCGCCCGGGGGCACACCTCGTTGTTTCGCGGTCCAGCGCCCATCTCAAGTCAGCCCGAGCCGATTGTCCGCTGCGCCGCTGCTCGCCTGAGTGGCGCACGATCGCCCGCCGAGTGCTCGTGCCTCGCTGTGGACCGCTGCGTCCGGCGCCCGCGCGTGTCCTGCTCTCCCGGTCCCGTGCGCCCGCCCAGCGCTGGCCGCCTGACAGGCCTCGTACAGATTGCGGAACGAGCGTCTGCGCAGCAGTTGGGCGGCGAGGCGCGGTGGCAGCCGGTGCGAGGCTGGGGGGCGTCGGGGTCGAGCTTCGAGGTTGCTCGCCGGCCGTCTCGGACTCGGCCTCACGTCGACGGGAGCGGCTCGGGCGAGGCAATGGGTGGCGGGAGGGTGGGGCTGTGGATGTGTAGGGTACCTGTGTATAACGTACAGTTGGACGTGTGACGACGGGCGAGAGCGCGAGGGAGCGAGCCGGGGGGGGCGCAGGCGCAGGCGGCCAGCAGCGGCGGGGGCGAGGCGACTTGGGCGAGTGCGCGCGCCAGCTCGGAGCGCCCGCGCGCCAGCCCGAGTCGGCCGCCGAGCGCCAGCTCTGCTCCCTCGTCCGACTCGCCGCGCCTTGCTCGTGCCCAGTACCAAGTCACTGCCATGGCCCAGACTCGTACCAGTCAGTCTACAACCAGCCTCACCCCAGTGCGCGCCCGCTTCGACGACGACGACGACGACGACGACGACGCCGCCGAGTTGGACCCTGCACACCGCACCCGCACCGCCTCGCGCCCCTCGAGCTCGGCAGTCAACGCCCGTCCAGCAGCCTGCGCGCGCCGCACAAATGCTGCACACAGGAAGCTGGACGGACTATAGCGCCCGTGCGGAGGCAGTCGCGGCCGGCCGGCGGGCGCGCGCGAGACTGCCAGCTGCCGAGTGCAGCCGCGCGCACCGGAGACAGCGACAACGAGCAGCGAATCGAAGCCTAGAAGAGTCCAGCATGCTGACTGAGGCGCCTACCCGCCCACAGACCTTCCCTGGGGCCTGAACCGTGGTCACCCGACCACTGTCCTCCCCAAGGCGGACAAGCCGAGCTACCGCAAGGGCAAGCAGTCCCAGCGTGGCGCGTTCGTCAAGTCGATCGTCCGCGAGGTCCGTCCGGCTTGATCTGGGCAAGAGAGGGGAACATAGGCTGATCCGGAGCCGTTCGCAGGTTGTCGGCTTTGCGCCGTACGAGAGGCGTGTCATGGAGTTGATTCGCAACTCCAAGGTCCGTCCGCTTTCGCTCCCCCGCTCTACCTGTGCGAGACCTGACCTCTCCTCTTCTCGATTATGCAGGACAAGAAGGCTCGCAAGCTCACCAAGAAGCGCGTACGTCCCGGTCCCTCTCTCGACTTCCCGTCCGGAATGCAGGTGTCCTGACCCTCGCTCCTCCCCCCGCAGCTCGGCACTCTCCGCCGTGCCAAGCGCAAGGTCGACGAGCTGACCGGTGTCATCGGTACGCTCACTGCGACCCTTTTGCAGCGCGCGCCGAGCTGATCCAGACCTTCCCCACAGCCGAGCAGCGTCGCCACGCCGCCTAAACGGCCTGTCCCCCGCCGTCCCTTGGTCCGTCCTTCTCGGGGGGAAGCAATCCGCTTTCCCCTCCCTCTCTCTCTTCCTTTCTCTGCCGCATGCTCCCCTCCTCTGCGCGCACCCGCCGACACATCGACCACCCCCCTTTCGACTCGACATCCGCAGCTGCCGCCCCCTTCTTCTCCCCACTGACTTGTGTACGTGTGTGTGTGTCCTCCGTGTCGGAGGACGAGGAGGAGGTGCAATGCGGTGTTTGGGGGGGGGAGAAACAATGTCGAGGAGCGCCTTCCAGAGACGCGGCTGCTGGGCCGCATGGGGAGGTCGGTTGATAATCGCGGGCGGATCCGCGGCGGTGGCATGCTTCCGTGCTCCGTGCAGCCTCATGCACTCTCGGGCGAGTTGGTCCGAAGCCCGTGCGAACGAGCGGAAAGTGAACCTTCTTCGGAGCGGATGTCCACTGCTGGTTCGGAGCGCTAGCCCTTCTTCCCTTCTTTCCCCTCCCTCCCTCCAGTCTCCACTGGCCCGCTTTCGGCCTGAGCTCATATTGTCGTCCATGTCTTGGTCTTCGTCGGGCCCAGCTTCTGGCTCGACCGAGCCGTGGCGCCCCTCTGAGAAGGCGCCGGGTGCTGCGGACGCCGTCGGCGAGGCGAGGCACGGCGGAGGCGGACGCCCCGCAGCGGCGATGGCGACGCAGCAAGACCGCAACGAGAGTGCAGACGCTCGTGGAGTACCGCGCCCGAGGCCGGCGTGGCTCAAGGCGGCGCCGCGTGAGGGGCGTCAAGACTGGCAGATGCCGGCTACGAGCGCGGCGATGGCGGTGGCGACGACCGACTCGGCTTGGCGCGCTATAACAACTACGGAGCCTCCGCCGCACAAGCGCTCTGCGATCTACGCCACTCGAGAGAGCCCTCGGGCGGCGAATGGGGGCGCGCCTCGTCGTTGGTTGCCGAACGGGTTCTCGCTGCCTCTGGTGGAGGCTTTTGCGCTCGGAGAGGAGCACGGCCGGCCTCGGACCAGCGCTCCAAAGCCTTCATCTGGTCCTAGGGTGCCATTTGGGCCCAGTGCGCCGCCCTCCGGCTTCTCCGAGTGCGGGCCGGCTGTCCGGGGGGGTTCCAGCGCCAGCCAGGTCGCCCATCGCCAGGTTTCGAGGCCGCTGCCCGCGGCTGACCCCACCGCCGACGATCCCCTGCAGCCTTTCCTACCTCGTCACGTCTCTCCGTCCGGCGTCAAGCTCGACCCGCGCTGGGAAGGCTTCAAAGTCTCTTCCCTCTACTTCGGAACGCTCGACGAACGCGGTTTCGGGTCCTTCACCGTCGAAAGGACGGTCCCGATCAAGCAGGGGTTGATGGAGTTTGCGAGTATGGCCGGGAGGGAGACGGTCAAAAGCGGGACGGTCACGGTCGGAGGGGTCGGGTTCGTACCGGCGCACGCGGTCCAGATCCTTTTCCGTGAGCGGGTGTTCTCTTCCTTCCCGATTCGGTTCCCGACGCTGAATTTGCCGATTTACACTGTGCTGAATAGCTCCCGGCTTTCTCTCGAGTCTGTACCACGCCCCGGCGCCGCGCGAGCCGGGCGAGGACCCGGACGTCGAGCCGTTCTACCTCGTGATCGGCTCGCGGTGGACGCCCCGCTTCTTTGCCTACATCTCGAAGCACCCAGCAGGTCGAGTCACGTCGAACGTCCGTGTATCCGCTTTGGACGCCCAGCATGCACGTCAGGTGCCGTACCTCTCGCGGCACCTCCTCTTGAGAGTCGAGTTTGCCCGCGCCGGGTCGTTCCGGCCGACCTACGCTCGGGCTGCGGCGACGCACAAGACCTTCGAGGATCTCGAGACCGAATGCGCTCGCAACAATCTGCCGAAGCCGCAACGGCTCGAGCGACTCTCTGTCGTCGAGGAACAGCGCCACAGCCGCGCGGCGCTCGACCGCCTTTCACTCGCCTTCCGCCCGCTCTCACCCGCGCACAGTTACCAGCTCGAGGGCATCCTCCGCGATGGGACGCTCACCCCGTCAGAGCTGAGCCAGCTCGTCCAGGCGCACGTCAAAGTCTGGAACGTCACCGCCGGGGTCGACTCGGACCCCGCCGTCGAAGCGATCCTGATCGAGCTGCGGACCCTCCTCGTCGAGGATCGCAATTCTCGTGCGGAGCTCTTGCGCCTGGGGGTCAAGTCGGCGAGGGAGTTGCAGGGGATGCAGTACTCGGTGCAGGACATGGCGGACCGCGCGAGGCAGGCCGTCGCGGAGAGGGCGCAGGTCCAGCTTCACGCGCCGCGTCGCCTGGGAGGGTCCGAAGCCGACAATATCGACTCGCCGGAGCACTTTTGGTGCCGGGGTATCATCATCACGCCGAGCGGGTCGGTCAAGGTCATCGGTCGCACGCTTGAGAAGGTCAATCAACGTTCTACACTCGCCTCTCCTGGACCCCCCTCTCGTCCGTCCAGGACATCGTGCTGATATGACAATGGCCCCTGCAGAGCAATGCGACCATCCGGAGGTATCACCACGGTGTCGAGAACCACCGCGAGTACGACCACTTCCTGCGCGTGGCCTTTCGCGAGGAGGACGAGCAAGCTCTCTCCACTGTCAGCGGCGGCGAGACCGGGATCGCCCAGAAGCGCCTGCTCGACGCCTCGGTCACCCGCGCGCTGAAGCGCGGCATCTGGTTCGGCGGGAGGAAGTACGACTTCCTCGCGTACTCGCAGTCGGGGTTGCGCGACCGGAACGTCTGGTTCGTCGCGCCATGGACCGAGACTGGTCGCGACGGCCAGGCGCGCACCGTCACAGCCGAGACGATCCGGCAGCAGCTCGGGCTCTTTGACGAGATCAGTCGAATGCCGGCCAAGTTGGGCGCGAGGTTCTCTCAGGGGTTCACGTCCTCGATCGCGACCGTCGTGAGTCTGTTCTGCTCCTTCGCTCACCGTTTATTTGTGCTCATATAGTCGGCTTCTACAGCACCTGCATCACACGAAGATCGCCTCCACGCCCGACATCGCCCTGCATGACAAGAAGGGAAAGGAGTTGACGAATCACACCGATGGGGCGGGCACCATGTCGCCGCAGTGAGTTGGCGCATGCTGCCTTTTACTCCGACGATATCGATACTGAGACGATAACACGGCTGGCAGGCTTCGCGACGAGGTCTGGAAGGCGCTCCTCGCCAACGGTTTCCGCCGCGACCAGGACGGACCGCCGCCGTCGGTCTACCAGATCAGGCTCGGCGGCTCCAAGGTGCGTCTCGGAGTCATTCAAGCTTGACGGATTACTGAAGAAGGTCATAGCGCGCGCCGCAGGGCGTCATCGTGCTCGACGATCGCCTCGAAGGACTTCAAGTCCAGCTACGCCCGTCTCAAGACAAGTTTCGAGGGTTCGCGGACCGCACGGGGGCCGGCGAGCATTTCTGCCTGAATATCTCGGACGCCTTTACCCGGCCTGCGCCTTTGAGGTTGAGTGCGTTCGGGGTTCTTTCAGCCTTTGAGCCTGCGCAGCCAGTTTTTCCTCCCCCGCCCCGCTTGACGCGCTCATTCTGTCTTTTGAGGGCTCGTTCCGATGCGTGCCGTCGACTGACCCTGTCCCAACGCCTCCTGACCGCCCGATACCGCCCATACGACCTATGTCTCGACGCTTCGCGTTTCCTGCTCCGCGCTCTCTTCCGCTTTCCAACCTGGCTCATGCGCCGCCCCGGCTGCCGTGCACCTCTCTGCTGTCCTATGACTCCGCTCTCGAACAAATGTCTGGCTGAGACGCGCAGATCGCCCGCTGATCAGCGCGTTAGATGACCTTGGCATCGAGACCGAGGCCTTTCTCGCTCATCAGAAGCGCGCCATTGACGCGCTCTCGACCGATGCGCTCTTCACGCTGAGGGGCGCAGACCGCATTCTCAATCAGCTCTCACTCGGCGGCGCGAGCAGGTTCAAGAGGTGAGATCGCAGTTTCCCAATCGGTACGACCGGCCCTCCTGACGATGCTGGACACTGGCAGCTTAATGAAGTCGCTCGCCGAGCTGCCGGGATTCGACGACCGCATCCTGCAGGAAGAACCGTTCCTGCGCGCGGCTCTCGAGGTCGTTCGTGTTCGCGGTCTCCGCGACCTCAAGCATCGCGCCCGTATCCCGCTTCCGGACTCTTACGTCCTCGTCGGCGTGCCGGACACTGACGGCCTCCTCGAACCGGAAGAATGCTACGCTTGTCTTCGCTTCCCGGAGCGCCCCAACCGCGTGCAGTACCTGTCCGGCCGCATCCTTGTGACGAGGAGTCCGGTTATGGACCCTGGCGACATCCGAATCCTCCAGGCGGTCGGGAAAGTAACCCCGGAGCTCGACGCCCGCTTCACCTCCTGCGCGAACTGTCTCGTGCTCTCCACGAAGGGCGAACGTTCGGTCACGTCGATGATGGGTGGCGGCGGTAATTTTCCCCTGATCTCCCCGCCTCCGATCGCGTTCATGCCCTGATCTCCGACTGCTACGCAGATCTTGACGGAGATACGTATCAGGTCATCACACTTCCCGAGCTGATCCCGGCTCAAGTCGCGCCGCCCCGCTTGCACGAAGCGAAGCCTCCGTTCGAGCTGGACCGTCCCGCCGTAATCGAGGATGTCGCCGAATGCTTCGTCGACGTACGTTCTTTCTTTTTGGTCCGCTCGGGCGTCATCCTGACGGTCTTTCCCCAGTATCTTTGCAACGACACGGTGGGTCAGATCGCCAACATCCACCTGTGCCTCGCCGACCGGAGCAGCCAGCATGGTTTCGACCCGGAATGCCAGAAGCTCGCAGACTTGCATAGGTACACCGCGACAAGCCACCCTCTCGGAACTCACAGATTGACCTTCTGACTCCTCACAGCCTCGCCGTCGATGCGCCCAAGACCGGCAACTTGGTTCCGTTGTGCGAGTTGCCGCGGCCGGGCCGCAAGGTCCGCCCGGACTTTATGCGTAAGTCGGATGTCGACGACGCCTACGTTCCGCCCGAAGTCGAATACTATGTTTCGGGACGAGCGCTCGGGCATCTGTACCGCAGCATCGACGACGACGATGTCGCCACTCCCGGAGGCGTCCAGGAGCGTCAGGCCG
Organism: Rhodotorula sphaerocarpa; assembly: GCA_024713535.1. NCBI lineage: Eukaryota > Fungi > Basidiomycota > Microbotryomycetes > Sporidiobolales > Sporidiobolaceae > Rhodotorula > Rhodotorula sphaerocarpa. The sequence goes on from JANIBP010000011.1 coordinate 564,085, forward strand.
ACGACGGAACGTCCGCCAGTCTCGAGCGCCTGCACGTCATCCTCAAGCGCGATCTGTCGTCCGTTCTCGGTGCCCCGCCGGAGGCTCTGAGCGACGTCGTCGCCCGCCATAAGGCGACAGTCGAACCGCTGATCAGCGCCTTCCTCGCCGCGCTCGAGAACATTGCCATCACGCATACGCCTGCGCGTCACGACGGGCGCAAGCTGTCCGAGGTCGAGCTCTACGCCGTCGCATCCCTGCTCGGGGTCCACCGCGGCGAGGCGGCCCGCGGCAACTCGGTGGCGGCGACGTTCCAGCATGTCGCCGCCGCCGTCGAGTGGCTGGAAACGGAGCTCTCGACTCCCGATCGCGCAGACTTCCGGAAGCTCGAGCTGAGGTACGCGGCCTGGCGGATCGCTTCGAGGCCGGATGAGAACGCCGAAGAGGAGGGATGTCGGTTCGGGAGGAAGACTGCTCGGTGGCTTTGCTTGAGCTTGCTGCTCGAGGGGTTGGCGGCGGAAGAGCAGCGCAGGGAGGACTTGATTTCGGGGATCACCCGCGTCGAGCCAGCGAAACCGACAACGAAGCTGCTGCACGTCGTCGGCAAGACGGCCGCGGATCTCAGCAGCGCATCGGTCGAGCCGCCCGCGGAGTCGGCCGCTACGATCGCGCCAGATATCCCCTGGGCGACGAGACCGGCTACGTCCTCGACGACCTCGACCCCGGACTCGGCGGCGTCCGAGGACTGGTCGACTGCCGACGCCGCCGAAACGACGTCTGCGACTTCGCTCGAGGCCTTCGAGGACAGCACACCGGCGAAGGTCTATACGAGTGGCGGAAATGAAATCTCGGCCAGGGCCGCCGCCGCCGCCGCCGACGGGTCGGACTCGGACGTCAATGCCGACTTTGCCGGGATTCGTCGCTCTCCGCCTGTTCGCTCCTCGCGTGTGGCGACGACTCGTCAGCGTCGCCGGGGCTGAGGCGAGAGCATGCATGGGTCATGAGGGGGGGAGCGATGAGGAGAGCCGGGAGGGATGGATGCTTGATCGGGGGTAGCGAGCGGACGGGGAAGGAAGTGCTTGGCAGAGGGAAGGGGGTGCAGGCTTGAAGGTCGGCTGTGGAGGCTTGTGGGCATGCAGGTAGGCGCTTGTCGACTCCGGAGCACTACGGCTGCGTTCGCCACGTTCGAGGAAGCTGCCGGGAATATCCGTTTGTACCCGACCGCATCGTTTGATCTGCGGAGTGACCGGAAGTCGTGCGAGCGGACTATTCGCTTGGGAAGAACGAAGCTCTGTGCTCGGCGACGCAGTCCGAGAGTACAGCTCGAAGAGAAGGGAGGAAGGTCGACGGCAAGGCAGAAAACGGCGGCGGAATTTGGTCCGCAAGCAGAGAAGCACTGTCGCTCGATCTTCCACGCAGGGTGTGGCGTAGGATAGACGAGCTACTAGTCGTCACAATACACGCCCCGGGACAGAGCATCCCCTCTATGGCGAGATTTGAGACAGCAGACGAGCAACCCTCTGAGCAGCGGGGAAGCGGAGCGGAGCAAGCTGGAGACTTTCCTCTACAGCGAGGAGCATTCGAGAGCACATAACGGCATTAAAATCATTATCGCGAGATGCGAATGGGCGGTAGCAGAGCGGAGCAACTCGACGCAAGTCGCGGCTCGGCTGGTCATCCGCCGCCACCGCTCCACGCAAGCCCAGCCGCGCACGATGGCGAAGCGAGGCGCAGAGAAGCAGCTGACGCAGGACAATGTCGAGGACGAGGACCGCGCCGAGTCGAGCGTGCGTCTGCATCTTGCGCTCCCCGCCTTCCTACTCGAACTCGCTCGCTGACTGAACTGAACTGAACTGAACGCGCTTCCCCGCGCTCTACAGACCTCGGACGGGCAGTTTGCCAAGGCCTCTGATCAGGCCATGTCGGGCAGAAAGTGAGCCATTGCGGCGGCCTGCTGCGCCTGCGCGTGCTGACCGCCTGGCTCCCCCCGCTCGACCAGGATCCGAGGCATGCCCAAGCGATCCGCCGGCAGATCTTCCGCGCCGCAGCCCGCAACCACTGCACAAGATGCTTCGGTAAGCGATAGAGCTGCTTCCCGTGGTCGGTCACCGTCCGCTGACACCTTGACTCCCGAGCAGAAAGCGCCCCTGTTCGGCGCATCAACGGCTTCCAACCCCTTCGCTGCGCTGGGCAGCATCCCGGCACCGCCGACGAGCAATGCTGCGTCTCCGTTCTCGTTCGGCGTCGCAGCTGCACCTGCCCCGAAGGCCGACGCGGCCAAGTCGACCGCGCCCTCTTTCAACTTTGCCAACCCGGCGCCGAGCGCCGCCTCCTCGTCTTTCTCCTTCTCTGCTCCGAAACCGTCCGAGGCTCAGGCAATGCCATCGACGACCCCCTCTTTCTCTTTCGGCGCCACATCGGCGTTCGGCAAGAGCTCGTTCGGGTCGTCCGCACCTGCTCCCACGCCCGCCGCAGCCCCGCCACCGGCCAAGACCGAGCGGGCCCAGACTCCGGCACTGTCGTACTACACTTCGCTGCGCGCCATCAACGTCTCTCTGCTCGACAACCTCGCAGCCGCCATCGAAAAGGACCCGTTCGTTGACCTGACAGCAGACGCCGCCTTCGACAAGCTGAAGGAGAAGTACAAGACGTACCGGAACAAGGTACAAAGCGAGTACGACGGCAGTCGGGACAAGACGGCGAACTCGAGCGCAGATACCGTGATGGACGTGGAAAAATCGGCGCCGGAGACGGCCAAGCCCGCCTCTGCACCCGCGTTCGAGATTCCGGAGATCTTCCGGAACCCGCCCAAGCCCGTGCCGATTGCGGACCTGTCCGAGGAGGCGGAGAAGACCTCTGTACCCCCGTCTACGTCCGCCTCGATCTCCGTGGCGCCCAAGGCCGCAGCCTTTGAGATTCCAGACATCTTCAAGAACCCGCCCAAGCCAGTCCCCATTGCCGACTTGACCGAGGAGGCCCCGTCTGCTTCGACGTCCTCCCCGTCTTCTTCCGCAACAGTCTCCTCCGCGCCCAAGTCCATGGCTCCGACCGTGGCCGAGAGCGAAATTCCCGCCATCTTCCGGAACCCGCCGAAGCCTGTGCCCATAGCCGACCTGACGGAGGAGGAAGAAGACAAGTCGAAGAGACCGCCTGCTCCTCCCGCAGTCTTTTCCTTTGCTGGCAGTGCGGTGAGCGCGGCTCCTTCGTCGTCCTCGGCTGCGGCTCCGGCTACCTCGGGTGGATTCGTCTTCAAGGCCGACTCGTCCGCCTCCTCCGGCCCGAAGAGCGCCTTCTCGTTCCCTCCCGCCACTTCGTCTCCCTCCGCGTCTCCTTCGACCACCACTTCCACAGCCCCGGCCTCGACCTCTTCTACCACCGAGCCGAACAGCTCAAAGTCGGCTTCGGACCGGGACGAGCTGAAGCCGCCCTCTGCGCCCAAGCTCGCACCGGCCAAGCTCACGAACCCGCCGTCGAAGCCGTCCCCGCTTCGGTTCGGGCAGAGCGCGAGTCCGCCGACCAGTCCGGAGAAGCCGGGCGAGGCGGCAGCCCCGAAGCCGAAGGGCGGGTTCTCCTTTGGAGCGCAGTTCGGCGGGATCGCCAAGGGCGAAGCGGCAAAGAAGGCCGAGAACGAGGCGGAGGAGCAGGAGAAGACGACGGAAGCAGGAGCGGAGGCCAAGGCAGGCGAGGCGTCGCAGTCGCTTGAGGCACCCGCCAAACCAGCCTTTTCGTTCGGGTCCAGCCCGGCTGTGACTTCGGGCTCGCCGTTCTCCTTTGGCGCTAGCGCCCAGTCGACAGCGTCTTCGCCGTTCTCGTTTGGCGCCGCCGCATCCAAGCCCGCCGCCGAGACCGCTTCGAAGCCCGTTCCCTTCACTTTCGGCGCCGCGCAAGCTAAGCCAGACTCGCCCTCGGCGGCGTCCGGAGCAGCCGGCTCCCCGCCCGCGCCCTTTGGTTTCGGTGCGGCCCTAGGCGGCTCCGACGGCAGCAAGTCTGCGTCGGGTCGCAGCGCCGGGTTCGGATTTGGCTCGACGATCGGGAGTCCGGGCGGCAGTGGCTCGACCGCGTCGGGCGCGCCGGCGACGACGCTGACTGAGAAGGACCAGCCGGCAAAGTCGAGCTTTGGGTTCTCGTTCGGGGCGGCGCAGCCAGCGGCGAGCAGCGGCGCGAAGCCGACGCCTGCGTTCTCCTTCTCCCCCGCAACTTCTGGCTCGACGGTGGCGCCTGCCGGTGAGGGTGAGGCTGAGGCGGCGAAGCCTGCCGCACCGTTCACGTTCGCCCCACCCGCGCCGAGCAGCACGAACGGCGCCGCCGCCGGCGGCGGGGGCGAGTCGACCGCGCCCTCCGAAGCCGCGACCGACTCGCGGGCGCAGACGCCGGGTGCGAACCCGTTCACGGCGCCGGGCGAAGGCGAAGAAGGGGAAGAGACGCTGTTTGCGACGCGGGCCAAGGTGTGGGAGCTCAAGGGCGTCGAGGCAGATTTGCTCGGGGTCGCGAACGTCCAGTTGAAGGAGAAGGATGGGGCGGTGCGGATGCTTGCGCGCCATGAGACGAACGGCCGAGTGCTTGTCGTGCGTTCCCTTCCCATTTTTTTCTGTCTCGCAAGAGGGCTTCTTATTGACACCCCGGACCCTCGCGAGCAGAACTTCCGGCTCTACTCGTCGCTCAACCTGAAGCGCGAAAAGGTCTTTGCGACCTTCATCGGCTTTGACGCTCAAGCCGAGCGGACGACGTACCGCCTGCGCTTCAAGAGCGTCGAGGTCCTGGGGGACTTTGACGACGCGCTGACGGACGCCAAGAAGAAGCTGCCGTCTTGAGTAGTCCCGGACTTTGCCCACTGTGCCAACGCACGCATAGCCAACTCATCGTGGTGCCCATTTGGAGTCAAGCGTGTGTGTTTACAGTCAAGCGTGTGTGTTTACAACAAGCAAGCAAGCGTCGAGAAGCAGCTACACTCCGAACTTCAGTCAGAATCCTCCGACTGGTCGCCGAGGAACGCGCCAAACTTTTTACGCTCGACGAGGACCTCCTTCTTCTTCTTGACGGGAGGGCTCACGCTCGACCCCGATGCTCCTCGTCCGGGTCCTTCGTCCTCTCCGGGCGACGCGGGCACGTGCAGGTCCTTGCCTGTTCGCAGGCCGGTGCGAAGCGCGCTCCCTCCGAGCTCCTGCGGCGTGGAAGCAAGCCAATAGGTCAGCCACACAGCGAATACTGTACAAGAGAAAGCGCGCCAGCATCGTGATCGCCGGAACGCACCTCCATCTCCTTCGCCAACAGCCGTTTCTCGCCGACCTCTTTCGCCTTGCTCAAGCTCGGCAGCCGCTCCCCCTTGACGGCGAGTCCCAAGCTCGCGAGCAGGGTCTCGAGGATCTCGGTGCGGCGCTCGACGGGGAGGGTGCGCTCGGCGCCGGTCGAGGCGGTGAAGGGGCGAGGGGCCGCTGCTGCCGTGAGGAGGCTCTGCAGAGGGAGCAGCCGTTCGGCATTGGTAAGCTCATAACCGGGGATCATGCAGTCGGACGAGCAGAAGCACCTTGAGTTTGGTGATCCGGTCCTCCTGCGCCGCAGTGCCCTTCGGTGCATCACCAGGTTTCGGCGTGGGCACCTTCCGCTCCCGTTTCTTCTGAGTTGCCTCCTTCTCCTTGCCTTTACCCTTGCTCTTGCCTTTCGTACCGCTTTTCTTCGCGTCGTCTCCTTCCCCCGCTCTGTCCTTCCCCTTCTTCGGCCGAGCCCCCGGCAAAGGCCCGCTATCCTCAAGCTCACTCAAGTCGGAATCGTTCATCTGCGCCGCACTCGCCGGAGCTTTGGAAGTGGAAGTCGAAGCTGAGGGTTTGTGCGCGGCGGGAGGCCGAGCGGGACTGCTGGTGCCGACGAGGAGGACTTCGTTGGGAGGCGGGGCGGGACCGACGCGGCGTTGCGGGTTCGGCTGCTTGCGCGGGCGTTTGGTCGGCGGGGGAGCGGGTTCCGTGTTCGCGGCGGCGGTGAGGTCGGTGGGCGGAGCAACGGCAGCTGCGGAGGCGGCAGGAACATCCTGCGCCGCCGCGGGCTCGACCTCTTCTCCCTCCGACTCGCTCAGGACGACCCTCTTGCGCTTCTTCTTCGGAGGGGGCTTCTTGGGCGTCTCGGTTCCGCGCTCCGGCTCGGGAGAAGACCTCTCGCCCTCCGAGAGAGCCTCGCCTGCTGAAGAGTCTCCGCCTCCGGCGTCGCCTGCCAATCCGCCGAGAAACCCGCCAAAAGCGTCTAGGAGGACCTGTCGCCGGAGACGATATCAGGCACTGTGCTCTGGTCGCATCCTTGCAGGGAAAAGAGGGATGCACCTTGACGTTTCTCTCCGCAGCGCGCGAGTATTTGGTGTGGCCCTTTTGGGCCTCGGAGGAGCGCTGACGCGGCTTCTTCCCTTCCTTCTTTGGCTTCTTGACAGGAGACGGCGTCGCCTCCGCCGTGTGGGCATCCTGAGGGGGAGAAAGGCGATCATGAGGACACAGTCGCCAGGATGACACTGACTCGACTCACCATGAGCTTAGTCCACTCATCCTTTATTCCGGCCCTCGCCGTCTTCCACTCTGCGTCTGCGCACGTCCACTCTTCGTCCTCGTCGAGGTGGCGGCGCACGTCTTTGAGCGTGAACGAGTCGAGCGTGTTTGCGGAGCGAGCGCGGTCGAATACGCGCTCGAGGGCGCCGGCGGGGAGCGCAGGCGGAGTAGAGGCGCTCATGAGCGGGTGCTGGCGCTTGCTGGCGAGCAGTCGAGAGGTGTAGAGCGAGAAAACAGCGCGTCGAGAACGTCAACATCGACTCGGTGGTGGGGAAACATCTCCGCTAGAGTCCGCGGACCACAGCTTTTCCTTTACAACCCTACAGCAGGTGGTTACACGCTCGAAGCTATGCCAGGTAGAACAATACAGACGGCAAGTGAGAAATGTACACTAACGAAAGAAACTGGTAGTGGCTCGCAGAAATCGGAACCTCGCACAGATATTGGGCCAGCTGAGCTGGACCGACTCACGAATGAACTGTGAGTGCAGTGCAAACAGTGTAGCTACTAGTAGCACCGCTGTGGAGGAAGCGATGTCGAGACGCCGGCTGTGGTGATCCGCTCGCCGCCGACTACTTGCGATCTTTCTGAAGCGTCTCTCGCCCGCTCTCTCTCTCTCTCTCTCTCTACAGCGCAGACTAGCACAAATGTCTGGACGCGGACCTTCCCTCGCTGAGCTCGCGAGCCGCTTTGCGCGGCAGCGTGCGTCGCAGTTGCCGTTCCGTGGCGCCGGCGGATCCTCGGGCGGCGGCGGCGGCGGTGGACGCGGGCCAAACGGCGGGCCGAGCCTCGGACAGGCGCTCGGCGGCGCAGGCGGACTCGTGTTCCTCGTCGTAGGCGGCATCCTCGTCAACGCCAGCCTCTTCAACGGTCAGTCCACCCCTTGCACCCCGAGTCCAAGTGGGAGACGCTGACGACGGCTGGCTGCTCGCATCGACACAGTCGACGGTGGACACCGCGCAATCAAGTACACCAGGCTGCACGGTGTCACCGAGGACGTCTACGCCGAGGGAACCCATGTCGCCGTACGCTCACCCACTCGTTCTTGCCCCGCACCCCGTTCCCCTTGGGTCCTCGATCTGCAGCCCTTGCTCACCGAGATCTACACCCACAGGTGCCCTGGTTCGAGACTCCCATCATCTACGACGTCCGGTCCAAGCCGCGGAGTATCGCCTCCCTGACCGGAACCAAGGGTCCGTCCCGATCCAGGCTGGCCCTCCTTCTCGCAAACCCAACGTACTGATCATCCCCCCACCTGACGCCCAACAGATTTGCAAATGGTCAACATCACTCTTCGTGTTCTGTGCCGGCCTCGAGTCGACTCGCTCGCGAGCATCTACACCGAACTCGGCGCCAACTACGACGAGGTCGTCCTGCCCAGTATCGTGAACGAGGTCCTCAAGAGTGTCGTCGCCCAGTTCAACGCATCGTGAGGGGCTTTGTTGGCTTCAAAGTCTTTAAGGGGATCAGGCGCTGATTGAGGAGACCCACAGCCAACTCGTGACGCAGCGAGAGATGGTCTCGAAGCTCGTCCGCGACAACCTAGAGCGGCGCGCGAGCCGCTTCAACCTGATCCTCGACGACGTCTCGATCACGCACGTCACCTTCTCGCCCGCCTTCAGCGAGGCCGTCGAGGCGAAGCAGATCGCGCAGCAGACGGCCCAGCGCGCGGCATACCTCGTCGATCAGGCGCTGCAGGAGAAGCAGAGCATCATCGTCAAGGCGCAGGGTGAGGCACGGAGTGCAGAGCTCATCGGCGAAGCTGTCAAGCAGAACAAGGGGTGCGTCCCGCTTCTCTCGGGGCACTTTCGGATCACTCCCTCCCGGATCGAGGCTGACCTTCCTGGGCCTCAGCTTCCTCGAGCTCCGAAAGATGGAGGCTGCCCGCGATATTGCCGGCCTCGTCGGCAACTCGGGCAACAAGCTCATGCTCGATTCCGATGCCCTCCTCCTCAACCGTGAGTCCTCGGCGACCCTTTCGCCCTCTCTTGCTGCTGCAGCCGAGACTGACCTACTGTGCTCCCGTCGCTCCGCAGTGCAAGCCGACAAGGAGAGCAAGAAGTAAGCCCCGCCGTCGGTCAATGTCCGAAACCCGTCGCCTCCCCGTGGCGATCTGTAGCAAAAGCACCCCCCCCCCTCTCACCTTCCCACCCAAACGACTCCCTTTCGCACCCCTCCTCTCCTCTCCTCTCTTCGAGAGCCTCTATGTACGACACCTCAGCAGCTCTTGTTTCTTCTGTTCGCCCTCTCGGTGTTGTGGAGTGGGCTAGAGCGAAGCGAAGGCAAGAGAGCTCGAGGATAATTCAGATCGGAACCACTTGACTTCTCGGGAGATGTGCTGTATCAGAAAAAGAGAGAGAGAGAGAGAGAGAGAGGAAGGCGGATCGCCACCCGTTTCGCGTCGTATGCGTCGTGCCGGCTCATGCATAGCAGGAGGAATCAGAGCGGCGGGACGGACCTCTCTCGGCGGGGCGGGCGGCTTAAGGTCTCTGCTGGTCGTTTCCATCTCGTTGGTACGTACCTCTCTTGGCCTCGCTTGGGCACCAAAGGATTGAGAGGGAGAGGTTAAGGTCACGTATACACGGGAAGGGGCAGCGGGAAGCTGTTCTGGGGGCGCAGGCTATGGAGGAGGTGGCAAAGCAAGGGGGAGGAGAAGACTTTGTTTGACGGGAGGCACGAGGAACGCGGGTAGGTGACCAGGGAGATAGGGAAGAGGGAGAGGCTTCGGTACGAGGGATGTGACGGAGAGAGGGGGATTTCGAGTCGAGTCAGGGAGCTAATGAATACACGGGATGCGCGAATGGGCGGGTTGATTCGGTTTCACAACTCAATTTGACAAGGTGGGAGACGAAAGGGGGAGCGAGGGTAATACGGAAGCACGCGGACGCAGACCACTAAGCGAGGTGAAGCGCTTAGTCTGTGAAAGAGAGGGGGTGGGCAAGGTCAGCAAAGCGATTCCAACCCGAGAATCCGGAACGCAGAAGATACTCACATCCGCCGCCGTACGGAGCACCGCCACCCGGAGCAGCGCCGCCGTCTGCATCAGCAGGGAAAAGGAAGAAGAGTGTCAGTAATCCGGTCCATGTTTGACAGGGGCGCCCTCTCCCTCGCCCGCGCAGGGGCCCTCGGATACGTTGCTGCTGCGCTTCGCACTGGCACAACCAGCCCGATGCGCATGACGGTCTCAAACGGCGGCGGAAGGACAGCCGGTGTCGCGAGAAGGTGGCGAGTCGAGGGAGAGCGAGGGCGAGGGGATGGAGGAATGGGGGGACAACACGTACAGCCGCCTGCGGCAGCACCGCCATACGGAGCACCGGTACCGTAGTTGCCGTCTGTCACACGCGAAAGAACCCCAAGCGACACGGAGGGGAGAAACGATCTCAGGACCCGCAAACCGGAAACGAAGCTTGTCGGGGCGGAGGGCAGGGATGGCTCCGGCGGAAAGTCCATGGACCGCAGGCACAGAACCAGCACCGAATCGGAACGGAATCCGGAACCAACTGCCACGCCACAAGGAAGAGGAGAGAGAGGAAGAAAGACGCACAGGCACCCTGCTGCGGCTGAGCGCCGTACGAGCCGGCGTCAGCACCGCCGTAGCCGCCGGCCTGCTGCTGGCCGTAGCCACCGTAGCCGCCCGCCTGCTGCTGGCCGTAGCCGCCGTAGCCCTGCTGGCCGCCGTAGCCACCGCCGCCGTCTGCGCTCGACAGGTTGTCAGCTTCAATACCTGCGATGGGAGCGGGACAGAAGACGCACAGCCGCCGTAGCCGCCCTGCTGGCCGCCGTAGCCGCCACCGTATCCGCCACCGCCGTATCCTCCGCCGCCGAAGCCACCACCGCCGCCACCGCCGGTGCGCTGGTTGGCAATGTTGACACGGACGCGACGGCCGTCTGAGGAGAGCCAGAAATAATCAGGATCCAGACGGAGAATGAAAGGGAAAGGAGTCCTGCAAGGCGTACCCTGTGGAATCCGCAACCGAGGTCGGCGTCAAGAGTACGCGATAGGCGCAGAACCAGGACGACGCCAAAGGATCAAGGGCCAATCAAAGGACAGGTCCAATGGTGCAGACCGAAGCGGACCGAGCGATTCCGGAGCGCGGTCGATCGGAAACGACGGGAAAAGAGGAAGCACACGCGATGCGCAAGACCGAGAGGAACGGGAGTAGGTAAAGGAAGGAAGGAAGAACCGACGGAGGCAAGCGTCAGAAAACCCAAAGCCCCGAGAAGAGAAGGAACATGCGTGCTGCTGATTCTTGATTCCGAGCCAAGGCGCCAACGGGGGGACGGCTGCGCCTGCGACCCGGATGGGTGCAAGGCGGGGTTGCCCCGGACCGGAAGCGGGGGGATGCCGCCAAGACGACCGTACGCGTGCGCTGCTTCCCGGAAGAACGTGACACCAAGGCCCGGATCCGAGAAGCAGCTCTCCGAACGCCGCCCGGAGTTCCCGAACCGCCCGAGATTCCGTCCGTCGAAACCGGAGGCGCCCGCGGATGCCCGGAAGGTGCGTAGAGGCGTAATGGAGCTGATTTGCAGCGAGACCCTCGGCCAAGAGGGCGGGGCTGAAGTAAGAAGTTCGGAGGAAACGCACGAGCTCCTGGTCGTTCATGGCCTGGATGGCGGCGTCAGCCTGGCTCTGGTCGGCGAAGGTGACGAAGCCGAAGCCGCGCGAGCGACCGGTGCCGGCCTCGCTGTGGATGACATTATAGTCAGCGTCCGAAAGAGTCGCGAGAGGCGCGAAGAGGCGAGAAGTCCGCGAAGAAATGGCAAGCTCACGTCATGACGATGGCGTCGGTGACCTGGCCGAACGACGAGAACGTCTGCCGGAGCGCCTCGGTGTCGGTGCCCCTGCGGAGTTGCAATGCGAGTTTGTGTGAGTACGTGGTTCCATGCGAGCGCAAGGTGCGCGTGTTCGCTGCGAGCGGGGGTGCGACGACGGCGTGCGATGGCGCGGGGACGCAAGCCGCGACTTGTGTGCCCGCGGAGCCCAGCCCAGCCACGCGCGCCGACAGCCCTCGATCGAGAGAGGGAGCGAGGAGGAAGGGACTGACCAGGACAGGTTTCCAACGTAGATCTTAGCAGCAGCCATCTGTTAACAGGCAGCAAACCAGAGCGTAGAGCAAAAGTGCGCCGGGCGAGGGTCAGCCTGCGTCCCATCCGAGCGAGCCCAGCCACGGGCGAGCCTCGCGTCCCCTCTCGGCCCACACCGCGCGCGCGGCCCGGGGACCTGCGCACGTCGACGCGAGGCTCGTTCGTGCGACTACTGCGTGCACTCACCTTTCCCAATGAGTTCAAGAAGGTGTGGGAGAGAGCGGAGCCGTGCGACCGCGCCGCCGCCCAGCGAGCTGATCACGCGCGCACTCCCGCCCACACACGCCTCCCCTCGACTGCTCGCCAATACAAACTCGGCTAATCTGACGCATAGCTTCTTCATAACCACATCCCGACGGGCACATGCATAGGTCTCGGCCATTGCGGTCACAGACCCGATCGCTCTGTGAACCGAATCAATTGTTGCAGGCTGACATGGCAAAAGGAAGAAACCGCCGCCGTGCTCCAAAGCCAAGGTAGATGTGTGCGCAGCCCGCTGCAAACGCGTTCCAGACTCTCCCTGTCCAGCTCTTTTCCCTCGTGCAATCCGCCATAGAGCCCTTGCTGCCGCTCAACCAGGAGGGAGGAGCGACGCGTCGAACGCCTCGACGTCTTCCGCAACCGTCTCCTCGTCCGCAAGTCCCGACCAGGTCGACTTGATCGGTGCTGCGGATCCGGATAACAAGGTTCGGTCAGGAAGCGTTCGCGCAAGCTGGGCAGGAGTCTTTTTAGTGAGCAAGGCACGCACCCCGGGGCATGACCATGAGACCGGACCGCGCCGCCTCGAGGATCCCGTACGGCCGGACAATCTTCAAGAACGCGTCGACGCGCTGCGTCTTGCCCGTCATCTCGACGATCACCGCATCGCTCGAGACGTCAACGAGCTTGCCCCCGAACTGCTTCGCGATCAACTCGATCCCCTGCAGGTGCTGGTGCTTCTGCCGCAGCGCCTCGGACGGCGAGAGCCGCTGGCCGTGCCAGTCGGCGTCCACGCGCGGGTGGATCTCGCCCGCCGCGCGCAGCGTCGCGTCCGCGTGGATCTTGGCCGGCGACCCTTCCTCGAGTCCTTCGGACGCAGGGAGGATGTCCGGTCCCTTGTTCGCGAGCTGGTCCTGGAAGTACTCCGGTCCGAGGATCGAGATCTTGGCCAGCAGGAGCTCGCGCTCGATCGTCTTGGTCCGCGTGTAGTCGAGCACAGCCCAGACAGGGACCTGTCGGCGGTTAGGGGCGCGTATCCGGTCCTGATCAGTTTGCTTTGCCCGCGGTTAATCGGCCCGTGAGGCGAAAGAACGTGGAAGACGCACGAGGTCCTCGAGTTGCCTTCGTGCCTGCTCAATGACGCCATCCTGACCCCTCAGGACGATGCACATGCGCGACAGGTCCTCGACCTCGGTCGCGCAGACGACGAGCGAGTCAATGTTGAACCCTCGCGCGGCGAGGATCCCAGAGACGCGGGACAGGACACCGGGCTCGTTCTGGACGAGGCAGTTCAGCGTGTGCCGGGTGATCGGCTGCAGGGACGGGGGAGGAGCTGCGGCAGGCAAGAGTCAGCGGGACAAAACAGGTGGGGGGGTTCCCCGGGGGCCGGCGGGACGGACAGCCGCCGGAAGCTCCGGGCGACAGAGAGGGCGGGACGCACTGTTGTAGATGATCGAGTGCACGGCCTGCTCAGCGCTCCATTTGGGCGGCTCAATCGTCGGCAGAGGCGGCGGCCGGCGGTTCGGGTGCGCGAGCTTAAAATCGGCCGCGGTCGTCGACGAGCTGACTTCGTGCGCGCCCTTGCGCGCCGGACCGGACGGCGTCGTCAGGAAGCGCTTCGTGGGCGCATTCGCAGCGGAGGCGGCGCGGCGGCCGAGGATGGAGAACGCCGACATGGAGCCTACGGAGCACAGGCACGGAGAGCTCGGCCGGGAGGAGGAGAGCGAGCCTGGCGAGGAAGCAGAGGCGGTGAGAGCTGCTGCTCTCGACTGTATGACCCTGCGACGCGGGTTCAGCGACTCGGCGAGGTGAACGAGAATTCCGGGCGGAGGAAATTCGCGGGCCGGCGCTATTCGGCGGAGATGCATTTGACTCTTCCTCCGCTTCCCCATTTACGAGCATTTGTACATCTGATGCAGCACTGAAAGAATAACGGACCCGACTGGTCCGTCACGCGCGAACGAGATCGGATGCGCTGAGTTGCTCTCCGACTTGATTCCCTCTGCGCCTCTTGGCCCCTCCCATGCCGGCTACAATCGCATCAGGAAAAGCACTGTATCCCGGGAAGACGTAGATAAGGTGTCGGCAATTATAAAACCTTCGTGTTTCACAGGGTGCAGGTCCGAGAGTCCTCGAGGTTGATCCGGCGGTTATCCAGGGGGCATCCGATCATACTGAGAGTCATCGAGTACATCATCCGGAGAAGCTCCACGGTTTGAATTGTCGCAGAGGGATTTCGATTTGTGGAAGGGTACGGCGACTCGCGGGACGAGGACGTGTCGGGTCCAAGGTCCCGGGGAAAATTTCGACTGGAGGTTACCAGCTCGTCTGGTTGAGGAACGTCGTCGAGTTCCAGTCGGACTTGAACTACCGGCCGACAGACAATCTGATGAGTCTCCCTAGTCACTGACCCGTGGCCGAGAGTGGACCCGCACTCACGTTATAGGCATCGATGCGAAGGAGCATGACGCCGTCTTCGTTCTTGCCGAGGTTGTGGAGGACGCCGACCGCTATAGCCCATCCGAAATACAAAGAGCTCCTCCAGTCAGTATGTGATCTCGGCGTCTTGCTCGAAAGCGTATCTACGGGCCGCTTACCAAGGACGTTGTTGAGCCAATAGAGCCGTTCGCTGCCCGTTTCGATGTTGATGTACAGGTGCAGCGATCCGTCGGGCGTGACCGGTCCCGTGGTGCGGAAGTACAGGTCCTCGCCTTCCTTTGTGCGTCCGTTGTAGCGCGTGTCCGCAGTGAAGATTCCAGTGCGCGGGTCGACCTGCCAGGCCGCTGAGGCTTCAGTTCCCGTGCTCCGGGGTCCTGCGCCCTGCGTAGAGATACGAGAGGAGCGCTCAGGCGAAAAGTGACTCACCGTGCCCCAGTCCGCGCCAAGGTCTAGCAGTTTGCCCTCAAGTCCCGGCCCAGTAAAGTTGCCACCCGTGATCGGGAGGGCCCTCCGGATGCCAGCCGGCGTGAGCTTGTTGTTCATGAGATCTTCAGGAACGGTCGCATAGAGCGTATACAGCCATTTGAGCTCCGGCGGAGGCGGCACGTCGAGGCTGCTGGTGTTGTTGCGGCGTTCGAGCGAGACCGGAGAACCGAGGACCGAAGCCGAGAGGAGCAGAAAGGGAGCGAGCAGACTAGAGTATAGCATGGCTGAAGACGCGAGGCAGAACAAAGCGCAGTTTAGAAGAGCGACTGGCGGCGCATCGTGCGGCATGAGCTGTTCCCCCTCCTGCGGGGAAGGGAACCGGTCATTCCGCGGCGAAAGAATTATCCTTCGCAATAATAAGCCCCACCTCGCAATCGCCGTCAGAGGCTCTAGTTAGCGCGCGCGCGTGCCGCTTCAAACGAGGTGGGGCTGACAGCGGCGGAACAAAAGTTCCGGTGGCTGAGAAGGCCAACGGGCGCAGCACGGCGGGGAAGGCGGCGCGAAGCGTATCATGTATGGGAAGCAAGCACGCGGGATTACATTGCAGGGTGTTGCTCGGCGGTACGATGATCAGACTTGAACCCTCGTGCGTGCGGCCTCGACGACGGCCTCAACCGCCGAAAGCGCCTCTTCGATCCGCCGTCTCTGGTTTGCCGAACATTCTTGCCCGTCGCAGTGCGTCAGGATGTCGCTGAGGAGATGCTTGACGACGAGATGCACCTCGGCCGCCTCCTCGGCCCTCGTGAACGTGCGAGGTAGGGTCGATGCGCGCGAGCCTGCTGATGGCGGGAGAGGGACTTCGATCGGGACCGATGCGACGACTCGGAGAAACTCGCTCGAATTGATCCCCGGGACGTGCCAGTACGCAGTCGAGGTTGAAGAAGAGCGGGAGGGAGCGCCGTTGAGTGAGCCCGAGCCGGCCTGGGCCGCGAGCTTGCGCGGGGAGATGGATTGGTCCGAATGCGGTTCGACGAGGGCCTCGGTCGAGCGGAGCAGCGTCGTAGCAGATACCGAGTATGAATGCGTCTCGAGAAACGACCACAGGATCCGGCTGAAGAACGTAGGGCAAGGAGAGACACTTGCCGAGGTCTGCAGGGTTCGCAAGCGTGAGCTAATGCCCAGCACGCTGGGAGAAATAGCTGGAGGAGCGAACCTCAAGGAAGGCCACGAGATCTCGGTGGGAGAGGCCTTTGAGGCGGTGCGTAAACTCGGAGGCGACCGTCTTTGAGCCGAGGTAGCCTGCGACCGCGCATTCGCCGATCTGTAGAGAGCTCGGATGTCAGTATGGACCCGATATACAGTGCATGAGCGAGGATGGCTCACGAGTCCGAAGAGCCTGACGGCCGTTTCCCGCTTGTCCGCGAGGCTTGTCCCGTCCGCCTCAAGCTTCTCACGTTTCGCCCGGGCCGAGTCCGAACCACGGCCTCCGTGTGCACGTTTGCGAGTGCCACCCATGACATCAAGGCTTTCCAGGTCGGACTCGTCGTCTTCGGCTGCGTCCTCGCCTTCTTCCTCGGCGCCGCCCTCGGACTCGTCCAGCGGAGGCGCATAGTCGGAAAAAGGCCAGAAGACGACGTCGACGGCCTTGGTGGACAGTTCGCGCGCGGCGGCTGCAGAGGCGGATGGCTTGAAGTACCGAAGCAGGCTCATCGGTTCGGGTAAAACTGCCATGCGCGAGCGCGACCGAGTCAGCACAGTTCGCGGTCTCGGATTCGCTCGCTCCTGGGCAGGCGCTTACCATCGTCTTCTCCGCTACCTCGCTTGCGCTCGGCTTCGGCTTCCCACCCGTGAACAAGCTCGCGGATCACTTCCCAGCCGCCCGTGTCGAGGACGGGACTCTCCGCAGTCCGCAGGCGTGGGGTCCGCGCCATCCCGCCCGCGAGCACCTCCCACAAGTCATCCGCCTCGAGGAGGCGATTCGAAGAGGCGGACAGCGGATCGTCGGCCTCGACCGGCTCTTCGTAGTCCGGGTGATCCTCGCCGAGCTTGAGTTTCGACTTTTTCTTGAAGTACTTGCCGCCGCCGCGCTTCGTGGCTGTAACTTGGTCCGCGAGTAGATCTTCGCTCGAGGACTCCCGCTCCGGCATGCCGTATCCCTTCAGGGCGTCGCAGACGACCTCGACTCCGCTCGTCCCGATCACGTCGGCGAGCAAGTCGCGCGCGAGTTCTCGGATCTGGCGCTGCGAGAGGACGAGGGGGTCGTCTGCGAGCGAGGCGATCCGGGACGAGGAGGATTTGGCGGACGACGAGGCCGGACGGGCGGAGGGTCGCGCGGCGGCGTGGCTTGCCTGGACGGGCGGCCGGAAGAAGAGCGGGAAGAAGCACAGGGACAAGAGCATGCGGATGTGGTGTCTGATAGGACACGCCTGCATTAGCGACCGGAATGGGCGATGCCTCCGCAACAAGGTCCAGCCTCGTACCTGGAAGGATGGTGCAGGCGATCGATGATGCCTTCAAACGCGAGCAGCGCGCCGGTGTCTGCAATGCATACGCTCGATGTCAGTAGATACGCTCGAAGTGAAGCGTGTAGTGTACTCATGACGGGAGACCCTGTGAACTCACAGCTGGACGCATCCTCGACCTCGAACTGCGACTCGACGAAATGCGCATGCGAGCCGCTCAACGGCTGCGGCTTGCGCTCGTGCGCCTGGAGGAAGAGTTCGGCGAGCTTGGGCTTGCGCGCCGTTGCTGCTTCGCTCATGCTGACGGCTCAAAGGACGCCGCGGTCGAGCGAGGGCGTAGAATCGTTCGTGAGCGGGGCGGAGTCGAGGTCGCCGGACGGCCGCCGGGGCGCTCAGAGCTGTTGCGCGGGTTCTGCAGTCCTGTTCTAGGATCTGACGGCTGCGTCCTGGCTGCGTATGCTTTGCACGCGGAGTCGTAAGGAGCAAACTGTGGTTCTCGTCCCGTCGCGACGCGCCCTCCGTCTGCTCATCAACTTTGTCCGCCTCGGGCCAAGAGATCGTTCGCAGCGCCGACAGCGTCGACACGACTGGCGAAACGACGGAACGGTCCTTCTCTCTCGGTCGCCAAAAGCCCAGCACGAGAGCGCGAGTTTCGTCTTCACGGTCTCTGAAAGCCCTCGACTTTATCACCAGGACCGATAGAGCTGGGCCTTGCAGCCTAATAGAGTGATCAGACCGACGCAAGTGAACAGTAGGAGGGAGGACGAAAATAGACAGAGGAGACCGGTAGAAGACAAGTCCAACACCAACGAGAAATAGAGCGAGCGGCAGGTGGCTCGTGAGCAAGCCGGCACTCTCACTTCTTCGAGCACGTCCACTCAGGGTGGCTCCGCGCGTAGCCGGCACACTTGGCGTACGAGAACGGCTTCTGCTTGATCCAGGCTTTGCCCGAGAAGTGGGCGCCGAGCACCGCGCGGGTCTGCAGTAGGGGCCGCCGCCGTCAGTAGTGCTCGCCTTTCTTCCCTTTGCCACCAAGAGGATTGGGGAGAGAGACGATCGGTTGGAGAAACACATGGCAAGACGACTTACGTGGTCCTCGACCGGAGTCCGCTTCGCGTTCCACGACCCCTCCGCCTGCTTCTGGATGCCGCCACAGAACGCGCGGATCTGCGGGCCCGGCTGCGGGTGCGACCCGTCCGGCAGCTCGAACACGCAGTCAATCTGGTGGTGCTGGCCGAGCGGCCCGGCGTACTTGACGCACTCGGAGCGGAGAGCGCGGCAGAACGCCTCGGTGTCGTGGTAAACTCCCGTGTTGTACTGAGGGCGGACGGTCAGCGAAATAGTTCCGGTGTTGGCACCCGATTTGAACGCACCTCAATCAGGTAGTCGCGCGAGAGGTCCAGGTTTCCCTGAGCCATGCCCGCCTCGGCGTGTCCGGCGAGGAAGAGCGCAAAGACAAGGGCCGCGAGGGCCGACAAGGAGAACGAGCGTGCGAACATGGCTTGTTCAAGGTCGGAGATTCGGAGAGAGAGACGGAAGCGTGTGCTGAGACTGGCCAGCGAGAAGCAAGAGCTGGGACAGGTGCCGGTGCACCCCTAGCCAGTGGCGAGGGCGGGGTAAGGGGTGCGTGCAGAGAGGAACGGACGGAATCGCATACACGGACGACGCTGACGTTCCTCCGTCGACGACAAGTATAGAATTCAGCTTCGGCCCCGAGCCGCTCTGAACAGCAGAAGCCTCGTCGACCTCCGACAGGGAGAAAAGAGGAAAGATGAAGTCCCTTCCGCAGCTCGCGGCCTGCTAATCACAATGCCGTTCTCTCTCTGAGCGCGATGGCATCTCGCCGGAGAAGCTGGCTGCCAGCGTTTGGTATGAGGATAGAGCTGTCCACGTATCGGTGGCAAAGCTGCTGGCGCCGGGCCTCATCAAGGCAGAGTCGAGGCCAAGCAGCGGAGCCAGTCGCGGACCTTTGAGCGCATCTGCCCTTTGTACAAGCGTCATGTACATCATTATCTTGAGCCTATGAAGGCAGAGCGGTGAACTGATCGAAGCAAAAAGGCGAGCGGAGGTCCGGCGGGTTGGCGTCGACTACACGACCGATAAGCTGAGCCTCTGCGTCCACGAGGCTAGCGAACGAGCGTGAACAAGGCCCACAGCGCCTTCTGCTCGTCTGCTTTGTGCGCCAGAGCTGGGCTCGGGCCACGGAGATTTCGCCGTCGACGACGCGACGCGCCACGACGGCCGCGGACAGAGCATTACAGCCGCCAGGAGACACGGCGAGGCTGAGAGCACGCACTGCGCGGCACATGAGCCGGTTCCCGCCGCTGCAGCACCCGCACCAGCCGCTGCCGACGAGTGACCCCGACGCAGGAGGACTCGACGCAGCCGCAGACGACTCAACCGCAGACGACGCCATCAACGGCGTACACAGCATAATGAACCTCGCCAACGCTCCTTTGAGCACCGGCAGGCGACCTGGAGGAGGCGGAGGAGACCGCTACGGCGCCAGTCACCCGCTCAAGTCCCTCACACCGAAACGCATCGCCGCCATCGCCGCCACGCTCCTCTTTGTCATCTTCTACTTTGGACGGTCCACCGGCACCTCCAACCACCTCACACACCATGCCGGGAGCGGAGCCGAGATCCCGGACGACGCTGCGGTCCGCCTCGACAAGCTGCCGCCCAACTCGCCGCAGAAACACCCCTCCGCCGACTCGCGGAAATGCACGCCCCCTCCGGGCCAAAAGGCGACGACGTACGCCATCATGATCGACGCCGGATCGACTGGGTCGCGGCTCCATCTCTACACCTTTTCGCACTGCGACCCGGACCCCAAGGCCCTCCCGAAACTCGAGGACGAGCTGTTCGTAACGACCAAGCCGGGCAACGGGCTGTCCAAGTTCAAGGGCAACCCGGTCGCGGCCGCCGAGAGCCTGCGCGACATGATGCAGCGCGCCGTCGAGGCCGTCCCGCCCGAAGAGCAGTCCTGCACGCCGCTCGCCGTCAAAGCCACTGCGGGGCTGCGCCTCCTTGGCCCGAAGCAGAGTCAGGAGATTCTCGACGAGGTGGAGCGGTGGCTCAAGACCGAGTGGCCGTTCCCGGTCGTCGAGGACGGCGTCGTCATCATGGACGGCCGGGACGAGGGCGTCTATGCCTGGATCACGATCAACTACGTGCGTGCAAACTCAGGATATGCTAGATTGTGCCGACTTGTTGACGCCCCGTAACCCATTCACAGCTCCTCGGATTGGTCGGACCGGAACAGTCTGCTTCGGCGGGCTCTGCCGCCGTGATGGACCTCGGCGGCGCGTCGACCCAGATCGTCTTCGAGCCGATCTTTGACCCGGGCTCGAAGGACCACCTCGCTCCGGGCGATCACGTCTACGACCTCGACTTTGCCGGCGACCGCCATGTCCTGTACCAGCACTCGCACCTCGGCTACGGGCTGATGCAGGCGCGCCGCGCGGTGCACAACCTCGTCGCGTACTCGCACGTCTGGCTCAGCCCGCACAAGGGACACCCCGTCGACTGGGACCGCCTGTCGGAGAAGGACAAGATCCACAACCCGTGCATGTTCAAGGGCGAGAAAAAGGTCGTCACGCTCGACCCGCCGGGCCGGAACGAGGTCCAGGTCACGATGGAAGGGACCGGCGCGGGCTTTGAGGCGTGCAGGCGGATCGTCGAGGTCATGATCGCCAAGGATGCCGCGTGCGACAAGCCGCCGTGCGCGTTCGCGGGCGTGTACCAGCCCAAGATGGCCGAGGTCTTTGCGGCTGGCAAAGTCTGGGCGTGCGTCGCTGCGCATCTCTCTCTCCGTTGTCATCGCCCGCAGGCTGACCCAATCTATCGCAACAGTTTGTCCTTCTTCTACGACCGCATCGCCCCGCTCGGCCTCAAGTCGCCGTTCTCGATCTCGGACCTGCGACAACTGACCTCGGACGTCTGCGACGGCCGCAAGTCGCCCGCGTGGTCCCGCTTCAAGGGCAACAAGGAAGCGATGGACGAGCTCAGCGACCGGCCCGAGTACTGCCTCGACTTGACGTTCATGTACTCGCTGCTCAGCCTCGGGTACGAGCTCGACGAGGAGCGACAGATCTGGATGGGCAAGAAGGTCAACGATGTCGAGCTCGGCTGGTACGTGGCGCCACAGTCGCCGCTGACGGTATGTGACCATACTGAATCTTTGGCAAATCTTCAGGGCGCTCGGAGCGGCACTTGCCATGGTGGAAGGTCACTTGTCTTGTCGTGCGGACTGAGGCAGGGCCGACTGCGCCACCTGCTTTCCTCCTCCTTCTGATTTGGGCATTACAAGCAGCCGCTCGCTCGTCATAGACTGTGTGGACATTGTGCATTCATTTCCATCGTGCATCCCAAAAACCCCTGCTAGAAGCGTTGTCGCGACTTGGCCACCGCGTCGAGGCACGCTTCCCGAGCCTTTTCGATATCGCGGACCCAAGTTGTGGCTGCCCGTGCCGAGTCGGCCCGGACGCGGATCTTGTCGCCGCGGTGCGTCACGGTGAACTCGTCGGATGCGCGCTCGTGCGTCCGCACGGAGCATTCCTCGAGGGGGATCGGCTGTTCCATGAGGACAGCGGATCAGTACGCGGTGCCCGAGAGCAAGGCATGGCAGGACGTAATGTACGTAGCGGTAGACGATAAGGCCGGGTCCCGTCGGCTCAGTCAGGAGCAGGAGGTCGTTGAAGAGGTACGATTCGAGATGCCGGCGGCTCTTGTGCTTCTCGAGCCTGCCCTCGTGAAGGATTCGCCGAGGTCCGAGGAGGCGGGTTGATGCGGTGAGATCGAGGTGCTGTCGGCCGTGGATGGAGATCAGCGGGGCGAACGGGAAGGTTCCGCAGCAGGATCCTTCTGCCTTACGCCTGCCCCTGGGACTTCGACGTTGTCGGACAACCAAGCGAGCTTCTCCTTCGTCTCGTTCACCCGGATCGCTTCGTTGATCTCGTTCAACGTCTTCTCGGCAGCACGGCGCGCGTGCTCGAGCGGAGCATGATCGGGATGATCAGGCTCGGTGTATTTCAGGATCTGGAGGCGTGTGGACTTTGGGTCAGCTCCTCGGACAAACGCAAGACTCAGAACCTCCAGACCCGCCTGGTTAATAAGAAGCGGGTATCGCGTCACTCGCTGCATCGGCTCGAGGAGGAAATGCTCCAGCTCGAGGTTCTTCACGCGCAGACCCTGCGATCGGAGCGAAGACAAGACAAACATCAGCCTGGCTGATAATGGAGAGTATGATGGGCGGAGGCCTTACGTCAAGGAGGGTATTCAGAGAAGCGTCGGAGGTCCGAAGATCGTGCAGTGTCCGCGCAGCATTCGCCTGGTTCAGGCAGTACCCGCGGTAGTGCGCCCCGACGCCGCCCATGTGTTTGTCGACGACGTCGCCAATGGTGTCGATGTACAAGCGACTCTGCCGTTGGCGCTCCTCCAGGTCCGACAACAGCACCGTGTTGAAGAGGAGGATATCGTCGATGTTGGCAAAGATGATGCGGGCCGCCTTCTCCGGGAGGACCTCCTGCATCGCGCTGAAGAAGACCTGCAATCCGGAGCTATCAGTATCAGAGCTCCTCCCATGAACTGCAAATCCTTCTCAGACTCACTTCAATCACAAGTTGCAGGCTCTGCACGTACGTCTGCTCGGTGGCGATCAACTCGTAGCACGCCTCCTGCCGTTTCCGCTCGCGATCGGGCAGGTCTGCCAGCGCAGAAGGGTCGACGAGACTAGCCCAGGACTGCGTCAGGGAGAATTTTGGTCAGCGAGACTAGAAGCCGAATCGAGGATCAGGCCAAGACGCACAGTTCCGAAATGCGCGCTCGCTCGGCTGCTGCTGTCGTCGACGTTTGACTCTTCTTGCGAAACGACAGGCGAGCTGATCACAGGGCGAGACTTTTCGCCGACCGTACTCGACCGACCACGACGGCCGAAGATGCCCGCCGTCGTGTTGTGCCAGGTCTCCTTCAGGTTGGAACTGACGCTCGCGGCAGAGAGCGATGGCGTTCCCGGCTCGGAAGGCGTAGCCTGCGCTTCTTCCGGCTTAGGAGTCGCCATTTCAGCGACGGGTTCGGTTGCCTCCTGCTCGCGCATCGCACGCTGGTATAGATCGTAAGCGTCCTCGATGCGGTCCTCTTGTTCTTCCGGCGCGGCAGGAGGTTCATCGGGGTACCCGGTATCGAGCGTCGTTGTAGGAGTCTCGACTGCAAAGGCAGAGCTCGTACGACGTGCCGGTCGGGCCGGCGGCGGACGGCGCGGTCGTCGTTTCGGCGTTGTCGCATCTTGGCTCGCGGGCTTAACGAGGAGTCCCGCAGCTTGAAGCACTCGCAGGCGTTCAGCTTCCCGCGACGCATCGTCTCCTTCGTCGGCACTGTCGTCGCCGTCATCTGCAGAGTCGGAGTCGGAATCCACCGGCGCGGGCGGCTGTGCGGCAGTCCTTTGGGCCTCTGGCGGGCCGTTCTCCCTGGGCGATGCTGGCCGACCATCCTCAGCGGGAGCCGTCTTGTCTGCAGGGGCGGCACCTGTTCCACGGGCTGAAGCGAGCGGAACAAGTGCGATTCGGCGACAGAAGTGTTTATTTCGACAAGGGTCCAAAAGAAAGGGAGGGAGGGGAGGGACATGGTCTCAGCTGTTGATCACGCTAGTCGCTCAGAGGGAGGGGAAGGGGGATTGAAAGAGGGGGACGCAGCGGCAAGTTTCGCGCACGGCCCTCGATCTGTCCCCGCTCCGTGGCGTTGGGTGGCGGCGGAAGGAGCGAGTTCTACTGACTGAGCTCGAAGTAAGCCGCCGGCACGAGACCAATGACTCCGTCCTTTTCGGCCTTCCACCAACTCTCGTCCGTTTGCTCGACGATGGCGATGTTCGTCTCCTCCTCGAACGACAGCTCGTCCTCCGACGCCGCGGTGTACGAGTAGAGAGCCTTGGCAGGGCGGGCTGTGAGGAGTCGAGATACGTCAGCTTCGGCACAAAGGAAGGGGAAACAGACGCCCGTTCTTACCATGGTACTCCTCGACAAACGTCCGCGGGAACCAGCCAAGCTTCGAGCCATCCTGCTCGGTCGAGCCGTACCACCAATCGCCGTTCGGGTCCTTCGCGGGGTGCGCAAGCAAGACGCGGTTCTCCAGGAAGCCGAGGTCTTCGTCGCGTTGCGCCTCGTAGGTGTACAGCGAACGGACGCGGAGAGCTGCGTTTCATAAAAGCGTCAGTGCAACTCGGAGGAGCTGCATGCAACGAGAGACGCACTCTGGCTCAAGTCGACTGCTTCGAGCGGGTCCTCAGTGACGATCGGCGGGAGCGCCTCGGCTTGCGGTTCCTCCGTCGCCGGCGCCTCCGGTTCAGGCGCTTCACGCGCTTCGACGGCCGACTCCAGAACGGGTTCGGGCTCCGGCTCTTGCGGCGCAGCCGGCGGGCTGGGCGGGGGCACATAAGCCTGCACGGGCGCGCTCGCATCGCCGAGGACGGCACCGGCGCCGAGCGGTCCGGACTTGTCTACCGTCTGCGCCTTGCGGAGCTTCAGGCCGCCCTGAATCTGTCCGAGGAGCGCGCCGCGGTTGACGGGCCCGGCGGACTCGCCGAACGGAGCGGCAGGAGCCTTCGGCGCCGAAGGCGGCGGCGGCGGCGGGGGAGGCGCACCGCCGGCCGCGGAGCCACCGTTAGGAGCAACAGGAGTGGCCGCAGCCGACCGACTCGGCGGCGTCGCAGTCGGAGACGAGCGGCCTCCGCCCATACCCAGTCCCGAGAACAAGTTCTGCGCAAGAGCGGCTTGGCGCGCACGGGCGGACCCGAGCGCCGGCTCGTCGTCGCTGTCTGACTCGTCGATGTCCTTCTCGAGCCCGGCAGGCGCATCCCAGTCGTCGTCTGACGACGGAGGCGGCCGGAAGGCAGGCTTACTCGCAGGGGGAGCCGCCGGAGCAGGAGGCGCCGGCGGCGCAGCCGGGGCGACAAAGAACGGGTTCGGCTTGCCGCCGGCAGCAGGCGTGCCGGGCGATCCTGCCGCGGGGGCCTGTCCCGTTTGCAACCGGTGGAAAGGGTTCGTGCTCGGGGTCTTTGCCGGAGACAGCATGGCGGATGGCGAGGTTTCGGGCGCCGGCGAGGCGAGAGGGGCCGGCGAGGCGAGAGGGGCCGGGGCAGGAGGCGGTACGGGCGGAGCAGGAGACGCCACAGCCGGCGAGCGAGGCGAGGGTGCGGCGAAATCGTCGTCGACTTGCGGCTTGGGCGCTTCAGCGGGCTTGCGCGAGGGGGGAGGCGCCGGTTTGGCCCGCGACGCCGGAGGAGGCGGCGCAGCTGGCTTCGGCTTGTTGGCCTGCTGCTGGAAAGTCGACTTGCTGCGCTGGAAATTCTCCTCGGCCTCCTTCGCCTCCCGCTCGAGCTGTTCGATGCGCTTCCGGCGCTCTTCGCGCTCGCGCATGAGCTGCTGCTCGCGCTCTTGCAGCGCCTTTTCCTCCGCGTCGAGCTGGTCCTCGGCGGCCTTCATGGCCTGGGTCGCTTCGGTTCCTTCGGCGGGAGCGCCAGGCGACTTGGCGTCGCCCGACCGCTCGATCTCGTCGCGGACCTGCTGCAGGGTCTCGGTATCGTTCTGGTTCTCCTGCAGCGCCTGCTCGACCGCGACGCCCTTCTGACGTTCGCGCTCAAGCTTGGCCTGACGCTCGAGTTCCTTCGCCTTGAGCTGCTCGTCCGCCTCGGCGGCCTTGCGAGCCGCTTCAGCCTTGTCGGCCTCGAGACGGTCCTGGACCGTCGTGTCCGGCTCGGCCGAAGGGGCCGCGACGCCAAGGGCTCGGAGACGCTCCTGCACGCGGCGCTGCGCCTCGGCGCGGATGTACGCCTGGCGCTCGGCGGGCGACATCGACTTCAGGTCGGTCGGGGCCGGCGAGCCTGCAGGAGCGGGCGAGGCCAGCGGCGGCGGCGACGACACGGGCGGAGCAGGCGGAGCATCGGTCTTGATCGACGGGGCCGGCTTGGGCGGCGCGGGAGGAGGCGAACGAACGCGATCGCGCGACGCAGACGTATCAGCGTCGCGATCACGGCGCCGGTCATCGCGGTCAAAGGTCCCGCGGTTGTAGCCCTCGCGCCGGTCGTCGTCGCCCTCGTCGTCGTCGCGGTATTGCGATGAGGAGTACCGCTCGCGCTCGTACCGGTACCGCTGCCGGTCACTGCGGTCGTCGTACCTGCCGAACGTCGCGTTACGGTCGTCGCGCTCGAGCGCGTACTTCTTGCGGTCAAGCCGCTTCTCGCGCTCCTTCTCTTCGATGCGCTTCTCGAGCCGGGGTAAGTCCTCGTGCTCGAGGCGGAGAAGCTCTCGCTCAAACATGCGGCGCTCCTCATCCTTCGCGGCGGTACGACGGCCGCTCCTCCGGTTGTCGTCGAGGTCATCTTGGACCCGCTGAATCTTGCGAGTCAGGCGTCGGAGTTCCTCCTTCAGGTCTTCCTCCTCGTCGTCCTCGTCACGACCTCGTTCCGCCTCTCGCTGCGCCTCCTTGAGCCGGCGCTTGACGTCGTCCAGCTCACTCGACGGCGAGTCGGCCCCGCTGTTCTGCCGGGACGAGCGCACGTCGTCGCGCTTCAAGTGCCGCGAGGAGCTCTTGTACACGGGCGTCGCGTCGTCGTCGTTGCGATATACGGTCGCGTCCTTGCGCGAACCGGCGCCCGGAGCGGCCGCGTCGTGCAGCGAGCGGAGCTTGGCCCGCGACTGCGGAGTGTCGTCCGAATTGTTAGTCGCGCGCCGGTTCGTATCGTTCTTGAGCAGCGAAGTGAGGAAGTTGGCCGAGTCCTCGAGGTCTTGCGCGGAGGGCGGGGCCATCTCTGCCGGCAGCGTAGCCGGGATCGGGTTCCCGTTGAGACCTGAAGAGCGCGCGGGGCGTCAGGGCCGCTGTCGTGGCGCAGATGGTGTCGGAGAACTCACGTCGGTAGATGAGGCCCATGGCGACGTGGAATTCGTCGATGTTCAGTTTGCCGCGGTCGTTGACATCGGCGAGGTTCCTGTGCGAGCAAGTCGGGGTGAGACGATGCAGGAGAGTCTAGACCGAGAATACCGCACGCACCAGATGGCCATGAGGTCGTCGGTTCCGAGGCCGGCCTGACCAAAGACTTCCTTGGCCATGCTGCCCGGCAAGAACCCGCTCCCCTGCTGGTCCCACGCGCGGAAGATCTGGTCGTAGCGCTTCTTTTCCTCGGGCGTGAGCTTCCACGGGATACGGACGCTGGCCTGTCCGAGCTGCTGCTGGTTGTTCTGCTGGAACTGCTGCTGCAGCGATGGCTGCTGCTGCTGTCGCTGTTGCTGCGGCGGGGGCATGCCCGTACGCTGCGGCATCATGGGTTGCTGCTGCTGCTGCCCGGCGAACTGCATCTGACCTGGCTGCATGTACGACGACGGAGAGACGCCCTGGGCGGGCATGAACGTGTTGAGGAACTGGGCCTGGACGCCTGCGCCCATCCCGCTCGCGTTGAATCCGGTGGCCTGGGGACGGAGGGGCGTCGGCTGCTGCTGCTGCTGCTGCTGCTGCTGCTGCGGATTGAAGCCCGTGTTCATGGGCCGCTGCATCGGCGCCTGCTGCTGGAATCCGGTCATCTGAGGCTGCATCTGCTGTTGCTGTTGCTGCGGGGCCTGCTGCTGGAAGCCGGTCATCTGAGGCTGCATGCCGGTCATCTGAGGCTGCTGTCGCATGCCCATGAAGCCGGTAGCTTGCGGCTGCGAAGCATCAAGAGCGCGTGCGGGCGAGCGGTCAGCGGGCGGGGTCGAGCGGGCGTAGTGGGGGCGGACGGCCGAGGGTCGCCTCGGCCTCGACGAGCGCGCACGGCGGCGGGGGAGAGTAGACGCACCTGAATGGGCATCTGGGGCTGGAAGCCTGTCCGCTGTGCCTGCGGAGCATAGCGTGCGTGGTCAGTGCGGCTGGGCGGGCGGGGCGAGCGAGGTGACGCGCCCGACTCGCCTGCATCGGCATCGGCTGCTGCATCTGCGGCATGTAGCCCGTCGGCTGCGGCTGCATGTACCCCTGCGGCTGGCCATAGCCGCCCTGGTACTGCTGGTTCATCCAGCTCATCGCGCCGTGTGCGATGCCGCGTGCGAGAGGGGGCGGAACAAGGACCAGCGTGGCCGAACCGCCCGAACCGACGGAGTTCGCTCAGACCCACTCTCTCTCGCTCACGCTCAACAGCTCCAGCTGGCTCGCACTGGACTGCTATACTATTATCTCGCTGGACTCGCGTGATAGCGCTGTGCTCCGGGCCATTCGGGGCGGTCGAAGGAGGACGACTCCCCTCTATTCCCTGCCGTCATCCGCATGGTCGACCGCCCCCTCTCCTGCTTCGACCTCAGGGAGGTTCAAGCTTGTTCGCTTCCGTGCTCCAGGTTGCCTGTAGCTTCGAAGCTTGCTCAGGCTGCCCCGGGCACCACGCTCCGGCTTCGTCGGCCCAAACGCCTCTTCTCGTGGCGAGATTGCGCCCTCAACCATCTAGCCGCGCTGGAGACCGTGTTTCGTAGGTCGAGCTACTTGGACGCCGAGCTGGCCACCTGACAGGAGCAGTCCTCAGCATCTCCGTCCGCATGAGACGGACCAGCGCTTCCTTGAGGCCGCCAGAGCTTCAGGTCTGTAGTATGCTGTCCCAGTGCAAAGCACCGGTAGACTCAATACTTGTCATGTTGAACCCGCCCTTGAGCGACCTCGCATACAGACCACTGACTGTAAAGCGCACTGTCCGACTCGTCAACTTCCGGCCCGCAGACTATTAGGTGGGTCTCCCTCGCTCGCTTCCGCCGCGTCCTCCTTCTCTCATCTTTCCCGCTGGCTCTTGCGTAGTCGCATCCCCTATGAGCTTCCGCTGCAAATCCGCTGCGTAAATATGACTCCTTTCCGCAGACAGCTGTGACGGGGCCGGCTGAGGCCAGTGTGGTGTTTTCAGGAGGGACCGTCGAACAAGTGCCCGGAGACATGTCGCTCCCAAGTATACGGTTTGGAAGGACTGATCCAACAAAAGTCGTCGACTGCACCACCAAAAAAAGAGGGTACCGCCGTTTGTGCAGCGTACAGGTGCTGCGGCCGCAGCAGCCAGCAGCAGCGGGCGATGCGGGGCTCCCGACCTTTTGGGCACCCGACGCGAACCCCTTTCTGCGCGCGTGTTTGGTGCCCGGCTGCTCCGCTGTCCCACTCTCCTGCGCGGCTGGTCCACGCTGCGAGTGCTGCCTATAGAGCATTAGCAATCCTCTGCTCGCCCTCCGAACCTCTTTGACGTCGCGAGCGACGAGTGCACGCTCCTCCTTGGGCGCTGTCGGTCAACACGCCGTGCCGAGCGAAACTTGGGCGTGCTCCCCCTCGCTCTCGCCTCCAAACCCCCTTTTCCGCGCCTTAAAGGGAGCGACCCCGCCAGAATGCGCACTCCGACCGTGCCGCAGTGGGTCGCCTACCTCGTCCTCGCCGCGCACGCGTCCGTCGCGCAGGCCGCCGCCGAGCCGGAACGCGCCGCCGCCGCCGCGCCTTTGCCGGCGTCTCAACGGCTCCGCAGGCTCGGGTTCGCCGCCGGCGCAGGCTCACCGGCGCAGGCGCAGGGACACGGACAAGCACCACACCGCAGGGCACGAGGCTTTGGCAATGCAGCGGCCTCGGCCGCGCTCGCCGAGGCAGGAGGACCGCAGCTCGACCGGAGGCAGTCAGCCGCAGGTACGTTCCCGCTCAGTCCCCCTTCCCGCTCAACCCCGCGGACGCGTCCCTTTCGTAGACCGCCATGAATAATCTGCGCTCTCCTCGTGGTTGCGCGCGCTGACACCTGCTCCGGGACGCGTCGCGCTCTCGGAATCCGCACGCGCAGACTTGGCCGCCTTGGCAGGACAGCTCTCCGCCGGTGACGATCTGCTGCTCGCAAATGCCTCGACCACGACCGCAGCCCCGGCAACCTCCAGCGTACCGCTACGAGAACGACCGCTATCGGCCTATCTGCAGCAGCGGGAGTCGATGGCGTCCGCCTCGTCTGCTTCCTCGGTTTCGTCGGTCTCGTCCGCCTCGTCCGCCTCGTCGGTTTCGTCGGTCTCGTCTGCTTCGTCTTCTTCCTCCGCAGCGGCTGCGGCGTCAGCTTCTGCAGCAGCAGCAAGCACGGAGACCTCGGCGGCGACGACGACGACAACGGAGACTCCCGCCCCGACGAGTTCGGCCGTCGTGACGATTTCGTCCGCGACGAGCAGCAGCAGCCCTGCCGCGACTTCAGCCGAGCCCTCTTCATCCTCTACCGCCATCGAAGCAACCACTTCGTCGTCCACTCTTTCATCCTCGTCGTCCTCGAGCAGCTCCACCGCTCCCACGACGACAACATTTCCGGACGCGACCAGCGGCTCCTCGTCCGCCTCCTCGGCTTGGTCTAGCACGTCGTCGGATGCACCTACCACGAGCTCGACAACAAGCAGCTCTTCGACCTCGACCTCCGCGACGTCCGCTACGTCCTCGTCGCCGCGACCGGCATCGGCCGTGAGCTCTGCGACGAGCCGGACCACCACGACGGCCCCGGCCGTGGTGCCCTCGTCGTCGTCGACGACGACAACGAGCGATGCTCCTACCAGCTCGACACCCGTGAGCGACGCGCCCACGACGGCGAGTTCGACGACCTCGGACACCTACGGCGGAATCCTTTCGCAACTGGGTGAGTTTCGGTTTGCCCGTCCTTGCCCGGCGGTAGAGCATGTCTGACGCTCTTCCTCTGCAGGCGGAATCATCCGGGGGTCCGCGACGTCGACACCCGTCAGCAGCAGCACAATGGCGACCTCGAGCCCCGTCACTACGACCGAAGCAGCAGCTCCCCTCAGCTCGTCGTCCAGCTCGCGCGACGACGCCGCGACCATCTCGTCGGCGACGAGCGCCGCGTCACAAGTTGACATCACGCCCGCCAGTGGTGCGTCCTCGGCGACGGTGGCGTCGCAAAGCCAGGGCGATGCGGCGGTGTCCTCCTCGACCGGCGCGACCGCGGTGAGCAGCGAGTCTGCGTCTGCGACCGTCTCGTCGGTAGTCTCCCCAGCCCCGCAGTTCGAATCTGCGTCTGCGACCGCCGCCGGCCATGCCTCCTCCGTCGTGTCCACCGCGAGCGACACGACAGAGCGCTCGGCGATCTCGACGACGTCGAGTCCGGCATCGAGTGACGCGACCATCGCGTTCGTGCCCGCCAATACTGCGTCATCGTCGGCAGTCTCGGCCGCGGAGTCGACCTGGTCGGCGCCTGTCTCGTCGGCCCCCGCGAGCGAGACTGGCTCTGCCGTTCCCGCGGGCGCCTCGTCGTCCGCTTCGTCGAACCCGCTCAAAAACACGCTCAGCGATATTGGCAGCGTCATCAGCAACGCGACTGCTGTAGTCCCGTTGCCGATCCCGCTTCCGTCCTCCCAGCCGACCGGGACCGTCGACGGTAACGCGACGGAAGCGCCAGTCCTCCCGACCTGGTCGAGCTCGTCCCGGACGGATGCCGGTTCCAGCGAATCGGGCTACGCCTCGTCAACTTCGTCGGTAAGGCTTCCGACAGGGTCGCCGCCTGCGTCGTCGGCGTCAATGTCGAGCATCGTCTACGGCACTGGTTCGGCCGTGTCGTCCAGCGACAGTGCGGCCACGCCTACCGCCAGTGCTACGGGCACGTCGGAGCTCCCTCCCGACCGGAACAATGCCACTACCGTCGTGCACTCGAGCGCGTCGCCGAGTGTCGCCAGCGCGACATCTCCGGCCAGTGTCTCGTCTGCACCCGCTAGCGTCTCGGCCGCGACTTCGCAGGTCATTCAGGGCTCCGGCGCAAACGCTACGACCACTGTTGCCTCGGACGTGCCGGCTACCCCGACGTCTTACGCGACCAGTGCCGCCAACGGCACCGTCGTTGCAGGTGGTCCGGGCGCCAGTTCTACTGCGTCGTCCGCCGCTGTGACTGTCTCGACGACCGCCTCCGCTTCGGCGGCGTCCTCGTCTTCCTCGATCGCGACGACGAGCACCAGCGACCCGTACGCCTGGGTCCCGACCTCGACCCTGATTCGCAACACGGCGAGTCAGACCGCATCGTCCACCGGCTCCTCGAGCGGGTCGACCGTGACCTCGGCGCCGTCCTCCTCGTCGCCGTCGCAGGGCGTCTCGACCTCGATGGTCTCGGGCACCCCGTCCGTCACCATCACGAGCCAGGCATCGTTCCCGACGGACTTGCCGGCGCGGATCGTCCCGGATGCCTCTACGACGCAGTCTTCAACCGACGGCACCAACTCGACCAGCACCTACCAGATGGCGGCGAGCACGGTCCCGGTGTCGACCATCTCGATCCTGCTCGATAACTCGATGCCGTGGCAGTGGGTCGTCGACAACTCGGATGCGTCGGGCCAGATCTTCTACGGCGTGCCGATCGTCGTCACCAAGGCGCTCAACATCTCGCTCGACTCGCTGCAGACGATCGCGCTGCAGGCCTACCAGACGACCAACTCGTCGGGTGCGAGCGAGATCCTGACCGTTTACCTCGGCTCGCTGCCGGACAGCTATGTCGACTCGCTGAGCGCGATGCTGCTATCGCCGAATTCGGCGCTGTACCAGCAGGAAGGCTTGCCCGGTCAGCTCGCCCAGACCTTCATCCCGACGTTCTCGGTCAAGTCGTTCGCGTCGGAGAAGGCGACTACGTCGGGTTCGGGCCCGTCTGCCAGTTCGGCCGCGAGCTCGAGCTCGTCCGACTCGTCTTCCGGCGGCCTGGCCAAGTCGACCAAAGTCATCATCGCGGTCGTCGTGACGGGCGGAGTCATCCTGATCGCCATCGCTGGGTACATGGCTTTCCGTGCGACCCGGTCGGGCGCGATCAAGCTGTCGTCCTCGCCGCGAGGAGCGCAGCGCGACTTTGCGCAAGGAGGCGCTGGCGGCGCCGGAGGCGAGATGAAGCAGACTGGTGGGCTCCGCAACTTTTACCTCGGCGGCGGCGGCGGGTCAACCGGGGACCACTCGGCGTACGGCACTTGGCGCAGCGGCCACTCGGGTCGCCGCGACTCGATCTCGACGACGTCGACCGCCTCGACTGGCTCGTACGGTTCCCGACCCGGAGGCGGCGGTGGTGGTGGTCACGGCTCCAGGCCAGACGACCGCCGCTCGTCCTGGTGGCGGTTCTCGAGCAACTCGTCCTCGAACGGGGGCCAGGGCTCGCGGAGCTCGGGTGCCGGGTTCGGCGGCGGCTCGGGCCAGATTGGGCTCGCGCTCGGCGGTGGAGAGACGTACCGCGATGGACCGCGACGGGTACACATCATGAGGGGTCCGAACGGCGCTGTCGCCGCCAACATGATCGGACGGTACGTTTGCTCCCCTTCCCCGCCTCGCTCGCTACGTTCTCGTGCTGACTACTTTTTCTCTTCGTGCAGGCCGGTTGCGCAGAGCAATTCGCTCATGCTCTGAGACCCCCTGTGCCCTCTCTTTCCCCCGTGTCCTGCCTCGCCTCCCCCATGTCGTTGGCAATTTACGCCGCTCGCACCGCAATACCCCGTCGCGCCGAATCCGCTCGCCCTCGGATCAAGCTCGACCTTTGATACCCTGTCTCAGGACAACTGGGCCAGCACCAGCGACGCTGCGCGTCGCTTCCGCCCGCCCGCTCGAAAAGGACACTTTCAGGTACAAAACCAATCGTATCCTCGCTCGGCCACCAGTGGACGTCGCGAGGCAAACCGGTCACGTCGGCTGGCGGACCGCCTTCCTCGGCCATCCTTCCAGTCGCCGTCCGAGTATGCTCTTCCTTATCCACGCAGCGGAGGGGGCCGGCCGCCCTCATCCCTCGCTGCCTTTTTCCGCGCATCCGACCCACCGTCTCTCGTTTCCTCGTCGACCCCCTCCGCGATCTCCATGTATTCACTACCAGGGCGAGGGTATTCGTCGAGCAGCTGGTTCTGCCTCGGCCCTCCTCCGTCACGTCGGACGGACCCCTTTTTCCTCCTTTCGCCAGATACCCCTTTTCTTCTTCTTTGCGTCTTCCCGCACCAAAGCCGATGTGAGGATTTACAGTCTAGCTGGTTGATATTGCAGTACATGAACTTAGACAACAGTCGGAGCGAGAATCATGGTCTCACGTTTTCGAGTCCCCGCATGCGCCTCGTGTTCGAGGCCGGGGTGACGCTCGTCTGCTGTGACCAGCCGCTCACGCCCTCGCTCTTGTCGCGTAAGGGTCCAGTTACGATCTAGGAGCTCTATCATATCGTCTCACCCGTGCGTCTCTTGTCTGCAGTGCCTCAACCCCCATCAGCGCCGAGTCTGGAGTGACGTTGGGCGCCTCCGTCGTCATCGGCGCACGCTCACACGCTCCGCCTCTGCAGACCCCGCCAGTAACACAAGCAAAGCACAAGAAACCAGCAGAGTGCTCGATACGCCATCATGAGCGCCTCTGCGTTCCCGTACCGCGCGCGCGCGACGATGAAGTACCGGCCCCCACCACAGCCGGGGCAGACCGCCGAACAGGCCGCGCAGCAGTTTGCACTCGCCAAGGGCGACGAAGTCACTGTCAGCGGCCAAGCAGATGACGAGGGTGACTGGCTCCAGGGCGCAAAGGAGGACGGCGTCGAGGGTATCTTCCCCGCGGCGTTCGTCGAGCGGATCGAGTCCGGCGCCGAACCGACCGCCGCCGCAGCCGAGCCGGAAAAGCAAGGCGAGGACGACGCGCCGGCCGCCCCCAAGGAGGCGACCGCTTCGGAAGCTGTTCAACAAACGGTAGAGGATACGCCCGTCGACCGTACCAACGTCGAGGAGGCGCAAGACGCCCCTGGACCGGCCGAGGAAGAGACGACCCTCCGCGAACCGGAAGCCGCCGTCGAGGAGCCGTCCGTCGCAGACGTGACAGCTTCGACGGAGAACTCTGGTGCATCCGTTCCTGTTGCTGAAGAAACGCCGTCTGCGGAGGCGCCGGCAGCAACTTCGCCCTCGTCCGCTCCTGCCGACGACGCCCCGAAGGAACCCGCGAGCTCTGCCGCTGCAGGTGCCAAGGCGATGCCCCCGCCGCCTGCAAAGAAACCGAATGCTTTGGCTTCGCGTATCGCAGCATTCAATGCCGCCATGACGACCCCGTCGCAGGACCCGCCGGTCCCACGACCGAAACCGAGGCAGTGGTCGCGGCCCACTCCCTCTGCTTCCGATGCCCCGCCCGCCGCGCCGATCGCCTCGCCGCCCATGACGAGCCCGCCGATGGCCAGCCCCGGCGCAATGGAGGACAAGTCGGCAGTTCCGGCCGCGAGCCCCTCCGCGTCCTCCACAAATGAGGAGCAGAGCGGCTTTTCTGCTGCGGATGCCCAGCAATCGATCGCTCGGGGAGGCGGCAGTCTCCGTGATCGCATCAAATTCTTGCAGGGCGGTGCTGCCGGAGGTATGGGCGCGCGAGCGGATCCGAGTGCCAAGCCGTGGAAGAAAAAGGCCAGCACCGACGAGGCTCCAACTTCTCCTTCCGCCGCCCCCGCTGCCACCGAGACATCGGACGAAAATGCTGCTTCGACGACCTCAGCGGCTCCTGGGCCTCCGGACTCGGAGGAGAATCTCCGCGACGCCGTCGTCCTGGACTCGCCTCCTGCGGTCGAGCACAAGACGGCCGAGGAGCCGGCAACCGACATCCCCGGTTTCGAGCCCGCCGAGGAGGACGAATCCGCCGTGCAGAGCCCGCCTGCTGCCTCCGAGGCAGTCAAGTCCCCGCCCGCATCGGCCGCGGAGCCAGCAGCGGAGAAGGAGGACAATGCCGCAGACTCGGAGGCGATGCCTGCTTCTGTGCCTATCCCGGCTCTCCCGAAGCGGGCCGCGGGACCTCGCGCGAGAAAGGCCAAGTCGCCGGCCGCCACCTCTCCTACGGTGAACGAACCGAAGGCCGCGCCCAGTCTCGACAAGGCAGGCGACGCTCAGGATGCACCCAAATCCGCCGAAGCTGGTACGGCCTCCGGCGATGACATCCTGGCGTCAATGGGCGGAGCGAGCAAGATGCTCGCGACTGACGACGACGGAGCCGTCGCGGCGACTGCGCCCGCCGATGACGATGACGACTTCGGAACCCCGAGCGCACCGCCTCCGATGCCGGCGTCCCGCCCGCCCGTTCCGCCCCAGCAGCAGAGCTTCGAAGAGCCTGAGCTCGAGGAAGGCGAGGAGGAGCTGCGTGTCGACCCCTCCGAGGCGACTGGAGGTGACCAGCAGCGGACTATCGCCGAAGAGGCCGTCGAAGCCTTGCCCTCGACGGATGAACCCGCTGCGGCGGAACCTACTGCGGCGCCGATGTCGCCCGGACCGGGTCGCCCGCCTCAGCCCCCGCCCTTCGTGCGCCAACAGTCGGAGGAGGAGCCCGCTCCGGCGGAGGAGGACAAAGGCGACGCTGGGCTTCCCGCAGAGTCTGCTCGCCAGCCCCCGATCCCGACGCACCGGCCGCCGCGCGATGCAGAGAAGATGACGACGGCCGCTGAAGACTCTTACATGGAGAAGCAGCCCGACCTCGTCACGCCTCCGGAGGAGGCGGCGGACGAGTCGACCGTCGCGCCGGAAAAGAATGCTCCGTTGACGGGCATCATCTCGCAAGGTCGGCACAGCGCGGGTCAGCAGCCCGCGGGCATGGGACAGCCGGCCTTTGGCAAAATGGAAGGGACCTCGACCCCGGCCGTCGAACAGCCGCCTCCGATGCTGGCCCAGGAGAACGCCGAAAAGGCGGGCACCGAGTCCAGTGAGGCGCCCACGGCAGAGGAGGCGGCGCAGCAAGACGAGGAGGAAGAGGACCCCGAGGTGGTTCGGCGACGAGCGCTCGCGGCGAGGATGGCCAAGCTCGGCGGTCGCGGACCGCTCATGGGCGGACCGATGATGGGCTTCGGTGGCTTGCCGCCGAAGAAGCCCGTCCAGAAGAAGCCGGACCCCGAAGATGTGCCGCAGGAGCCCAATCTGGAGCGCCTTCCCTCGAAAGGTCCGTCTCAACCTTCTCAGCTCTTATGTTGCGCGGTGCCTGAGCACTGACGCTCTCCGTGCAGTGGTGGAGTCTGATTCGGCGTCGGCCTCAGGCGAGACTACGCCCGAACACCCTCCGCGCAAAACAGGTGGTCCACCGCTGGGGGGCTTCGCTCTGCCGGGCTTCGCTCCGCGGCAGTTTTCGCAGCAGGCAGAGCCGCAGACGCCTCTCGCCGACGAGGCCGAGATCCAGGAGACGCCGAAAGTCGATACGAACGACAAAATCGCGCTCTCTGGCGCGGAGCTCGCGAAGCGATCTGCGGCGGCGACAGACAAGGCTTTCGCAATCGCGGACGAGCGCCGGGAAGCAGAGAAGGTCGAGACGTCCAAGGAGGAGAACCGCGATTCGGAGGATGAAGAGCAGGGGAGTCGCCCTCCTCCGGTCCCGACGAACCGGCCGCCGACGCAGGCTCCGCCCGTACCGCAGGAGGAGGAGGAAGAGGACGACGAGGCCGAAGCACCGGCGCAAGAAGAGTCAGCTGAGGGGGGCGAGCAGGGAGAGCAGGTCGCTGAACCCGAGTCCTACGCCTCGGGCCAGACAGAAGAGCCCGAGTCAGCCGAGGAGGACGACGAGATGCCGCCGCCCCCGCCGCCGCCTCGTCCGGCCGGCGGTCACCAAAGCTCTTTGCCGCTGTCTGCGGCTGCTTCCGACCCTCCCGCTTCGCCGTCGATCTCGGCTGCCCCGGGTTCTCCGTCGGGCGGTCTCGCTCGGTCGGCAACGCTCTCTTCTCAGCGCAGCTCTCGCTCGGCTTTCAGTGGCCGAGGTCCCGGAGCCGCGATCTCGCCGCGCGGGTCGATGGATGCATCGTTCACGGCAACGCGTGCGCCGAGTAACCCGCCCGCCTCGGGCGCTTTCCTCGCGCGCGACCTCGACCTGAGCGCCGATCAGTCGTGGTGGCGCAGTCAAGGTGTCGTGCCGGTGTCCCTGCAGAACCGTCACGACGTTCTCGTGGACATGAGCCAGGGTGTCCGGGATGATGGCGCGATTGAGAAGCAGTCAGTCGCGATCCTGTGTCCCTTGCCCTGCCTTGCATGAACTGACAGACTTCCTTGTCCAGGGTCGAAGTGATCTATCCTGACTACTCAAAGACGCTCATTACGGTCTCTTACGCGGAGAACGACACGGCGGAAGAGTCGACGTCGATTTCGCAGGCGCACGCTCCGCCCGCGATGAAGCCGAATCTGGACGCCCTGCTGCAGTGGTCTGCGTCGCTCGGGGCCCAGATCTTTGCTGCGGCACACACCAAGATGAGCGACAAGTCCGCACGCGGTTTGAGCGACGCCGATTTGATCCGGTTCTGCTACGGCCGCGCGACCGACCCGCTGATGCCCATCGGGGGCACCTTCGGCGTCAAGGTGTACGAAGCGACGTGCGAGCAGGGCAAGAAGGCTCCGATGGTCGGCGAAGAGGACGAGCCGCGCGCCGGCGACAGTGAGTCTTGCCGCCGCTAGATACTTCTTTCGTCGTTCTTTCCCGAGGCTCACCCTACTTCTCCTCGCCACTCCGCAGTCATCGCCATTAGTGCCAAGTTTAAGCACAACCTGTCGAGCAAGACGGTCGGCTCCGGGCCGAACGGACCTCATCTCGCGGTCGTCGCGGGCTGGGAGGCGAAGAAGGGCAAAGTCAAGGTGATCGAGATCAAGAACGGCGCGGCGGACGAGAACTCGTACCGGGTCGACGAGATGCGCGGCGGCTCGCTCGTCGTGTTCCGAGTCGCGCCGCGCGACTTTATCGTCTGATCCGGACGGGCTGGCTGCGGCGGCGGGCATCGGCGTGGGGATTGTGGTGGCGATGGCCGCCGCGCTCCTCTCCTCCTGTAGCCATCAAAACTCATTGCAACCGACTTTTTTGTGCCAAGACTGTCTGCGATCCAGCAGAAGAAAGCGCGATCTCGGACCGCTCGCAGCTGCTGTCATCCGTACCGGTGCGGCGCCTTTCGTAAGCTCCTCCTGCTGAACGGTCGCAACAAGCTCATCTCCTCCTGCTGTCGATCCCTACAAATCATATAGAGCCCGACATCCGAACTCCCGATTGTGGCGCGCTGCTGCATAGTACAGAAAAGACCGGTCGACGCTCGCAGCGGCGCGCGTCTTCTCGCTGAATCTCGAGTCGAAGTCGGTCTCGCGGTCACGCTCGCGATTGCGCGCGCTGTGCCCTTGCCGCAGGATTCCTTCCGGGTATTGAATGCACGGGCTAACGGACGCACGGATGCACGCACGGAGCACGGCAAAAGAGATCTCGGAGACGAATCTATCCACGTGTGGACTCGATTCCGGCCCAGCTAGCTGCAGGGCGAGAGATTGCAGTATGTCGTTCTCGGAGGCTCCGCAGCACTGCAGCTGGCAACTGCTGGATGGAAGCGAGAAGAACGCGGCGGTGCCGGGGAGCGATCTTCGGCAGTTCGGACTTCGGCCCGGCCGCGCGCGCGCGGGTTCTTGTCATGATCGAGCGAGGGGAGGCACGGCAGCGTGACGCACAGCTTTCGGTGGAAAAACGCAGAGGCGGCTCCTTGCAAGCTCCATAGCGCGCTGCACACGCTGTTCAGTCGCATACACGAGATATAAAACGCTGCTCTGACCAGTCTGCGTCCCCGCTAAGCTCCCCGATCCGCGCGCTGAGCCTGTCGTCGCTGGGTTGACCGACCCTCCGCCTGCTGGCCGTTCGCAATCCCTGGCGTCATCGACCGCCGCTCTCTCTCCCTCTACGCCTCCTCTGCACACGCGAGACGAAGACAGACAGGCTCAGAGCGAAGCAAAGAACCGCAAGGTGCGTCCGCGGTAGTCCGGTCGATGGCGATTCGCAGTGACTGACCTTGGGATCGGCTGTCCGTCCAGGTCGTCCTCCCGCCTCCTACGCATGGCCGGGCTGCCGCGCAGGCGCTGATCGAATATCATGTCGTTCTCATCGGAACACCCAACCCGCCCGCCCGACGATACGGTGAGGTCGAGTAATTCACTCGATCCGGACCTGGTCCCCGACGGTGCAACAAACTCGGCTTCTCTACATCGGGAGCCGCTTGCGTCCGCTACCGCGATCGACACAGCCGTGCACGGCAGCCGCGACGATCTGCGGATGAGCGAGCCGGCCGAGAACCCCGCAGGCTGCGTCGTTGCCCTGCCAGATCACCCCGCGCGTGAGTTTACCTCGCTCGCTTTCATCTGCTCCTCGGCTACCGGGCTTCTAGGCCCTATCCTTCGTCGCCGTACACTCCATCTCACCGCTCGTGCTCACTCTCACACAGCTCCACCACCCGCACCTCACACGGACGTACACCGTTCAGGTCCGCCGATCGCCAGGTCGCCCTCCGCCACCTCGCGTTCCCGGACTCCTGTCGCGCCTCTCGCTCCTCCCGATCGAGAGGTTCGACCCTCCTCCCCGCCCCATCGCGACGCGGGCCAGCCTTCCTCTCCACCCCGCCCGCGCATGCGGCGCGTTCCCCGTCAGTCTCCGAACGCACGGAACGAACGGCCGGCGCCATCGACCCTTCCAGCGTCCGGGTTTGCCGCCAACAACTCCGGCGCGTCCGGTTCTTCGTTCAGCCGCCCGTTGCGCCGACGTGACTCGATGCCGACCGTCGCTACGGGTCGACGTGCGCGGGCATCGTCCCTCGACGCGACGTCAGCTGCGCCGCGACGTGCTGGACAGAGTCGAGTCGGCGGTTCGTCTTCGGGATCGACTCCCGCACATCGAGACCCCGACGAACACTGGCTATCGGAGGACGAAGCGGCCGACTCGGCTCGATCTGCAAATCAGGCCCGGCAACCTCTACGCAGGCGGAGGAGCGGCGGCGGCAGCGATGGTGGCGGCGACTCTGAGGATCCCGGCCGCAAGGTGCTGAACGCGCTCGATCTCGGCATCCGGACGGTTCCTGGAGCACGCATCCACCACCGGCCCGCGAAGCACTTCAACATCACGCCTGCGAACGAGCCGGTTGAGCACGCCGCAGGCGCCAAGTTGCCGGAGCTCGTTCCGCAACTGGCCCGCATCCTTACATGCCCGGCGTGTCACCACCTCCTTCGCGATCCGGCCACGCTCGCATGCGGCCATTCGCGCTGCCTGCATTGTTCACCGCCGCCCAAACACCTCTTCGGCGCCCAGGCGGCGGACCGATCCGTCGCTCCTACCGAGCTCGAATTCGCGGCATCGGAGCATCAGGTCCCGCCGCCGGCGCTGGCGCCACAGACGGTCGCTCCTGTGCTCATCACGACGGAGGATCCGATGCCGTCGCCGGGCGGTCCGACCCAGCTCGATACGCGGATGCTGTACCGCACGCTCTCGTCGACCTCGATCGCGTCTACGCCTTCTGTCGCGTCCGCCGCGCACTCAAACGCAACCGAGGCGTCACAGGTGCCCATACACGGCGAAGTCGAGTGCGCCGATCCGGCTTGCAAGTACAATTTCTCGCACCTCATCGTCCCGCACCGGCCCCTCCGCATCGACTACACCCTCCGCAAAATCGTCGACACGCTCCGTCGTGCCGTCTTCGGTATCGACGAGTATGTCGCGGCGGTCGAGGCGCAGTCGAGCAAGGAGCGGCACGGCGAAGTCTTGACGCCGCTGTTCTCGAGCGTCCGTCTCGGCAGCGAGGCACCGCCTGCTGGCATGTCCTCCGGCCTCGTCAGCAATATGCACGACTCGCCGCCCGAACCGGGCGTCCTGAAACGCGATGACAGCGGCAGCAGCGGCGGCGGCGAAGACGAGCCTATCGCGGAGGACGAGACGAAGCGGGCGCGGAAAACGACAGGGGCGTGGCGATCGAGCAAGAAGACCCGCGCCGGCGTGGATGAGGATGCGGAGATGCCGACGTTCTCGCCTGAGCCTTCGACGGCGCCGCGACCGGGACATGCTCCCGCAGCAGCAGCCCCGGCGCTGCCGCAACTCTCCCTCATCTCGCCGACGATCGTCGCGGACCTGCAGGCCGAATGCGAGTGCCAGGTGTGCTTCCAGCTCTACCACGAGCCGGTCACCTCGCCCTGCGGTCACTCGTTCTGCCGCGGGTGCCTCGCCCGGGCGTACGACCACTCGGACAAGTGCCCGCTTTGTCGATCTGACCTGCCGCCACTCGCCTACTTCCGCTGGCAGCGCTCGAGCGCGGCCCTCAGCGCCGTCATCACCACCGCACTGCCGATCTTGGCGGCCGAGCGCCTCGCCGCCGTGCAGGAGGACGAGAAGGCGCTGCTCGCGCAGGTCCCGATCTTTGTCTGCACGTCGGCCTGGCCGGGCATCAAGTGCTTCTTGCACATCTTCGAGCCTCGGTACCGCCTCATGATCCGGCGCGCGCTCGAGTCGCCCGAGCGGTCGTTCGGCATGGTCTTGCCGCTCCGGAACGGCCCGTCGCCCGATGCGGTGAACGCGTACGGCACGATGCTGCGGATAACGAGCTGCCAGATGCTCGAGGACGGTCGTCTGATCCTCGAGACCGTCGGCACGTACCGCTTCCGCCTCCTCGAACGCTCCATGCTCGATGGGTACAACGTCGGCCGCGTCGAGCGAGTCGACGACGTCTCGCCCGAGCAGGAGGCCGAGCTCGAAGCGATTGCGCTGGCGCAGAACGACTCGCCCGAGTTCCAGGAGCTGTGGTCCCAGCCGGACGACCCGGCGCGCGCTCCGACGATCGGCGACGAGCGACCTTCGCGGCCGCCGATGACGGGCAACATGGAGCTGTCGACGGATCAGTTGATGGAGATCTGCTTCGATTTCATCCGGACCTTGCGTGGCCAGTCGGCGCCATGGATCCTTGAGCGGCTCAACCGAACAGGTAAGTTATCGCTCCGTTCGCGGCCGTGCCCGCACACGCACTGACCGCTTTCCCCTCTCCTGCAGTCGGCGAGATGCCTACGAATCCGCACGACTTTAGCTGGTTCGCCGCTGAGGTCTTCCCCGTCGAGGACCATGTCAAAGTCGTCCTGCTACAGTACGTTGTCTCTTCCGCTTGCACGCAAAGGGCCCTCTCTGACTGGTTCCGCATTGTCACCCGACAGAATCACCAGCGTCCGCGAGCGACTTCGCCTGATCGTCTTCTGGATCGAGCAGTTCCGGTCGTCCTGGTGGTACACCCGAGGATGTGAGTTTGCCGTCTACATTCGACCCCGTGATCTCCAATCGCTGACTCTTCATTTTTCGTCAGGCACCATCGCATGACTCGCGGTTCTTTCCCTCTTCTTCCTCTTCCTTCTCTCCTCCACTGTCCTTTCGTAGATTACGCAACCCTCTCCCCCTATTTCCTAACCACCTTTGCGCTCCCCGTTTCTGTAGCCGATACCACGTTCAGCCCCTTCTAGCATCAACCTCCAATCCCTTGTCGTTCGTACTCGCAACCGTCGCAATCACATATTTCGCTCCAGACCCGATTCTTGCCTGGCGTACGTCGAAACGAGCCAAGTTGGCAAAAGCGATACTGCTACAGATATGACTATAATAGAATAGATGTCCCTCAAGACCTCGGTCTGACTTTGACAGAGTCGTCACTTGGCGGTCGATTGTCGGGGTTTGCCGCACCTCCCAACGAGTCGGCTTTATCGAGCGACTCGGGGCGCGATCGCTCGCCGACGGCGATGCTGCCTTCCTCGTCGACCTTGGCGTCGGTGGCGGAGGGGGATCGCTTCTCGAGGTCGGGGTCGGGGAGGTCCCACTTCATGCGGCGGCGGACCCAGACGAGCAGGTATGCGAGCGCGAGGAGGACGGGCACTCTGTCGAGATCGCATTGTTTGCGTAAATCAGTCATCACCGTCCTCTTCGAAACGCATCGGCGCAGGAAAAGAACGCACTCGACCAAGGGTCCGACG
Organism: Rhodotorula sphaerocarpa; assembly: GCA_024713535.1. Lineage (NCBI taxonomy): Eukaryota > Fungi > Basidiomycota > Microbotryomycetes > Sporidiobolales > Sporidiobolaceae > Rhodotorula > Rhodotorula sphaerocarpa. The sequence continues at coordinate 607,901 of JANIBP010000011.1, forward strand.
GTCGAGGCCAGGGCTTGGGGCGACTGCGCTCCCCAGGTGGCGATTGTGACCGAAACCGCGAGCCTGTCCGGCAGGTTCCGTCAGCAAAGGCCAGACGTACGCGAACCACTGAATAAGTAGACTCACTCGAAGTTATTTGATGCGGCTGTGAAAGCTTGCGTCGCCGTCCGCTGGTACGAGACACCGACCCGGCGGCACAGGAAGAGGACCGCAAAGAACATGATGATAAAGTAGACGATCAAGGGCGCCGCGACGCGCAGAACGTCCGTGATGGACCCGACGACGTGGTGGCCTTGCGCGGCAAAGATGATGAGGATCGTGAAGAGGAGGGCGATCAGGGAGAGGGGGGCGATGGCGGGCAGGAACTTGCGCTCGAAGAAGGTCTTGGCCCGGATCACCGTGAAGAAAGCCCGAGTAAGCATAGCGGCGCCAAAGGGGATACCTAGACGTGGGGACGTGCGGGAGTTTGACGCGTTGTGAGCTGACTCAGTCGGTCGCCGCGGAGACGGGCAGGCGCGAGAGTGACTCACCCAGGAAGGCCGCCACGCTCTTCGAGACCAGCGAGTAATTGATCTGGAAATCGCTCGTACTGTGCGATCCGCCGGCCTTGAAGACCTTGATGAACAGCAACGCGACGGGCGAGAAGAGCACGATCTGGAGGATCGAGTTGAAGGCGACGAGGACGGCACAGTCTGTACGGAAAGAAGACTGTATGAGTTACGACTCAAATTGAAGGTATTGTGCCGCCCATGTAGTGGACGCGAAGGGCGGTCATACAGAACGGAGAACCAGCTCTGCGGGAGAGCGCAGGACTTACAATCAACGTCGCCGTCTGCGATGTCGGTCCAGACGAGAACCTGTACGGTGCACAACAGAATCAGCATCAGTAAGGATAGCTGTCGCGAGAACCAGCGGCTCTAAAGCTCAAGTAGGGGAGTCAGACTCACCATGGCGATGCAGCGCGCCACCCCGACGATGATGAGTCCTTCGCGCAGCTCTGGTCGGTCAGGCAGGAAGGCCCATGCCAGTCCCAGCATGAGCAAGGGCGAGACGATCCAGTTGATGAAGATGGAGAACGCGAGGTGTTGCCACATCGAGCGCCGGCGGAACAAGGGCAGCAGGGCCACGGGGGAGACCCGGCACAGGATCGGCCACATCATGATGATGAGTGCGATGGCTATCGAAAAAGAGTATTAGCTATATCGTCAGCTTCGGAGACAAGCTGAGAGGGGTCGACGTACCGAGGGGCAGCGACACATTGACGAATTGGACCTTTTCGAGAACGACCTGTGTTTGAGGTACAAACTCGCCGAGGACGATGCCGACAGCCATGGCGATAAGGATCCACAGCGCCAGAAGCTGGTCGAGCCATGCGAGCCGCTTGAGGGCGGGTTTGCCTGCACGAAAGCGAAGATGGACAGGCGAAGGGCAATTCAAATGCATGTTCCGGGCGAGTCAGCTCTGCAGTGCGAGGCCAGGGCTGGCACGGCGCCCGCCGCAGGGCGGCGTATACCATGACGGGACGTGTACTGACCTGTGACGGCGTCTGGGGTCTCCTTGCTCTCGTGGGCGGGCGTTTGGCGGCGTTGAGAAGGCGCACGCGAGGTGGTCGAGGCGGCGGACGAGGTCGGGTAGTCCGGGTGTGGGACGGGTGGCGGTAGCCGAACGTCGACTGGATGCGCTTCCATGCTCAAGGCTTGAATAATTCGGAGTAAGGGTGTAGCGCAGAGGCGAGAGGAAAAAGAGGAAGCGCTCGACCGCGGTTCTGCAGCTCGCGGGAAGCACTGCCGAAAATTGATTTGAAATGCGGCACGCGCCGGCCGCGCACGTCCGATCGCCGACACCCGGACACGCTGCCGATCTTGCGCTCGGCGTGTCGCCCGCAGCACCCGAATATGATGAGCTTTTGGTTGCTCCGCTCGGTCCAATTGCAAGTCTAGTATGCTGAGGTCTATATGCAGAGCGCATTTCATAATTTGCATTGACATCTTGGGACTAGAAATAGCCGGATCGGCTGCGGTCTCGCTTGTTGCGACGGAGCAACACTTCACACTATGTACGTACGCCGGGGAGTAGAACATGCCTGCCTGCTCATTGTAAGGTCGCCTGCTCAGAAGGATCTTCACAAGATCTGTCTGCGAGGCGTCGCGAAAAGCCATCCGAGGAACTGCCCGTCTGCACTTCTCAGAAGGATGAATCCACTGGAACGATGACCGGGACCAGCGTGACAGCCCGCCGAACCGCTGTCCGTTTCGAAGCGCTGAACGAGCGAGAAGCGTTCTCTTCGATGTCTGGAAAGATAATCGACGACGTGGCCGTTCATACGGGGCTGCGGGAAGCATTGGACCGGAGGGCGATGGTTGTCCTGCGCGGCTCGATCGGATGGCCGCAGGTGATTGACAGCCTTGCGGATTTGAAACGGGGAGGTCGGAAAGAAAGCAGAGTCGGATGAGCTCCACCCCGCGCGGTTCGTTCGAGGGAGGCCGCTTGTGCATGGACGGCAGCGGCAAAGCGAGAAGCGTAAAGAGCCTGGTTTCGCATAGCTCGGATCGCTGGGCCGGGGAAGCACTTCCCGTGAAGGTAGATGCTCGCATATCCTGAGCGTAGCAAAGCCAGCAAAGCGCGCTGATGCGTCATTCTGCTTCATCAGCTCAGCAAGGGAGATCACTGGCAGAGCGGAGGTTTTCCACCTGCGCGCCATGTCTGCGCAGCGGATCCGGCCGTCGCTGGCTGATTTAGCGAGCGAGTATGACCAGCCTGCGTTCCCCGAGCTCGAGCAGGATTCTGTGCCGGCTGCGCGCGTGAGCAGAGCGAAACCGCCGACCGTCGCCGGAGCAGCAGCAGCAGCAGGAGCTACGCACCCTCGTGAGTCTTTGTCAAGGGATCTGACAAAGACAATGCACTGACACCTACATGCTGCAGCCCCCATACCGGTGATCGCGCCTGGAGACCCCGGTGTACAGCTGCCCGCGCCGTCAGAATCCGCTCCTGCACCGCCTTCGAAACCAAAGTCCCGCTTCGCCTTGCAGCGGGAGAAGGAGGCGGAAGAAAAGGCGCAGCAAACTCAGAGATTCGAGCTCGACCTCGAGGGTGAAGATACGGGCGAAGCCGGCCCTTCCGCGACTTCCCTCGGCGACCGGATCGCGCAGTCGTCCGTCGTCAAGGGCATCCTCGAACGCCCCACCGCTAAGAAGGCCACGCCGCCCGCTCCACCTTCGGCAACGGGATCCTCGAGACCCCATGGAGCGGGCGGGAGACCGACGGGGTTTCCGGCCCCTGCTCGTGGCGTCTTCCCTCGCGGACCGGAACACCCCTCTCCGACGCCTTCATTCCCTTCCGCCGCTACTGCAGGGGCGTCCGCCCACAGCACTGCACCGAGTTCGTCGCTGTCCTCCGCGCCCCCTTCGACCGACGCAGACGCCCTCCTACAAGACGTCTCGCGCGAGAACGAGGGCATCCTGCGCGGCATGTCCGAAGCGGAGATCCTCGAGGAACAGCGTCAAATACGCGAAGACCTTGGTCTCTCCGGAGGCATGATCAAGATGCTGCAAGCGCGTGCAGAGCAGCGCGCTGGGGCCGCTCCGAAACCATCGGCGCGGACGCCCCGGATTCGGCCACCTGTCGCCACCCGGGCTCCCGCCCCAGCTCTGGAGAGGACCGCCGACTTGGAGGACGAAGAGGCCGAGGAAGAGGGAACACCCGAATACATCCGTCGGCATTTCTTTCCGAACGAGCCGCCAAACCCGGCTCTCGACTGGATGAAGCCCGCAAGGTTCCAGACTGAACCCGCTGCCGGAAGCGCCGGACCATCCTCGACGGTCGCCTTCAATCTCAAGGGAGAAATCGTGACAGGAGACTCGAGCGCGGACCGTCCCGCCGGAGGTGCCGCGGAACATCACGTCGGGTCGACCTCGACTTTTACGATCCCGTCCCTCCTCGCCCTGACTGCGTCGTCAGTCCCGCGGCAACGGATCACAGCGCTCAATCTTCTACGGCGGATCCTCGAGCTCTATGATGCTGCAGCATTACGGCTCGAGCCTAAAGAGCTCGTCAACCTGCGCGCAGATTGCGCGACCAGCGCGAGCCACGCTCTGCGAGAGGGCAACGTCGGCGTCGTCGCTGCGGCGATCGGTCTACTCTTTGCCGTCTGCTCGGCAGAACTCTCCGCCCTACCACAACAAGCTGTCGACCCGCCAATGCCGACTGGTATCGCCACGCTCCTCGAGGCGCACCCGTTCCCGCGGCTGGCCGAGCATCTCTCGCTCGACACCCTCCCGCGCGTCGCGCTGCTCGACATCGTCCGCATCCTCGGCATGCTCGCGTCCCTCGCGAGGTACTGCGAAATCGCAGACGCGCTCGACGCAACCGTCTCGACCCCCGGACTGCTGGACTCTGTCAGCGCCCGCTTCCTCGCGACGCCTTGGCCGCCCAGCGACGCGCGATCCGACACCCTGCCAGAACTTGCGGCATCGAAGCTACTGGTCAACTTGGCCCGCACGTCGCGCAAGCGGGCCAAAGTCGTCGCGGGCCAAGCCCTCGTCGAATCGCATCTGCGGTTCCTCGCCTTGCCGCCGTGGGAACTCGAGCCGGACGTCCAGCC